>JAPWTK010000281.1:0-617048 GCA_029963805.1 Aromia moschata | reverse complement strand
AAGTGATTTCACAAGAATTTCAAGAATCTATATTTCGGAAACGTACAAAGAATTCAAATTGAAATAGGTTTCTTCAAATGAATTTGACCTGCTAAACACGATTCCGTTACTTGTTTCTTCCATGAAGTTAGAATTATGAAAAAACAACCTTAAAATTGATATTAAATCATTTTCTAAAGATTTTTTTGGAAAATCACAAACACAGTTGACAGTTGCCAGATGTTAGCTGTCAACTTTGAATTGGTGCATTTTAAGTTATTTTGGAAGCAGAAGTGATTGTCACCAAAATTTTTTATCAAACTCAACAATATGAAAAAAATTCCATATGGTTCCAACTTTATGGCGGACACTGTATATCAAAGAATAAACATGGGAGTTTTACTTCTTAATTATTATGTGTTAAATGCTTACAATGTATTATTCTAAGCGACAGACGAATGCAGCTATAAGGAATTTTGTGAACAAATGATTCAAAGAATATATTCGTTCATCATAATAGAAAACGTTGGATTTTCTGATGAAGCAACGGACATGTAAATCGTCAGAACTGCCTCTATTGGGCTTCAAGAATTCCCCGCGGAATGATGAGGGTGCATATCCAAAGAACCGAAAAGGTAAATGTCTGGGTAGGTATAATAAGAAACAACATCATTGCCCTGTATTGAGGAAATTTTAAAAAGGTGCAGGTTACTTGACTCTCCTCAAAATTGAATCATTCCGTCAGAAACCCTGTATCCCGACAGAAGAAATTCAGGAATACCAGCACGCTCACTATGGCTTCAATAAGATGGAGCACTGCCCCGTTACCATGGTAATGTCCGTCAGTACCTTGCTTTAGTGTTGCCAAATCGTTGGCTTTGGAGGCGAAAGCTGTTAGAATAACCAGCAAGGTAATCAGACCTTGCTCCTCTAACTTTTTTTAAGTGGATATCTTAAAACTACCATTTACAAAACAACGCCACAAGATGTAGATGAATTAAAGAGACGCGTTTCCAAACATCATTAGGTCCATTACACCGCAGATGTTAAGTAACGTCAGACAACACTTTCATTCAAGGTTAGGATGTTGTCAGAATGTTCTGGGTGCACATTTAGAATATCTCCTGAAATAAAAATTATTTGATAAACTGATAAATTTTTTTTTTTTTGTTTGAAATTGAAATACGGAAAGAAATTTAATTTATTAATTCATTAAGTACAGCGCTGATTATTGCTCCTTGAGGGCCCTGTCGAAAGACGCGTCACTTGCTATACGACTCGAAAATAAATGTAGAGGACGTCACAATCTACAGTCATGGGTTACATTTTTTCAACCAATACATCCGCAAAAACATCCGCAACAATTAAAATCGCTTGAAGTTTTGATATGTCATTGACATTATTAAGGAATACATTCGGCTTATTAGTATTTTTATGAATCAAAATTGTTTTCAGTATAATGGTGAATATTTTCAACAACATGAGGGAACGGCAATGGGTAACTCATTGTCACCTTTCATTGCAAATCTTTTTATGAGTAAATTTGAGACAGAAGTAAAAGATAAATTCCTAGTAAGAATTATATCTATAAAAAGAGTATTTCCCTAGAGTCTGGTTCAGGTATGTGGACGATAACTTCGCGGCATTTGATACAAAAGCAATTAGTTTAGATAATTTTGTTGCTAAATTAAATAACCCCTTCCCTACCATAAAATTTACATATGAAATGGAACACAATGAACAGCTACCATTTTTAGATGTATCAATTATTAGAAATAGTGAAAATAAGTTAGAGTTTGATGTATATAGGAAAGAAACCGCGACTCTTAGATATATTCCCAACGATTCACACCACCAATTTCAACATAAAATGGCAATTTTTAGTTTTCTAATTCGCCGTTTGTTAAATTTCCCCCTCCAGTAAAGAGAGGTTTGAACATGAAAAACAATTAATTAAAAATATAGCTAAGTATAATGATTACTCAGTCTATTTAATAGATAAGTTAATAAGGAAGCATACATTTAAGAGAACCCTCTACAATTCCACGACTTTTCGTAGAGATACTGACAATTCCAAATTTGCTTCGTTACCATATGAACCTAAATTCACCCACGGACTAGATAAAATTTTTAAAAATATTAATATCAATTTGGTTTATAATTCTAAAAATAAACTAAAGACGCTTTTGGGTAAACCCAAAGACAAAATCGACAATAACGAAAAGTCAGAAATATAGGAAATAAGTTGTAAATGTATACGAGTAAAGATTGTGATCAAAAGTATATTGGGCAAACAAAAAGATCTATTTTGACTAGATTTAAAGAACACATGGCTCATTTGAAAAATCTTGTGTTGTCCAACACGCTTTTGACAACAACCATAGGATAGACATAAATTATTTAAAATTAATTAGAAATGTAGCAAACAGTAGGCAGTTGGATGCTTTTGAAAGTTTAGAAATCATTAAGTGTAACAGTAGTATGAATAAGGACAATGGTCCAGTATTTTGTTTTTTTTTATGTCATTGACAGGTGACACACGGAAATGCTGAATTTTTTTTGCTGCTGAATTTTGCTGAAATGCTGAACCCTTTTTCAGTTTGAAAGGTGACAGTTACTTACTATTCAATTTGAATAAGCACAGGCATGCAAATAGAATGATCTTTTGTCTTCTTTGTCGTAAGAAAAACGAGTTTTTGTACCACCGCCGTGAAACATGAGGCTTTACTCATGTAAGTAGACTTTTGTTTCCGTCTGTTTAAGGGAAATATCAGTCAACGGTGTCGATAATATTGTTTAGGGAAGCCCGTATTCAAGACGCCTCCGCTTTTTGCGCGGCCTACGTTTCAGCGCCAAAGCTTTTTCCTCCCCTTTTATCTGAAAAGTTTTTGTGTACGGAAACTTGTAAGGTGTTTATATGACAACATATGAAAAACTTTGTGAACTTCAGCGGAAGAAAGCTCACGATAAAGCGACCCTAATCCACTGGAAGGCATTGATCGACGTTAATTCATTCATCCTTTGTACAATAGCACATAGTGTGAGATCAGATTGTTGGTAAAATTAAATTAATTTTTTTTTTATAAAATGATTTTATTCTTTTTAGGTGGTCTGATTTTAGGATATGATGTGACCCGTTTTAAAGGAAATATTTCAAGAGATTTGAGTCAGGATTACAGGAGTAAAGAAAGTAAAAAAAAAACAAACAAAAAAACTTTAGAGGAGACTTAGAAAAACACTTTTTGGTAAATATTTCTTACAAAATTTACTCACATCAAGTAAATGAAAAATGTTTATATCTACGAGGTGTGTAAATTAAGTAATGAGACTGACAACGTAGCGCCTGATCTAGCAACACTGCAGAGACGGTTAACATGTAATGCACCTTCAGTACAAGTTTGAACTTATTAGACTTATTTGTTTGTTCTTTGTGACTGTTTTCATACCGCGTTTTTACCAAAAAACAGAAGGACATCAGAGAGTGTCTTGACTTTTTGGAATAGATTGAAAATGATCCCCATTTTATGGAACGTGTCATTACTGGTGATGAGACATGGGTGTTTGAGTACGACCCGGAAACCAAGCGCTAAAGCATAGAATGGCACACTTCAAGCTCCCCAAGTCCTAAAAAAGCAAGAATGAGCAAGTCGAAGATCAAATGCATGCTGATTTGCTTTTTTGATAGCCAGGGAATTATCCACAGAGTTTATGCCTCCAGGCCAAACAGTAAATCAACACTTTTACAGGGAGGTTCTTGAAAAACTTCGAAAAAGGGTCATGTGTGTGAGATCAAACATCAAGAACAACTGAATGTTGTATCACGACAATGCGCCTTGCCACACAGCCATTTCAGTGAACGAGTTCTTAGCCAGTAAAAATTTTATATTGGCTCCTCAGCCTCCTTATTCGCCTGACTTTAGTCCTTGTGACTTTTTCTCTTCCTGACATTGAATGTAATGCCTCATTGTAATGCTATTCGAATAAAAGGATTAAAAAAAACAGTATCTTTACTTAATTTACACACCTCATATGTATGTATTTTCAAGCAAGTTTTTATTTTGTTTTTGACGTAACATTGACAGATATTGTTGAGAAGAACTACTGAAAACAACGATTTTCTTTATAATGTACAGCGCATTTCAAAAAGTCCGCATTATATATATATCACATATTCTTTTGCTTTTTCAGTGTAAATTAATTTATATGTTGTCTCTCTGACATCATACTCTGAATTTTCGAAACAATAAATAAAAATAGGATGACCCTGTTTTTCATAGCTTTAAAAAATAACGGAGAAAAACAAAGTGGGAATTCTTACATTTTTTAAACATTTTTTAATTGGTAATAATAGAGTTACTGAAAAAACCATCATAGCTAGGACACGCGGTGTAATTGATAAACCTCTACTTACGTACATTTTCGAATTTATTATTTGCATATGTTATTACTACTGACGACATCCCAAAACTGTGACACGTCTAATAAATGGCACATTTTTCCTTTCCAGTGGAAAATTAATCCTCTACATGACGCTCCGTAGATATTGCGCGTAACTCATCGAGTTCATACTTCCCATTTTTCACGACGCTTTAAAAATACATTGTCGTATCCCACGGTTCGCTCCGAGGTGACGCTCTATGTGGGACGGCGATTCATGTTCTGTGGCGGACGTGTTGTACTCATTGTTAACTACCATGTTTAAATTTGAGATTTCAAAGCGTATGGGTTCCTTGATCGTATTTATTGTGCGGTCACGACTCCTTTGTATCCCCGCATCTGACGAAATGGATGACAAATATTTCGTTTCGCGTTGATAATAATGCGACACGTCATACTTCTTAATTGGACGAATGAGCTATCGTCGAACGGAAGCAGAGATTATTAATCTTAGATCACGAAGGAATTTGGTTTGGTATTCCATTCGAGTTGCTACGTTACTTGGTGGGTAATACCAATTTTTTTTCTAAGCGACTTAATTCTTTTCACGAGTGGTTTAGATTTTCCTAGAAAGGGTATAGTGAATTTAACTAAATGTTTTACAATATAGCAACGAATATGAAAAGATTCCCAGAACATCTTCCAATTATAATAATATAATACACAGGGTGGTTTTACGGGAAATGCATCGATCGATTATGGGAAAACTATAATTATCAATAATCTGAAAATTTTGTGATATACTAAGGTCGATGATTTTGAGATATTTAATTTTTTATGTCAAAAATGACGTCTGCGGGATAATAAATTAATTTTATTAAAAAATAAATAATATTAAAATTAACTAAAAAAATTAATTTTTTTTCAATTACCATTTTTTCCCTATAAGAAAGCCTTTATTATTCAATTTGGGTCGGATTCCTTGTTGAAAAGGATCCACTTTAACAGATTTTTTTGTAATATTCTGATAACTATAATTACACGGTGTCCAAAAAATTATATAAATAAAATTGAGAAAATTTCATTTATCAAATAAATAATTTGATAAATGAAATTGAGAAAAATGCCAAAATTCAATTTTTTTCAAATGGAAACCCCCAATTTTATCTTATTTAGGGTTTTTCTTATCTATCCTATCTATGGATCTTATTCTATGGATTCACATTTTAAATAAAAAAATCGCTAGGTGGTTATATTGAATTTCAGGGGTATAAAGAAATCGTAGTAGGCCATGGGGATGAATCTTAAAAGTTATGGTAGGGTCAGAAGAGGCAGTTTTGGATACCCTTTAATTAAAAAAATATATATAATAATCGATTTTCTTAAAAATTGAAGATTTTATGGACACCCCGTGTGTGCAAAAAATAAAATTTACAATTTTGTATGTACCCTGTGGAGGGAGAGTAGTGATTATCATACAATTTTTGTAGTGATTATGATTTTGTCCAAGACAAAATACTTGTCGCCATATTCTTATTTTAGGCATACAGGCTATATATTTGTCTTTCATATGATACTCTATTTAAAGGAAAAATAAAAAGTTGGAGTTCTTGCAACTTTTTTTAATGTCTACATTTGCATCAAACTACCTCTCTGGTGGGGTAAATTGATACAGGTGCTGGAGAACATTGATACACATACAATACACTAGAGAAAAAAGTAATATTGTAGTACAATATTTACTGAATTATAAGATTAGGAACTGTTGGAAAATAAAAAGATCTATTTTGGCCAAGTGTACCACTAGTAGCAATGGATTTGGGCAGTTTGATGTCCAACTGGTCTCCTTGATGTCCTAAACGTTAGGAAAAACAAAAGTCTTATGCCAGTTTTTCTTGTCCGTAAAAAATTGACCTCTATTTCATGGTCATTATAAATCATGACAATTTGTCCAACAAAGTGTACGGCTGTTTTCCTTGTTAATAACTTGACGACAACAAAATCGCCTACATTTAATTCATCATCACACCACAATGGTAGTTCTTAATCACTGACATCGTCAATTGAATCAGATAAGCTCATTTCCACTTCACTGTCACTTTCGGATGAACTTGGAACATTTCGAACCGTTTCTTTAATATTAAATTTCACCTTATTGGTTACTTGCTTAGTTTTTTCATATTTCTTTTCTTAGCGATGTACTCTTTCGTACTTTTTCTGGTGTTGTGGTGTAAATACGAGACTTTTCGCCTCTGCCTAGTTGTTTGTATAACTTGTATATTTAGAGTGATATATTCTGATTTGGTTTCCGCCCGCAGCTTCTTCTTCGTGTCCAGATTCATCTGAAACCTCTGGATTCTCATTTTTACGATGTTTTCAATACTTCCCGATTCTATGTTGAAGTGTAGAGGGTTTTAAACCATGATCAGCAGCTGAAACTCTAATTGATTTGTGATTTTTTAATAACATCGGTTATTGCAGTCTTGATAGCTCCTTCGTCAATGAATGCTCTTTGTCATAAGTACGTACCAATTTCATTAACCTGAAACAAGTAACATGTCCTCGTATAACTTACTGAATCTTGTTTATACGAATAAAATAGTACATTTGTAAATTGCAGAGGTACATTGATACACTGTAGAGGCACATTGATACACTGCATCAATGTACCTCTCATACATATGTATCAATGTACCCCAAATGCACTCTGTCAGAAATAATCACAAGTGATATATTTAACCTTACAGTGCATACACTTGGTTGCAAACAATGTTTAAATAATACTTACGTTTAGGAATGGTGACACAAGCAGTAATCTAGTGCTACCACGTTGGTAAAAACACACACATGTAAAAAGGCATTAAAAATTACTTTCTCGCGCCAAAATAGACTAAACACATGCAACTTTACTCTCACTCGTTTTTCCGTTACTAAAATTTTATATGACATGTAGCCCACACTAGTGCCATCTTTGAGGTAATAGGTTGGAACAAATGGACTTCTTCTGCCGCGAAATTTTAAATGCGTATCAATGCGCCTCATGTATCAATGTACCTCTCTCTCTCTCCCCTAATGATCGAACTTGAATGCCTCAAGTGAAGAAAGAGTTATTAATGCCATTATATACGTTTTAACATCCTAACATTGCAGAAACGGTTTACTGGTAAATTAAAAGTACAATTCAATTCTAGAACGTTGAGATTTACAAAAGACGTCTTAATTTGCTGAGGTGCCTGCCTACTCTGATCTTCACTGTATAATTCAATATCAAAAACGAGGTACAGTGGCCTACGTGAGGTATTAAACGCGTAACATAAAAAGTTAATGTACGTAACAGCCATAATTAAAATATAATAACGAATTTAATAATTTGATTTTTATGAAGCGATGAATAGATAAATCATCGTATACAACGATGAGTGGCAGGTCAGTTTTATTCAAGGCAACTCTGAAACATTTTGTTGCGTAATTCGTTTACTGAATTATTTTTTTCATTCGTGGCAGTACGATTAAAGGGAATTATAATTTTATAACTCACTTGTGCATGAAAATACATAGGGATTTTAGGTAATTAGTGGGATCGTGATGAGGCAAAACGTGTAGAAGAGTGTGCACAATACATGTTACAGGACTGTAGATGATAATCGTCGTGAACGGAAGTTGAGGGAATAAAAAGAACGATTAATTCGTCAGTCATGTTCGGGGCAACCTCATACGAAGAGACAGATTTGTTTTTTATTTAATTTTATTATTAGTTCAACAAATACTCAATACTCGTATAATATACAATACGGTCCAAATGTACGGAATAAATCATTTGCAGTGTGATCATGAACTTTTTAGAAAACATCCTAAAAGAGGAAGGGGGAAAAGTTTTATTTTGAAATTCTCGTGTTTTAAAATGAATATATTTCTCACTTTTACCTCGTCTAAGTTATGATAACCTCCCCAAAAATTTGAATTAGGAAGGGGGTCCAGTTCCATCTCGTTGGAAAAGGGATTTTGATTCTTTTTTCAGTAGTATTTAATTAAATAGTCCCACGTTTTTCAACCCATGTGTTAAGGAAAACTTAAATTAAACAGTTTCTAACCATACATGCAAGATGTGGAGGAGGTCCATCTTGTTGATACCAAAAAGATCTATTTCATATTGATAAGTACCACCAGTAAAAAGTCTTTTTAATCTAGGTACTAAAAAGTTCGTTAAAAATCTAAGTAAATCACCATTAACTGTGCCTGTTGAAATAAAGCCCAATAACACCGTCACACAAAAAAAGTTGTCTGAAATGTTCACGCGATATATGGCCTCCGAAGTGTCAGTATTGTTCCCTCATCCTTTAGACTTCATTAAAATGCTGAAGAATCTTCAGAAAAATGAAAACTGTGTTTACATGTGACACATGGTTTTCGAAGTATTTTTTCCCGCTGAACACGAATCGGGTATCAGAATTGCGAAATCTATCTTCAGTATTCAGCAAAGCGCTGAAGAAGAATACCGCCACGCATTTGTTCATCTGCTGTTGATCTGTTTTCGAGTAGGTTTATTTTCGTATCTCCTGAACCAACTGAACTTTAAAAGGATGATTTGCATTCCTTAAAAGTCGCAGAATAGATGATTTAGTTAGATGATTTAGTTACGATGATTGATGAGCAAGTTCTGAGGGTATTTATTATTAAATATTTCGTAAACTTCATTTCGAGGTCGTCTATAAGTCTCGAATAAATGATCCAAAATATAATTAATTAAAGAATAATAAAGAAACCGTATTAAACAGGCTGATTTCATAGCCCACTTAATAGTTGTTGAAGACACAGTTAACTGTTTTTTTGACTAATGTTGTAAATTGTCTTTCTTTTTTTCTGTCTGTTTTTTCTGTCCCGTTTTATCTACATGACATCCTTTTCAACTTTTTTTCCCAGAACTTCAGAGGAGGTGAAAGTGGAAAGAAATATGTTGAAAAATTGAAATTGCATTGAAAGTAAAAATTCGCCACTTTCAGAATATTTTCGAAAGTTCACAATCAATGTGAATAACAAACATCAAATCTGTATGAATAAAAGAATAGGCTGACTGACTGACTAATCTATCAAACAAGCATCTCAAGCTACTGGATCTAGTGGTATAAATTTTAGGTGGGATTTTTTACCCTCTAAGCCACCAACTAAGAAATTATTTTGGAAAATTCAGTCTTTAAATTATAAATTGATTTCACAGAAGATCTAGTGATTCAAAATAGGAGAACTGTAGGAGTAAGGTCTTTGAAATAAACATTTCTAACTAAATAGAAAATGGGTTGAGATATTCTAGTGGAAAGGGATGACCTAATGTTGTTTTCGTTATTATAAAAGAATATAAATGGGAAAATCCATACAGCTACAAGCATATAGGTATAATATATGTATGGGGCATTTCACGCCAACTAAGTGAGGTGAAACAAAAAAACTAACTTCCCTGAAATTTTAGATTTTTTGAGCTACAAGGAGAGGAATGGTGAGGGTGAGAAAATACAAATTTTCGTTTCGACTCTAAAATTTCAATCTTTCGTGGTAAGAAAATGAAAAAAAAATTAAAAAGAAGGTTGCAATGGTTTTCTAAGTGTTTTTTTTTTGCGTAGAATACGATAAAATTATTTTCAAAATTATTGGGGGTATTTTTCATCCCTCTTTTTGAGGATTGAAAGTTTAAAATCGAAATTTCAAAAAGTATGACACGATTTTTTTTTTAATTTTTTTTCTTAAATTTCTTTCCTTTTTTTTGTACTTTAATTTACGTTACGTTATTTTTTTAATTCATAATGCGCGTCGACCAGGAACTGACCCAAAAAACGGCCCAAAGGTGAAAAAACGTGGTTTTAGCGTATTTTCTCATCCTGTGAGATAGTAAATGGCAAGTGAATAATATTCTAGGTTTTTGAGGTCGCTGATTACGAATTTAACATAGAAAATTTCCCGTAGGATACGATGGTATTTTTAAAATTTCAAAATTTAGCCATTTTTTAAAAGTCGACTACCATACTGGATCCGCCATTTTGATTTTTGAAAATCTGACGTTAGGTTCATAATCAGCGACCCCAAAAACCTTGGATTATATTATTGACTTGCCATTTACTATCTCACAGGATGAGAAAATACGCTAAAACCACGTTTTGTCACCTTTGGGCCGTTTTTTGGGCCAGGTCCTGGTCGACGCCCATTATGAATTAAAAATTAATCGAAAGTACAAAAAAAAAGAGATTTAAAAAAATTGAAAAAAAAAACGTCATACTTTTCGAAAGTTCGATTTTAAACTTTCAGTCCTCAAAATAAGGGTGAAAACTACCCCCAATAATTTTGAAAATATTTTTATCGTAGAATACGATAAAAATACGTAAAAAAATACATCGAAAACCATTGGAACCTTCTTTTTAATTTCTTTCATTTTCTTACCGAGAAAGATTGAAATTTTAGAGTCGAAACGAAAATTTGTAATTTCTCACCCTCGCCATCCTCTCCTTGTGGCTCAAAAAAATCTAAAATTGCAGGCAAGCTAGTTTTTTAGCAAGTACTATCGATTGTGATATGTTTCAAACAGAATTTTTTTAACCTCACTCAGTTGGCGTGAAATGCCCCGTATGTATTTGAAAACGCCAATGAAGAATTGATTGCTGATCAAGATAGATAGCGGGCGACAGAGGATCATGGTAGGTACACCTTCCTTTTTTTGTTTATTATCAAGTTTTTTCTAATTTTTAACATTTTATACTCATGGAGAATGACAACATTTAAAAAATACGAACCACTCAGAGAAAAAGTCATCAAAGAGGCAGCAAAACAGGCGTATTTCTATTTATTTTCTTAATCTTAAGTTTATAACCTAACTGTCGAGGCTGTCACATGGTGCTATGTGATAAGCACTTTTACCGGGTATGAAAAAACGTAAATTAAAAAATTTTACCAAAAAGAAACTATATTGTTCAAAAAATAAGACACTGTTAAAGAAAATGACGACCGCCCATAATTAAGCACACTAGAGCTCTTACTTTAACTGAGTCAATAACGAGTGCGGTATCCACACTGATTTCTCCAATTTTATTTTCAATTTGTTGCTGAAGGTCTGCCAGAGGTATCGTTACTGGGAATTTGAAACATTGATTTTTTCAGACAAGGCGAGGAAAAAAAATCACAGGTGTTCAAACCAATGCATGTTCAAACCAATTATCCGATCTTAACCGATCTATAATCTCGCAATTTATCGTCATGCCACATTTGTACAAAATGTGTTAAGATTTCTAAGCTTACAGCTATCCAAACTCCAATTTTGTGGAGTTGTGGAGTTTCAGTACAAAAGTGAGGACTGTCGGCACTCCAAACTCTCATATTCTGAAAATTAACACAGCCCGAATGATAGAACCAAGCTTCATCAGTAAAAATAAAACTTTTTCGAAGACAGTATCGTTATTGTTTAAGATAGTTAATAAACCATTGGCAGCACTGTTTTAGAGGTTCGTTCGCTCTGAGAACTTCATGTGTGGATTGCAGACGACATAGATGGAGCTTGAAGTCATTTTTCCAAATTCGTTGACACGTTGTGTATGGCAAATTCGCTTGTTAGCTCAGATGGCTAATTGATGTTCCTGGATTGTCCGAAGACCTAACCAAACCCGCATTTTCTTCTATCCTCACTCTGGGTCTGCCACATCCTTGTTTCAGATCGACGCTTCCAATAATTGAAAGCGAAATTATTTCCCTGTACAAATTTAGAGAGCATTTTACTAACCGGCTAAAATCTTCATTAAAAGTTAATTCCGTTATTTATTTTACAATTGAAGGGGTTAAAAGCGAAACAGCCCAAGTAGCTAAATGAATGTTCTGAAATAATTAGGCTTAAAGTTAATTTAATCTTGAAAATTCCTAGGTAACATAAAAATAGACTACAATATTATAAAAAAATGCATTTTATTTAATAAAAAAAAGTCCAAATGAAAAAAATCTAATCTACCTAATTATTCATAATCGGAGACTAGATCCACATATTCGAATTCCTCCACATCAATGTTCTTCGATGTTGAAGCAGCTGCTGGCTGTTTTTTTTTCTTTTGCTCGTTTCCTTCTTTCTCTCATATATGGGGGAAATAAATGGTAAAAGTTGTTGTAGATTTTCCCACTTGTCATATTTCACTTTTAGTTGTTCTCCATACAGTAGCTCCAATATAATGTTATTTGGTGGTCGTCCAACATTTTTGGCACACTTAGTACACAAAGTAAAACTGGTACGTTTCACTTTTTTGGTATGAAAACCATTTTATACTCCACCATTGTAATGCCTGGTTTTCTGAATCTTTTTTTGGGGCTTTAATAATTTCATTTAATCTGCAAAATGAGAAAAAGTCGTGCATTTTATGAACTTCAAATTTTTTGAGCATTTTGGGATAAGTTCGGTCCAATGATCAGATACAAACACCTGTGGATTTTTTCTCTTACTTTTCTCAATCAGAGCAAAACTTCGATCGCACTCCATGTATGAGTGGCCTGATTCTAAAAATGTATGATCAATCTGCTCTAGAGTAGTAGAGTGAACAGAACAAAGTATGCATGAACAATTTAGCAATGTTCTTATTTTTATTTTGGCCACTTTTTGCACGCGTCACTGTAGGCTATAACTTTAATGATATTAGGTGGCAAACTTTTCATGAACTAGAAAGAAAATAAAATAAAATTAAGCATGCTAAACATTGAACAGATAAAAAAACTTACATGCAACGAACACGATCCAATTTCCTGAGACCCACGTGAAGCGACAGTTTCGTTCCATACATACAACTTATTCGCAATTTATACCCAAGTATATGTTTACACATAAAGAAACCAATTTCTTTATGTGTTTACACATGAATTTAGCTGAATGTTAAGGAGTAAAATAACCTAAATAACACATAGGCTGTTTTACTTCCAAATATTAAAAGTATTTTATTCACATGACTATTTCCCCTCAACAACAGAGGGCACTAACGTCACATTTCCATTTGGTTAATTTTTGCCCTGAACAGATAGCGACTTTTGACGTAATTATGGGCTGTTTTGCTTCTAACCCCTTCAATTATGACAGCCACTACAAAAGTTTGATAACAAGTTGAGCTTCTAACTTTGACATAACCCCTATTTTCATGTATCTCGGTCATAGCCAGATTTGATGATAGACTCAGTAGTCAAATGTTTTAAGCATATTTTGGAAACCGAATTAGTTTTGCATTTGAACACCCCAGTCGTAAATCATCCTTGCAAGTCGCACTTAAATAATTAGCGATACAACAATGACCTGCTAAGTATTTAAAAATGTCCAATGAATATTTATGAACGAAAAATCGTTTCCATTCGATCCGCCATCCGCCCGAACGCGTTTTGACTTTTAAGGCTGGCGGTGCTTTTTTTTTTTTAATAAGCGCGCGTTTTTAATAACCGGATATAATTCAAAGACGAAGTTTCGTCCGATTCCATACGTCTGCCGCGCTAGAGCCGTACCAGCCATAAACGCTAATCCTATTATGCGATTTGCATACGCGGCTAGCAATAAATTAGTATTACTCCATTATTCACGTTCTGTACCATTGTAAACAGCATAAATCACAATTACGAACTGCTGATTCTTCTTCGCTTCGCTTTCATAAAACGACGCCGAATCGCGAAACTCCGGCCAATTGTTTCAGCTGAGAAATAGTCCAGTAGGCAGAGACTTTTATGTGTTCTTGAAACATATAGGGTTAGTTTTGACGGTTTCCTACGTATTTTTTTTGCGTAGAACACAATTCGCGGGGTCCGTAGAGCTGAAACCGTCCGCTAATTTTTTAAACTAACAATTTGTGAAAAATAAAACGTCTTTTTTCCACATATGTTGGCAATTTTCTACGCCCATGGCCGCAGTAAAAACTTATGCGATGCTGGATTGAATCAAAACATCGTCAACCGTGCCTTTTGTGTAAACATTAGATGTTCTAGTTCTTTAATGCAGAGTTGGCGATATGAATATTCATTCCTTTTTCAACTATTGTAGAATACACAAATTTTGTATTAAACCAATTTGTTAAAGTCTAATCTTTTATTTCAATTTCTAAATAACCCCATAAGGGTTGTTTACACATATTCGCTTATGTCTCCGTTCCTTGGCATATTTTATATAGTTTATGCATTTAAGAAGTTGTAGCCTATTGAATTTCCAAAATTTTAAGCCCGATCCGAAGACTCCAAGTGCTATTGTTAACTTGCAAATGACTGCTGAAGTTGAAAAAGTTGCTTTTTTTTCATTATTTTTTTTTGCTTAGAAAGTAGCGCGACTATGATCATGAAATTTCTTGGAAGGACTGCTGTTTGTAGTATGAACTTGCAAAAAAAAATGTCAGCTCGATCCGTCAATAACTTTTCGAGTAATTAACGATTAAATTTGTTTTCAAGCCTTAAATGACGCCATTTCTTTGTTTATTGTACGATATTGACCGGGTTGGGCTAGAAAAATCATAAATTCTCTTCAAGTTTGCGAGACTTTTTGAGATTTTGAAAAATATTAATTTGGGCCAGTTTTATAACGCTTTCTACGCGACTACGTTTTTTGACGAGACGTATATATTGTTTTAGCGTTGCCGCTTCGAAATTCTCGAAATTGTGACTATATTATCTTGACACCCATTTTTTAGGACGCGTCTTGAAGCGCACTTTCGAGATATTACAGGCACAATTCCGAGAATTTCGAAGCGGAAACGCTAAAACAATATACAGTAAGCGGCACCCTAATGCGTACATAGTCGAATGAAGGGCAATTGATAATTTAACTTCTTTGTTAAGTAGATGTAAACATGAGGTGAGAACCAATCGCGATCCAATCGCTAGTTCAGGTGTATGAAAGACATCCGGTTTGTCGGTAGGGCTGTTTGAGTTAAAATTTGAAATACCATTTTATATTTTATTCTGGTCTAGTGCCTGATTCGAAGTGCGTTATTGCGAGCGTATTGTAGAAGCACTACATACATTCATAAAAATAAAAATGGATATTTATCACATTGACGAAAAAGTTCAAATAATTAAATGGTATTTTTTGTGGTCGGTCTGTAAGGGATATTAAAGCCATTTTTAACGAAAAATTCCCCAATGGGCCCTCACCGACGATATCAACGATTAATCGGATCATTAAAAATTTCGAAAAACATGATTGTGTTTCACCGAGATCCCATAGAAAAAATGCAGTTCCTGTAAATGACGAGGTCGAACAGAGGGACATAAATATTTTGGTTACTATCAATGACAACCCAACATTGTCTGCCAAGGCAATGGCTGAAATTGTAGATTGTATGTGTGTAAGCTAAAACACATACGCAAATATATCTCCTTCGAACAACTATTCGCATACTATCATAGTAATATAAAATATAAATTAACCAAACGACAACAATCGTCTAGTCCCCGAGCGCTGGCGCAGTTTGAATTTGACATGCGCAGATACAGTTCTGTCTGCGATTCGCCGAAATTTTGTATGCCGAAGCCGAACCATTGGACCATTCGTTCTGCCTTGTTTCGCTGTTGTCATATCAACATAATATTCCTATTAGATATTTTAAAATTGTTTCACAGCTCTTTAAAGTAATATTAACTGTTTAAAATTATTTCACAGTAGTTGGGTTGAAAAAAGATAACTGTAAACTTTATTATACGATACGCAACACAGTCTGAAAATTAAATTGGCTTATATTAATTGATCGTACGTCAATGCATTTTGTAAATATAGGGTTTTTATAAAGATATGTTATGCAGAGTTAAGAGTTACAGTTAGTTCTGGCAACGCTGCTCTTTAGATTTCCGCTAAGACCCCCCTCTTAGCTTTATGTACAACCAAGTTTCAACTTCAGCAGTCATTTGCAAGTTAACAATAGCACTTGGAGACTTCGGGTTGGGCTTAAAATTTTGGAAATTCAATAGGCTACAACTTCTAAATGCATATGCTATACAAAATATGCTAAGGAACGTAAATATAAGCGAAAATGTGAAAAAGAGATGTTTTTTTTCACGAATTGTTAATTTAAAAAATTAGCGGACGGTTTCAGCTCTACGGACCCCGCGTATTGTGTTCTAAGCAAAAAATTACATAGGAAACCGTCAAAACTAGCCCTATATGTTTCAAGAACAGTAGTTTTTTATGATTTTAGCTCCCTGCCTACTGAACTGAAAGGTCGACGCGTTCCGGCGAGACATCCGTTGATTAGCGAAAAGGAGGTGTGAAACAGATGATTTTTGTAATTGAATTTTCAGGCAGATAATTGTTTTAAACGGGCAGGGCGCTGAAAGTTTGGAGTGCCGATTTTGTTCAAGAGATACTTTTCGTTGGAAAAGAAGTTGTTGAATTCATGCAGAATCAGTAAAGAACCAAACTTATATTCTACAGACTGTTTGTGGAACATTTTATGTATTCCATAATTCAACAATGTTGATTTTCATTCACGTTGATTCAACAAGATTGACGTTGATATTACCGAACATTTCGGGTTAATGTTTCTATCGAGACATTAAAAAAAAACGTTATCAAAGTTGGAATAGTAAAAAAATACGTAATCTTAAATTTATAACCTTATTTAATTGTCAAAGCTGTTGCATTATCTGTTAGCCGTTATTTATTTTACAATTTTGTGCCAGTCACGTGTCAAAAGTTTGACATAACTGAAATACTTCAACATGATCGCTATTTCTATCTTTCTCGTTCAGAGCCACCTTTGATGACGTTTTTTTTTTTTTTTGAAGTCTCTGTACAATTTGATAGAAAAATATTATAAACGATTTAGTAAGATGTAATAAAGATACTATTTTTTTATTTCAGATACAGAATGTGGCAATATTCTAGGAGCATACAGGGAAGGTAAAAATTAAACTACCTTTTCATATATTTTTTTTTCAAACGGTGGCTTCTTTCATCAAACATTTTTTTTAGAAATTGTAAACTGGATCCACACATAATCATGGATTTCGACCAGTTTCGCCAAGTTTTGAGCGGATCTGTCGGTTTGTTTAGAGAACCAGGAAGTGTGAATAGAAAGGAAGACAGTGGGATACCTGAAGTTCACACTGCAAAAAAGTTGAAGGAGTGAACATTGAGAGTGAAAGTTGAGAGGTTGAAGAAACTATTCATGAACACTCATAAACCCTTATTCTGCGTTTAAGCCAGGGAGTGAAGGTATACTATAATACAATCCTGAAATCTGGATCGTTTGAAAAATGGGCTGACCAATCAATTGCTCCTCTGTTACGTGCAAAATGTGGCAGAGCTCCATCTTAATCCCCAATGATTTGTTCCCACTCTTGTTTTACTTAATCTTAAAAATGCTGCATCAAGATTCTCCTTTTTTCCTGGTGTTATATGTACATATGTATTTCTTTACGCAATGGAAATTTCATTTTATTATTTTGTACATATAACAGACACTGCAAGATGTAAGTACACGGTACAGTAAGTATATTCATCTTTATAAATTCGGTCTTACAATCGTCTCTATAGCCTAGTCCTGCCATAATTCTAACTGCCTTTCTCTGTGCTGAGAACACATGTGCACCAGAAGGGGCATGGACCCAAATTAAGATGCAATAAGTTATTATTGAATGAATAAAACTATGGTATACTGTTATTAGACTATTCTGTGATCCTTTTCCAGCCAAATTTCTAAGTAAATATATATGTTTCGAATTTTTTTTACAAATATAATCAGTGGTTTGTCCCATGATAACTTTGGGTCAAGAAATACACCGAGAAATTTTAGAGTTGACGAATTAACAATTTCATCCATATTTCTAAGACTAAATATCATGGTCTCACTTTTAAATAAATTTAAACTAAGTTTATTAGAATTAAACCAGTCTTTTATGATCGATTGTATGTGAGGTAATTCGTTTAAAAATTGATCGGGACAATTATTCTTTGTCATTATAGTTGTATCGTCCGCAAATAAAATACTCAGTGTATCCTCTTTGTTCAACATGTTAGGAAGATCGTTTATATATATTAAAAAAAACGTAGGACCTAATATTGAGCCTTGTGGAACACCATGCTTAATCGTTTCCTTGGTGGATGTTAAATTGTTATAATGTACAAATTGCATACGGTCTTTTAAATACGATGACAATAAGCTTATAGCGTTAGTTGAAAATCCGTAGCTTCTTAGTTTTTGTATTAAAATATTATGAGACACACAATCGAAGGCTTTTGTAAGATCTAAAAACTGAGAACATACATACTCTCCATTTTCGAAACCCAAATTTATAGCTGTTATTAATTCGTCAATTGCCAGTGTTGTTGATAAACCGTTCCGAAAGCCATACTGTTTAGAATGAAATAATTTAAAATCTTCAAACTTGTAACTTGTAATTTGTATTAACTTAACTTGTAATTTGTATCTTGAGAAGACTTTCGTACACTTTCCCAATGTAAGATATCACAGATATAGGCCTATGATTGGATTGATCATTTATGTCGTTTTTTTTATACACAGGCGTAACTTTAGATATCTTTAGAGAGTAACATAAAAATACAAACAAAGTTTAATAACAATTTTATTTCATCTGGCGGAAGCAATATGGTAACGAAAATACGAAAATGCGAAATTTCGATAAATTCAATGAGTATTTGATTGACCACTCATTTTCTACGTTTTCGAAGTAGCAGAAGTCAAATTTGATGTTATATTTTCATTTCTTTAAGTGAAAAATTCAATATGCTGGCCATGAAAATTTGGTTTGGCCAGGAAAATTTGCTGACCATGAAAGTAGGGTTTTTTGAGATATTCTAACCTAAAAGTGCAAAAACACTGTTATTTTTTTATACATTTTTGAGGTTATGTAGCATTGTCATTTTTTTATCAAAAAACGTGACACGTATCTTAAAGTACTGTTATTGCCCTTCTAAATGCTCTTTAGTTTGTGCAAATGTCTTGAAAATTTCAGAATGCGATATCTGGGCGAAGAAAAAGGATATTTGAGCAAAATCGACGGCATTTGAAAGAGGAAGACTTGTACTTTAAGATCCACAGACATTTTTTTGAGAAAAAAAATCGCTGTGCTACATAGGTAACCTCAAATATGTTAAAAAATTGTGTTTTTGCACTTTTAGGTTACAATATTTAGATTTAGTTAAAATTACCTAGGAAACAACTGTTCATTGTCCAGAGGCAAAATCTTGCAGGGCAGTGTAATTCGCTGTTAATATGGATTCGTTATCTGATTTCATTATTTTTAGTATATGGGTCATTTCACGCGAGATTTACAATGAAAATTTATAATTTGACCGAAATATTTTTTTTATTGTTCTTTACACCAAAATATTCGACACGTATATTTTCGTTTTGGGGAAATCGCAAAAATTTCGACTTTATGAGTATTCGAAATCTGAAAGTACAAAAAAAAACACAACATTTTTGTTCGCTGATTACTCGGAAAGTTCGGTATATTCGAAGAAAAAAGCTAAGGCAATAAAATTTAGGATTTTTCTTCCTCTTTCCAGCCATGTGGTCAAAAATCAGCCATGATTTGAATACATCAATTCACCGATTTGAATTTGCCGTCGGATTCAGACTCTTCCGACTGACCCTTTAACAAATGAATACAATAAGCACATTTACAATTCATAACAAGATTTTTCTGAACTTATATCTGATTCGTCATCAAAAAGAGAACAGGTGTCATCGTCGGAAGACGATGACAAACAGACATTGTTGATAAAAAAAAATGTTAAACGCGACGCACTTGCTGCAGGATGGCTCAAAAATGCGGGAATCACCACGTCTACAGGAACAACCGAGAGTCGCGACGAGTTTATACGAGAATCATCGCGTCCAGCGCGCGCTCCAAGCGTGCTCGCCTCTCTTCAAAAATTTGTATCTAAAAAAGTTACAGACCACCCACTCTACAAATTTTACAGTAAATTGTTGATAGTTTAAGCAATATTTATATCAAAAAAAATTAAGAAAAAAAATGTCCAACTTTGAAAAAAGTGTATTTTTTATGAGAAGTCGCTAATTAAACAATAAACATTTGTCAAACATTTTTTTTTGACCACATGGCTGGAAAGAGGAAGAAAAATCCTAAGTTTATTGCCTTAGCTTTTTCTTCGATTGTACCGTACTTTCCGAGTAGTCAGCGAACAAAAATGTAGTGCTTTTTTGTACTTTCAGATTTCGGAATTTACTCATAAAGTCGAAATTTTTGCGATTTCCCCAAAAACGAAAAAAATACATGTCGAATATTTTAGTGTAAAGAACAATAAAAAAAATATTTCGGTCAAATTAAAATTTTCATTGTAGATCTCGCGTGAAATGATCCATATGTACATCCACACTATTTTTTGTGGATGTTTTATTCCGGAACTTTCTACTAACCCTGTATAATAAAAAAAATCACTGTTGTATTTTACTCATTATCATCGTATACCAAAACACTTTAATGTGGAAGACCGAAAAATATATGTACGAACATTGAACACACTGCGGCTTTCTTGTGCTTTAACAGGATGAGTCATTTGAAATGACGACCTTACAATAGAGCAGGTCTCGGTATATTGTTATTAATTTAATCGAATGATGTCATATTGCCTTCGGTAGAAACGGATGCCTCTTCGAAAGGCCGCTGCCCCAGAATCGAATTATGGTGCAAGGTGTGCGGCAGTGGAAAGTCATTAACGCTCAGCTCCACCTCTCGGCTTCAATTAAAATCAATCAGCGCCAACGAAAATATAAAGTCATTTTGTTTTCGATTATGTCAGTCAAATTAACATTGTACGGTTAAATATATACTTTATGTGCATTCTGCGCTGACATGTTATATTGAGCCGTTTAAAACGAATTGGAAGTTACGCCATACTTCTTATTTTATTTTAGTAACCAAGTAAAGGGCACGTAAATTAAAGTTATTTTATTACTAACTTTTTACATAGAAAATTCGTAATTTTTCCTGGTTGTTTACATATCTCATTTTGTGTATTATATGAGGTGTGTAAATTAAGTAATGAGACTGGCAACGTAGCGCCCGATCTAGCAACACTGCGAATACGAGACTTAGAAGGGCGGTAGGTTAACACGTAATGCACCTTCAGTACAAGTTTGAACTTATTAGAGTCATTTATTTGTTCTTTGTGACTGTTTTCGTAAACCGTTTTTTTCTGGTGCGTTTTAAAAATGAGTGACATTAATTTTGGGCAACGGTGTGCTATCAGATTTTGCTTCAGACTTGGACACAGCGCAACAGATACTTCTGCAAAACTTCAACACGTCTAAGGAGATAGCGTCTTTTCAAGAACCCATTTTTTTTTCGGTGGTTTAAGTCATTCTCAGAAGGAAGAGAGGCGACTGAAGATGAATCTTGAAGATAACGGCTATTTTAATAGCCAGTTAATTGTCCACAAAGAGCTTGTGTTTCCAGGGTAAACAGTAAATCAACATTTTTACAGATATGTTCTGGAAAAACTTCTGAAAAAAATGGGTCATGCGTCTGAGACCAAACATCAAAAAGAAGTGGATATTGTATAACGACAAAGCGCCTTGTTACACAGACATTTCAGTAAACGAGTTTTTAACCAGTATTGTTTTACCAACTCATCCTTCTTATTCGCCTGACTTGAGTCCTTGTGACTTTTTTCTCTTCCGGAGATTGAAAAATCACAAGGGACGTCATTTTGGGACCATAGAAAACATTTAAACCGCTGTAACCGACCAGCTGAAGGCTATTCTAGTACGAGTTCCAGCACTGCTGAGGAAACTTCAAAATAACTTGCTAGGAAGCAAGTTATTTTGAAGGAGGCAATACTGAATTGTAATTCTATTCATAAAAAAAATTAGAAAAATCAGTATCATTACTTAATTTACATACCTTGTATTTCCAGCACAAGGTGTTGCTACTTTACAGTTTTATTTTTTGTATTTTTTCCTTTTAGATAATGTATTAGCAATATTACAGTATTATTCTCGTAATAATATGGAACATTTTAACTTCATATCATGTAAAAAATCCTCAAGCATTGTAATATAGAATTACGATTATTTTAGCGACAGTGAAATTCACAGTGTACAGTCTGTTTGCAGCCGCTGCTAGATATACAGCCTGTATGAGACGTTTAGTATTCTTTGTCAAGAACTGGATGAAGTGTTAAAAAAGTGGATGATTTAACACAACGTCGGTCTAAGATAACACACTAAGATACAAAAAAGCTGGTTTGCTCAATGTTAATAAATGTTTTATTACCAAAAACCCCACAAGCTTACGTGTAAGGCGGAAATTACTAGCAAAAAAACATGCACATATCAGTATTATGACTCTAAAAGGAAATGAGATGAAAATAAAATTCCTTGTAAAAGTACTACGATCTTCACTTGACAGAAAAACACATCAAAAGTTAATGGTAACTGAAAATGTTGACCGTAACTGGGATAATGTAGTGTTCACTGATGAGTCTTCCTTTTTGGCTTGGACTCCTACAAAGAAGGCCTGACTAATGTGTGGTCAGCTGCTTCTGCAGCGATCAATTAAATATCCGGTTAATGTCCATGTTTCAGGATATATCAATACACGAGGATTTGGATCATTGAATATATTTACTGGAAATCCGAACTCTGAAAGAATGAAACGGTTGTACCAGAAGGGCCTTTTGAGTTTGGCAGAATACAATGATGACTGGATCCTACAAGAAGATAAGGATCGCAAACATCGTAGTAGACGTTGCGTGCAGTGGAAAGCTGAACGTGTCATCAACATATTAGCCTGGCCTTCACAATCACCAGATGTCAACCCAATTGAAAATGTATGTGCCTTCATCGTAACAGCTTCGTGGAACACGTGTATTATCACTGACCCAGCTATTATAACAAGAACGTAAGATATGGTAGTCGTTTCCAAAGGAATATACCTCAACGTTGACAGGAAATATTAAATAATAATGGAGACTGGATCGTTTATTAGGTAAGTGCATCAGAGATTATAACACAGTTCTTGGATAAAAAAACTTAATGTTGTAGGTGCAATAAGTTGGACAATATCGGCGACACGTTTTTATGTGACTGATAAGTTATTTACATTACATTATTTTGACCTGAGGAATGTAATGTTGAACTATGTATCATAACTTATGACTCACCCTATATATTATTTAATGAGAGTTTGGTGGGAGTTTTAATAAAAATCTCTTGATTGGCATGTCATTGGGAGTTACGTGTATTAAATATTTTACCCGTGTCTATGGAACACATGTAAGTTATTAAAATAGAAAGTAATATGTTTTTTTTTAATGTTTGCCTGATTTTGGGACGTAACTGAGAATAGTAAATACATTTTATAAATCCGAAGAATGACTAATAAAACAACAACTTTTAGGCAACATTCGACTTTATCCATCAACATAGTCTCCTTTAGGCATAGCATTCATTCCAGTGCTTTTATAACCTTTCTATTACAATGATTTGTGCAACCCTTCAAAATACAGTTCAGTTTCGGCGATCACCTCCTCATTGGAGCCGTATCTTTTTCCGCTGTGCATTTTTTTGAGATCTGTGAACAATTATTAATAATCGCTGGGGTCTAAATCTGGAGAATATGGTGGATGCGGAAGCAAGTCGAAGTGAAATTCATGTAATTTAGCTATTGTTGCGATTGACACGGTGTATTGTATTGGTGAAAGAGAACTTTTTTCTTCTTCATTTGGGGCCGTTTTTCGTAATTTAGTCCTTAAAACACACTAATACTACTATGTAATATGCAGTATTGATCATTTTTCCCTTTTCAAAATTTGCTGTCCACTCAGCTGACTGACGATTTGACTCTGGAGTGTAGTGATGGATCCATGTTTCATCCATTATCACATATTTCATGAAAAACTCATTTCTATTTCGCCTAAACCAAATCCAAATATCGCTCTGATTCATCAACACGTAGTTTTTGGTCAATAGTGAGCGAACGCGGTACCCACTTCGAAAAGAGCTTTCTCATGGACAAACGTTCAAGCAAAATAGTGAATACACTGCCTTCTGCTATCTTTAAAAGTTATCAGCTATTTCACGCATCTTAACTTCACAGTCTTCCAGAACGATTTAGTGCAATTTTTTATGTTTTCTGGGACAACTTCCAAATTTGGGCGACCAGAGCGTTCAGCATCATCAGTGTTTGTACGACCGCATTTAAAATCAGCAAACCATTTGTCTCGATGGAGCAGAGTCCGAATAATGCTTGTCAAACCATTGGCTTTGTTTAAACGGTATTTTTTGCCATGAAAAATCAATGCTTTATCAACACAAAATTCAGATTTTTCCATTGTTTTAAAAATTACAAAAGTAGCGTTACTAAAACCACTGTAACTTGTAAGCTAATGGTCAGGATGTCATGAAATTTTAAAACATATCGGTTGGAGGTTGGTACTATCTAAAAACCATATGGATTTCTCAATACTTTCCCGGGATAACACAAAATCACACTGTATACATCGACGGCGATCCCGTAAAATCGAGTTAAATTCAAGAATGCGCAAAGGGCACATAAAATCCAGTAATTTCAAGTAGAACCAATTTAGTGTAGTATAATTTAGAACCCTTTAAAGTTATTCCCCTTAACTGCTTCACATTATAGTCAATTTAAGATATATTTCCAGTTATTAGAGGAAATTACTTCTGAAACAAATTACAAAGAGCGCCGTTATTAAAGCGAATATATGGGTAGAGGTATATGAGGCAATTATAAATTTCACGTGACGGACAGTGAGAAAATTGAAAGAAGCAATTTGTACATCATTAATCACGGCTAATTAAAATGTTAATTACCAAAGCGCAAACAAAACTTAAAAGGCCGACGTTTTACCTGATCTTCCACATGGTATGGCCCAGTAAACATTTCGGACCCTTTGAATCTCTATACCCATGACCTGCCATTCGCCATATGGTAACTCAATATCCAGCGTGGATCGCTTAATGGTTGACTTTCGATTAAACCCGAAATTATTTAACGCACCGACACAATCGTCTCCATCTTACCTGTATCGAATTCCTATTAAAAAAATCTATCTCGTCTACACGTCCGCCGTATATCCTATTTCGAAAAATTTACAGCCCTTGTTTAGATCGTAGATATCCGTGACATTTATTAGTGTGCGTTACAAAATAACTAATACTCAATGAGACGACAGCGCTAGGCGTCGATCTAAAACAAAACCAGCGGAAAGGAGTCGAGCAGTGGCGGCTGAAGCTAAGGCTGCAGGTTGCGCGAATTTTTCCTCAGCGAATTTTTCAATTTCAATCGTCTTAAAAGTTGAAAGAACAATGTTAAAAAATTGCCGTTTTTTGACCATCGAGACACCCCTAAAGAACCCATTGGACTATATAGATTTTGAGCCACTGAGCTCGGCTCTACTATTAGAAAATTTAAAAAACGTCGGGAACAATGCGAAATTTAAGTTTAAACGACTAGTTTTTCACGTAAGAAAAAAGGTGTACAAATAAGTTTCTGCCGTTCGTTTGTTGGCGCCCACTGTAAGTTACGGTTAAAATTGTCAGATGTAAAAGTCACTAACGTAAGGTTGGACATCAGGCAACAACATAACCTTAAAATATTAGTGATTTTATCAGTATAATATATTCTTTCGTGTGCGAAAATGTCGAGTTTTGAGCCGAATAAGCGTCATTTGCGGGAACTTTGATTTACTTCTTCAATTTGAAGAAATCTGCAGCTGAGGCGTATTAATTGCTTGTAGAAGCATATGGTGAGGTTGCCTTAAGTGATAGAAGTTGTCGTGAGTGGTTTCAAAAGTTTAAGAACGGTGAATTTGACATCGAAGACCAAGAACGTAGTGGAAGGCCG
Organism: Aromia moschata; assembly: GCA_029963805.1. NCBI lineage: Eukaryota > Metazoa > Arthropoda > Insecta > Coleoptera > Cerambycidae > Aromia > Aromia moschata. The sequence continues at coordinate 590,864 of JAPWTK010000281.1, read as the reverse complement.
AAAGTGTACGAAGACGCGGAATTGGAAGCATTATTGGATCAAGATTCGTGCCAAACGCAAGAAGAACTTGCACTTACATTAGGAGTGACTCAACGAGCAATTTCACATCGGTTGAAATCATGGGAATGATTCAAAAATAATAAAATTAGGTTCCATATGAACTGACGCCGAGAAACGTTGAACGCAGATTTTTCACATGCGAAATGCTGTTTGCCAGGCATAAATGAAAGGGTTTTCTGCACCGTATAGTCACTGGTGATGAAAAATGGATCCACTATGATAATTCAAAAAGGAAGAAGTAGGCCAGCAGTAGGTCCCCATGATTATGGGGACTAATGCTGGCCTACCTGGCCTTGCTTCAACATCTACCGCTAAGCCAAATATTCATGGGAAAAAACTCTTGTTGTGTATTTGGTGGGATCAGCTTGGTGTCGTGTATTATGAGTTGCGGAAACCGAACGAAACCATTATTGGAGCTGTCTACCGAACGCAAATGATGAGATTGAGTCGAGCACTCAAAGAAAAGCGTGCCAATTACTACTCCAGACATGACAAAGTTATTCTCCGGCATGATATTGCTCGTCCACATGTTGTGGCGCCGGTCAAAACCTATTTGGAAACACTCAGTTGGGAAATTTTACCCCACACGCCGTATTCACCAGACATTGCTCCTTCTGATTTCCACTTGTTTGGATCGATGGCGCCTGACTTGAGTGATCAACACTTCACATCATATGAAAATACCAAAAATTGGGTTGATTCGTGGATAGCCTCAAAAGATGAAGCATTTTTCCGACGCCGTATTCGTATGCTGAATGCTGCCAGAAAGATGGGAAAAAGTAGTGGCAAGCGATGGATAATACTTCGAATAAAACATTAGGTATCTTTGTTTCACAATAAATTCCCAATTTTTTATTAAAAACGGCGGTACCTTTTTTTTGCAACACACATTGTTTGAAAGAATTTTATAAAAAACCTTACATACATTTAAAGGTTCTTGAGATCACTGGAAACGAACCGAAAGTCAAACTGACGTTTTCAACAATTGGCAGCTGTCAAACAGTTGTCAACTAGCTATCAAGTCATTATTAAAAATAAATAAAAATGGAAGTTAATTTAAAATTTTGGATTTGAGATCGCTGAATATAAATCTGATATCAAACTCATGATTCTGACATTTGGCTGCTGACAACCAGCTGTCAACTAGCTGTCAAATCATCATTAAGTATAAAGAAAAATAGGAATTCGTGTAAAACTAGACTTTTGAGGTTGTTGAATGTAAATCTGATATAAAATTGACGATTCTGACATTTGGCAAGTTTTGTTTACATCTAATGGTAATTTGACAAGTAGTTGCCAAATGTCAGAATCGTCAGTTGTATATCAGATTTATATTCAATAACCTCAATATCATAATATTATATGAATTATCATTTTTCTTTACACTTAATGATGATTTGACAGCTAGTTTATAGCTGGTTTTCAGTTGTCAAATGTCAGAATCATCAGTTTGATATCAGATTTATCTTCAGGGACTTCAAAAACAAAATTTTAAATGAATTTCCATATTGACTTTCCAAATTAGGATTTCTTTATTCTTAACCCCCCCCCCCCCCCCGCCCGCGTTGGGTAACCCCCCACAAAGGAACCCCCAAAAAAAAAATGTTCTTCCCCCCAAAATAAGGCAGGGATTGTCCTAAATAAAAACCCCTCCCCTTGAATCCCCCAAAAAAAAAAAAAAAAACCGCCCCAAAAACCGGGGGGGGGTTTTAAAAATGTTGGAGGACCAACAGGGTGGGGAAAGGGGGGAAGGGTTTTCATGTTAGTGATGACTTGATAGCTAGTTGGCAGCTGTTTGACAGCTATATGCAGCATATTGTTGACTAGTTTATTGGAGATCTGTTGAGTAATTCATTGTTTCTCACTCAAGCGATCCATTATTTATTTATAAATCGTAAACACGCAAAAAAAGGAAATTATTGAACACAAATACAGAAAATAAAAAATGTAGTCTGATACGACTTAAACGAGTACATCTTAACTTCACAGGTGCTTTGATTAGCTTTTGTTTTAAGTTTTAAAGTATTTCTAAATTAGTTTAGAGTTAACTTGAAAGGTGTTTTTTTTCCAACACGAGCCGCCACTGGAGTTGAGTATGATGTAACTCCGGTGCACAATTTATGTTGGTAGCTCACCTGTAAAATATTTTGATTGGATGATCAAATAGGATTCTGTCGCGCGGTTTATTCGGCTAGGTGTGCGTTTTACAATACAATAACTCACGGTGGGCATTAATGTCCTGTTTCTAGCGCAAGTGAGCATTCGACATGGACGTATAATTACGATCCATTAAATCTAAGTCGAAAGCAGGGCTGACACAGTGTAGAAAATATATTCATGTGTTTATGCAGATGGCATCGCGTTCCATATATGTAGCCATATTTGTATGGAATTGCAGATTGATAATTTTCAATGCAGCGTACCTTCCCTCCTATTATGAGCAGATGTTTGAATGCATCTAGATTAGCGTATAGCGTGGCCATTTAAATATAAGGACGGATACGTTACAGCGATTCATATTTCACGTGAAGCATTATGCAGGAAACAAAGAGAACAGAAAAATAGAGGGAGGGACAAAAGTCGCGTATGAATTCCATAAAATATTAAAAGGCTCAAGAAAGGACGCCCCACAAACCAAATTGGTTTCTAGTCCCGGTCAAAATGGACAATTTTTTTCATACGAGGTGTGTAAATTAAGTAATCAGACTGGCAACGTAGCGCATGATCTAGCAACTCTGCGGAGACGGGTCTTGGAAGAGCTGTAGGTTAACGTGTAATGCACCTTCAGTATAAGTTTGAACTTGTTAGAGTCATTTGATTGTTCTTTGTGACTGTTTTCGGGAGTTTGAAACCGTTTTTGTTTCGATGTGCGTTTTTTCCGTTTTTCCACTTCGTATCTTTGTTTCCTGCCCGCCGGCCCGCTTATTTGGAAAAATGAGCGACATTAATTTTGAGCAACGTGTGCTATCAGGTTTTGCTTCAGACAAAAAAAAAATAAAAGAAAAAAATTTTAATATTTTTTAATTATTTTTTTTGGAGACAGTGTTTTTTGCAAGAGCTCAGGTTTTCAATGCGTTTGGCTTAAGACATTCCCAGAAGAAGAGAGTCGATTGAAGATGAACCACGCAGCGGTAGGCCTTCATCTTCAAGTCAATGCAAATTTCGATAGAATATCGGGATCTTGTGCCTTCAGATCGTCGGTTGACGACAAGAGTGATCGGGGAAGAGTTAAATTTGAATCACACCATTGTTTTCAGAGTCAGCCCTCTTCGTTTTGAACCAAACATCAAGAATAACTGAATGTTGCATCTCAACAATGCGCCTTGTCAACTTGCCAATTATCACAAGCACAACGAGTTTTTAGGCAGTAAAAATATTCCCGTGGCTCCTTAGCATCCTTATTTGCCTGACCTGAGTAATTGTAACTTTTTTCTGTTCCAGAGATTGAAAAATCACCTCAAGGGCTGTTTTTGGGACCATAGAAAACATTCAAATGACCAGCTGAAGGCTCCAGTATATGAGTTCCAGCACTGCTATGAGGAATAGAAGAACCGGTCTCCAGCGTTGTGTGGCTTCCCAAGAAAGTCATTTTAAAGGAGACAATACTGAATTGTAGTTCTGTTCGAATAAAAAAATTAAACTTCTTGATTTCCTGGTCAAAAATTCCCATAGACACAAGATCGCAAATTGAAGGGTTTTTGGATATAAGTATGAAAAATGAAAAACATTAAGTTCATGGAGAACAGGGAAAACACCATTTTCGAGATCACGTTTCGAAAAAAAAAAAAAAAACACAAAACATATACTAGCGGAGGCGTCAATTGTGACCTTAGAAGTGACCTTGAGCGTTACCTTCAATGTCTTTTGAATGTAAGACTGTTTTTTCAACAAAAACGTATAGTTCTAAATTGGGGTAATTAGACGCGACGCTCGTTCTTGGTTTTATAAGTGATCTTGGTGATGAATTTATGTATCATATTTTATAGTATATTTGGTTCTAGCGATTAGTCAGAGTTAAACAAAAAAACAAATTGTTTTGTACACAACCCATTTGTCTTCGAATACGAATTACTTTAATAAATATGTATGTATTTACTTCATTTATCATCTAAAAGTTGAATCAAAAACTATTCTTCACATATACTTTCACACTTATCCTAAAGTAACAATAAGAGCACCAAGAAACACGCAAGAGTTTTTATTATTACTAAGAGACTCTCCAAAGTTAAACGAGTGAAGTGTTTTATTACTGACAAGTTATTTGAGAATTTTTTGTACTCTCAGTTGGAGCAAAATGGAAACAGCAATGCGGTATTTTTTTAGCAACATGGTGCTCTACCTGCTTATTCACTTATTGCAAGGACTCTTGTAACAGAAATGCTACGTTTAGGTACGTTTAGGCTAAAATCGACTTAATCGACTTGTTAGTAGACATACAAAAAAATGTTTTCCGATTTTTTCATCCAAAAATAATTTGGGGCAAAAACAGATCAGATCGACCATCCTCATTTCGTGTACGGTAAAGAGAAAACGCTGCTCTTTCAGAAATTGAGAAAAAAAATAGACTTGCCAAAAAATAAAGTTGGTCTCTATACCAACCAAACTAGAATAGACATGTTCATGTTCGTGTTGAAGAAACATGGCACACAAACTAATTAAAAACCTTTATTCAGGACATTTTTTCATACAAGTTAAAAAGTTACAGACATTACGCACGACTTTTTTGCCACGCTGTATTCTCTCTAAATTATTACAAATTCTATGCAATTTTACATAGCCCGACGTAGCTCCTTTGTGACCAACGACATGCCATGTATTTTTTCATAGATATTTATATCTGTGTACCACGCGGATGTAGAAATTCCGAATCAATTGAACCTCATCGAGGAACGCATATTGGCCGACTAGTATTTACCATAACTGGTAATAACACCCTTCAAAATTTCAATTAAACCCGCGTGCCACGTTGAATAGTCGCGTATGCATTCGGTATTGTCGTTTACTAATTTCGTAGTCTTAAAGCAGCTGAATTAATGTGAAAACGTTAACTAGAAACGTAACCGAACACCGTAGTACGTGTGTGCATAGGGCATGTGATATCCGTCCGCCATCTATATAAAAGTAATAATTCTTTCGGATTATACCAGATAAAACCAGTAATAAACATGCAAATTTAACTAATACTTCATACGCTGGGTTATGGTCCGTGAGGTAGCGAAAGTTTTTGAAGGTTGCTTTATTTTATACCGGCTGATTTCCATGTGAGTGATTGGTCTCGGATAACACCGCCACATAAAAAAGTATTTAAAAGAATGTAACAACCTTATTACTCCTTCACTGAGACAAAAATTACAATTGTCAAATCCAGTAATACCTAAATTGTATTGTTTACCAAAAATACATAAAACAAGAAAATCTGTAAGACCAATTGTCTCAGCGATAGGATCCCCAACTTATAATTTGTCAAAATGGTTAACGAACGAGTTCGAAAATTTGCCTATTGCACAAACAAGTTTTTCAGTTAAAAATTCTAGTGAGTTCATTGACAATATCGAAAAATATCCAATTGCAAGAAGGTGAAATTTTGGCTTCGTTTGATGTATGCTCATTGTTTCCAAGTGTTCTAATCCCGCAAACTTTGGACTATCTCAGGGAATTTCTCGAATTAAATGATTTAGACGATAAAATTATTAAGGAATACATTCGGCTTACTAGTATTAGTATGAATCAAAATTGTTTTCAGTATAATGGCGAATATTTTCAACAACATGAGGGAACGGCAATGGGTAACTCCTTGTCAACTTTCATTGCCAATATTTTTATGAGTAAATTTGAGACAGAAGTAAAAGATAAATTCGAGTATTTCCCTAGAGTGTGGTTCAGGTATGTGGACGACATCTTCGCGGTATTTGATACAAAAGCAATTAGATTAGATAATGTTGTTGCCAAATTAAATAACCGCTTCCCTACCATAAAATTTACATATGAAGAGGAACACAATGAACAGCTACCATTTTTAGATGTATTAGTTATTAGAAATAGTGAAAATAAGTTAGAGTTTGATGTATATAGGAAAGAAACCGCGACTCTTAGATATATTCCCAACGATTCACACCACCCTTTTCAACATAAAATGACAAGTTTTAATTTTCTAATTCACCGTTTGTTAAATTTCCTCCTCAGTAAAGAGAGGTTTGAACATGAGAAACAATTAATTAAGAATATAGCTAAGAGTAACGGTTACTCAGACCATTTAATAGATAAGTTAATAAGGAAGTATTAATTTAATAGAACCCTGTACAATTCCACATTTTCGTAGAGATATTGACAATTCGAAATTTGCTTCGTTACCATATGAACCTAAGTTCACCCGCGGACTAGACAACATTTTTAAAAATAATAATATCAATTTGGTTTATGATTCTAAAAATAAAGTACAGACGGTTTAGGGTAACCCCAAAGACAAAATCGACAATAACGAAAAGTCAGGAATATACGAAATAAGTTGTAAAGATTGTGATCAAAAGTATATTGGGCAAACAAAAAGATCTATATTGACCATATTTGAAATATGGCAGAACAGAAAAATCTTGTGTTGCCCAACATGCTTTTGACAACAACCATAGGATAGACATAAAGAATTTAAAATTAATTAGAAATGTAGCAAACAGTATACAGTTGGATGCTTTTGAAAGATTATAAATCATTAAGTGTAACAATAGTATGAATAAGGACAATGGTCCGACTACCGAAGTTACCGAAATTTTTTTTCACGAAAAAAAATCTATTAAATAATACTGTTAAATAGTTTCTATTAAATAGTACCTACTAGAAAACTCTTTATAAAGTATCCAAAATCTGAGGGGCTTTTCTATTTGACCATAAATAACAAGATTAAATTTAAAAAGTAGCTTTTATTTCCCAATAGCTTTTATTAACAAATTATTGTAATAGCTGTAAAGATAACGCAGAAAAGGGGGGTGGGAATCCCTCACGAACTCACCCTGTACACATATACATTAATTACCTACCCATATCGTTACCAAAATCAGTCGGTACAAAACGTGCAACAAAAAATTTTCACTATCTCCCGGACTATTATCATTATTCGGTAACACGAACGTTTGATGTATTGTGTCAATTAAAGGAAAATTAGTCGTGTGGAATATTACCTGCAATACGGACAGTAAAGGCAGCGTCTATCTGCTCCTTCCATCGCCGGTTATGTTTATTACAACACTCGGTGAGCATCGAACAAAGGAGATTGGGATCTAGACGTTCCCTTCTGCGTCCGCCCCTCGCGCCGCTATGACGTACTAATTCATTTTTATCAAGCACGCCACGTCCGCGTCGTGGACGTGTGATTAACGCTAATTTCGGAACGTATCATTATGATTATTTCTATATTAATTTAATAGATGGTGTTAATGACTTGGAATTTGACGAAACTCTCGTGCACTCTATTCAGTCTATTCAAGAGTATTAAATAGAGTCCGGCTGTTGGTGTTGCCGTGTCATACTTATAACAACGAAGCTGGGGCTTGTGTTACGACGCCTTTGAGGTTTTATATGTGACGTTTATTAGCTGCAATAAAGCTTCTCAGCAAACTCAATAATATATTCTGTTTGGTAATGGAAAGAATACATATATCAGCAGCAAAAGTATTTATACACCCACATTTTAAAGGTGAGGTCCGGTAAATATATTATAAAATCGTCGACATGGCGATCATAATGAGATTGCAGACAGATAATGTACAAAAATGAGTCTAAATATTCTTTTTATGACTTTGAAATACCCGAATATTGTTGTTGCTATCGTGATTGCTATGAGCTATGAGAAGTTTTTTCCATTGTTTTTTTAATATGTTGAAGAAAAATTTCATACAAGAAAATGTATCTGAGCCGCAGATACAGAGAAAAATGGACTACAAGTGACAAAAATCATGTTTCGTGTCATTTTATTGGCTATATAGCTCCAAAAGGTGACACTATGGTGATATCCATGAGGCATCCGTGTTTTGAGATTTAAGTTCCAACATTTTTTGATATGTTAAATCCAAATTCATATGAGAAAGTGAATCTTAGTCACAGGTGCAGAGGAAAACGGGCTACAGATGGAAAGAATTCTGTTTCATGTCATTTTATTAGGCCTCATGTCTCTTGAAGCTGTCGGTATTGTGATATATCCATGAGAAATTCCTGACACGGGGTGTTATTTTTAATGTTCCTTGATATGTTAAAACCGGTTTCTACTTCAAAATTTTAGTTGTGTCAGTGGGATATTCACGATGTTAATATCTATCTACCAAGAAGACTAGAACTAAGGAGACCGAACTCGTTCAGTATCTAGGGATCAAATCTGTCCGCCTCCAGGAGGCGCTGTAAACAGTAATGTACTCGATGTCACGTGATGAGCAACGGTCCACATGTGAATGTTTATCATATAAAACCATGCTATGGGTTTATACAGACGTTTATCATTAAGCTGGTGTTCAAAAGTGCTGTGTTGCACTGTGTGATATAAGAAGCGGTCCGAATAACCGAACATTATTTCAAATTACTGATGTATGTATGAAAGGAAATATTTTCCTTTGTTGTATCGTTAACGTTGAAGCACGTAACATGAAATATTTTGAGTACATTTTCATATTGATAATTGCGAAAATTTGTAATTGCAAAGACATTACTTGTGTAGATTCAATATAATATTCAATAACAACAAATTAACGAAAAATATCGAGCGTCTCTCAAATGTATTCGCACCACGGACATTCACACGGACTCTAACCTCTAACGCACACAGATTAGTACAGAACCACGGTATACGTATAGATATCTGTTTATATACCGTAGCAACCAGGGTACACAACTGTTTACAGCGCCTCTGGAGGCGGACATATTCGAGCCCGTCGCGATATACAGCGAAAAGCCGCAGTTCGGTCTCCTTAGTTCTAGTCTTATTGCTATCTACCAATGTGTCCGCTGCAATGATCCATGACATATTTTATCCACATTCCGCAGCAAGAAATATATCCAAGTTAAAACCTATCAGCGTCAGGATTCTGAGGCAGAAAAAGATGTACCATTCCATTTAAAATCAGGAAGTAGATGTCGACTTCCGGTATAATCCGGCAAAATACTTTCATCAAGTCCACCATGAGCCTTTTAGCTTAAGGTCGAATTTTCAAAAGTCAAGTCATCAAGTCATGTCATTTCTCTCAAGTCGCAATACTTTTGCTTTCGATCACCCTTACAGGGTGAGTCAGAAAGACTGGACTAACACTAAACTTGACATACTAGGCACCAAAATATTATGATAGAGCTCAACATGCCCTATATCAATGTCGCTGGTTTAAGAGATGCAGCGTGTTCAAAGTTTAAATTGGCAGTTTTATGTTCTTTTCTGTGAGTATTACGAATTTTAAGCTTATTTTGACGTTGCTCCTAGAGGGCGCTAGTTTCACCGTTATTATTTAGGTAAATTAAAACATTTTTTTATCTGTTGAGCTACGCATAATAGTGATAGTGACAAACATATCAATTGTTGGAAATGTACACCACCTCAATAAATTTTAAAATACACATTTTTTAATGTCTTTCAATATAGAACATAATTTCGCTTATATATTTATATGTATTCGCTGCTTCTTGTATTCTCTGCCGCAACTCTTGAAAAACATTAACTTCTTCCTGATAAACTAAGTCCTTCAAACTTGACCATACAGAGAAAAAGAGGGTTTAGGTCTGGACTTCTAGGTGGCCAAACAAATTCACTTCTACGGCCAATCTTCATATATAAGGCAAATCAATCAAATTGTGGTGGCGCTCACTCGTGCATAAACTACATGGTTTCTCTTAATGCGAGTGGTACATCTTCTAGGAGCTCATTTATATGGTGTTCCATTGATATCCACCTCATGTCCGTTGAAATTTGCCTGAACAAAATGACTACTTCGTGGCATTTTGATTACTATTTAGTCCTCTTGCACAAATAATAATCAGTATGCACGCAAATATCCAAATATTACACAAGCTTACTTAGAAAAAATATAGCAATACTAGAATCTGAAAAAAATCAACAAAATACATTGAACTTTTAAATGCAAATAACTTAAAAAATAAAAAATTTAGACGACCTAAACAAGAGTACCTTTTCTCTGTAGAATTGAACGTTCTTTTAGGTTTTCGACTTCTTTTACGTATGGCTGAACATATAAAAAATGTGTTTTAATTCACCTAAATAATACGGTGAAACTATCGCCCTCTAGGGGCAACGTCAAAATAAGCTTAAAATTCGTAATTTTCACACCAAAAAAACATAAAACTACCAATTTTCAGATTTATACTATCAAAACTTTCCAGTTATTGAGAACTTTCAGAATAAAATTTAAACTTTGAACACGCTGTATCTCTTAAACCGATTAGCGGATAGGGCATTGGTATGAGGCATGTTGAGGTCAATCATAATATTTTGGTGTCTAGCATCTCCAGTTTAGTGTTGGCCCATTTCTTCTGACTCACCCTATATAGGTAAACTTATTTATCCCGTCAAAGATAAAAAAAATAATTTCGCTTCTTTAATTAGACGTGCTATAAATTTTGTGGGCGTATTGAAGAAGTATCGTCTCGAAATAAATTAAATCTATTCGATTTATGAATATAATTAGCGTGTAATTAAGAAAGCTGCGCGGAGTGACTTTTTTATGGTCGCCGAGAAGGGATCACCAGAAAGCGTAATAAATCCGACCCACACTCATTGTTGCTGGAAGTTTTGACCTCCGAAGACGGCGGGCTTGTGCTATGGTTCGGGCTTAATGCTTGATTGCAATTTATATCTTTCCGCTTTGCCATTCATTGGCGTACACGCGGAGACATTTCGATTCATAAATTCCCGATGACGCTGTTGGTAGAAGGGAATTGACTTAGTTTTTAACATACGAGGTGTGCAAATTAAGTAATGAGACTGATTTTTTATTTTTTTTCTTATTCGAATAGAATTACAATTCAGTATTGTCTGCTTCAAAGTAACTTCCTTGGGAAGCCACAGCGCTGGGGACGGTTCTTCCATTCCTCATCGCAGTGCTAGAACTCATATACTTCAGCTGGTCGGTTACAGCCGTTTGAATGTTTTCTATGGTTCCAAAATGACGTCCCTTGAGGTGATTTTTCAATCTCGAAAAGAAAAATGCCGCAAGGACTCAAGTCAGGCGAATAAGGAAGCTGAGGAGCCACAGGAATGTTTTTACTGGCTAAAAACGCGTTTACTGAAATGGCTGTTTGACAATGCACATTGTCGTGATGTAACATCCAGTTGTTCTTTCGTTTGGTCTCACACGTATGACCCTTTTTCAAGTACTTCTCTGTAAAAGTGTTGATTTACTGTCTGGTTTGGAGGCACAATCTCTTTGTGAACAATTCCCTGACTAACAAAAAAACAAATCAGCATGTGAATTTGAACTTCGACTTGCTCATTTTTTGGGTCTTGGAGAGCTTGAAGTGTGCCATTCCATGCTTTGGCGCTTGGTTTCCGGGTCGTACTCAAACACCCAAGTCGCATCACCAGTAATGACACGTTCCATAAAATGGCGATCATTTTCAATCGATTCCAAAAAAGTCAAGACACCTCTCTCATGATGTTCTTTTGTTCCTGCGAAAGGTTTGTGGGAACCAATATTGCGCAGATTTTTCTCATCCCCAATTGGTTAGTCAAAATCTGATGAACAGTGGTGTGATTCAAATTTAACGCTTCATCGATCATTCTTGTCGTCAGCCAACGATCTGAACGCAAAAGATCCCGTATTCTATCGACATTTTCATCGGTTCTTGAAGATGAAGGCCTTCCGCTAAGTGGTTTATCTTCAATCGATTCTCTTCCCTTCTGAGAAAACCTTAAACCACCAAAAAAACCTGGGCTCTTGAAATAACACTGTCTCCGTAGGCGTGTTGAAGTTTTGCAAAAGTATCCGTTGCGCTGTGGCCAAGTCTGAAGCAAAACCTGATTGTACACCATTGCTCAAAATTAAGGTCACTCGTTTTTAAAACAACGTTTGACTTTAACAAGTTCAAACTTGTACTGAAGGTGCATTACATATTAACCTATCGCCCTTCCAAGTCCTGTATCTGCAGTGTTGCTAGATCGGGCACTACTTTGTCAGTCTCATTACTTAGATTACTTAAATTTACAATTCAGTTCGTTTGAAGGTCTGAAGAGCTTTCAAACATATAATGGAGGGGACAATAAATGAAAGGATTTACATATAGGTGACTGCAATTTGCACTTGGTAGAAAGTTTCTCTTCCAGGAGTTCCATAATTGTGAAGGCTAGCCTTCAAGGTTTGTGTTTTCCACTCATAATCTCCCTCACACCCTATAACCTTTGGAGCGCTGGAAACTCTTATATAAGACGCTCTCCATAGGCTATACAATCGTTCTTAAATTACAACGAAACTTACTAGTCTTTGCGTTTATCACGAAAAAAAAGGGTTTAGGGTTGACACCCCCAAAAAAAAGTACCCCCGATTCTGATATCAATGTAAGATTGAGTTTTGAGTAAAAATATAATTTCATTTTTTATTTCTTATATGTGTCTTTGCACTATGAACGGTGGTAGATACCCCTGAGAATGAAAACCAATTCTTGTTGCTATTTCCAGGGGTGTTTCTGAGTTAAACGACATTTGAAAATATTTTTACAACGCGTAATAAATTACTCGTTTAGAATTAACTGAAAATACTGAAAAAAAAAACAAAATACTAAAAACTAAAAAAATAATAAAAAAACGAAAAAAAAAAGCCACAAAGTTTCTCTACGTCCTCGTCGTTGGCTTCGGGTAATACTGAAGGAGAGACCATCAATCAATCACACACTGAACGGCAAAATGATTCCAAAATCACCATAAAAACCAATCCGATTTTGAATCGACGGAGGGAAAATGTGTTTACGCTTCGGATTGGCTAGTGACAGCCTACTATGTTTTTTCCAACCTATTCTTGTAAATTATCTATTTCATGAATAATTTTTTTAGTTCAATTGAATTATTGACTGATCCTTGAATGGCCAATAAATATTTTATAGTGAACGTCGTTTAAAATTTGATAAAATAATTTTCTTACCCAGTGAGAGAAAAAAGGAGCAATAATTACTCTCCCTGAAAAGGGTAGAGTATTATATACTTTATTGTTGTAAACAAAATTCATCTTTCCTGATTTTGGAGAATTCTCTACTCTCAAAAACTTATTACAAAGTAATATTGTAGATACTTACGGCAGAGTCCGAGAAACATGATAAAAAGGGGTAGTTTCTAATCAGAAAGGGGTGGTTTTTGAAGGGTAACGCAAAAATTACTATCATCATCGCATTCCTCATCCTCGAAAACCCCATAGAAGCATTTACTTGGAATTTTAAAAAATTAAAAATTTTCCGGATCGTTAGGTGCCGGAACGTCTTATATAAGACGCTATTTGAAATTTGTACTGCATGGGGGTTGAATGTACAAGGTAGGACTAAATCACTAGAATTTTTTAAGACAAAAAAAGTGCCAAAAACCCCGACGCTCCAAAGGTTAATGGGAAGAAACATGGTTCCGACTGATCTCCACACATAACTTACCTCACAATACATATAGGGTGTCCCATTATATAGGGTGTCCCATTATTAAGGGGCCACAGCGAAACTACAGATTATTTGGATAAAAATGTTACGAGTTAACCGAATTTACCTCAGTCCAAAAGTTATTGGCAATCAAGGTACAGGGTGTCAAAGTTATAATTTTATTTTGGATTTCCGTAAATAACTTCTTTAAAAAAATATTTTTTTGTTAGTTTGTCAGTCATTTTGATGTAAGTTGTAGCATTCTGAATACATAAAAATGATGTAGGTTTTTTACGTCTTAGAATATTTGTTTTTATTGAAAATGTCGATTTTCCCTTTTTTATTGACAGAAAAGGTATACTCTTTAAAAGTCACTGCGATTGACCGTTTTAGAGATTTGCATTTAGTGTTCAGTGCAACAATCAAGCTATTCTTTAATTTACAAAAAAAACAGGTGTAGTAAAAAGTCGAGTTAATTAAGTAAAACTTGCTGTTCAGTATATAAGGAAAAATTGCAAAAAGCTTCCAATTAAAACAAAATCAAAAAATATTTGAAATAAAAAATGTTCTTTTAAGTGAAAACATTTCAAAAAGTATCCACTCGATACAATAAAAAATTCTAAATTATAGTCAACATAAATTTTTGGACAACGGCGTAAAATTTATGGGGGGGGGGGGGGTGTTTCTTGCCCACATCCTACGCCACTGTCAAAATCAAATAAGTTAGGTCTCCCTTATGACAATAAAACCTCCTGCCAAATTCAAAAACAAGTAATAATAAAAATTTTATTAATAACATATTTCCAATTATCAACTTTAACCCGTTTCGGCCCAGAATGTCTCTCGCGGTACACCGCTCTTTGGAGGCTTATAACTTACGCTATTAGCGACTCAAAAAAATTGAAAAAGGCATATTCTTAAAGTTTAAGGCAAGCTCTTTCCGATCGTGTACACCAAATTTGCGAAAAATATTATTAACTATAAGAAAATTGGGGATTTTTTATAAAAAAAGCATGCTTTTTTCGCACTATTTTTTTTGGAAATCGAGTTTTCAAAAGCTTTCCTGCATGCCATCGACCTAGAACCCCTCTAACCGGTGGAGTAAATATCTGAATTTCAAGGATATACAGTTCGAAGTTTGATTTTTCACCTTGGTGTTTTCCAAAATGGCGCCCGAACTGCAAAATTTTTACGAAAACGCTTATGACTTTTTATCTCAAACAATATGAATGTATGGATAAAATTAACAAGAATAAAAAGTGCTTAAAATTACTCAATAAATGCATCTGACTTTTTTCAAAATTTTTCGAAGAACTTTTTTGGTTTTGCAGAGCAAAATTTTTGCAAAATCAAAAAATCGTTCAAATTACTCCGGAAAAATTCATACGTATTCTATGGGTAATTCTAAGAACTTTTTGTTCTTGGTAATTTTCTCCGTAAGTTCAACGTTTTCAAGAAAAATTTCCGAAATATCAAAATTTTATCGAGTCATGTCCAATGTACCCATGCATCGATTGTCTGTCCGCCACAAACAAAGAGTACGTTGCCCAACTATCACCACGTGGAGGTCGACGAATATAGATAGTCTCTTTTTTGACTTTTTTTATTTTTTATATTTTTTTTACATATTTTTTTTATTTTTTTTATTATCGATTATCGATTTATGAGAAGTTACACTTTTTTCACAGGTCCTTTTTTCACCAATTCGGTCTCGTACGTATCGATAGGCGAGCATATCGTATTTCTACATGACCCGATAACATTTTGATCTTTTGGAATTTTTTCTTGAAAACGTTGAACTTACGGAGAAAATTACCAAGACCAAAAAGTTCTTAGAATTACCCATAGAATATGTATGAATATGAGTAATTTGAACGATTTTTTGATTTTGCAGCAAAATTTTTGCAAAATCAAAAATGTTCCACGAATCCATTCAGATGCATTTATTGAGTAATTCTAAGCACTTTTTGTTCTTGGTAATTTTATCCATACATTCATATTGTCTGAGATAAAAATTCATAAGCGTTTTCGTGAACATTTTGCAGTTCGGGCGCCATTTTGAAAACACCAAGGTGAAAAATCAAACTTCGAACTGTATATCCTTGAAATTCAGATGTTTACTCCACCGATTAGAGGGGTTCTAGGTCGATAGCATGCCGGAAAGCTTTTAAATACTCGATTTCCAAAAAAAAATAGTGCGAAAAAAATCATGCTTTTTTAAAAAAATCACCATTTTCTTATGGTTAATAACATTTTTCGAAAATTTGGTGTACAGGATGGGAAAGAGCTTGCCTTGAACTTTGAGAAAATGTCTTTTCCAATTTTTTTGAGTCGCTAATAGCGTAAGTTATAAGCCTCCAAAGAGCGGTGTACCGCGATGGACATTCTGGGCCGAAACGGGTTAACACACTTTATTTTGGATACGGAAAACATTTCGCTTAAGCATGTTTATGTCAATCGTCTTATTTTGAGTGACAGATTCATCAGCTGCCCATGTCCCATCGTTAATGGGGTTGCCCAAATACAGTCTAGTGTACTCAGTACGAAATATATTTTATTTAATATAATATCAACAGAAGCGTATTAGCTTACTTAAAAAAGTAAAATTATTATACATAAATAAACACATAAATGTCACATTTCTAGAGAGAAGAAGAAGCTGTCGTTAATCTTAACAAACTATTACCTAGAACGGTGGCAAACGTATTATTGCGGATGAAAATAAATGAAATATTATTTTGCTTACAAATATTTGCTCGTAAATAATAATGAGAAAATACCGCAATTTATGAGTTACAACCAAAAGTCAATCTCATCCAAAATTAGCTGTATTACTGCATAGATAATACATATGTGTTTCTATGCGTGTTAGTCTCCCATCTCAGCGAACTGACATCTGTCTCATTGAGTAGCTATATTTCCTGTCTTCGGTAGTTGGTTCCAGCTGCAGTTCCTGATAATACATCTAGCAGTAACATAATTCCTGCGACAATATTCTGTATACTTAAGTTACTTTATTTAATATTTCATGCATACTATAAAATTCATCTTATCGCTTTTTATAACACAATTATGAAGAGAAAATTATGGAGAATTAATATACAGGGTGTCCCATTATTAAGGAGCCACAGCGAGGGACTTACTTGGGTAAAAAATTTATGATTTAGCCTTTAGAGGACGGGAAATCCAATATACTGACTCAAAAAAATGTTCCTCGCCTTTGTTTAAACATCATTATTTTGGGGTTTTACGGTCGCCAATTACGAATCTGAAATAGGATTTTATTCAAGATGGCGGAGCTAATATGGCGGTCAAATCTTATTTGGGGGCAAACATTTTTAATTTGCTAAAATTTGGACTGAAAGCTATAGATATACAGGGTCGCTGATATGTATGGAAACGGTCGATTATCTCCTAAAGTAAGGTAGCTAGCGAAAAATGTTAAGACACAAACGTTTTAGGGTTTTTTAAAATCTATCACAATAAAGAAAAATTAAGTATACAAGATCAGTCAAAAAGTCATGACGAAAAGTCATTGCTTTTTATTGAATGGAACACCCTGTATATTATTCCATATTTCAATTCTTCTCAAAATTATAAACAAAATTCATATAGCACATCGAATACCTAAATTTAACTGTTTTCGAGATATCGTATTTTGAAAATCATTTTCTTATAAAGTATACAAAAATATTTTAGTTTATTAAGTTTATAGTCCATCAAGTTACCTTTGAAGGTTTCTAGCTCCATAACAACGCCGCTTCGTTCTTTTGTCTAACAGTGATGATCTTGACAACACATGTCAAAAATACATTTAGTGTAAATTATTTTCGCCCAAAAATGGCACGTTTAAGTGAAATCGAGCGTATTGAAATTTTAATGATCATAGGATATGGTGATAGAAGACGAAGTTTTGACCAAGTAGTGGTTATTTTTAATGAATTGCATCCCGATCGGGAACCTCTTTTCTAAATCAACCGTTTCAAAAACATTGCAGCGTTTTCATGAAACTGGAGGTGTCAAAGATCGACCAAAAAGTGGAAGACCAGTAAGCATTACAAACGAAGAAAATTCTTTGAATGTCATGTTATGGAAAATCCAATAAATTCGACGCAACAGAGGGCTGTAAATCATAACATGAGTCGATATTCCATTCAAAAAATTTGCAAACGTGAAAAATTCCATCCATATAAAATTCATATGTTACAAGAGTTGAGTGAAGACGATTTTGACCGTAGAATCGAGTTCTGCGAAGTTATTATGGATAAATTAAACGAAAATGTCAACTTTGTCAACCACATATTGTTTTCTGACGAATCTACATTTTGTTTAAACGGGCATGTAAACCGACACAACTGTAGGTATTGGTCAGACCAAAAATCCACATTGGATGGAGGAAGTTCACACTCAACGACAACAAAAAGTAAATGTTTGGTGTGGCATTATTGGTGGACACGTCATAGGACCCTATTTTATAAACGGAAATTTGACCTCTGAACGATATTTATTACTTTTGCAAGAGCGTATTATTCCAGAGCTTAGACGATTATTCCCGAACAATAACAATCCCAATTTACCGGCAGAACAAATATGGTTTCAACAAGATGGGGCTCCTCCACATTTTGGACGTTTGGTACGGGTATATCTAGATGAAACCTTTCCTGATAAATGGATTGGACGCAGGGGGGCAATTGAATGGCCAGCTAGGTCTCCCGATATGACCCCACTTGACTTTTTTCTGTGGGGTCACATAAAAAATGTAGTCTACAAAAATAGGCCGCAAAATATCGAAGAGTTGCAAGAAAGGATAAGGCATGAAATTTCCACCATTCCTCCCAACACACTTTTAGATTCACTACAAAATTTTGTTCAACGAATTCATTACTGTCAGGAGGTAAATGGTGAACACTTTGAGCACCTTATAATAAAATAGAATTCCAAAAAAAAATTATTTGTTGTTTATTAAAACTTGTTTTCTCTCTTTTTTTTCTGGCATAACTATTGTTTTCATAAAATTTGAAATATCCAGGACATTCATTAAAAAATACATTTTTTCGTTTCATGCATTTTTATCAACCCTGAACAATTATGCTTTTTTATTTTCTGTAAAAAAATAATAATTAAAATTTAATCATCCATATCTTCCACCTTGTGTAATTTTCATAATAAATATCCATCATTTCGGGCTTTTCCTTTAATAAATTTGAGAATAGTAAAAAGTTATTTTCAAAATTCGATATCTCGAAAACGGTTAAATTTAGGTAACGATGTGCCATATGAATTTTGTTTAGAATTTCGAGAATAATTGAAATGTGGAATAATATACAGAGTGTTCCATTAAGGAAAAAGAAACTTTGTTTCGTCATGACTTTTTGACTGATCCTGTATACTTAATTTTTCTTTATTGTGATAGATTTTAAAAAACCCTAAAACTTTTGTGTCTTAATATTTTCCGCTAGCTACCTTAATTTAGGAGATAATCGACCGTTTCCATATATATCAGCGACCCTGTATATTGTTTTTTGAGGTCGCTGATTGCGGACCTGAAATCAGATTTTGAAAATTCAATTTGACAGATGACGGATGGAGGGCATATATCATAAATTTGCTCAATATCGGAGTGAAAATTGTACACATGGATTTTTGGGATGGCTGATTTTGAAACCATTGTTTTTTTTTTTATTTAAGATGGTGGCCCCAATATGGCAACGAAAAAATGTTAATTCAATCAGTTGTGAAATAAAGTTCAATCAGATGTGAAATACCTATCCATTTGTTTTTGGCACCATTGATTACGATTTGGGGGTTGGTGACGACAAATATGATATCAGATTTTTGAAATCCAATATGAATGATTCAGTTGGATGGATTAAAACTTGTGCAATCAAGATACCAGTTGATAAAAACAATACATATGAACTATTTACTTGGGAAGAGCATTGCTTTCATTATGTTGCTGAATTGAGAAATGTCCATATAATGTGTAATAAATAAATTATAAATGCCAAAATGTGTTACTAGCATTTGATTTTATAATGTGATGAATATTTTTCGTTTTGGTGACATTTGCAGACGATCTCAACATTTGATGGTTTCCGAAAAGGAGTGGAAAATCTGTTAATATTGATGAAAATATGTACTCAGGAATTCGTATATCCTACTTTTTTTGTTTTCCGATCGCCATCTTGAATCCGCCATTTTGAATTACAGAAATTTAAAATCAAATATGTATTCAAAGTCGTTAAGGTATATTTTCCCCTTATTTCTATAAATTTTCTATTATAAGGAGTGAGCTATTCGGGTCGACTCAGTGGCTGTATTCCGTCTATGATATGTACACTTAATTCCTGAGTAACATAAGCTGCTCACTCTAAACAGTCAAGACTCTAGAGTCGATTAAAATTCACAAAAAATAAGTAAAAAACACGTAACTTTAACAAGCTGCCATTATTCATAGGTAATGACTGATCGAATTTTTGATACTTACACTAAAACTGCCATTTTTCCCCTTCAAAATGCCGCCCCAAGCGGGTAGATATCTTGAAAAGGAAAAATTTTAGAGCTAAATTTGATAAAGCATAACAATGACGATTTTTAAAAGTTTTAATTCGAATAGGCGGCAACGAGTGTTTGTTAAAATTAAATTTGCGTAAATTTTGTTCTTTGGGATCCTAAAGAAGAGTCCCTCAAAGTTACAGCAAAATCTAAATGGATCGGCTTCTTCAATTAGACGATTTCATATGACCATATTGCATAGCATTGAATACAAGTGCTCTTCGTAATATTAATTAGTTATTAATTAATTTAAATTGTTCATGAATAATAATCGTGATATGTATGCATAAAAAAAATACACTGCACTATTTGTAACCGAATGGTGGTTGTGAGAAATTTTTTTTTTTTTAAAACTCACTGTGCCTTTTTCTATAAATTCTTCCTCCCTCTAAAAATACATCTTTACTTACTTTTACAACCATATTTACCTGCACTTTTTTGTACTTGCATATTTATGCATCAACCATGTCTTTTAAAACGTATATATACGTTTTTAAAATTATGTATTTTTTTTTAGTGTTGAACAAATAACTTATTTAACAATAAACAAACACGAAGAATCGATCCATATGCTAGTCGAAATTATTTCTAATTACTGAATAATTATATAGCAACCTGGCATCAGAAAACTCTAAAACTTAAAAATGTGTTTGATGACGTGCATCGGGTTTTATTTTGTATGAAATATAACTATAACTAGTAACAAAAATTTAAGGATATTACAAAAAATCCAAAATTTGTGGGTGATATTCAACAAGGGATAACTCGGAGAAAAATGGTCGTACAGAAAATTAAAAAAAAAAGGAAATTGTAGCCTCAAGTATCTAGTTTCCAGATCTGGATTTATATTTTTTTTTAGCGGGAGCGGTTCTCACGTAATCATCCGAAAACCAAAAAAAAAATTCCAAATTTTTGCTCGTCTTTAAAATGGTCTGTGGACTTCAAACAAATGTTTTTCATCATGTGACCATAAAGCTCTTTTAGACATTTTAATTAGCTTTAATTTGACCTCTTAACGAGCTCCGTACGATGATTTGCAGCGGCTTATCGTCGATAAAAGCAAAAAAGTCCTTTTCAACTTTGACAATCAATTACTCGGGAACTAATGATCGTACAGAAAATGGAGGTAGGGTTTTGGAAACTGCAAAACATTCTCTATAAGACTCAGTCGGGGGCGATTATTAAAAAAAAAAATTTTTTTGAGCGATTTGGCTGAAAAAAAGTTAAAAATTTTCGAATTTAAGGATATTTGGAAAATTTGGTATAACTTTGGATATATCTAGTCGATGAATGAAGGATATCGTCGGTAATTTTTTAACCTCAAAGTGTCCCCAAAAAACCCTCAAAGTTGCAAAGCGCTTCGATTTTTTTTTTCACAGTGCCCCGAAGGTTTTTTATCGTTTCGGCCAAAAAATCACCGTGACAAGCAATTTTTCGATTTTTATGCATTTTTTCAACTTCAATATGATTTTTTTGGCGACAATCTATATTTTTTGCTCAAAAACATTACTCGTTGGAAAAAATCGAAAAAATAAACTTTTTTTTGAAATTTTGTTTTCAAAACATTTTTTTTTCAATTTTTTTTCCAACGAGTAATGTTTTTCAGCAAAAAAAAATGGATTGTCGCCAAAAAAAATCATATTGAAGTTGAAAAAAATGCATAAAAATTGAAAAATTGCTTGTCACGGTGATTTTTGGCCGAAACGATAAAGGATACCGCACCAAATCATATGGATTTTGGTTCCCGGCCAATTTTTCCGGGGTTGAAATATGTTGTACCTTGAATCCCTCTGAATAAAAGTTTTCGTGGCACCAAGGTCCAAAAATCAACTCCAAGCGAGTTACGAGCCGTCGAAAGTCAGATATCTGACTTTCCACGAGCCGTCGAAATCGGAATTTTTTGGAATCTATTGAGTTTAGCAAAAATTATCTAAGAACAAAAAATGTCTAGGAATTAGTCAAAGAATACCCTCAAGAATCCCTTTCAGAATTTTTTGAGATGATTTTTGGTTTTTTAAAAATGACGAAAAATTACATTCAAAAATCATTTCTGAATATTCGGAAAAAATTGGGGGTATTCTTTGACTAATTCTGACATTTTTAAAAATTTGGAAAAAAAAATTGTTGGTTTTCCGATGATTACGTGAAAACCGCTCCCGCTAAAAAAATTTTAAATCCAGATCTGAAAACTAGACACTTGAGGCTACAATTTCCTTTTTTTTTTATTTTCTGTACGACCATTTTCCTCCAAGTTATCCCTTGTAGAAAATCACCCAAAAGAATTTTTTTTAATATCCTTTAATTTTTGTTACTAGTGTATATTATGATGATAATATACTGCTGATTTAGGATGCTAAATCAGCAAAAACTCAATAATGTATGCAGAAAAATTAATCATTAACCCCGTACAAAATAAGTGAATTTAACCCGTTAATAATAAAATGGCTATAAAATTGTTTTATTGTCGTTTGGCGCCAATGAACACATAGCGTGCAGAGCAATGAATTTTTTTTGTCATGAAACTTCATTTAATAATACTGAATTTATTTTATCACATTTTTATTATCTGCTTAAATCGATATCGTGAGTGTAATTTTCTTCTAAGTTTTATCGAATATTGATTAGCGATGCCCAATAAAGCCGGAAAATGTATTTGTTGGTCTAGTTTCTTCATACCACACGCGAAGGCTTACTCAAGAGTATTATATACAGGTTGTCCCACCAAAGACGGTTTCTTCCATAACTCATAACATAAATTATTGTAAATTTAACAAAAAGATGTTTGAAACAAAAGTTGTCTAAAATGATGTGGTGAATATTTGTAAATTATAATTCATCGTACAGGGTGCATCATTTCTTGTAACCGCTACACAATTTTAAATGGAATACCATGTCCATTTTTTGAAGCTATTCAACTGTTTGAAAAATATCACAATGGCGACTATAGATCCAAAGTTAGAGACGTGCTGTTCAGATAGTTCGATTCATTCAGTCACGGAATTACTCACGAATTATTGTCCAGTTTACATATCAGTTTTCGAGAAAAAAATCGGTTATTTTGAAAATTTCGTGAAAAAAGAGAACTAAGAGAAGCAAGTAGGCTTTGACAATATTATTTACAGAATTTACTGTAAAATACCAAAGTAATAATAAAAGGCGATATCTAAATAAAATAAAAACATTACACACACACAAACCAAATTTTGCATTCAGAGCTCTAAATGTTTACTATTTTGATCAAAACACGAATGACCACTCTGTTGAGAAAAATAACCACCACTCTGGTGAGTATTTATAAGAACAAAACTGAATGTTTTCGTTTTTGTTTTTCCCCTCATCAATAGTTCTAATCTAAAATATCCCAATTCTTTGTAACTTCCATGGTTTTGTTTTGCAAAAAAAAAAAGTTTTGTGGTCCAAAGATCGCACTAGCAATAAGGAATTATAAATACAAGTATCTCGTATTCCAAAGTGGTAAAATTTTCCAGCTCTCAACTCCTAGTACATGAAAACTGCCAAAATTTTGATTCAAATCCTCAACCTGCCAACATTTCAGCTCTAAAGAACACGTTTTCGGAATTCCTCAGATAGCTAGATGGTTGGAAAATCGATTATTTCCTCGTATCGTATAGGAAGTACTTTTATCTCAATCAGAAAGCCTTTTTTCAAAAAAAGAAAGAAAAGAAAAGAAAAAAGTACAACATAACCGATATAAAATAAAATTTGCATCAAATGTTGTTCTCAAAACTTGAAAAAAAAATTATAATTGACTAAGATATCCAATGATATTGTAAAATATTTGACTTTTACACAATCACACTTTATCAGAACGAAGTTGTACTTATAAGTTTGTACAGTTGTTTGTATAAGTTTATTTCGCTGCGGTTGGTCGTTTTGTAACAATTCTTTGACTGAGCTTTGACGATAAACGCGCATATGCAGGTCACATTTCAGGATTGTATTGCAGGATGCGTAGGATAAATTTACTTGCTGGCGGATACGCTAACAATTTGGCTAACTTCTTCAACTAAACACTATTTACACGGTCTTTCACGGTCTTTCTCATATCAAGTAGCGAAAATGTATAATACTGTACCCTCACATATGAAAACCCTATCCTCAGATTCTTTTAAACACAAAATGCGTCAGTTAATATATGATCAAAAATTTGTCTTGTAATTCATGCCTTCATAGTTGTATTTATCGTACCATTTTCAGGAGCGTAGTTGCCGTCTCATATAAATTCTATTTATTTAGTATTATTTTTTTTTTAATTGCGTCACCTATATATACTTCCGTAATTTGTGTAATAATTGGTGTAATATTTATCGTCTTTAACCATCTTCTGTGTAATTTTGGGTTGAGTGGAAGAACAACGACCTCATTCTTGAGTAGTTGAACTCCGCCTTTTTAATAATAATGTAACTCTCATATATGTAATTACTAATTTCCCACTTCAATACTCGTCTAATTCACTCTAACTATGTTTGTATTATAAATATAATGTATGTAAATTTGCATTATTATTAAATAAAGACTATTTATTATTATTATTATTATTATTTGTCCAGTGAGAAATTTAGGTCTCCCACTGTCTTCCTCTCTATTCACACTTCCTGTTTCTCTAAACAGATCCACATAGCTGATAGTCAATACTGTATTTCTAAAGTAACTTTCGATTATAAGTGCTTTTTGTTCATCCGTGATTACCATATTTAATTGTCTTATTAATAAAAACTTCCCTAAAAAAAAGTTTGACTGCTATTAACAACGTTGTTGAACGAGCTGTCAAACTCGAATTAAAAATCTTAGTAGGTACCAATAGAATTTGCACAACCTGTATATAACAAATTTCATGTATTTGAAAAATCTGTAGAAAACGGTATCAAAAAGCAGTACTAATGAAGTCACGAACCTCTGTTTACAATTCAGTGGCCAGGAGTCGGTGAAATAATACGACAACTGTTTTTACTCCCTACCTATTGTTATTCCATTTATAATACTGTTATTGACACTGAAACCGTATATTTAAGCACAGTCAATAATTGTATCGATAATAATACCTATATACATATACCGTGCGACCGACACGGCAACGAAATTTTTTATAGTTCTATAATAATAGTCAATGGCAGTTCCTATAATAAATTTATTATTGAATAAATGAGCACCACTCATGAATTATTAAATTATTAGCATGGCTTCGTTGTCACATATTAGCGCGCATGGTGCTTGTATTCAGAAAACCTTTTATTTTTTGATAGCTACGGAATTTATTAACATATTATTTCATATTCATTCATCACTTCATAATGTTGATTTTATAGTCGAGAGAGTGAATACAATTTAGCTGGGCTGTAATTAATGGTATTTTAAAACCCATAGTTTATTAACCTCATATTATCATAGTCATTTGTATATTATCATATGTCATATCAACTGAACACTCGGATTAATTATTTCTATTTACCACCACAGGATAATAAACATTTTTTAAATTGGTTAATGTAAAATGTAGTTAGAAAGGGAAAAACTGAACAAAACGGTCAAACAAGAAAACGCCCTATTAGCATAATGACGTGTTGATTGTATGTGCAATATATCACAGAATAAGGATTAAAAAAATTATGTTGTTTTGAAACTTAAATCGAAACTTTCAGACTTGAAATAATACTGTTGTTCTTTGAATGAGAGTTCTGTGTTCTACTTTATACTCCAGTTGCCAGGTATTTTTCTCATCTATTTTTTTGGCGGAGCCTTACTTATTATTGAATCCTATGTATTTTGTCCCGTAGAATACAATGGCGGGCAATCCCGTAGAATAATATGGCCGACTTTATGGAGAAAAGTACTGAAAATTTGGGGATTTTTTTTATATATATATATATATTTTTTTTTGTCCAAAAAAGTACTCTAACCTACTCCGGATTGTGGAGGGAGGTGGAGGCAATAGTTGGAGTTGATGATAGAATTTTTTTGCCGACCTCAACTGACTCTAATCTTTTCAAAATGGCGGACATATAAAATCTCACGAAATATGAATTTTTCTCTAGTATTAACGAGAAAATAATGGTATTATGAGTTTTTCTTGATCCACAGTCATTTTCCTCAATCAAAACAGTACTACAGAATATATTTGACTATATTTTAAATTTTCAATGATGGCGGATTCAAAATGGCGGCCGGATTTCTCAAGAAATGGCGCGTTTTTCATTATAAAAAGTAAATAGGAGTTAGGAGAAGTATACTTTATACTTTTCCTATGCAATTTCATGTTTTAGTAACATTTTGAGTTATTTATGGTGAAAAAAGTCTGAAATCCAAGATAGCAGATTCAATATGGCGGACATCTTTCTTGAAAATTCAAAATTTGAAACCGAAAAAAATTACAGTCATATTTTACGTAGAATGACGCTCCAAAAAGGACGAAAAATGGTGTCCGTTTGGGCGTTAATGGGTTAAGGTAAAGGCCCCATAAAAAATAATCACAAGGTGACAGGTCTGGGGACCGAGGAGGCCACTCCTCATCTCCACGCAACGAAATCAAAAGTCCAGGGAAATGTACCCTTAAAAAACATTGTTGCTCTGGATGGATGTCGCTCTATCTTGTTGAAACCATACAGTATTGAGGTTAATGCGTCGTCTTCTCAATTGCGACAGAAAAAAATCATGTAACATCGCTAGATAACGACCTGTGTTTACAGCAACTGTGCGTCCGTTTTCACGAAAATAGTAAGGACTAATAATCAAGGTTCGGCTAATGAATTCGCAACCGTCGCTACGTTTGAATCACAGAACGGCCCATTTAAATGAAGGTGTTGTAAAGAAACACGCGATAAGCTATAGTCCACGGCTCCATGGTAATTGAAATGGCATCTGTCAACGAGTAGGTACTATCTATTCAGAAAATTCCATACCTCCCTGTATAATACATTTTCCTTTTTTTCTATAAAATTAACTTAAAGTGACTTTGCGAGGTTTCACACATTAACCATCGACATATTCCGCTTTGAGAAACAGTTTGCTTTGCAGAATTAATTTTCAACGTCTTTCTGATAGCGCACCATCGCGGACCTAATTAGTCGAATTGATTGGAGAATCAGAGTTATATTGGCCGTGGTTAATATATTGATCAACGACCAACCAATCCGCGGAAACTACAATTACAATTATCTCGTAGACGGTTTCGTTGCCCTGAGCAAACATTTACCAGGCGTATCGGACCATTCTTAATTAAAATTTAGTGGAGTAATTACATTAACATACATGTGTACCGAGATATTAATCGAGGGCTATGATGCAAATTGAGAAGAAAATTATATTTTGTTGTGAGACTGGGTTTTTGGTGTTGAATAAAAATCAGTGGATATTTTTCTGAACATTGAAATATTGGGTACTTCATATTTCCTCGATTATGATAGCATCTTCAAGAGATGATTAAAACACATAAAATAAATCGCATTTTAGGGTAAATATACGACAAGAGGCAAGAGAGAGGCAAGTGACGAGACTGCCTACGTAGTAGGAGTTACAAAGATAGTTCATTTTTAAGGAATCAGAAACATGTTCAGACGCTGAAAATTAGTTATTTTTGTCCAAATTTTCCATGAAGTATGTTACTTATAAATTATAAAATGTACAGATCAATAGTCAATAAAAAATACAAGTTCATTTGATTACTTATGTTTAGTATCTTTTTTTTTTCATGTATACCGGGTGACACAAGGGACATGTAACGGACTCTAACTTATTTACTTATCTATTAAATTAAGATTTTGAAACATATTACTTATGTAGCTATTATGACTTTTTTTTTTCAATCCAACATACACTATTTACAACTTCTGGTTTAACCCGAAGTCGACCCAACTTTCTTATTTTAAATAGAACCGTGTATATCTTTTAGCTTACTTTACTCGCCTTAAAACTCTCTTTTCAACCAAGTATGACGTGGTGGAATTTGTTTCTTTACTGACAGTTACAATGAATTTTATAAAAAAAAAACCTTGGCGTCCAAGACCCAAAGTCCAAAATCTTTTGAGGCATATGAGCATCATATTTTCCTTAAACCATTTCATTTTTGCTACTCATAAATCTTTTTTTAGTTTTAAGAAAAAAGTCGAAAATAACTGACAATATTTTAAAAACCAAGATAGGAACACCGTATTTTTGTTTCAAGTTGTTGAACAAAAAAAATTGAACAAAATATTTAACATACGTACGGATGACCTAAATAACGGAATTTACAGCCAGCATATTCACAAATTTGTATAAAACATTGTTTTGTTAATTATAATTTCAATAATATTGATACATTTATCTAAAGTAGTCCAATAAAGAGAGTCATAGCCAATAAAGGGGCCTCACCTTGCAAAATGTCAAGAAAAGTTGCACTTTGTCCTGATTCTTTAATTTGATGTGATAATTACTCTCGTGAATATCTTAGTTAGGTAAATACATAGTTTTCGAGATGCAAGGGAGTAAAGTGAAGTTTTTTTTAATTGTTCAAGATATTAAATTTTTCTCTTGAAATATCAGTTATTATCATATTTCTTTACTTTTCACTCATTGCCACATCATCATGGAGGTAGAGTGAACGGTGGATCTTGTTAAATGTGGTTTCCGTAATGCGCACTGTCTGATATTCACATCAATACCAGGTTATTCAAGATCGATATTCTGTTAAAATTCTTCCTCGATCTCATCTTCTGCGGCATTGTCTCACATTTCGGTAGTGAATTATTGACTGATGATAGCAGATCCCTCACTATCATCATTAAAATTACAAAGCTTCTAGGACGTTTAGATATGAGCCTTCATTACAAAAAGCACATAATAATGAGCCATACAAAACAAGTCATCAAATCTGGCTATGAACGAGAGAGATAGAAATAGAGAAAGATAGAATATCGAAGCTCGAAGTGAAACTTAATTGTAAAATAACTAATGGAACTCATTTTTAATGAAGAATAGATGTGTGTTTCACTTGAAAATTTATTGAATTGAATATATTGAAAATGGCAGTAGAATCAATGGAAATTGGATGTATTCGATAAGAGCTGCATATAAGGACTTCAAGGAAGTTTTTGCAGACGCAGTTATTCATTTTGACCAATTTTAGCCGTTCAGTAAAACGTTTCCAAAATTGTACCGGCAAACTGGAAGCGTCAATCGCAAACAAAAAAGTGGTAGATCTGGAGTAAGGACTTTAAAAAATGTTGAAATGGTTAGGCAATTCATGACGGACAATCCAAGAACATCAATTAGCTATTTGAGGAAACTAGTGAATCTGCTTTATACAACGTGCCAACAAATTTTGAAAATTATTTGGAGATTCATTCATATCGTCTGGCATCCACACATGAAATTCACAGAGCGGACGAACGTCTAAGACTACAGTTCTTCCAATGGTTTACTAACCATTTTAACAATGAATTCGGACTACGTTGACTCTTAGGATATGAGACTTTGGAGTGCAGACTGCAGAACCCTCACTTCTATATTGAAACTCTACTACACTTACGAAGATCGTATAATTAGTTTGAATACGCAGACCATATTCCTCCCTATATCTTGCGATTTTTTCAATGATATTATCTAAAAAATTCATTTTTTTTTGAGACCGTTGGCGATATGGAAGACCTTCAGCAAAGCATTGTCAATAAAATTGAAGAAACGGTAGATACTGCAGCATATTATTGACTCAGTTAAAATAAGAGTGTGTATAAATATAGGCGGTCGTCATTTTCTTTAATAGCGTCTTATTTTTTGTAAAATATAGTTTCTTTTTGAGATATATTTTATTTATATTTTTTATATACCCAGTAAAAGTACGCATCACCTAATGTGACAGCCTTGACAATGCCATGAGGTTATAAACGTAAGATTCAGAATATAAATACGCCTTTTTTTGCTCTCCCAATTTTGATGACTTTTTTGATGTCTCGATAATTATATCGAGACATCAAGAGCATTAGCTCAGACATCGAGAGCATTAGCTCTGACATATTATATCACCCTTTGAATTACGTTTTTAACCTGACATGATGTGTCGTGTATCATACACAAAGTTTCTATAACTATGATTTTTTTTTGTGAGTAAATTTTGATTGCGTTATTTTGTTCTATTTTATTTTGCTCGAACTCTTATGCCCACTAGTGGTTCACACTGTAATACTAGCGTAGTTTCCAAGGAAATGGATTTCATTCTTTAGCGGTAAGGTTAAAGTACGGCTTATTTATATGTTCAAGTCACGTTCTATATCATTTTGTCACAGAAAGTGATCCAATCAGGAAAATAATAGGGCTGCCCTATGCATAGGGCTAACCGTGACAAACGATCAGCATTTATCATACAAAACTGTTATGCAAATGAAATGAGATGATATTTCAGAAAGCTACTTCTGCTCTAAAACAAACTGGTACGTTGCGCATTTAATTTATGGTGCAGATTTCCTTCTTAACGCAATTTTTCAAGTCCACACATAAAATGTTTCTTTTTATTTATGTTGCTATTCCTTCGAATTAACCCAACCCGACAAGGCAAATCCACTTTTCCTATTACATAAAATATAAATATTTTATTTAGACGTTTGTGTTTTTTTTCCTGAATAATTTTCCATATTAGACTCCCACTGTTCCATTTGACGTCACTGAGACGGATTGTAAGAGAAAGAAACAGTGAAAATTTGTTTTGCTATCTCCAAACGCATATGCAAAAAAATAGGTAGGTGTACATGTTCATGAAACATGTCAATGTTAGAATACAATCTTACAATTACGTATGGGGTAGGTGCAAGCCCTGTCCACTTAAGGGGGTAAATACAATTAGACGGGCTAAAATTACGCATTAAGAAACATTTTTTTTTACCAAGAAGGTTTTATTTAACCATTACAAAACTTTGTATATTTGTTAAGATAAGAATGAAGAATTCAAAAAACAAAATGGCGGCTGCACGCTGGCGCAAAGTGGACCTACAAAAAAAAACGGCAACCACTCTGGACGTCGTAATTTGTCTGTAACAGTCCAGGAAATAAAATGTATGTTAAAAATACATATAATTTGTCGGTAA
Organism: Aromia moschata; assembly: GCA_029963805.1. Lineage (NCBI taxonomy): Eukaryota > Metazoa > Arthropoda > Insecta > Coleoptera > Cerambycidae > Aromia > Aromia moschata. The sequence continues at coordinate 559,584 of JAPWTK010000281.1, read as the reverse complement.
ACCTCAAAAAATAAAAAATAAATCTACGTTTGGCTAAGTTTTTCGAGAAAATCGGTGTTTTTCAGTATTTTTTCAGACACTTTTGCATTAATAATTAAATTTTGCAACATAAAATTCCAAAACATTAAGGTTTACAGACAAGCTAAGAGTATAAAGAAGAAACCCTGAAAGTTTCAGCCAAATCGGCAGAAAAATGGTACTTACGACTCAGTCAGTGAGTCCAGGGGCGTACAAAAGGCCTTCAATATCTTCGTAGATGCTGTTATTCATCTGTTGTAGTTGTTCTACGCGATATTTACTACGAGATATTTACTTTTTAGAGAAAAAAATCGATTTTACCACTCAAGCACAATAAGCGTCGGCTTAAGGGAGTAAATACTATTAGGTATAACAGTATTTACCCCCTTAAGCCAATGCTTATTGTGTCCCTACTAGGCATTCCATTGGTCCTGTTTCCTTAAGTTTAAGGACAGTTTCTAATGGAGCGTCTGTCACTTCTTTTGGTTCTATTGTTGTAGCCCCAAAGTTCATATACCTAACAGCTGCCAGTGCTGGGCATTCGCATAATATGTTGAAGGAGGTTATGTCGATGTTACAGGCGGTAACGTTTGATGACCAGTTTTGTAGGGAGGTTATTATAAAGTATACGTATATGTGGGAAAGAGTAATAAGATAATTGATTGCTTACCTCGTTTAAATATAACATTTTACCTTTAACACTGACGGAGTGACTATCACAAGTTCATATACATGGTGTCCAGGTCTTCACTGGATACATGACGAAAAATTAGATGCAAGTGTCTTGGTTCCCGAGGTATAGCCACTCTTGTAAAATTGGTGAAAAATAGTTTCCCTAATTCAATATTTTGTGTCAAGGCCTCAAATGAAGGCCGATTGTTGATTTTTTTTGTTATATTGAGCTGAATCACTCAATGAAACTCATTTGAATTTGAACTATAACATTTTACGACGGTCACGGTACTTCCAAATCGATATATATATAAAAAATTATATTCATTTTTAAGGTTTGTCATTATCCAATTTTGAATTTGAAAATTATTTCGCCGAAATATATCAAAACTAGAAACTTGAAGCTTCAAAATGATTTTTTTTAGACCTCGATAAGACCATTTTTCACTGAGATACAGCATTCTGAAAAATCACTAAAAAATTCGGAAATTTTTTTTGACCTTTTTCCATTAGTGTATGTTCCACGTGAATAAAGTGCATCACCAATTTCTGTATAATATGTACATAGCCTAATCGTAGTTCAATCAAATTATATTCCGGAATATAATCCATCTGCTGCGTTGTATATGAACAAAATTTACACTTATTGTTAGTATTAGTTAAACTGCGTTTGTCGATGTATCGTTCTATGTATCTATGAAACGTGGAATAAGTTTGTAAAAATTTCGGTGGAGCGTTGGATAAATAATTTTGGAGCCATCATATTACATAAATAAGATAAATCGTAGTTAACGTAGTGGTTGGAAGACTTGATGAGGCAAAAGCCTGGAAGGGCATTTGATATCTTCAAGAACATATACTAATTTAATCCATGCCACATGGGCTCCACTGAATTAAAAGCCTTCATTCAGCTGGGGAAATTGCGTTTCTATGGCTAGAGATTATGTAGAAAATAATTTTTCTATAACTATTGTAAAATAAAGCTATAATTAAAAAAATTCAGTGCCGTGTACATGTGCCACACGCTCGTAGAAGCAAAAATATTTACTCCGCGTTGCTCTAATTTGATAATCTGTCGAAATTTCGTGCATTAAGCGTCATGGAAACCATTTAGTATTCACTCGTCCTCCAGACTGAAACATGTCGCTTGCATAAGCTTCACGCACGGTTTCTACACCTCAAGCTAATCAGGAGCCGTGCCAGAGGCAGTAACGCCGTTTGCATATTCATCGTACGTCATCATACGTTGATAAAATGAACGCATCAAGTTGCTGGTGTGAACGACGAAAATACAGATATAACCTCCAAATTATGTGCGATTATGCTGTCTGGTTTATAATATAAGTAAAGAAATATATTATGCTTAGTTATTAGTTTTCCTTCTGTGTGATTACATCTACAATGTTTTTATTGATTTTGTTCCACGTGTAATTAAGTTTAAATAACGCAGGCCCACAAAAAAGAGAAAAAGTATTGTGCTCAGACCTACACCTCCTTCGTCCACAGTCCTTTGGGTCGCTGAAACCGAATTCGGGGTTGCTTTGACTCCATTACGTCAGGGTTTATCCCTAAACTTAAAAAAATAAAATCTGACAATACATGCAATCTACCCACAAGACGATGAACATCAGGAACTCAGACCTATCAGATCCCATGTTTTTTAGGTCGCTGAAACCGGTTGGTACGATTCCAACTTATCACGGCATTGACATAACCTAAAAAAAGAATGCAAGTGCAATAAAAAACCGAGTCTGCGAGACGTGTCAGGGTAATCAGTATCATAATACGACATATACATGGTTGGAAAGTCCAAGACTTCAAAGCCGAGCATTAAAAGATAGAAAAGAATAAACTCTTCAAGTAAAGGGAACTGACAGAGAAATATTATATCCATAGTTGCCAGATTGATATGTCATTTTAAAACTTTTATGAGCGTTATTCTCTGTCTTTCGTGATAGGGTAGCAATAAAATATGTAGGCGGGACGCCCCGCCCATAAATTATAATGCGCACGTGTGAATTGAATTATTATATCATTATTGGTCTACGGAAAATAAGCACTTGAGTATTCCTATGCGTACGCACTACGCAGTATCCCGAGAAGTTAAATGTTTGGGTTGGTATTTTAGGCGATTCCATCGTTGGACCATTTTTTATAAACGGTTCCTTAAATGCCAACAAGTATTTAACAAATAAAACAAACTGTTTACGGACATGAACATGAAAGACCACGAAATTTAAATGATTTACGGGCCAGAATTGTACAAGTTTTAGAAGTTAGAACGCGTAAGAACTGAGTTTTACGATAGACTAAGTTTTTGCGAAGCACAAAGGGGCGACATTTTTGAACCACTTATTCAATGGGCATTTTTTCTTTCTTTTGTCTTATTTATAACCGGGTTGATTTATATTTCTATTTTTTTATTTTTTATAGAATTTCAATTTTATTTTCTTGCAGACCGGTTAGTTAAGAAATACAAAAATTTGAAAATAAATACAATTATGTTCGTACACTTCTTTTAAGTGTATGGGATAATTTTAAAAGTCAGAATTACGTAATAATTTCGTTTCATACAGCTAAGTCGATGTACACATCCATAGCTGCGAAAAAGTACTGAGTTCCATTCATATTCGGCGATAGGCGTGTAGGTAATACCCCACTCCAATTTATATTACGCGCTGGTCTCATACGTTTCTAATACGTGGACAAGCGTGAAACATTGTGGCATCTAACTGCCTTTGTCTGTCCTTACTGGTGTCTTTTAACTTTTCTCCTCCACTTGTGTCGTCATTATGGGAGGGTGCATTTTTTGTGGGGTGTGTGTGCCGTTTTTTAAGAAAGCATCCATTTAGGAATGTGCAGCTTTTTAAGAAAGCATAGGCAATTTTAACTACCGTCGTAAGTGTTCAAATAACAAGATACTTATCTCATTCACAGATCAGAATCTGTAAAAATCGGTATATGTATAAAATATAAAAACGAGGGTGCCAAATTCAATTTCCCATTGAAATGAGATTCCGCACAATCGCACAAGTTAGTAGAATAGACGAACTATAAACAGAACACATCTTGGGTGATACATTAAGTTCAGATGGGAGGAATAAAATAAACAAGATGGTGATGGCTATTCAGGTCTAAGTGTTTAAAGATGGTCTCATAAACTCAGCCATCACTGCTAAGGTACTGATCTTACATTGGCGGCTAATCTTTTGAAGAACTTCCCGTAGCCATGCCAGCTTTTGCAAGTCGAAAAATTCATTGTTAGGTTTTTCACATTAGTGATGAAGGAATATTCTAGGCAGAATATTCCGGCATTCTAATCCACCGCAATGGATTGTGTACCCTCGAAAATCCGACAGAAAACGTCATTCATGCGCGTCAACTGCCAAGAAGTTACGTTAACTACTCCTAATCACCTCGTATTCACGAAGGTGGGGACTATCCCATTAAGTGATCTCGAATCGTCACATGTTGTCTTGTGACCACCAAACCAAGTGAATATGTCGAATTGTTTCAGAACAATATTCCATGGCTTTGGTTACGTTAACTTTAGTTGTCAGTCATAATGGTGGATCCAGTCATTTTCATAATTGATGCCCCCGCCTTTTGTTGATATATCCTCTACCTACCATACATTATATTAAGTTTAACTACCTTGTACTAATTGAAGTCTGTCTTCTTCTGCTGTATTTCCTTCCTCCTCTATGTTAGGTTAGGTTTATCGCCGTCATATTGGGTTCAGAACTGAGTTTAGAACTAAACCTTGAGCCTATGGGGTGAAATTGTCGAAGAATTCGGTTTCAGCGACCCAAAAAACTTTGTGTTCGGTGGGGATAGGTATAGTCTTTCTAAACTCAATGTGAAGACGTATATTTTTAATTCCTTTGAGGGCTAACGCCGCCCAATGGCGTGCATATATCTTTTATAAATTTGAAAATTGTGAAATAATTTTTTTCATCAAATCATATAGGAGATTAAAATTAGCCTGCATACAAAACTCTTAATATTTGTAATATAATTTTCTGTAAATAATGCTCATTTAGCCAGACAATCTGAAAAAATTGCTGTGCAATAAACCTAGCTGAAACGTCTGGCGGAAATAAGTAATAATTCCAAAAGTCATAAATCATTTTAACGACGTCGTAAAACATTTTATGACACAATGGACCACATAAATATCTAATGCATTGGATTGGATGCAATAGCACAATACTCTAATGGGTTACTGCAAATGGATCTGGCTGACCGACGGCTGGCTGGCTAAACGGAAGCCGTTGCCAGCTCTTCGCCCGCAGCGAAGCGTTGCCGGCGAAGCATTGCCGGATAATTATTTTTTCCAGCAATTTTAAACGCCTTATTTTAATGCTAACTAATAAATTTATATCTATGAATTTTTTTTTAATAACTCCAAACTAGCTTTCTAAGAACGTCACGAACTAACAGTTTACTGAAGTATGAAGTATAATTGTATAGTGAGCTTAGCAATTTTAGAAAATATATCTGACAACCTTCCTTTTTTTTATGTCTTCACATTTACATTAGAAATAGTATATCTTTATTGTCGGCCTGTAGATTGCCTATATCGTTGAACTTTAGGACTTTTTTAGGTTATGTCAAGACCTTGACGTGCTAGGATCACAACTCCGGTTTCAGCATCCGGAGTTGGAGGAATAACTCCGGTTTCCGGCCTATACTCCGGTTTCAACAGCCCAAAAAATGCAAAGAGAAAAGTTTGAGGGAACATACTTGTTTAAACCAAATTTTACATTTTAATTTTTTACATATGTGACAATTATTTTGGAACAATATTAATACGACAAATGTGAACTAATTTGGGGTGGAGGGTAGATTTTTTTGGTAATTATTACACAATATTCCATTACTTTATTGACAAAATTACTAATATTGAGAAAAATGTCAAAACCGAGTCATAGCCAAGGCCTTCTTTGACAATCTTTTGTTATATAAACTTTTGTAGTAGCTAGGTAATTTTTATTTGCAAAAAATTTAAATGGAGGTTATTTAAATTTTTATGAAGTCTAAATGAACAAAAATTGTGTGTGAAGGATCCTTACCAAATGTTATGCAAAATCCAATTGTATAAGAATATAAAATATAAGAGTGTTTTAAAAATTTTAAGTTCGTCGCATTTCCAGTAAAACCGAAAGTATTATTTAGATGTCTAACACGTTCCAAATTTCAAAATTTTCTTTAAAAAAAATTTTTTCGGGGGGCTTTTTCCCCCATGGCTGTATTGACGACGACCAACGAAAAACCTGATTTTTCTTGATGACTTTTCATTCGGTCTTATACATATCTATAAAGATCGTTCTACATAATTGATAAACTAATTGGAGTAATGAAATACATATCATATCGAATTAAAAACCTCAACGCCATAAAATCCGTAATTAAGGGATTAAATGGCATCTGTTTAATTACAATTCATTTACTGCTCCAGCCGCATTTTACGACATATACTTTTCCACAAAATCTATGCATTTAATGTGTTTCATTATAGCAATATAATCGTAGCGGGCTCAGCTCTGATAAACAAATTATGTGGCTGCTCACTCTGCTGGAAATAACGTGACTTAAAGTAGTGGATAGTTAAAGAAAGCATTATTAAGGAAAAGCTTAATTCCCATCCAGTGTCATTGTCCGTAAAAATGCATTGTAAATACAAGAAATATGGGTTTATAATAACAATTCATAAACATTATTCATTACTTCCACATCTAATAAAAATAATGTAATAAGCGAAAAAAAATGTCTACAATTTGTACTAAAATTCAATATAACTTACAGAATACTAAGAGCGCTGTTGTAATATTTTAATATATCACACAAAACTGGTGGATAAGTAATTAATTACTATTCCTAAGTACCATTTTTCACACGTATAGGCTAACTTGTAACGACTGTATCGTCTAAACTAAGTCGTAAAAAGTATGTAAAAAATCATATATGCTATATTGTGCTGTATACTAGCACTGTCCTATATTTTATTTTATCTCCCCATCTTGCCTCCTTACAAGGGGTGTGAGAAGATAATATTAGGAGACCGGAAAGTAATGCCGTTTTTTGACATTAAATTCAAATAGATATAGTTTTAACAAGTTTTCATTTATAATCAATTATGTAATCACCCTCGTCGTCAACAACATTTTGCTATTTAGTGGGCAAATTTTCAATGCCTGGTCGATTAAAATCAATTGGATTTTGAGCAAAATATCGAGAGATGGCATTTTGGACATGATCCAAATTTTTTTGGTACCTCAGTACAAGTTTGAAGTTGTTAGTCATTTGTTTGTTCTTTGTGACTGATTTCGTAAACCGTATTTTTTTTCTAATGCGTTTTAAAAATGAGTGACATAAATTTTGAGCAACGGTGTGCTGTCAAGTTTTGCTTCAGACTTGGACACAGCGCAACGGATACTTTTGCAAAACTTCAACACGGAAGGCATCCTTCTTCAAGAACCGATGAAAATGTCGATAGAATACGGGATATTGTGCGTTCAGATCATCGGTTAACGACAAGAATAATCCGGAAAGAGTTAAATTTAAATCACACCACTGTTCATGACGAAAGAATGATCGGGGAAGAGTTACTTTGAAAACCACTGTTCATCAGATTTTACCAACAAATTGGGGAGGAGAAAAATCTGCGCAAAAATGGTTCCAAAAAACCTGGAGTGGGTACTGAAACCTTCGGCGTAGAAACAAAAAACTGGACATTTTCCACGAAATACCTGGTGGGTATTTTACCATTGTCCTTATTCATACTACTGTTACATTTAATGATTTCTAAATTTTCAAAAGCATCCAACTGTCTACTGTTTGTTACATTTCTAATTAATTATAAATTATTTATGTCTATCCTATGGTTGTTGTCAAAAGCATGTTGGGCAATACAAGATTTTTCTGTTCTGCCATATTTGAAATGAGCCATGTGTTCTTTAAATCTAGTCAAAATATATTTTTTTATTTGCCCAATATACTTTTGATCACAGTCTTTACAATTTATTCCGTACATGTTTATTCCTGACTTTTCGTTATTGTCGATTTCATTTTTGAGATTGCCCAAAAGCGTTTGTAGTTTATTTTTAGAATTATAAACCAAATTGATATTATTTAATATTTTTAAAAACTTTATCTTATCGCGGGTGAATTTAGGTTCATATGGTAACGAAACGAATTTCAAATTGTCAATATCTCTACGAAAAGTCATGGAATTGTATAGGGTTTTCTTAAATGTATGCTTCCTTATTAACGTATCTATTAAATGAACTGAGTAACCGTTATTCTTAGAGGTAGCTATATCTTTAATTAAATTTTTCTCATGTTCAAACCTCTGTTTACTGAGGGGGAAAATTGTTAATTCACAAACGGTGAATTAGAAAAATTTTCTTTCTTTCTTCGGTCTTTAATTTGTTTTTTTTTGCTCGGTCGACTTTGATGACGTTTGTTTTTGTTGATAAATAATAATAATAATAATAAATCACACCACAGAAATGGACATTCTCCCTCTAAGAGTCATGCGACTGTGCAGAGGGAGAATACACATGGAAAAGACGTAGGACACACAACCAAACCCTGTGACAGGTGCCAATTGCCACAGGTGGGATTCGAACCCGCGCAGATAATAGCTCTCGGAGTAATTTCTCCTTCCACCTTCTCACCTGGCGCTTTACCCACTGAGATATCGCCACGGTTGATGGCTTGTTATATTGAAGTAATATTGTACAAAAATACCAAAGTAAATGTATTTATACTATTTTTCATTAGATTAAAATGGTCAAAAAAAAATCACAACATTTAGAAGAACAATGGTAACTAAAAACTCTAAACGACAAACAAAAATAAAACAGGATCGAATGTCGTTTGAATTGTAGGATATATAAAACACTCTACATAGGTATCCTTTTTTTGAGAAAGTAGACATTTCCTTTAGTAGCGATATGAAAGAAACTAACAATTTGATTTTTTTTTAGATGGAACCCTTTTCTTCCGAATGAATGAGATAATAACTTCCCTAGAATTGCATTAAGCAAAATAATGTAGACCCTAGAGTGAAGGGAATGTGAAAAATTGATAGCCGTCACGTGATACAGTCAGACTGATTGTAGCACTTATAAGGCTGCGATGTTGACCCGGAAACCAGCATAGGAAATTATGACCATTTGTTAAAGAGCCCGAAGTTTTCTTCCCCTTCTAAATGAAAATTTATCTCCAACGTGGAAGTGCCCTTATTCCATTACTTTCTGTTAAATTAGCTAGAATGTTTTAAAATTCTTTAGACGCTCGCCTTAGGATCATCGCGTTATATTTATTTAACGGCACAGGACCGGTTTAAGGGAGTTCTTGGTTCCGAAGGAAAATATTACGGTTTTATCCCCTCTATTAGAAACATACATATGTACATATTATTTTTTATTCCACTATGTTATAAAAAATATAGTCAAGATTTTGATAAATAATCATTTGTACTCTTTATTTTGCGCAAATTGTATCATTTAAGTAGGCTGCATAGTACTTATGAATCACACAGTATCCACTATAAAGTTGGATATATATGGGTACATTTCTTCACATTTTTAAAATCTATTAAAAATAATTTTATATAAAAAAAATCATAACACATATTATGTGATCATCGATTTGGTGGGATATTAAAAACAGTTGACGGTGGTGCCGTAGAATGGGTCAAATTGGAAATATTTCTAAAACATTTATCAAAAAAAATTAAAAAAAAAAACTGGACGTTTTCCACGAAACGCGCGTAAAGAAAAGTATATTTCGGATGTCTGAGAAGAAATTAAAAAATACTAATTTTTATCCATACCATTACTATGGAAAATCATAAATTATTTTTCTTTGAATTGAAAATAAATTGAAATTAATTTGAAAATAAATTTATTGAACTAAATTACTTTGCAATTATTTAAGTTCAAATAACAAGTCTCAAATATTTGTGAAATACATATATTCTTCATGGAAAGTAGATTAAAAAATATGGCCTGGTTTTATCGCTATCTGCAATCAGGCCCTGTATTTTGACATAATTTGGGAAAATACCAAATTATTAATTTTGAATGATAATTATTATTTCGTCTAGATATTTCTGGCTGTCCGAAAATGTTGGATATGCTCATGTACAAACATTTAAAAAAAAAATAAAATATTTCATTCTGGTAAAAGCCTACAGCTATTTTATTATCATGTGGTTACTACTTTGGTTAACTGTGGAGCTCCGAAAATCCTCATAGAGACGCCTCTGAATTCTCATAAAGTTGGCGTGTGAACAGCCATATTGAAAAGAAAGTTAATTACACCGATTTTTTTTACGGAGCTCTCAATTATGTGCGACATCGTAATGGAATTTTAAAAACCCATTAGATAAATCCTAAAAATTTGCCTCTATACATAATTAACTGTTTCCTTAGCAGTAGGTGCACTAGCTCCATCTTACTGAATATAAACTTCTTGAAATTCATCGTCATATAATATTTGTACAAAAGACTAAGATTTCAAAACGGTACCTCTCGGCATTCATTGTTCCTCAAAAAAAAATAGGTCCAACAACTCTCCTTCTGCTCGTAGCTGCCTACACTCCAATTTTTTTGGGTGTGGTGGAGGTTCAATATAGATGTGAGGGTCGTCTGCACACCAAAGTCTCATATTCTGAGGCTTAATATAGCCTGAAAGAGGGAACCAAGCCTCATCAGTAAAAAAAAGTTTTCGAAGACAGTATCATTATTATTATCGGCAGAACTGTAGTTTTAAAGGTTTTTCCGCTCTGAGATTTTCATATGTGGATAACAGACGATATGGATGGAGCTCTAAATCATTTTACAAAATACGCTGTATATTCACTTGTTGGCTCAGACTAATGGATTGTCCATTAACACTTTTCTAACCATTTTAACGTTTTCTTCTGTTTGGGTCTGCCACTTCCTTGTTTCCGATTGACGCTTCCAGTTTACGGGGTCAAATTTAGGAAATGTTCTGCTGACCGACTAAAATGGTCTAAATGAATAACTGCGTCTGAAAAACTTCCTCATATTCAGCTCTCATCGAATATATACCGTTTGCATTGATTCTACTGACAAGCACGCCATTGCTCTTTTTTATTACTCGTTACAATAGGAAGTAAATTAAATGGACATCAAGATATTACATACATTTGTTTTCAGCTTCTATAACGCACGAGAACAGTCTTATCGTTTTTTTTTTTCGTGTGCGAATTCAGGTTAGGTTATGTGTAATCAGTCCACAAGCCATAATATCGCGTGCTTCTAGTTGCTAGTTGCAAGTTGAATATTGCTCTGCGTGTAAGAGCTCACTTAACATTATTTCCTTTGTGAATCGAAACTTCCAAGTTGCACAATGAACTGCATTTACGCATAAACTCTTCAGTTTTTTTTATGCTTTGTGTCACTTTTGAAACTTCGCCTCGGAATAATAATTCACGCGTTTATGCAAGCCTTAATTCAGCCTGTTTCGGAAGTGGTGGATGAGTTCTTATTTGTATTATTATAAGTTAATTATAACACATTATTAGATAACGCATTGTATTTATGCGCACTGTGCTGGCAGACAATAACTACCCAATCGGTGACGTTGCAAAATTTGCTGTCCACAAAAAAAAAAGAAACCATTAGTTGTTATAGACAGGTGCACAAGTAGCTTACACCGCTGCATTAAAGAGGAAAATAAAATATATATAGTCTGGCTACCACTTATAGAATAACATTATTGTGGAAATTTGGAAAAAGTGTTATTTTGGAAAATTATGAAAAATGGTCAAACACGGCAATTGTTTTCTGAATGATGCGTCTTTTCAAAAGTAGGTAAAATGAACAGAGCTTCCAGTTGTTTGTTTCAGCGTGTCAGATGTTCAAAATCTCTCCATTGACTTATTGGCAAAAACATTTAGGTATCATCGTCAACAATTGGGTCAATTTTAACTGAAGTAAATTTAACGCCCTACATTGTTATTTACCAATAGATGTATTAGACGAAGAGATACCATTGAGTGGCCAGCTAGATTACCAGATCTTACAATTTCCGATTTCTGTGAAATTATCTCAAAGTAAAGTGTTTGTAACAAAAGCTAGGTAATATTGATGATCTTAAAGACAAAATAGGTTTATAGTTCCCAAAAATAAAACACCCTGTTATAACTTCATTAAATTTCTGTCACTAGCCTAAACTTTCTATGTCCTAAATTTGTTTTAAGAACACAGAAATTGAAGTAGTGTCAGATTAACTTCGTTTTTTATTCGCTTGTCGATAATAGTCTCAATATAGCTACAAATCACTCGTAACTTGAAAAATTCATGTTCTCTCGATTTATGACAAAAAATAAATTGATTTTATCTGATTGAAAACGAGTATTTCCCAATAAATATTTCTACCTTTGTGTGCTTTCCATGTATACCTTTGTGTGTGAATTTAATGGTTTAAAGAGTCATAAGCAACTTACAGATATTTTGCTTTTATTAGGTGAGATTTGTGCTAACAAAAGAGCTCGTTTTTGATAATTCATACAGAACAACAATTATTCCATTATTGCATGCAGACTGGCGCTTTACTTTTTGTAGTACTTGTATTGATTTTCTCAGAACGACGTAATATTTCAAACTGTTTTTTATTATTCCACATGCATGCGTTAGATAATAAAATATACTGCAATAGTAGTTAACTAAAAGTATCAATTGGTATCAACAATTTGTCTCTTAATAAAGAGTATTTTTTTGGCCATTACAAAGCCGTTATTTCTGAAAATAACATCTCTTATTTAGTAGGTTTACGTCATATAAACAGTAATTATAAAAAAATAATGAAGTATAGGAATAAGTGATGCGGATAGTGCAGTCGTTTACAATATTCCTAAGTTTGATTTTAACTCTTTGACGTTTTGGTAGAGTCAAGTGCATGAATTTTTATGTTTTAAACATATCTGCTAAATACCAAAGTTGAAAGAAACTCTATACGAGTATGCGTATAAAGGAAGGGGCTATGTGCCCGTTTTATGCAGTATTTATAACACAAAACTGACGTTTTCCACGAAACACCGAACTACTACACTTTTCTCGACGCGCGTTTCGCCAACCAAGTTGGCATCTTCAGGAGAAGATTAAAACTCAGTATTAATTCGTGGAAAACTTCCACTGTTGTGTTTCTAGCGCCGAAGGTTCAGTGCCCACTCCAGTATTTATAACATTAAAAAAAATAATGAAGTATAGGAATAAGTGATTGGATGTGCAGTCGTTTACAATATTCCAAGTTTATTTTAACTCTTTAAGTTTTGGGTGAGTGTGATGAGTTTTTATTTTTAAACAATCTAAATAAAACTCAGGTAGATTATATGCCTTTTTGCCTTTCTATGCAGTATTTATTGACCAGTTAAAGCCTTGTCAGCTACTTAGCTACTTCCAAGGCCGTGCTATAAGGAGACATTTTGAAATGTATGTATGGCCGCCAAAATCGCTTGATCTAAACCCCGCAGATTTTTTCCTCTGGGGTTATTTAACCCATTAACGTCTAAACTTACATATTTCACACACGCAGAATTTCACAGAAATTCATATACGACTTTTTTGAGGGTGCTCTACTTGATTTTGATGGTTTTAGCGGTTTATTTTTTGTGACTTTTTTTGAAAAATGGCTGTAAACGATTCCCAAAAAATGTTCGATTGTCGTTTTCGAGTGAAATCTCATGTAAATGTACATCAAGCTTCAATAATCCAATGCGATCCCCAAGGATTTTTCCACTTCCGGTTCGATATCGCGACCGGTAGTCGGTCATTTTTTAAAGTTCGAAAAAAGTCAGTTTTTTCTTGTTTTTTTTTTCCGTATAAAACGTTAATATTGCCACCAAAACTTTTCAAAATCATCTAGAATTAATTCAATATTTTCGCGAAAGTCGCGCGCGCATGAAGAATGCCTTTTTGAGGCAATAAGTATCCCGCTAGAAACAAATGAATTTTAATCCGTAAATGTTCAATTTCACTGACAGATCTTCATATCTCCATCGTGCGTGATATCATTCGCATTCTTGACATGTTAGATGTTGAGACATTACTAGATGATTGTTCAGACATTGTAATAATCGTTTTGAATCAATACGTATGTTAAAAACTAAACTTGAATTATGTCAGTGAAATCGAAAATTTTCGGATTCACTTGTTTTTGCTTTGGAATGTCCACGAAAATGGAGATCATACGAGGTGAGGCTATTAAATAATCGAACTGATGTTGCTATCAGCGCGCTGCGAGCGTGTCGCGATAAGTTTGAACAGAACTGTGTTTGGTGATACTTTCTCCATCCTGATATCGCTGGACAAGCCAGTGGGTCGCTCAGTTTGAGTGTAGCAGTCATCTGAATTAGTATACGCACCAGTGACGCGTCGAAAAAATGATAAGTGTTGGAGTGACGGGTTAATCTCAAGTTTCTTGTTAAACTGGGGAGAACCTTTACAGAAGCTTATGCAATGTTAAAAGAAGTGTACGGGGATTAATGTTTATCTAGCGCACAAGTTTTTGAATGGTTTAAACGGTTTAAAGATGGACGTGAAACGACCGAAGACGATCCGCACCCCGGACGGCCCTCAACGTCAAAAATGGACAAAAACATTGAAAAAACTAGTAAATTCATCCGCGAAGATCGTCATCTAAGCATCCGAGGGCTTGCTGAAATAACAGGAATCGACAAAGATTGTGTTCGCCAGTTTTTGCAAAGTTTGCGCAAAAATGGTGCCAAAACTCCTCACTCTCTAGCAAAAGGAATCAAGAATGAACATTTGCGCTGACATTATAAACAACATTGACACTGATCCATGTTTGTTAGACATGGTGACCCTGAAGGGGAGAATATTCGAAACTGTGGAAACGGTTAAAGCAAAAGCGATGGAGGTTCTGAACCAGCTGACAGAAGCGGACTACCAGCACTGCTTTCAACAATGGAAAAGCCGTATGGAGCGGTGAAGAGATCGCCAAGGGGAGTACTACATTGAAGGCTGAACAAGTTGCTCCTCTAATAATTGGTAACGAATAAAAAGTGTTATGACAGCAGTTTGGTTATTTAATAAGCACACCTCGTATTGAACAGTTACAGTAACCAGTATGTAGGACATAAGACATCCTATTGTTCAAGGAATTCAGTTTGTGTTTATTTTTGTTGGCTTAATTTGTTGAAGTTGTATAGTAAGTGGAAGAACATATTGAACAGTCGATTGACAAAATAAAATGAAGTTAATAAATTGCATTTCTCGAAAGGTGGCCCAATTCTTCTTTATATATACCATACAGTTAACTCTTACCACTTATGCGGCACTAAATTAATGATCCGATAAAATCTGCTGAAAGGAGTTTGCTAATATCATAATACTATACACGGTGGAGACTTTAACTGGAATATATTCGCTAGCGGGGTGGTGAATGATTTTTCAAAAAATTCCCGAGACACGTCAACTTTTAAATGTATTTACCTACATTTTGCAAGTAATGTGAAAAATATAGCCCTTCAGGGGTGGCTGAAACCACCCTCGACATGATTTTTTCAAATGCAACCCTATGACTTGTGACCCCTCATTGTAAAGCTCGTGGAAAGAGGAATCCAACGCACTGATCAAATTTTAATTTTTATTACTGATTGTAGGGTTGCATACAATTAAAACGTAATTTTATAGTTTAATTTATTTTTAACGCAACAATTTCGTATTCAAAATGTGTGTTGTTTAGTTTTGGAATGTAAACCTTACTTTTCATATGTCCCCAAAAAAAATTCCAAGCAATTTTTTGCCACAACTGATATTTGTTATTTTTTTGCTAGTGTTTTTACAGGCGGCGCAAAGAGTAATTTAGTTGGTATGCTGTATTCAGAGTTTGAAACGAAGTGTTATTTCAAATTTGAAAATGTCTTATTTAACTAATCATAAAATCAAATTTAATTTGTGGTCTCATTTTTTCCCCTTTAAAAAATTTTTATAAATTTAAATATTTTTTAAATTATATAATAAATTTGTGATATATTTAGAGTGGATAGTTTTCTCTGACGAGGCTACTTTTACATTACATGGGCACGTAAATCGCCAAAATTGTCGTTACTGGGCTGAAGAGAACCCCCATTGGATGAGGGAACTTCATACTCAGCGCCCACAGAAAACTAATGTGTGGGCCGGAATAATACAAGATAGAATTGTAGGACCATTTTTCTTTGATGACACTCTTAATGGAGCAAGATACTTGCGTTTACTCCAGCATGAACTAATATCAGTGCTATGTCATTTATTTCCAAACCCCTTAAACCCTAACTTGACCGACGAGAGGTTATGGTTTCAGCAAGATGGGGCCCCACCACACTATGCTGCCATTGTTCGTCAGTATCTGGACAGATTTTTTCCCGGTAGGTGGATTGGGAGGCGAGGTAATATAGAGTGGCCAGCAAGATCCCCAAATCTTACACCACTGGATTTCTTTTTGTGGGGACATCTTAAAAGTAGGGTTTACATTCAGAAACCCAACAACATAGCAGATCTGCAGGAAAGGATAAGAGAAGAAATCGGAAAAATAACACCGCAAATGTTGCATAATGTAAGGGACGAAACCTACCACAGACTGGGATGCTGCCAACAAGTGAATGGTGCACATTTTGAACAATTGTTACGTTGAAAATAAATTTAATTTTTAAATTGTTTTAATTGTATGCAACCCTACAAACATACTAAAAAATAAAATTTGATCAGTGCGTTGGATTCCTCTTTCCACCAGCTTTACAATGAGGGGTCAAAAGCCATAGGGTTGCATTTGAAAAAATCATGTCGAGGGTGGATTTCAGCCACCCCTGAAGGGCTATATTTTTCACATTACTTGCAAAATGTAGGTAAATACATTTAAAAGTTGACGTGTCTCGGGAATTTTTTGAAAAATCATTCACCACACCGCTAGCGAATATACTCCAGTTAAAGTCTCCACCGTGTATAACCGTAGCATCGGAAGATTAGGTAAGCCCTCATCAACTAAAATCGATACTAATATTAAAACGGGCCAATTATAATTCGGGGCACGTAGACAAACAGATGACCCGCGATAAGCAGTTCCAATGTACAAACATCAACTTAAAGCGGGCATTGCGCTTATCGTTAGCCGGAGATAGGGGCACTGAACATTGACAAATGCGCTGCCGATAGTCGTGTACTCTTGGAAGTATCGTGACAAGAGGCGATAAATCGGAATATAGAGTGCGATAAAAAAATAACTTCATCAGAAACGCAACTACCCTGCCTACCTTGTTTGCGTAGACTGTCCAGTTTCGTTCCAGAATCTA
The DNA here is from genome assembly GCA_029963805.1 of Aromia moschata. Lineage (NCBI taxonomy): Eukaryota > Metazoa > Arthropoda > Insecta > Coleoptera > Cerambycidae > Aromia > Aromia moschata. The sequence continues at coordinate 542,561 of JAPWTK010000281.1, read as the reverse complement.
ATGTATATACGAGACGAAAAAAAGGACCGTCGGTGACAGCCTAGTGGAACACGAAGATAACTATCTCCGCATTGAACACGCGATTTAAATTGACCTTTATAGCATTCTGTCTTCGCCAAGCGAAACAGATATTTGTGTCTGATTTTAAATAGGCAGAAATATGCGAGGAATATGGCTCAAAAACTCAATGCGTATGTAATAGTATCTGTATATTAAAAACAAGATCAAGTTAGTCATGGAATCAATCAGACTGTTCCTGGAGTGGGTACTGGAACCTTCGGCGTAGAAACAAAAAACTGGACGTTTTCCACGAAACACCGAACTACTATACTTGTCTCGACGCGCGTTTCGCCAACTAAGTGGGCATCTTCAGGAGACGTTTAAAACAAAATTCTAACCTACACACTTGCACTATGTATACTTAATTTGTTGCCACGGTTCACTGAAACGTAACATATGTCTTTGTTTATCAGGGCAAACAGTGAACTGGGGGTTCGGACCATTATCCTCATTCATACTACTGTTACACTTAATGATTTCTAAACTTTCAAAAGCATCCAACTGTCTACTGTTTGTTAGATTTCTAGTTCATTTTAAATGCTTTATGTCTATCCTATGGTTGTTGTCAAAAGCATGTTGGGCAACACAAGATTTTTTTCCGTTCTGCTATATTTCAAATGAGCCATGTGTTCTTTAAATCTAGTGAAATAGATCTTTTTATTTGCCCAATATACTTTTGATCAAAGTCTTTACAACTTATTTCGTATATTCCTGACTTTTCGTTATTGTCGATTTTGTCTTTGGGGCTACCCAAAAGCGTCTGTAGTTTATTTTCAGAATTATATGTTAATATTTTAAAAATATCTTAGACTCCTACGATTTTTAGAAATACTCTAATTTATCTTTACTTCTGTCTCAAAGGGTATCCCCCCATAAGTATGGTGAAATGCCCCCCTTTTTTTTATTTTCTTCGCATGATAATTTTTTAGCTAATCATTTTAAGTCCAAAAAATTTTCCTCTCAGCTAGGTATGGAAAAAACCCTGTTAACCCTGTTAAAAAATAAAAACTACTAGTTTTGACGTGGAATTTTTTTTTTACTATTTTTAGTGAACATATTTTTTAATTGTTTAAAGTCATTTGAGTCCTTTTAGTGCAAGAAAAAAAATCAGGACACTATAAAATGATGATTTTAAACCGTTTTAAGTCGTTTCACGGACAAAAAAATTGATTTTTCGCACTTTTGGGCATGACCACTCAAAAAAATTTGTAAAAATTTGAGGTAGTAAAAAACATTTAAAAAATAACATATTAAAAATCAGATCCTGAGGCTTTTTTTTGGTTAAAAGATATAGTATTTTTAAAGTTTGAATAATTTCTTTTAGAGGTCATAATGACCTTGAATGAACTTGAAAAAATTTTTACATAAAATTAATCATATGTTCTGTACTCTTGAATTTTTTCAGATTTGTTCGACAGTTAAAAACCGAGAAAAAAAAAATAAAACGTAAAAACAGGGTTTTTTCCATACCTAGCTGAGAGGAAAATTTTTTGGACCTAAAATTCAGTCTACCTTTCATAATTCGCCCTAAGAAACACTTTCATCATGCCAAGAAAATAAAAAAAGTAGGGGCATTTCACTATACTTATGGGGGATACCCTTTAGTCATAAAAAGATTTGCAATGAAAGCTAACAAGCTCAAAACAATTTTGATTCATATGCCGAATGTATTCCTTAATACTAGCGTCTAAACAATTTAACTCGAGTAATTCCCTGAGGAAGTCCAAAGTTTGCGGGATTGGGACACTTGGAAACAATGAGCATACATAAAACGATACCAAAATTTCACTATCTTGCAATTGGATATTTATGATATTATTAATGAACTCACTAGAATTTTTAACTGACAAACTTGTTTGTGCAATAGGCAAATTTTCGAACTCGAAATTATACGTTGGGGATTCTATCGCTGAGGCAATTGGTCTTACAGATTTTCCTGGTTTATGTATTTTTGGTAAACAATATAATTTAGGTATTACTGGATTACAATTGTAATTTTTGCCTCAGTGAAGGAGTAATAAAGTTGTTACATTCTTTTAAAAAATTTTTAACTTAGTTGTTATTTTTGGCAAAGAATTTTTTTGATAATTTCTTGTAAAGACCACTATTAATTAAATTGTCGACTCTCTCAAAATAATGACTTTTGTCTAAAATAACGAACAAGCTTATTTCCCTTGCCAGCTTTAAAATAAAAACAATCCTTCTCTCGTAATTGTTTGACTCGTCTCGTGATGTTTTTGTCTTTCTTAGAATTTCTTTTGGTATTATTTTTAACAATGTTGGAACTAATTTGTTTTCTAACTGATTTTCTGACAAACCCCCTGGAATAATTGGGTAAGTGCTGTATTGCACATTCAACACCCCTCCACGACTCTCTGTAGGAAGCCTCCAGAGGTAGGGAGGAGAACGAATCCTTTATTTTAGGAGAAGTTCTTCTTTGTCACTTTGTCACACTTGTGAGGATAAGTTTTCTACAATGTTGACGACTTTCTGAGGAATATCTTTTTTATTTATTCTTTTAATTTTTTATTTAATGAAGACATATTTACAAATCAGACTGTATAAAACATCGGTAAATGTTTTATACAGCCTGCTTGGAGGTAATTTAAAATTGTTACTACAATCATTTAACGAACAAAGATGGAAAACTATAAGTTCACATTTGTTTTATTATCTCCCATTGTTCCCAATTTTTAGCCAATTTCCCCACAAAACGATATATATTTATAAAATATATACCAAATAATAATGTATTAAATGGTTTTCCATTAAACGTTTGTGATAAGAGTAAATTAGTGTTTAGAGTTCTGGTAGGAAACTAAATTAAAAATTGTCATATTTTACTTTTAACAAACACAAATAAGAAATATTTAAAATTTTTACTTGAAGGTTTAAAATTTTTTTTTAGAATACCCAAAAAAAAAATAAAAAAAAAAAAAAAAAAAAAATCCCTCACCACCTTGGCACGGGGGGCTTCACCATAAATATTGCCATTAGTATCAATTAATTTCCTCTGAAAGTGTCCTAAACTTTATTTTCCCAAAAGAGAAGCGCAAAATTGTTGATTCTGGTATATCTATGTATTGTGAGAACAATGTTGACTCATCCTATAAGTATCACAGAAATAATACATGCATTTTGCAAGAGGTTTCCAATATTTTCTGTGGTATGGAACTCGATTTTTTTTACTGTTTTCGCAAGACATTTTAAAACAATAGTCTTATTTGTGAGTTTAATAATCACGCCCTAAAATCTGATGTGTTTCATACTCTATGATGATAATTCCAAATTCCACCATGTCAAAATACTTACAGATGCAGAATACATAAAATTCAGTGACAATGAACAAACATAATTTATTTAGCACCGTACACTCTACTATATAGTTTACTGCATTCTAGGATTTATACGAGGTGCGGCAAAATAACAAGACTTTTTTTCTCCGGTGACGTTCTGTCAGTCACTGCATTATGTAAGCCGAACCCATCTTTGGTATAAGTTTGACATCCATTTGTTCTGTAGTTTTTGATCTATACATTGTAAAAGGTGTAGCCTCGGTCAAAAATTGTGACGCAAAAAAAAGAGTAACAAATCGTCATCAAATATCTCGTGGACGTCGGTCAAAAACTGACCTATATTTTACGAAAATTGCAACCCATGTATAGCAAAGTATGTGTATGTAAATAGAGACCAAAACACGTAACAGTCAGTAGGTGGGAGAGAAGAAATGTCACCAACGAGGACAAAAATGTCAAAGTCACAGAACATGCTCATTTTTTTTCAATGGTGCATTCCATATCAGAGTTTTGAAGCGCCTGAAGGAGAGCGGATTGGCTGAGACGGGATAGTTGCTGCATTGCGACCCCGTACAGCCCTGACCTGACCCCCTGCGACTTTTAACCTCTACCCTACCCCAAAGTGCAAAGGCAGAGCGCGGAAACCCATTTTGTTAGACATCCAAATGACCTCGACGAGCATTCTTAAAGAGATGACTCGAAGGAATGTCCAAGGCTTTTTTTCTAGTTAGGGACGTCTTTGGAAATGGTGCATGGAAATAGAAGGAACTTATTGTAAAAGCTTGCAACCATAATTTCATTGCACTCGTCAATTTACGTCTTACGTCTCGTGATTCAATTGTCGCACCTCGTAGATGATGTGAACGTCGTTTAAAGATTTTAAGTATTTTCGCAGCTTCACTTAAGTCATTAAGGAAGTCTATAAAGCGCTTTTTGAGCGCAAATTCCTCGCTAATCTATTTATTAAAATGACAAGAGAGTTCCATAGTGTTATTTAGATTAGAGATGTTGTTAAGGCAGAGGCTGGCATTGACAGGTAAATTACGGGAGTATCAGTGCGCAAAGAAGTTATCAATTGGCTGTCAAAGCGTAATTGGCTAGGCAGCGAGTTCTCAAAAGGCAACCGGAGTGTACACTGTGTGGAGGCGGAGGAATTATCATGCGACAACCTCGCCAGATGACTGATCACCGCCAATTTGTCTCGAGACGGTACTGGCACATAATTACGTATTCATTTAGCTTTTCAGCTAAAACGCCAAACAAGCTAAAAAACAAATTACTCCTGCGTAACACGTGTTCATCATCGTAAAATAAACTGCTTAATAGCTCACCTACCAACGTTCGGCCGGTAAATTACGAGATATCGGTAGGCCATCAGCAATAGGTGTACAGGGTGTCCCATTATTAACCTTTTAACGGCGGGAGTGGTCGATATATGGACCAACCAGACGACGCAGAATATTTTATGTTTTTTTTAGGGAAAATTTTATACGTGAATATGGAAAAATAGTGTAACAATTGCTGGAACGTCCTTGACTTTGAATTGCTCTTTCAAGGTCCATTTTTTTGCTATCTTGGCAAGAAAGTTGGCATACCTAGATTTTTTGATACACTGAACACGAAAAGAATAGTGTAACGTCTCGCGAAACACGTCACATCTTCTAGGTGAATTTAAGGTCAATAACAGAAATTATCGTTAGTACCTGCTAGCGCACAGTGGGGCAAACTGCTTAATGGAGTGCAAAATTATGTCACTTCATAACGATAGATAATGTTGTATTAAATGAGTTGTTTATGTATTAAATAAGTATAAAGAAGGGTACCTATTAAAGTTGTTTAAAATTACTGATATAGTTTCAGTTTGGAAAAAATGGAGATAATATACTTTAGACAAAATTTGCATCTCCTTATTTATATATATATATGTAAAGATATGAAAAAATCGCGATTTGCTCGCAAAAAATTGTCAATTTGAAGTCGCTGCTTTTCAAATTAAATTTTCTGATTCTTATATAGACTCAAAGTTTTCATTTCTTCTTCAACGTCATCATCTTCGAAAATCGATATTGTTCTGTTTTAGAAACTTTTTTTTAGTACACATGATTGTGGAAATTAATGGATCCGATGTGAATAGTAAATTGTGAAACAAATGTTCGCCGCCATTCTTGGTTTATCGCAATTATTATCTGCAGCGAACTGTTGTAGAAAACTTAAAGAACTTTTCAGCTGGATTTGACTGCACTCATATTTGGTAAAAACAAAAACTATACACCCTAATTCCCAATATTTGTGTAAAAATTAACGTGAATAAATGTGAATTTCGTAAGTATTTCCTTACAAAATACATAGAAAATTAATTTACACAAACCTTCTTGAAATAAATATTTTAAAATTTCAGAAAAATATATCTTTGGAATACTATATTTTTGTATGTTATGTGGATACAGTGATCACAAATAGAATATCATATTAAGCTTTTAAACGTTAGATAGGAATCGAAAAAATCATGCCCTACTTTGACGTTATGCTGAACCTAACAGTTTCCATCGCTTGATTTGCTTTAAAATAATCAATTTCAAAAGTAAAAATGTAGGTTTCAGCTTCTTTGGACATTTACAGGGTTTGTCCGGAAAGTAATGTCAGTGAGCTTTGAAAAATGGTTTTTATTGGTTCTATGTGTACAAATCTTTAGAAACGTTCAAAATACATTCCTCCTGCGTCCACACATCGGTTCCAGCGGGTCATCCACGCATCAAAAGCCGCACGGTCGTCGTTTTTCGGAATCGCCTTTAAAGCGTCGGTGCAAGCCTTCTGAATGTTTTTCACCGACCCAAAATGCTGTCATTTCATTGGGGTTTTGAGGCGCGGAAACAGAAAAAAGTCTGGGGGGGGGGGCATATCGGGGCTGTAGGGAGGCTGGGGAACAACGGTGATGCCTGCCTTGACGAGGTAATCGGCCACGAGGAAGCAGGTGTGCGAAGGCGCATTGTTGTGGTGAAGCTTCCAGGGATTTTGAGATGTCTGGGCGGACGCGATTCACCCTGCGTTTCAGCCGCTTCAGCACCTCGACGTAATACTTTCCGGTTACGGTTGTCCCCTGCGGAACGAACTCATGATGGATCAATCCCCGGCAATCAAAAAAGACAATCAGCATTGTCTTGATCTTTGACCTGGACATCCTGGTCTTCTTGGGGCGAGGGGTTCGACGTGTGCCATTCCGTACTATGCCTCTTCGTCTCCGGATCGTATTCAAAGACCCAACTTTCGTCCTCGGTAATGACGTCATCAAGGAAAGCGGGGTTGTCTTCGCAGGTGTCCAAATGTTCTTGGCAGGTTTCGACGCGCCTCGCTTTTTGATCGTCCGTTAGCACTTTTGGCACGAGCTTCGCGCACACCTTCCTCATTCCTAAAGACACAATTTCGTGAACAATGGTTTTCGTAATGTCTAATGTTTCGGAAATTAAACGGACACTTAGACGACGGTCTGTGTTCAACAAGTCACGCACACGTTTCACATTGTCGTCGGAACTGGAGATTAATGGCCGTGCAGTGCGTTTCTCGTCGTTGACATCTTCCCGACCTTCTGCGAAGGCCTTGTGCCACCAGAAAATTTGCCTGTCCGAAAGACAATCGACGCCGAAAGCCTTCTTCAACATTGGAATGGTTTCCGCAGCACTCTTCTCCAGTTTCACACAAAACTTGATCGCCATCCGTTGCTCAAGAGAACGTTTGCTCAAGCATTTTTTCTTGCACCGGGTCACTGTAACGACTCTCAAAGAATGAGTGATGCGACCGCTACAACGACCGGTAGCCAATTGACGCTTGTTGGATCTTGTTGCCAGATCCCCCCACCACAATCCCAGCACGTAAAGCGCGGGCTGGCGCGTACAGTCTCGGGAAAAAAAATTCACTGACATTACTTTCCGGACAAACCCTGTATATTGACATTAAAAATAGTAGCAAATATCTACCTATATTTCGTTTTTCGACTTTTGCACTCCTAGATTAGCATTTTGCCCCACTTGTAGCGGTTCTTTCTTGTAGAGGAGTAAAATTAAATTTAAAATTGTTTACTCATTTGCTTGTATAAGGTAAATGTGCTACATATTGCTGCTTTTTATTTATAATCTCTTACTGATTAGAATTCTTACAGTCTTTATTTGTTTTGATGGGCTTGATAAAGTCAATATTTAATTAATAGACGAGTAAAAGTGAGTAAAAGGGCTGAAAAATGAAGTATAGGTACAATCATTCAGGTCTCCTCCTGACACACTTTAGGCAGTAACTATGTTTACTGCCGAATGCTTGTTCTATAATTACTGGTGTACTCGAAATATTCTTGAGGGTGACATTTGCGACACATATGACTATTTTATTCTTACTCAGCGCATCAAAAAACGTAGGTATCCCAACCTTGGGGCTAAAATAAAAAAATAAATGGCCATGGAATGGCTATTTTCAGGGTCGAGGATGCCTCCAGGAGTTTTTTCACTATTTTTCCCGTATTCAACGCATTAAATTACGTAGTAAAATTCATTCCATTTATCTATAAATTTTGCGTCTAATAACAGGTCAAGTTTAACTCTCATTTGCTTGCCGTTAAAAGGTTAAGGGACCTCAGCGAAACTATTCTTCTTTGGATACAAATATTGCCATTTAAACAAACTTACCTTAGTCCAAAAGTTTTGGTAACTAAGATACAGGGTGTCAAAGTTATAATTTAATTTTCAATTTCCGTAAATAACTCCTTTTACAAACAATTTTTTTTGCAAAATTTGGTGATTGGAGGGTTTTTGAGGAGAGGAATTTTAATTCGTCGATCTCTTTTTATTTAAGTTATAGACGGAGCTCTGCATATTTTGAATACATAGAAAATAGTGTAAGCTTTTGTGTCATAGAATATTCATGTTTTTATCGAATATACAGAGTTTTTCATTGTTTATTGATAGAATAGGTGTACCCTTTAAATGTCGCTCCGAATGACCCTTATAGAGATACAGTGTGGAACAGCCAAATGGAATAAATTCAGTAGCTCCATTATTATGCATTTTTTTTAGAAAATCCCGAGACACGTCAATTTCTAATTCTAAAATGACATATTGAGACGTAAAAATGATATCCCTAACTTCAACCCCCTTCAGGTGACAGCTACAACCCCTAAATTTTCAAATTCGAAGTAGAGACTTGTGATACTTCAATAGAAAAGTCTTTTCATTCTCTATTCAAAACTACTACGATTTTAAATTTTATTGCAGAAATGAATAAGAAAAAAAGATAAGTTTCTCCAGCGTAGGCAATTCGTTACATTAAAATAAAACTTTTTATAAGTAATATTATTTGTCAATTTTAGGTTCTGAAATGGTAAACTGTCAAAATTGTCGTTACTGGTCTAGAGAAAATCCTCAATGGATGAAGGAACTACACACGCAAAACCCTGAGAAAGTTAATGTTTGAGCAGGAATAATTATTGGAAAAAATATCATTGGTCCCTTCTTCATTGATGGGAATTTGAATGGAGAAACTTATTTAGCGCTGCTCCAAAATAATGTTGTACCGACGATTTCAAACTTGTATCCAGCCAGTGGCGGTGCGTGATATTTCAGTTAGCCATATATTGAAAACGACGCATGGGACCCACTTCACTTTTTAGGTGATGACTATACACCTCTTACAGAAAGAATTTATAGTGAAAAAAAAAAAAAAAAAAAAAAAAAAAAAAAAAAAAAAAAGGGAAAAAAAGAGGGGAAAATCGTCAGCAAAGTTTGCGAAAAAATTTTCAAAAACACTGGAGCACTCCCTGGGTTCTCAGTAACGCTCTGTGGGATATTTTCAGTATATATTTTTTCATAATCTAGAAACAAATATAAGGAGACGTTTTTCGATTTGTTGCAAAATATTTTTTTTTTTCAAAAAGTTATGGCCATTTTAATTTTAATTTTATAGGAACATTTTGTTTCCCAAAAAAAAAAAAAGAAAAATTTTGAAAAGAGAGGGGGGGGAAAAAATTTGGGAAAAAAGGTATTGTTTTTTTGGGTGGAGAAGAACCCGGGGGGGGGGAAGGGGGGGGGGGGGGGGTGAGTGGGGAGGGTATTTTATATGGTTTTTATGGGGGGATTTATTGGAAAAAGAGGGGGGGAGGGGGGGGGGAATAAAGAGGAGGAAGGGGGGGGGGGGGGGGGGGGGGGGGGAGAAAAGGGGGAGGGGGGGGGGGGGGGGGGGGGGGGGGGGGCCGGGCGGCCCCGAGGGGGTGGTGGGGGGGGGGGGGGGGGGGGGGGGGGGGGGGGGGGGGGGGGGGGGGGTGGGGGGGGGGGGGGGGGGGGGGGGGGGGGGAGGGAGGGGGGGGGGGAGGGGAAAAAGGGGGGAAAAAAAGGTAAAGAAAGAGAGGAGAAAAGGGGAAAAAAAAAAAAAGAGAGGGGAGGAGAGAAAAGGGGGAAAAAGAATGGGGGGAAGAGGGGGGAGGGATTAGATTAGTGTAGGGGGGGGGGGGAGGGGGGGGGGGGGGGGGGAGGGTGGGGGGGGGGGGGGGGGGGGAGTTGGGGGGGGGGGGGGGGGGGAGGGGGGGAAAGAGAGAGGGGGAGGGGGGGGAGGGGGGGGGGGGGGGGGGGGGGGGGAGGGGAAGGGGGGGGGGAGAAGGGGAGTGTGTATGGGTTCTTTTTTTTATATTTGGGATAATAAAAATATATATAAATAATTTATAAATAGTTGGGATTAAAGGGGAAAAAAGGATTGGGGAGGGGGGGTTTATCGGGTTTTGGGTTTTTGGGGGGGTTTTTTTTTTGGGGGGTTTTTTTTTTTTGTTTTTTTTTTTTTTTTTTTTTTGGGGGGGTTTTTTTGGGGGGGGGGGGGGGGGGGAGAGGGGGGGGAGTGCCCCCTTCTCCCTCAGTAGGGATTTATTTGTTATAGTGGAAAAAGGGATGGGGGGGGGGGGGGGGGGGGGGAAAAAAAAAAAAAGTGTGTGGGGGGGGGGGGGGGGGGGGGGGGGGGGGGAGAATATTTATATAGGGAAAGGGGGGGGGGGGGGGGGGGGGGGGGGGGGGGGGGGGGAGAGAAAGGGAGGGGGGGTTTATAGATGGGGGGGGAGGAGAAAAACGGGGGGGGGAAAGAGACCACAAATTTAAAAAAAAAAAAATTTTTATTTTTTTTATATATTTTGGCCGGGGGGGGGGGGGGGGGGGGGGGGGGGGGAAAAAAAAAAGAGGGGGAATAATAGGGAGGGGGGGAACCCCGGGCGGCCCGGGGGGAGGGCCCCCCAAAAAGTTTTAATAAAAAAAAATAACGCCCCCCCAAAAAAAAAAAACAACGCGGGGAAAAAAAAAAAAAAAAAAAAAAAAAATAATTTTTAGAAAAAAAAAAAAAGGGGAAATATGGTGGTGGGGGGGGTTGGGTGGGGGGGGGGGGGAAAAAAAAAAAAAAAATATGAAAGGGGGGGGAAAAAAAAAGGGGGTGGGAAAAGGAAAGGGGAAAAGGGAGAAGAAGGCAAGGACGACCAGGAGTTACTGAAAGGAGCAACAGGGTGTTGTGGTGAAAAGTTAAAAAAAAAGTTGACGGAACACCTTATAGGATATAACAGCGCAATGGAACTCTGAAACAGGAGAAACTGGGCTCGTTTTTATAAGGTATTACTATTTTATTTTTCAAATTTTACTTTCAATATTCGAAAATGATCGTAGGCCGAGGCTAAAGAAAAGCCTTTATTAAAAATATTAAAAAAAAAAGAAAAAAAAAAAAAAAAAAAAAAAAAAAAAAAAAAAAAAAGAAAAAGAGAAAAAAAAAAAAAAAAAAAAAAAAAAAAAAAGGGGGGGGGGGGGGGGGGGGGGGAAGAAAGGAGGGGAGGGGCCGGGGGGGGGGGGGGGGGGGGGGAAAAAGAAAAAAAAAAAAAAAAAAAAAAAAAAAAAAAAAAAAAAAAAAAAAAAAAAAAAAAAAAAAAAAGGGGGGGGGGGAAAGAAAAAAAAAAAAAAAAAAAGAGAAGAGAAAAAAAACAGAAAAAGGGGGGGGGGGGGGGGGGGAAAAAAACCAAACAAACCCCCACCACCACCCCCGCACCCACAAAGAAAAGGCCCCCAACCCCCCCCCTTACCCCGCCAAAAAAAAAAAAAAAAAAAAAAAAAAAAGGGGGGGGGGGGGGGGGGGGGGGCCAAAAAGCCACAAATGTGGGGTTGGGAAAAAAAAAGGGAAAAAAAAAAAAAAAAAAAAAAAAAAAAAAAAAAAAAAAAAAATTTTGGTAGAACCAAAAAAAAAAAAAAAAACCCCCGCAAAAAAAAAAAAAAAAAAAATATTAATAAAAAAAAAGGGGGAAAAAATAGGAAAAAAGGGGGGGGGGGGGGGGGGGGGGGAAAAAAAGAAAGAAGGGGGGGGGGGGGGGGGGGGGGGGGGGGGGGCCCCGGGGCGGCTGTTGTTTTTTTTTTCCGGGGGCCAAAAAAGGAGGGGGGGGGGGGGGGGGGGGGCAAAAAAAAACAAAAAAAAAAAAAATAATTTGGGAAAAAATTTTTGTAGTGCATACGGGGTACCAGGAGTCTCCGAAAGGGTTACTGAGGCACAAAAAAAATTCGACTGAATTGGGCCAAATCGTAGGTATCGTGGACTATAGAAGACTGGTCAAAAGTTCAAATTTTCAGTGACGAGTCCAAATTTGATGTCTAGGAATTTGATCAAAGAAAAAGAGTAATAAGAACAAAAAGTGAAGCCTTTCATAAGGACTGCCTTAAACGAACCGTAAAATTCCCGAAGGGTGTCATGATTTGGGGATGTATGTCCGCTAAAGGTTTGGGACAGTATGAGGTCATAGAGGGTACCGTAAGCTGACAAATATATACAAATACTTACGAATAGCTTATTCCAACAAGACGGCGCAACTTCCCATACTGCAAAAAAGAGGAAAAGTAATTCGGGGAACAGCATATCAAAGTCCTATCATGGCCATCAAACAGTCCCGACCTAAATGTCATTGAAACACTATGGCAACAGATAAAAAGAGTTTTGAGAAATGATCCTCGAAGAACGGTCTCTACTTTAAAGGAAAAGTCGGCGAAATTTGTGACACCTTTTCACCAGAACTCTGTCGAGGCTTGGTTGAAACAATGCTTGCAAGAATTCGGGCTATAATTAAGGCAAAAGGTGAAGTGATGAGGCGTTACGTCTTATTAATACTTAAAATATTTAGTTACCAGCAGTGGGCGGATTTACAAATTTGCCGCCAGTAGGCTATTTAATTTTTGCCGCCCCTACTGATCTCTGAAATTCGATACCCTAGTTCGCAATCATATTAATTATATTTATTCTTTAATTATTATAATTTATGGTGGTGGACTTAGTAACATTTAGGTACATGGAGAAAAAAATTATAGTAATGATTAATTAAAAAAAAATGAGTAAATATTACTAAATTTAAATTGTAATATTGAAACGCTATTGGAATATTTTAAAAACCCATGATCACAACAGTATATTTCACAGAGCGTTTAGTAATTTTTCATATACAGACGTTAGAGTGTTCAGTATACAGTACTAAAATATTGAAATTTTTGTTAAATTTTCGAGACAAAAATTTTTTGACCAAAATTTTTTGGACCAAATTTGCCGCCCTAGGCTCCAGCCTACTCAGCCTGCTGGTAATCCGCCACGGTTACCGGTTATTTTTTACATTTTATTTTTTTTTTGTGACATTGTTAATTTGGTTTTTTGAAAACATTGATTAAAATATAAAAAGTTCTTATGTTACTGTCAGCTGCATTAGTCAATGTTTGCTTCATTATCCTACATAAAAACAGCCTAATACGCGAAAAATGCGTTTGTCCGAACATATAGTTTTGTTAGGGCTCGTACTATCTGAGTTACTTATTGTTGTTTGCCCATATAATTACCCAAATATTTTCCAGTTACTGAGATCCAAACTTACATAAAACATTTAAACCAAAAAATGTCTTAAAAACAACTGAGAGGAAATTAGTGAAGATAATTCAGTACTAAAATTATCTAATGATGAAATTAGTTACGTTTATTATCAGCTAGTGATTTTGTGCTCCCACGGAACAAAAAAAATCCATTTCCACCTGCACAAAATAGCATTAGTACCGTGACGAAGCCCATCTAGGCCTCTCTCTTTCGCCATTAAAAACCGAGAGATAATTTCGTATTTAAGATTTTTTTGTCAAAAACGCTGGTCGATTTTTTCTCGCAGCGTTCGCCTCGGCCCAAGCGGGTCCACCTACTTCTGCTGCTAAATGCTAGCTACCTTAATGTCGCACATTAACATGATTGATTACGAACCCACTAATAAAGGACCGCTTCGACCTCGCAGTTCGCATGCTGTAACTCATTTATAATTTAATATAAGAAAAACTAGATTAAAGTAAATAATAATGTAGCGTGAATTATTTTCAACAAAAGAGCTCTGTATTAACCGCTCGCTTGGGAGGTTTCGAGTTTTTATGGGTCGGGGAGGACGTACCCGTTCTACATCGGCAATTTCTGTCACGGTGACGGTGCCGAAGTCAAAGTTCTCTTAAATTTTGACGCTTCGCTTCGTGCTCGCCGGCAGGAAGATTAAATTGTTTTTCTCTCGGACGAAGAGCAATGCTTACTTAATTAAAGCAATGAAAAAGCCGATTGCTTTTTTTTCTCAGATAATGGCCTAGATTCGTATGTCATCTGGATCGAAATTATCGCAACAATTTACCGGTTAACTGTTACTGTTAGATTTCGAGGTCTTCGTTTGTTTTTAATGGACGGTTGACCGTCGTTCATTAGAGGCGATTGACCGACAGTAATTACTTTTTCTACGACATGGTTCAAAAATGTCTTTACTCTATAGATATGGTTACATTATTTTATCACTGTACTACCTCCAGGGCGCAGAAAAAAATATTTTCTGTTTGGTGTATTTTGTGTGTAATCTATGTGTTTGTAATTTTTTTGTTTTATTCGTGGTAACTTCTACAAATACTCACTAACTGCTTCTTTAACGGCTTACAAAATATTTGAGAAATATTTTTTTTCTTAATCAACAGCTATATCCAATGTTTTTTTATTATTGTTACTTTTTGGAAATCTCGGGATGTCACGTGACATGTCACGGTTTAAGACTTACTGGTTTAAGTTATAGTAAAGTTTTAATAGTACGCTTAATAACGGTGGGAAAAAATCACAAATATTTTACAAGCTGTTACCAAGCTCTTCTGGTGAGCAGTCCATTTTTTTAAATGTTTTGTTTCAAGTTTCGTTTGAAGTTTGTTTTGCTCAATAGCCTTCGATTTGGGCTGACAATTTGAAAGAACAGGGCCTGCAATCGACCTCTCGAGATCAGGAACCAAATATTAGTGTTGTCCGAGTTGCAAAAGCCAACACTAATCAGCTAGCAATCAGTAGCGGTAATACAATACCAAAATGACTGCAAACCATGATCTGTAAAATTTTACGCATAATTCTAAAAATCTATACTTATATTCTGCAACGACTGTTTGGTTTGAAGGAAGCCTATTTGGTAATAAGGTACGATTTTTATTTGCTAATGTTGGCTCAGGTTGAAACTGACACGAATGGTTACTCCGTATTTTATGGACAGATGAGGCCCATTTTTCTCTTAATGGTGAGGTCAACAGGATGTGGTCAACAGGAAATCCACATGCAGTTAATCAGAAGGGTCTTGATGACAAGGAAGTCATTGTTTGATGCCACAGTTTCACAGCTAATGCCATAATTAGTCCCCATTTTCGCGAGGAAATACAAAATGACGAGGTCATTTCAGACCTTAAAATATGACCAACAATGCTGGACGAATTTAGAAGACAGTACTAGGAAGCAGGTTGCTGCAATTCCACTTGAAATGTTGTGAACACATTTTTTTCGGACACTCATTTTTCGGCCACAGATTTTTCATAATCGATAGATCACTGTTGTTTCTGTACAAAACTCAAATACTTAGGCTTGATAATAGTTCTTTAAGTTCCTTTAATCTTATTCAGAATATCGATCGCAAGTTTTTGTTTCTGATGGTATATATTCTAGTAATGGTTCTATCACCTCCGGAGTTCCCCAAGGTTCCGTTCTGGGACCTATACTATTTTTAATTTATACAGCCGACATATTTACCTCAATTCACCATAGCAGCATACAATATTCAGCTGATGTCATACAATTAGGGCATACTTTTGATCCAAATGATGTTAATCTTGCAGCTGAAAGAATTAACTGTGACATTGATTCAATTTCTCAGTACGCAGGGTTAACAACTTAAAACTTAATAGTGCCAAATGTGCAGCAATTCTGTTCTGCTCAAATAATTCTAAAGACTTTCTAAGAGCGAAGTTAAGCCTTCAATTAACTCCCAATTGATTTGTTTTTTACAAAGAGCAAAAAAATCTAGGAATTATATTCAATTATAGCCCGTTGTTTTGTAACTAGTCTTCGAAGATAAAAGTTGACTTTTTAACTTTGCAGGAACACTCGAGATGATTTTGTCAGTCATTGGATGAGACATATTATTATAATTACAGCTCCACAAAAAAAAAATCAAATCAAAAGCTAAAAATTATATAACTTGATAAAAACCCAAACGAAATCCCATAATCATATATTTCATTACATCATTCGTCAATTCATCAACTTATTTTTGAACGTGTGCCCTTCAACCTCACTCCGTCATCTCAAAATTTGGTTATTTGGTTATGAGGTTTTAAGAGAGATTAAAGGGTAAGATAGGTTAAAGGGCACACCCGTTTCAAACATATTGATTTACACTGCTTGAATGCGTATAAGTCTCTTTTTTACTGGTTTAAAAGGGTTTTCAATCACAAAGTTATGGAATTTTTAAGCACGCGGTTTTGAGGTTAAGTGGTACTGGGATTGAAGGGCAAATCCTTTTCAAACACATCGATTTACACTGCTTAAGCGCGTATGTCTCTTTTTTACAGAGTTATGGGGTTTTAGGATCATAAGGTTATTGGGTTTTTTGAGGTTATGGGGCCTAAGGTTATGGAGTTTTGAGATTATATGGTTATGGAATCGATGAAATATATGATTATGGGATTGAATATGAAATATATGCGATTCATATTAAATATATGCGTTTGGGTTTTTATTAAATTATATCATTTTTAGCTTGAATTTCATGGTTTTAGGCATGTCTTTTGAGGTTAGGAAAAGAATCGGATCAAGAAGCTATTTGGACTTCGGATTCGGTTTCAGCGATCCAAAAACAATATAGAATAGATAGTCAGACCACTGCAAACGAAATTTTTTTGTGGAGCTGTGTTATCAGTATAATTAAATTGAAGTTGTAAATTAAGTTGAAATACATATATCCATTACTTTATGATAACGTTGTACATAGTGAAAATTATTATTTAAAAATGTCGATCAATAATTTTATCATTTTCTTTCATCTTACATTCACAAATCTGCCAACTATCGAAATATTCCTGTTTTAATTCAATAAAATATCCTAATTGGCAAACTAATTGAATGAAACGAACGCCTAAGCAGTAACTGTTTCTTTCGGTGTGCGAGATGGTTGAAAGATAAATTCAAATGTTCCTTCTCCACCAGCAGTTTTATTTCTTTAACGATATCTAAAGCATTTAACAGGCCGAGACGGACAAGGAAAGTTTAGGGATGGATTTCGATTATCTTAAAGGAATTTACGAAATTCACAATTTCAAAGCTAAGTCACGCACAACGTAGGCGAGAGCTTGCTGGGGAATGTTTAAACTTTAGCTTAGGATGCCCCGGCCCGAGATGTTTTTTAATTATTCAAACTCCATTATTTTATAATTCGTTCTTGGGAGGTTTTCATCAGCTTGCCCTGTGTGGGATGCTTTTCATTAGGGTTGCTGATTGGGGGTGAATTATTTACAAATCTGCCTTGCTCAGTTGAATAATATTGAATCAATTTCGTCATTAGTTATTACTAATAGGTATGTATTAAAAAATGATAATACAGGGAATTATAATTACGTCTGGCTACATCAAATTAAAAGTTTATACAATTTATTAATAATTTAAAATAATTATTTATTTACAAAAATAAATATTTTTTGGATTGAGTCTTGTTCATTGTTAATGTCATTGTTAGCGTCATTAGTCGATAGTTGTTTTCGTTGAAGATCGATGTGCTACCTCTTTGTTTAGTACTTTATTTAATATTACATGTCGGTAAGGAAATTTAGGGAAATATTGAAGAAAACCCTCATAAACCAGTTCAAGCCATGCCTATTTTAGATCATCAACCCAATCTAGGAGCTTAATGAAGATGATCCAGATCGATTTCGACACTTTTTTTATTGAATTTTTGTAATAATCACCAGTTTTTTACTCACATAATATTTTTTTCGACGAGGCGACATTCTAAATGATGTGAACATACAAAACTGTCGCTGCTGATCTTCCACCAATCCAAATTGTGTGATTGGAGCTTACACTCAATATCCTCAGTTATTCTCTGAGCTAATAATATGGCGATCTGTTAGGTCTCTTAAATAAACATTTGATTTAAATAACCATACAGGACGAGATCCAGCGGACTAAGGTCGGAAGAATGCGTAGGTTATTCAATTTCACCAATTTCTTCGTCCAATATATCTGTGAAAAAGTCTTGATTTAATTAATCTCGAACAATATGAGCACAATGAGGTCTTGTTCCATCCTGCTGAGACTAGATATTACCTGGAAATTGCCCAATTTCTTCTGATATAGGAATTACAGGTAGGTATTTCAAAAGTTTTCACAACATTCATTAATAGGGCAACCATTTTTTGACACTGCATACTTTCAGCTAAGTTCGGGTTATGGCCTTTTGCAATTTTAAAAGTTCGACCTGGAGTGGGTACTGGAACCTTCGGCGTAGAAACAAAAAAAACGTGGAAAACGTCCAGTTTTTTTCAATATTCAAAGTTCGTATCAATATCTTTATTATCTTCAGAGATATTTACCGTGGTTCCACACTATTCTCCATCAATGTATATCAATCCGACTCAGTTTTACCCATTACAAATTTATTAAATTATCTAAATTAAATTGAACATTTCATTTGGACGCAAGATGCAAATTATGTAACTGATAATTTCTGTACCTATCTGTAATTTACGAGGTGTGTTTTTAAATTAAGTAAGACTGACGAGAGACTTTTAACTGAGAAGAGAAGAACAATTTTTTAAATTGTTTTATTCGAATAGAATTACAATTCAGTATTGTCTCCTTCAAAATAGCTTGAGAAGCCACACAGCGCTGGAGACGGTTCTTCAGTTCCTCATAACAGTGCTGGAACTCATATACTGTTACAGTTGTTCTTGATGTTTGGTCTCATACGCTTGACCCTTTTTCGAAGTTTTTCAAGAACCTCTCTGTAAAGGTATTGATTTACTGTTTGGACTGGAGGCATAAACTCTTTGTGGACAATTCCCTGGCTATCAAAATTGCAAATCAGCATGCATTTGATATTCGACTTGCTCATTCTTGCTTTTTTTGGGTCTTGGAGAGATGTGACAGTTGGAGAAGTGTGCCATCCCATGCTTTGGTGCTTGGTTTCCGGTTCGTACTCAAACACCCAAGTCTCATCACCAGTAATCTGGTGTATCCATAAAATGAGGATAATTTTCAATCGCTTCCAAAAGTGTTGCAAAACGTTTTTTGAACCATTTTTGCACAGATTTTTCATCCCCAATTCATTAGTCAATATCTGATCAATAGTGGTGTAATTCAAATTTAACTCTTTCTCGATCACTCTTGTCGTCAACTGACGATCTGAACGCGCAATATCCCGTATTCTATTACACACTTTCCATCGGTTCTTGAAGATGAAGGCCTTCCGCTGCGTGGTTCTGCAAAAGTATCCGTTGCGCTGTGTCAGTTTGAAGCAAAACCTAATAGCACACCGTTGCTCAAAATTAATTTCACTCATTTTTAAAACGCACCAAAAAAAACGGTTTACGAAAACAGTTACAAATAACAAACAAATGATTCTAACAAGTTCAAACCTGTACTGAAGGTGCATTACATATTAACGTACCCCCCTTCCAAGTCCCGTCTCGCCATCCATTACTTAAATTACACACCTCGTAAGAGATTGTTTTGCACTCTCGATTCTTAATATTCGATCAACTCATTACAATATTAAATATACTTATGTTGACAAGAGTCGTTATAGAAATTGTAGAGTATTCTAAAATTGCAGCCTTTTTATTTTTTTTTTCCCATTCTTGATACTCGAACATCTGTAAATGAGTTTTGTACAAGTAGTAAATATTTTATTGCCTTTCACCAATATAATTTAAAATTGATGAGCATGGTTTCGAAAATATGTTTCCTATACTCAGAGCCTTGGTTTGAAAATTACTATACAAAATGCGCTGAAATCCTTTATACACCGTAATAACCATTAATGGGAACAATTACTGTTGTAAGTATCGTTATCAATTACCTAGGCAATATTTCATTTTTGCAAAAAGTGCATTGCCGTATTCTTTTATCAAAACGATGATGATACCGTGGCCGTTTTTGTTGCCTGAATGGGTTTGGTGCTTACAGTAATAACAGTTGATTGAGTTTTTATGGTCATTAGGTAAATGGTTCTTAAAAATAATGAGTTCCTCTCGATGGTGGTCAGTGAAGTTTGACGGTTGAACGATAATAAAGCTATATAATGAGGTTATACAAAAAGCAAATCACATTCGCAAAAAACAAATTACATAAGATGCTTCTGTGTTGGTCTGAAGAATATTTCATCTTGGACTGGCACGTTTTTAAGAGATAATATTATCACTGCTCAAGACTTTTTATATACCTACCGCACAATTAAATTTTAATTGGAACAAATTCAGGAAAAGAAGACTAATTAAAAATTATACAAACAAGTAGATGAAAGTAAAGTTTTAAACATACTAAAAACAAAACTGGTAAAACAAAACTATTTGGCTTATTATTTTTAATTCATGTACTTCATGGCTTAAAAAAGAAAATAAATTAATATTAAGTTCATATACACATTTGACGTGATATGTGCAATATTTTTTTATCTTTATAACCAATAATACGTACCCAGTATACAAACAATTAGGTACCTTATTATTAGTAGAGCCAGGATTTTGGTGAGTCGCAACAGAGTCGGACTCAGGTCACTATTATTACAAAGTCATGTCACAAAAAATATCACATAAAATAACTTACCCATAAAAACTTATACAAATTTGGGCCTAAAACTAATTAACTAACATCAAGTCAATTCTTAAGAAACTTGCGATTTTCTAAAAATTAAATAGTATTTCAAGATGTTAGACCATATATCGAATCTGCATATATGTATTTCATAACTTTTCGAATCGTATGCGGTTGTCAATGTGCCACCTACCGGCTGGTCAAAAAACTATATAATCAGAAAATTACATAGATGGTTTTTGTGAATTTTTAGACGATTTTTTTTAGAGGCCATATAAATAAGTAATATTTAGTATTTTCAGGGAATTCTTTTCAGGAGTCATCTAAGCAACTGTAATTTAAATTTAGGGGTGGTTTCCGCCTCTCTATGGGGGTAGTTTTTGAGAATCGCATCGAAACTAATGCAGTTACACACTGTTTGTAAAATAACTGGGAGTCGTAAGCTCTTTTTTGCAATCACTGCAATTTTTTTTAATTTCCTGTTGTGTGAGGGGTAGTTTTCACCCACTCATGGGGGTGATTTTATTTATACGTTATATACTTCAATGTTTATTTTTAATTAGAATTATTGAGATTTAAGTCTATTCGTGAAGCGTTAGGTCATTTTTACCCTGTTCAGGGAGTGTTTTGTAGCGCTAGGGGTTGATTTTGGGGGTGTACGATTTTTTTTTGACTTCGGATTCGGATTCAGCGTCGAAAATTAAATAGGGATACAGTTGTCTCGATAGCAGTTCCATTTTTTTTTTGTGGGGCTGAATAAAAAATGAGTTAGCGTTTATAAAAAATTAACAATTCATTTTGGCTCTCATTGTACATTTACAAACTCATTGTCGTTCAATGACACAGCTCCACAAAAAAAAATTCGTTTGCAGGGGTCTGACTATGTATACTATAATAATATGTATGTTTTTTGAGTCGCTGAAACCGAATCGGAAGTCCAAATTGCTCCATCAAACTGCTCCATCGGTTCTTTTCCTAATCTCAAAAAATTATATACTTAATTTGATAAAAACTCAAACGATATCCCATAATCATATATTTCATCAATTCCATAACCAGATAATTTCAAAACTCCATCACCTTAGGCCCCATAACCTCAAAAACCCAATAACCTTATGATTCTAAAACCCCATAACTCAGTAAAAAAGAGACTTATACGCGCTTAAGCAGTGTAAATCTATATGTTTGAAATGGATTTGCCCTTCAATCCCAGTACCACTTAATCTCAAAATCACGTGATCCTAAAACTTCATAATCTTGAAAACTCCATAATCTTATGCGGTTCTAAATCTGATTTTTAACACAAAAGTAGTGTAAAATATGGAATGATACCACAAAATTTGTGTACAATCATATAAATTGTTTGTATTGTGCTATCTTTCGCGCGGTAAAACTTACACAAATTTGGTGTATTTTTAATGCTTTATCTGTGTATTTTCAAATCAAATTACACAAAACATAAAATTTTGAACTAATATGATTATATTAGTTCAAAATTTTATGTTTTGTGTAATTCCGCAATCCCATAACTCCGCAAATTACGAGTCAGAAGGATCACTTGCATCAATCTGAAAAAAAAAAACATTTTTCTCGTGTGTTTGCAATTTAGGGCACATCCACGTGGTGGAGGGTGGGCAACGGAGTTTTTCCGTGATCCGGCAGAGACCCTGGATAACGGCATTCATGCCGTCATGGCAAACACACGAAAAAAATGTACGATGCAGGGTGTCGGATACCCAGTATCGGTTGAGGGGCACACCCGTTTATTTTTTACTGGTTTATAAGGTTTTTCAAACACAAGGCTAAGGGATTTTTGAGGTTATGTGGTTTTAGGATCACGCGGTTTTGAGGTTAAGTGGTACTTGGATTGAAGGGCAAATCCGTTTCAAACATATCGATTTACTTAAGCGCGTTTTGAGATTATATAGTTACGGAATTGATGAAATATATGATTAGTTATGGAATTTCGTTTGGGTTTTTATCAAATTAAGTATATAATTTTTAGGTTGAATTTCATGGTTTTAGGGCCATTTTTTGAGATTAGGAAAAAACCGGAGCTGATGGAGCAATTTGGACTTCGGATTCGGTTTCAGCGACCCAAAAAACATATAAACGGTCTTCCAATAGGGACTTCCGAACTTTGACAGTCGATAGCCGCCATATTGTTGAAGTTACACCTGTCGAGTTGGCTGTCATTTATTCAGTCTCTTTTGCCAAATCACCATGGACGGATATAGCGTTCAACAACACGTGCAAATGATAAAATTGTTTTATCAAAATGGGTGTTCTGTTCGGGCAACGTTCCGCGCGCTTCGCCCATTTTACGGTCGCCATAATCGTCCTACCGAGAGGACTATTCGTAGTGTGGTGGATAAATTTGAGTCCACTGGTTCAGTAAACAATCGACCAACACCCGTACGACAACGAAACGCAAGATCTGCCGAAAACATCGCCGCTGTCCGTGAGAGTGTGTAGGAAAATCCGAGGCAGTCGATTTCGCGTCGCTCACAAGAACTCGGCCTTTCGCAGACCACAACTTGGCGAATTTTGCGTCGTGACTTGGGCCTGCACCCGTACAAAATTCAACTGACCCAGGAGCTGAAGGTAAACGACCATAGACAACGACGCGTATTCGCTGAATGGGCTCTGGAGCAGTTGGAAACTGACCCTAATTTTCATCGAAAAATCATCTTCAGCGATGAGGCCCATTTCTGGATGAATGGGTACGTCAACAAACAAAATTGTCGAATTTGGGACGATACCAATCCACATGAGATCCAAGAGCGTCCAATGCATTCCCGAAAAAGTCACTGTTTGGTGTGGATTTTGGACTGGCGGCGTCATCGGTCCATATTTCTTTCAGAACGACATTGGCCAGGCTATCACCATCAACGGCGAGCGCTATAGGTCGATGATTACCAACTTATTTTCGCCTAAATTGGATGATATGGACACCAATGACATGTGGTTTCAAGAGGACGGAGCTACGTGCCACACAGCTCATGCCACATTGGACATTCTGCACGAGCGATTTGAATGCATGGTTATCTCACGTGGAGGTGATGTGAACTGGCCACCGAGATCGTGCGATTTGACCCCGTTAGACTTTTTCTTGTGGGGTTTTCTTAAGTCACAGGTCTATGCGAATAAGCCACAAACCACAGCGGCCCTTAAAGCCAACATAACCCATGCCATCGGTCAAATTCAGCCTGATTTATGCGCCAGAGTCATGGAAAATTGGATATTTCGGATGCGCGCCACCAGCGAAACCGCGGCGACATTTACACGATGTTATATTCCATACATACTGGAATCGATAGGCCTTTCAAACGAATAAAAAATTTCGTTGATATCTCACACACACTTTGTTTTATTCAAATTTGAAGATATGAAGCGCTTAATGAAAGATCTTTTAGTTGGTATACATCAGTCAGACCCCTGCAAACGATTTTTTTTTGTGGAGCTATGTAAGCATTTCAAGCCACACTAAAATCTCAAACACAAAATTTCTTGTGTACAAAAACCTGCTCATCAACCGCCTCCTTGAAAACCAACGTATTTTTAATGTGATGTCATTTGCGCAGCCCGCGATGTACGATGGACCAAAAAAGGCATTATTAATTCGCTCACAATTTCATTCCATATGCAGCAAAAACACAACAGTTTCAGAACGAGACGCGCACTTAATACGAACGGTCAGCGCGGAGAGCCATTCCAGTTGCACTCGGGGCCTTGCAAAAAAAGCGACTTTTAAAACAATAAGGCCGCGAAGCGACGTGCTAAACATTCATATGCGATCCGATCTTGCTCCGTCACCTAATTAAAGACACAATCTGTGTAAAAGTCGCGGTGCGATGTCTTTTTGCCCGGATGAATTAAAACATTCCTGCCAAATACAGGTAGGATATCCTTCGGCGACCTGGCGTTGCGTTGTACATGTATCCGTAAAAGCGTTTTACACCGATGGCAAAGTAAAACCTGACTCGCAATTATAATCGTAGAGAGATGAAAAAAATCTGCATTATTCCAAAGTATTCAGGGACTACTTAATCCATAAAGATGCCACGTTACCGCTTGATATTTTGTTATAAATTCTTCACCTGATGGATGCTTGTATCGACGTATGCGTTGTGTATAGAATTGGTGTGCAATAAGCTCGCTGGCGAATCAGGACCTGAACTCAGGAAATCAATACAAAATTAAAGTGATAGCTGGTAGAGACACTAGAGACCCAATACATATTCGATCTATTGAATGTATCATCTAAATTCAAGATGTACATGAATGCGCTAAATATGTCAAGGAGACCATTTTTATTAATTGAATGTGCTTTTAGAGCTGCTCAGTATGTTTTCGCAATAAGCGGATTCATACTTTTGGACAAACACCAGTAAATTGTCATTGTCAACATACATAAATCCAAAATGTCATGATTTTGGAGTTCCAGCATTATTTTTAAGGTTAAAAAAGTCGGTGCATTCCAAAAAAATGGAAGTAATTACATAGTAAAATTCCATGTTTTTCAGCACATGGTCTTCTAAATTTTCAAAAAAATTTTAAAAACGTGATTCTCCCATGTAAATTACGGTGATTTATGGTACAACTTTTTTAATTTTTTCACCCTCCCCCCTTGAAATATTGTTGGTTATGCCTCCAGAAATTCCTAAAAAATTCAGCCCTTTTTACTTCATTTTATATTCCTTTACATTAAGCGTAGAAAAGACTTTTCATTTAAAAGTATCCGCTAAAACTATTTTTTTCTGAAATTTCTTAACTCAGTCGCATTTTATGTATTACATTGGTCTTGGTCTCGATTTACTCAGAATAAAACACCTACAGAAGTTTGTTGCAGAAAACTTTCTATCCGACAAATTTTTTTACCTTTAACCCATTCCCGTTCTTTTGCTGTTATCTCCCAAATTATTAATTTTTCCAAAAAAATGTAAATGAAAACTTGTTGGAAATTTACTTTGCTACAAAAAAGTTCCAGTTACCAAATTCCTGAGATGAATATTCTTGAGATATTAGACTTTCCAATTGCAAGAGTAGTACAAATTTTGGTCCGGTTTGATCTATGCGCACTGTTTGCAATTTTTGTACTACTCCTCTAAAATCTAACTATCTCAAGAAATTAATCTCGAAATTAATGGTTAGACGATAGTACTTTTTAGTAATACATTCAATTACTAGTATTTTTCTTAATTAAAATTGTTTTCAGTAAAATGGTGAATTTTTGTAACAACATGAGGAAACGAGAAATTTGGGTAAAATCAACTTGTCACCTTTCATTGCAACTCTTTTATGAGTAAATTTGCGATTCAGCAGCAATGTTAATCGAGATTTTCCTAGAGTTGTTCAGATGTGGACGACATCTTAGAAGTTTGAAAAAAAAATCGTTTAGGTTATTTTTTGCTAAATGGAAATATCTGTTTCCTACCATAAAATTTAATATTAAGTGGAACAATGTACAGCTACTTTTTAGAGTATTTTTTTTCGACATATTCAAAAAATTTAGAGTGGGGACTGAAATAAAAAATAGTTGAAAGAAACCGCAACTCTATGACATATTCCCAACGATTTTGTACACATTTCTGAAGAACAAAAAATCTTGGCATGTTTTTAAGTATTCTTATTCAGGTTTTTAAATACGATAGTTGAGTGTTCCAAAATTACGAAATCAATTAATTCCAAGAACTTTATCTGAAAAACGGTTAATCTTAGACCATTTTGCAATAGATAGTTTCTAAGAGCATTTTTATTGTTAAGAGACATTCTGTAGCAAGTCCGTATTTATGTAGAGAAACATTACAATTGATTTTATCATAAAACCTATATTCACCGTTTCGGACTACATAAAATTTTCCCAAAAATTTTAATATCAATTTAAGCCATTTAACTTTAAATATAGGTCTCGAGGACGCGATTTTTCGTATAGATCCCAATGACAAATTTTACAATAACGAAAAGTCTAGATTAGAAAGAAAAAGATTGTGATTTAAATTTTTTTGTGCGAATAAATCGTAATATTGTTACATTTCAATTGTATTTTTTTAATCCAGTTTTTTTTTTAATTGACGGTCATATTCGTAAAAAGTATTACATTTTACATCGGAAATTGACCAGAACTGCAAAATTTTATTGCCAAACACTGCTTTTGACAATAAACATAGGATAGACATACACAACTTACGAAAGTTCCATCTGTTTAGTAATAAACACCTACAATATACGTTCGGCGGCCTTTTATAGATCAGCAATCATTGCGTTCCCGTAATCCGTATGAAAAGTGAAGAGTGGTGGAGCGGGACTCCTCGGACCTCTGTTTGCAGTCGTTCTTACACACCCGTAGAAATTACTGTTTAGTGACCTTTGATGTACGTTTAGTATAAATAGTGCAAATTGAAGGCCTAAACTGGGATTCCACCTAGTTTTATCTTCAGCCTGAAGTTTAGAACTTAGTGATGGATACGGCTTCGAGAAGGAACTCACGAAGCATATGTTTCGGGAACAACGTCCATTTTTTTCAGTAGTCCACGACGATAGCTGGTGCTGCTGTACCATCTCCAGGAAGTCCAATATGAATAGTACTACAATTTCATAATAAACGTTGTTCAAGTTAATTTAGACAAGTTTTCAATTGAAATGAGAAAATTAAGTAAGTATTACAAAAATTATATTTGGAAAAATAAGATAAGTTAAAATTCAAAGTTGTTTTAAAAAGTGCAATTTTCGTCTGCTCCAAAATGTTGACTCACAGACTAAAAAAATTGTATTCAAAAAAATCGAAGTTTTGAAATTATTTAACATACGATGTTATTACTTGGTTAGGATAGCCTTTAAGTTCGAAGTAAATTAAATCGTCTCCGTTTTATTTATTTCATTTATGTATCACTGCGACTAAAATTTTTGGTAATTTTTCGATTTGTGAAAAACGTTTTATTTAACACTTTATTTCCAACTAACATTTAACCAAATGGAGTTCACCTATGTTGTACATACATGGGAGTGCTTCACATTAAGAGTAAATTTAACATTTTTATTTAATTCCATTTCGGTTACGACCCATTGACTACGAGTTTCGTTTTGGTGAACCGTAACTTTTATCCTTTTTTAAGTAGTTGACTGCTTGGTAAAATAGAATGAATACACGCCCATTGTCTTTATGCTACTATTACATTTAACAATTTATATACTTTCGAATGCATCTATCATGTATATGTTGGTCTGTTGTATATGTAAAACATGTTGGATAACACAAGATCTTTTATTCTACAATATATTAAGAGCTACATGTTCTCTGAATCCAGTTAAAATTTATCTTTTTGTTTACCCCATACATTTTCTGGTTCAAGCAATGTTTACAAATTAGTTCATAAATTTCAGACTTTTACTTGATAATTCTTTGTCTAATCCACAATGCTTAAAAATGATATTTTTAATTTGGATGAAAAATATTTTTCAGTTATTTGAAATTTTTTTAGAATCACTGATTTTGAAACTTCCAACACAAAAAATCTCTTAAACCATTTTGCGAAATATTGTATAATCCTATTTTTTTTGGAGCAATGATAGTGATATATATAGATGATATAATGGGTTAGAAAAAGTAAACTAGTGACATTTTTTAGTTGGAAAATGTCATATATAATTTAGAAAAAATGTGAAATGTTTTAAAAAAAAAGTTCTGTATTCAAGGATGCTGGGGACAGCGCCGTTGTTTTTTCTGCTCAAAAAATCTCTCCAAAAACTCAATACATCGACTCCTTTCGAATCAATATTGCACTAGACATTGGACTGCATAATACTTATTTTTTTTGCCCCAATTCTGACACTAACTAAAATCGTTTAAATTGGGCAATAGATTAAACAAATTACAAAACTTCACAAAAATTCTCAATATCGACTCTTTTAGAAGGAATATTGCAACCAGACATTGAATTGAAAAATATATCGAACAAGAAAAAATTCCTGTAATGCATACTGGGTGATTTTCTAGGGCAGCTCACCCCCACACCTTTTTTATATTCATAATATATAAAACAACGAATGTTTAAAGTTAAACCGGAATGTACGACTATTTTAATAAATCCAGGGTTATGTCTGATATCCAATTCTAATATTATGTCTATATAATTTGATGCAGTTGATTGTAATTTACTTACCTTTGGAACATCGCCAAGTTTCATTGGAATCACGAATACCTACTCATTTTTGTACCGTTGCTAACTTCGTTTTGGCAAGAATATAACAAAGATATTCCTTTTCTTGAGCGTACGGCTTGTACCAGTATAATGTAATGGAATTAGTCTGTCGAATCGTTTGCATCAATGATTGATTTTTCAATTTAGGTCATGCAAGATAGGTTATCTAGTTTATGACCCTCCGAGTCGCAAGGGAATTAAAACATATGTATGCCTTCGATACGGTATCGTCCACCGTGAAGCTCTACCGGTTCTGTGAATATTCAACTAGATGCACCAATAGATAACTATTGTAGGTAACTGTGTTACAAATTATGCTGTTGTATGTGCCTGCAGAAGGAATTAGAAAAAGAATATTTTTCTGATATTGGTCCATGTTATAATACACACATCACGCTTGCATAACTCGATCAATACTAAACCAGATTTAGTTACAAGATAAGGGTTTATCAAATATTAAGTCGATAAAGCGATCTAAAAGCGTTTAAAAGTTATAATGAACATAAGAATGGTTATCCAACGTACGAAGAGACAGCGATACCTATACACATCTATGTACAAACTAGAAATAGCACTAAAATATTAAATACAGAGTCGAACTTTAATAGAGATTGTTTATATAAGGAATAACTTATGAAAAAGTACATACGAGGTGTGGCTATTAAATAACCGAACTGTTGTCATAACACTTTTTATTCGTTAACAATTACAGTAGCAACTTTTTCGCCTTCAATGTACTCCCCTTGGCGGTCTCCCATACGATTTTTACATTGTTGAAAAGAGTCCGCCTTGTAGCTGGTTCAGAACCTCCTCGCTTTTGCTTTAACCGCTTCCACACTTTCGAATATTGTTCCCTTCATTGTCACCGTGTCTAACAAGCCTGGATCAGTGCCAATGTTGTTTATAATGTCAGCGAAAATGTTCATTCTTGATTCCTTTTGCTTGGGAGTGAGGAGTTTTGGCACCATTTTTGCTCAAACTTTTCGCATGTTGAACGATTCATGCAAAATCTGGCGAACACATTCTTTGTCGATTCCTGTTATTTCAGCAAACCCTCGGATGCTTAGACGACGATCTTCGCGGATTGGTTTACCAATTTTTACAATGTTTTCGTCCGTTTTTGACGTTGAGGGCAGTCCGGGGGGCGGATCGCCTTCGGTCGTTTCACGTCCCTCTTTAAACCGTTTAAACCATCCAAAAACTTGTGTGCGGGATAAACATTCATTCCTGTACACGTCTTTTAACATTTGTATAAGCTTCTGTAAAAGTTTTCCCCAGTTTATTTTTTTTTTTTTTTTTTAAAAAAAATTTTTTTTTTTTGGGGGCGCCTGGGGGGGGTAAAAAAAAAAAAACGCCTGTAAAAGTAAAATGGGGCGACCCCCGGGCTTGTCCAGTGAACCCAGGATCGGAAGGTATCACCAGACATAGTTATGTTCATCTAATGGATTATGTCGCTAAAAGTACTATGTCGCTCAGTCCCTATTTGACCGGCTGCGGAGCGTGCTAATGTATGACGTTTTTTACAACATACGTGATTTCGTCGGTGAGGTGATATATTTACGTGTAGTTTTTTATTCCGATTAATGAAATGCAGTGATCCGAACCATTTTCATATGGATTCTTGAGAGTATACCGGACTTTAAAGAGGATGGGAGCATATTATGTTGTTCAGCGTGCGAAAAAACATTTAAATAATGAACAGAATTGTTGTTATGATCAAGAAGTACAACACAAAACAATGCAATAACAGCGTGATATTCCGAAAACGCAATTTTTAGTTTATTTATGCAGGATGTTATGTCCCTGAAACTTTTCATTTAACTTTCTTGTCAATCCGCATTTTTCTATGTTTTGGAAGAATTATGAGGCTTTTTTTTCACGAGGTAACATCAGTAATAAATAATAACCATATTAGCGGTTTTTTAATTGTCCTCAAAAGTTGGATATTAAAAATAAAACAATTAACTATTTCAGGTAAATAATGCTTAAAAGCTTTGAATATTACTACAATTTTAAAACAACTAGAACGAGATAGAGCTCGTAGGACCATTGTGAGCCAACCGATCACATTCCTTGGTAAATAAGCTTCACTACCCCCTGTGCTTTGCGCACTGTTTCCGTCTTCTTGTATTTATATTACCGACCTATCTTTTTTTACTCTGGAATTTGTTTGTGCTAGTGAACTAGTTAGAATTTTATTAAATTAGTTTATTTGAATGGCGTGTTATTCAGCTCAATATTACAAAAACAATCAACAATCAGTATCCAATTATAAAAATGATATTAAAATTTATACACAATTTACTTGATAAGCTTGTGGGATTATCGGTCAGTTTATAACAACAAAGGTTTTTTGTTTATTTCTAACGTTTCGGCTTTATTCAGCCGTCATCAATTGAGACACACAATTATAAGAACAATTTTTTTTTTTAAATTATAAATTTATATACATTTATATAGTAACTTACAATATATTTTCTATTTCGCTTTGAGTCGTGTCTATTGTCGATGTTTTAGTTCGACTGAGGACTGAAGGTACTACAGTTTCAGATTTGATTGTTTATTTTACAAAGTAATGTAATTTATGATGTGAGAATCTGTTGTGTGTTTACATAAATATGGGTGTATGGTGTGAGTTATATATCAGTTGAGTAGGTGATTATGTAGGTATATGGGAAGAGGTTTTTTTTTTTAATCTATAATTAATAGATTGTTATTTGTATAATTATTGAGCTCTTTATTTTATTAGGTTAAAATACGGTTCACTTAAATTCTCTATAGGTACCTGTGCGGCTATTTATTGAGTTTGTGTGCTTTTTAATTTCAATCATTTCTTGAATTGTTCGTTTATAGTAATTTTGTTCTTATGTATATTTCTTATGTAAACTTGTGTATATTTTCAAAATCAAACATATGATTTTAGTCTATGGCATATTTTGTAAGGGCGGTGGAATTTTGGTTTAATGTTCTAATATCATATTTATGGCTATAGATTCTTTTATGTAGATATTGTTTAGATTGACCTATACACCGTTGATACACCGTTAGAGTTTTGGCAATTTATTTTATATATAGTATTAGTTTCTTCATTTTTTTTGATATTGGGTTTTAGTTTTGTGAATAATTTTTTTTGTGGTATTGAACGGTTTATGGGCCATAGTGATATTATGTTTTTTGAAAATATTTGATATGTTTGGGTACGATTGCATTGTTTGGGTACGTATGGCATTGATATGTGTTTGTTATTGTTTTGTTTTGGGCTTTTTGTATTATTATTGTAAATTGCATGTATTCTACGTTTAATTATTGGGTTGTAAAAGTTCTTGTGGTATGAGTCTAACTCAAGTACCTTTTTAATCTTTATTATTATTTTTTTGTCTGTGTTTTGGGTGTGATAATTTTATTGCGTGGTCAGTTAGACTATTGACTACGCTTTTTTCGTATGTAGTAGGTGTATGAGAATTGTAATTTAGATTAGAAAATTTGAGAGTAACTTTGATTATTGTATGTAAAAAAAGTTTAGACAAAGTGTAATACCATTAATAAAATCTTTTTTAGCCATTGGGGAATGTTCTGCAATTTTTGACCAGTGCTTTTTCACACATTCTATTGCTAGGTTTGTTGGTATATTTGTGTATAGTGATATAACATCAAGTGACATAATTATGTGATTTTTGGCAATTTTTATAAATTCGCAGAATTGCCATGAATTTTTTACATGATATTCACTTTTCCCCAGGATATTCCTAATAAATAAAACAACCAAATCAGAAACTGTAGTACCTTCAGTCCTCAGTCGAACTAAAACATCTACAATAGACACGACTCAAAGAGAAAATAGAAAATATATTCTAAGTTACTATATAAATTAATATAAATTTATGTTAAAAAAATTTTTGTTCTTACAATTGTAGCTCTGATGATGGCTGAATAAAGCCGAAACGTTAGAAAAAAAAACAAAAACCTTTGTTTTTATAAACTGACCGATAATCCCACAAGTTTATCAAGTTAATTGATCAACGGCCAAGAAATTCCAAATCTATACACAATTTACCATCGTATATGTTACATAAAATAATTTCAAGTGGACTGTACTTAATATTAGGACAATTTTAATTTTGTTTTTCTATAATACTCTAATATTTAGAGTAACTTATATAATACTCTAGATATTTATGTCATATATCCCTTAGATGGCTCACATAAATGTTTCAACTGATTAATAAATTAATCTATCAAGAACGGGAAACCAGTGTTAAATAAATACTTTATCTGAATTGGATCTTCTACAACGGTGGTTCATTACAGGCACTTGTAATGGACTATTCTGATTGAATACTGCAAGAAACTTGATACAGTCTAATTAACCTACTGTAACATAATATATCACTGAGCTTTGAAAGCAATATTAATTAGTTCACAATTGAAAAAAAATGGATGCTAATAAGTAAATTAATTATATGTTTTATATTTATCTTGTTAAACGGCTCATTACTAACACGTACATGGTATTGCCCAATCAGCCGTGGATAAATATCCCATATCATGTTAATTTTCTAAGAGAGAGTAGGTAGAGCAAAGCAGGATTATTTTTGTTAGGTAAACTACACGTATATACCTACTATAAAAAACAACTGAATATATTATCTGGTGTCGTATTGTTTTACATGGTAAGTGTTCTGGAATTGTCTACTTTGAACACTTAATAACCACACGTTTATCGCCCAAAGTAATATTTACTTTATATGAAATTTCAAATGCAGATTTAAAAAACCTTATGAAATAAAATGTGGTATAACTATTTTATAATACCAGTCCGTTCTTAAACCCTTTCATTTTCTCTATACACTCACTGGCGTTATCTACATACAGCGTGGCAAAAAAAGTCGGGCTTAATGCCTGTAACATTTTAATAACCTTGTCATGAAAATGTCCGGAATCAAAGTTTTTCATTAGTTTTTTTTGCCATGTTTATGTCAACACGAAATAATTTTGCCATTTCGAATTTAGTTGTTGATGATCAACATTTTTTTAAATGGCAACCCGTAGGTTTTTGAAACTAATAAGAAAATACAGGGTTTGTCCGGAAAGTAATGTCAGTGAGCTTTGAAAAATGGTTTTTATTAGCTCTATGTGTACAGAAAAAAGTCTGGGGGTGGGGGGGGCACATGGGGGTGTAGGAAGGCTGGGGAACAACGGTGATGCCTGCCTTGACGAGGTAATCGGCCACGAGGAAGCAGGTGTGCGAAGGCGTATTGTTGTGGTGAAGCTTCCAGGATTTTGAGATGTCTGGGTGGACTCGATTCACCCTGCGTTTCAGCCGCTTCAGCACCTCGACGTAAAACTTTCCGGTTACGGTTGTCCCCTGCGGAACGAACTCATGATGGACCAATCCCCAGCAATCAAAAAAGACAATCTTGATCTTTGTTGTCTTGATCTTTGACCTGGACATCCTGGCCTCCTGGCGATGGAACTTCGACGTCTCTTGGGTGATGAAAAAACGAGTGATGCGACCGCTACAACGACCAACTGACGCAGTTGTTGTTGGATCTTGTTGCCAGATCCCCCCACCACAATCCCAGCACGTAAAGCTCGGGCTGGCGCGTACAGTCTCGGGAAAAAAATTCACTGACATTACTTTCCGGACAAACCCTGTATAAGGAATCTGTATGTGTGTACAATAATTTACTATTTAATTTGAGTTTTTACGATTTATAAATAAATAATGGATCGCTTGAGTGAGAAACAAATAACTGACATTTTAATAATGGTATGGATCTGGGGTATGCAGAGATCCCAAGACCAAGTTGTGTATTGTTTAATGAATTATACCCCAAGAGATCTCATATAAACCAGTCAAAAGTAAGCTGACTGGTAAAGAAATTTCAAGTAACTGGTAGCTTTAAGAATTCTGCTAACTCAGGTAGACCTAGAACTACAACAGAAGATAAAGCGTTGGCCAGGGCGTAGCCAGTATTTGTGTTTGGGGGGGGGGGCGTCCAATGCAGATTAAACAAAAAAAGCCAAGAAAAAAAAAAGGTCAATAGAGGCAACGGCAACCGCATTCCCCGAGTATTTTGGTTTTTACTTGACCCTTTGGGGGGGGAGGGGGCGATGCCTGGCTACGCCCTGGAGCGTTGGATATCTTGCCCTCTGTACGCGTAAATCCAATCCCAGGCTGTTGGCAAATAAAATACTTTTGATGTTTCTTACCAGTCAGTTACCATCTTGTTGAATATAACCTTTTTATTATTCGTCGTCATGCAACATTTGTACAAAAGATGTTAAGGTTTGTAAACCTCTCTGCATTCAGTGTTAAAAAATTGGTCAATCAATCCCCCCCTTTGCTCACAGATGCCCACAATCCAATTCTTTGTTTTTGTAGTGGAGTTTCAATATCAAAGTGGTGTTTGTCTGCACTCCAAAGTTTCATATTGTAAGAGTTAACGTAGCCCGAAAGATGAAACCAAATATCATCAGTAAAACCAGTTATCATCAGTTTTAACATGAAAAAAGGCAAAAAAAAACTGAT
The DNA here is from genome assembly GCA_029963805.1 of Aromia moschata. Taxonomy (NCBI): domain Eukaryota; kingdom Metazoa; phylum Arthropoda; class Insecta; order Coleoptera; family Cerambycidae; genus Aromia; species Aromia moschata. The sequence goes on along the minus strand of JAPWTK010000281.1, from coordinate 507,327 downwards.
TAAAAAGTTGTTAAAATGTCCGAAAACCTTTCTAGCGGTCGTAGGAAGTTGTACAACCTTCTGACACTGAATTTATCACGTCCGCCGTCTATTTTTAATTCCAATACAAAATATCGGTAATTCAGGGCAGCGCAATGTTTATTATTGGCTCCGAGCCAATAGAATTTGAAAAATTTTTCTTCGCAAATTAAAGCGAATCCTTAGTTTGCATTTATTTTATTGAATATCAAATTATCTTTCAATGCACTTCTTTTTCATTCAAATGTTTATATTATTATTTTTCATTCCATTAAAATACAACGCTTTGTATAAAATTGTATAACTTTTAAAGTGATGAAAATAAAAAGGTGAAACAAAAGTGGTAACATGATTGTGGCAACTCACAGGGTGTTCTAACTGTTTCGATATGTTCTATCGAAGTGAATCGTAAAAATTGTAATCGTAAAAATCGTAAAAATTGTTCTACAAGAATTACAGTACAGTCATACCCCGGAGTTACATCATAGGTGGGATAGGGAAGGATAATGTAAGTCGAAAATTACGTAAGTCGGGGTAGATTTTCTGAAACGTAATTTTGGGTTACATTGAGTTATATTCTGGAATTAAACTCTTCAACAAATTAACGAATACGATAAATCTGAAAAAATAGAATAAACATACGATGTAATACAAGTTATAGCTCTTTTTTCGAAGTGGACCGTTTCATAAAATCAAGGAGACTAGTTTGACGAGACAAATACTTTTTCTTCTCGCATAAGATTTCCGCACAACAAGCATCGACCGTTGTATATTTTGTCTTGCCGTCATTACACGTTCTTCATTGGAATCGATTTCTTCCAAAATCTGAATTCCACTTTCGGTAAAATCGAGACTCTGTCAATTTTGCAATCGTCATTTGTTTTTCCGGTGCTACCGGCTCAGAATCCTCGTCTTCCATTGCATTTTATTGTCGCATATCAATGAGGTTATCAAGCGTAAGCTCCTCATCATTTGACTTCAAGACCTCGCCTAACCTAACCTAAAATTAACTTAAACCTAAATTTAATCGCCTTGCCAAAGTGACGACGTCATTTGTCACTTGGTTGACTAGATCACTCTCGATAACTGTTTCAGGTTCCTGAACAAAAAACATAGGGCAAATCTTCTTCTAAATACCCTTCAATGTTTTGTCAGAAGGCCCATTCCAACCAACGTTGAACTGTTTCCAAAAATCTAAGTCGGAATTTTGAGTCATGGCTTCATTCAAATGAGCGAATGATCGTCGCGTGTAGTAAGCCTTGAAGGCTTTTATGACACCTTGGTCCATAGCTTGCAGCAAGCTGGTCTTATTTGGGGGCAAAAAAACACACTTTAACGCGAGGATCGAAGTCCATCGTTTCGTCGACATGATGATCGTTATGTTGTGTTACACACATTGAAATGCAGGCTTTCGAACAACACAAATGCGACACAACATACACAAATACGACGTTTAAAAATAGTATGTATTTGTAGCGATCGGCAAATGAGACGCGTGCACGCGTAAAACACGTCCATATCGGCTCGTAGTCCAATCAACGAGCGAAAGCCCCCATGTAAATTGGTCACTAATTGTTATCATCAAACAAAAAATATGGTTGTATAGAGAAAAGAATTCTAAGAAAGATAGCGTTTTTTTGCGACTCGAGTTTTAATGGCGAACATTACCAAAAAAAATCGCAAAAGTCAAAAAAAACGGTTTTTTGCAAATAAAAAAAAAACTTCAAGTCCTACACAAGAAAGTTAAATTAGAAAGTTGTAGGTCTTAAAAATGCGCGTCGAATGAGATGTGAACGAAAAAAATCGGTTCATAAACATTTGAGAAAAATTTAAAAAAACGTCAAAATTCGCGTTTTCGAATTTTTGCTGTAACAATTTCAATTTTGTTTGAACAGACTTCTTGTTAAATTTATAGAAATACAGCCCAAGACAAGCGGAAAATGACACTTTTTTCAAAAATTCAAAAAAGTTTAATTTTTTCGAGTTATAACGATTTAAAAAAAAAAAGACGTTTTCAAAAATCAACTTTTTACAGACGCAAAAATGATCGTACAGAAACGATCATGGGCTCATTTTATTCGCGAAGACTTGTACTTTCATGCTATTAAAAAACTAAATTGCTTTTATTTAATTTTTTGCCAAAAAAATTCCGTTGTAAAATTGTATAATTTTTTCGAACCGGGGTTTTTTCGAATAACTTTTTTAATTTTGGTTTTACATTTTTGGCCGTTGCATATTTGAAAAGTGGCATTCAAAACACGCATTTAAAAAAAATGAAGGTCCTACGACCTCAGGGAGCCGAGATATTTTTTTGTTCCTGACAGCGCTGTATACGTCCGTTTGACTTCATTTTTTCACGAAATAGATCTCAGACTTTTACCTTCTTAAAAAAATATTTCAAATCATTTCGCATAAATTAAGTTGACATAATTGTTTGCGAAAGTACAGCGTTGGGTGCGGCACGCGCTAGTCAGCGCACGGCGACAGAGTGGAGGGACACTCCGCTTGGGCGTATCAACAAATAAACACGATTTCTAGTCTATCGGGTTCGCAAAATTATCTTTTTCCTCAGCTTAAAAAAAATTATCTCGGCTCTCTGAGGTCGTAGGACCTTCATTTTTTTTAATGCATATTTTGAATGGCACTTTTCAAATATGCAACGGTCAAAAATGTAAAACCAAAATTCAAAAAGATATTCGAAAAAAAGCCGGTTCAAAAATTGATACAATATTACAACGCATTTTTTTTATACAAAAATTAAATAAAAGCGATTTGGTTTTTTAATAGCATTAAAGTACAAGTCTTCGCGAATAAAATGAGTCCACGATCGTTTCTGTACGATCATCTTTGCCGCTGTAAAAGCTGATTTTTTGAAAACGTCTTTTTTTTTATAAAATCGTTATAACTCGAAAAAATAAAGCTTTTTTGAATTTTTGAAAAAAAGAGTTATTTTCTGCTTGTCTTGGGCTGTGTTTCTAGTTAACAAGAAGTCTGTTCAAACAAAATTGGAATTTATACAGCAAAAATACGAAAACGCGAATTTTGACGTTTTTTTTTTAATTTTTCTCAACTGTTTATGCACCGATTTTTTTCGTTCAATATCTCTCTCTCGCCGCTTTTTTAACCCATAAAACTTTCTAATTTAACTTTCTTGTGTAGGACTTGAAACTTTTTTTTTATTTGCAAAAAAAACATTTTTTTGACTTTTTTCGAATTTTTTTGGGTATGTTCGCCATTAAAACTCGAGTCGCAAAAAATGCTATCTTACTTAGAATTTTTTTCTCTATACGGCCATATTTTTTGTTTGCTGATAACAATTAGTGACCGGTTTTCTCCCCGTTGATTGGGCTATCGTGCAAGCTCGAACTGCGTGACACGTGCTTTGTGGGCGCGGGAGGGGGATGAACAATAGGAATGACGTAACTTCAAATTCACGTAAGTCTTAACGTAAGTAGTAATGTAAGTATTACTATACATATTTTTTGAGGTGGACCGATTTTTTTGCGCATTTAATTAGATCAATTAAGCCACTCAGCGATCAAATTTTCGATTGTCAACCACGAAGGCCTTAATTTCTGCCATACAACAGTCCAATAACCGCGCTTTTTGCTCCCGAAAACCTTTCGAGCGCTCGTAGGAAGTTGCTCAACATTCTGACACTTCATTTATCACGTCCGCCGTCTATTGTTAATAATTCCAATACAAAATATCGATAATTCAGAGCAGCGCAATGTTTATTATTGGCGCCGAGCCGATGGGCCATCGAGCGTGGTCACCGGAACAGCCGTGTTCCGGGACGGGGCGATTTCGAATAATCGCTCCATGGTCGGGTGAACTACATTGTGCTCGTTGTCGCTAACGAGCCACATTATTAAATACCAATAGACTTAATTAATGGCACGATTGCCTCCTTAGCAGGCGCTTTTTGATTGAAACCGATCGTTAATTGACAAACATTAATTTGTCTAATTAGTCCGAAATGGGAAAAGCAGCATTTTATTATTTTGTTTTTTTTTTTTTAAGTAAATTCTGTAGAACTGATGTTTCTGTTTAAAAAAAAAGCTTGAATGGTTTCACCTCATATTAGTGGAGTTTCACCAACTGCAATATTTCGAATGTAGGTACAGAGTGATCGATTTATCATACGAAGTGGATTTTCTCAGAAACGACTGAGATAAATTACTTTTAGTCCAGTCTGTGAGCATACTAGACTAACTAAGTTTGGTGCAGCTACTCGAATTCAAAAAAATAAATTTTGCATCATGTTCTATGAACCTCTAAGGTTATTCGTAAATATCAACCAACTTGGAAAACCCCCTCAGACCACCCCTATACTATAAAAAACACCCCATTCTCACACTCATTTTTAGAGCGGTATTTAATTTTTGAAAAAATGACAATTAAGCATCTAAAGTGTATTCTAGAAGGTTTTTTGGATCGCTGGTCATGAATACGATGTCATTTTCCCGGAAAATTCATGCCACGGTCGGGAAAACTGGAAAACTGGGTCACTTTTGCGGAAATATAATCATTGTTCACGCGATTTGCGTTTTTTACGTCATAAAGATATCCAGCAGCATGTAATGATAACGAATAACGAAAAATCATGTAAATTTTCTGGAAAAATATGAAAATTTCCCGGAAAACCTGGAGAGACAATTTTTCATTTTATGAAAATGATCGTGTGATAAGTCGCTATAGGGGTTTCTTGGGGCGCTGATCATGAATATGATGTCACTTTCCCGGAAAATTCGTGCCACGGCCAACAACTCAACTAAGCAACTCAAGTCAGCACCTCAACAAGTTTAGATACAACTTATTCAACAAAAAAACATCAACGCAATTAAAATCGAAGAAGAAGGGTTCAGTCAGTCTTGGTACATTACCTCCAACTGTAAATGCATTTAGACAACATCTGAAACGGGTTTACTACCAAGTCCAAACATGGATTGGATTTTTCCAAGGTTTATCTCCAGCATTGAATCCCATGGATTGGGGCTGGAAGATTGTTTCAAGCGAACTTGTTCCCGTGAGAATGACTGATTTACCAGCGCCAGAGAAAGTTTTGAACGTCATTGTATGTTCCTGTAAATCTGGATATGGAAATGCTTGTGGATGTCGTAAGAATGCACTGTATTGCGCGACAAGTTGTTCATTTTGCAAAGGGTCCATTTGTTCCAATATTGAGTCAAGGGATTCTCTTGTCAATGATGGGAACGAAAGTATTATTAATGCTGTAGATGTAGATGACGACGAAGTCGCTGCCAGAATTGAACCTACTAATCCAATACTTGAAAATGATACAGATGCTGAAAATGATTAAATTGTAAATAAATTCACTTATTTATAAGATTCATTTTACACGAAATATATTTTAAACAAAACAGTTTGCAATATGACATATTTAATTAAACAGTTACAAATTTTTATAAACAAAAGAAAATCTTAAACTTTTTTGAAATACCTTCATTTTATAATTAATTAAATGTTACTTTCAGCAATTTATGATATAACATTCTCAATCAGCGTCCCAAAAAAGACCCAATTTTCCAGTTTTCCCGGCCGTAGCACAAATTTTCCAGGAAAATGACATCGGAATCATGATCAGCGACCCAAAAAACCCCCTAGAACCCACCTCCGATGCTTAATTGTCATTTTTTTAAAAATTAAATACCACTCTAAAATGAGGGTGAGAATAGGATGTGTTTTAGAGTATAGGGGTGGTCTGAGAAGGTTTGCCAAGTTGGTTGATAGTCACGAATGACCTTAGAGGTTCATAGAAAATGATGCAAAATTTTTTTTTTAATTCGAGTAGCTACACCAAACTTATTTAGTTGGCCTAATTCCCCCGGCTCACAGACAGGATTATTTTTGTCAAAACTAAATTGCTTGTATTCACCTTTGCTTAAAATTAAGGCCCTTAGTAAAAAATACGACTTAACGACGATAAGCGTCGCGACGCCTCAAAAAACATTTTTAGCAACATACCTTTTCTACTTTGCCATTACAAGTCAATATTAATTATGAGTTCTTTTTATATTTAACATTTTTTTATATGTCGAATATTTAAAAAGTTATGGTCGATTTGTTGTTAAGTGCACTCTGATTTTCTTGTAAACTGCAAGCGAAATGAATATAATTTCAAATAAGTACGAGATGTATAAATTAAGTAATGAGACTGATTATTTTTTATTTTTTTATTCGAATAGAATTGCAATTCAGTATTGTCTCCTTCAAAGTAACTTCCTTAGGAAGCCACACAGCACTGGAGACGGTTCTTCCATTGCTCATAGCAGTGCTGGAACTTATATACTGGAATAGCCTTCAGCTGGTCGATTACAGCCATTTGAATGTTTTCTATGGTATCTATATCCCTTGAGGTGATTGTTCAATCTCGGGAAGAGAAAAAGCCACAAGGACTCAAGTCAGGAGAATAAGGAAGCTGAGGAGCCACAGGAATGTTTTTACTTGATGTTTGGTCTCATACGCATGCCCTTTTCCGAAATTTTTCAGGAACCTCGCTGTAAAAGAATTCCCTGGCTAAGAAAATCAGCATGCATTTGATCTTCCACTTGCTCATTCTTGCTTTTTTGGGTTTTGGAAAGCTTGAAGTGTGCCATTCCATGCTTTGGCGCTTGGTTTCCGGGTCGTACTCAAACACCCAAGTCTCATCACCAATAATACACGTTCTATAAAATGGGGATCATTTTCAATCGATTCCAAAAAGTCAATACAACTTTCTCTCCTGGTGTCCTTTTGTTCCTGCGAAAGGTTTTTTGGAACCATTTTTGCGCAGATCTTTCTCATACCCAATTCGTTAGTTAAAATCTGGCGAACAGTGGTGTGATTCAAATTTAACTCTTCCCCGATCATTATTGTCGTTAACCGACGATCTGAACGCCGTGAATCCTCTACGTGGTTCATCTTCAGTCGACTCTCTTCCTTCTGAGAATGCCTTAAACCTTAAACCTTGGCGCTTGAAAAAACACTGTCTCCTTAGGCGTGTTGGAGTTTTGAAAAAGTATCCGTTGCGCTGTGTCCAAGTCTGATAGCACACCGTTGGTCAAAATTAATGTCACTCATTTTTAAAATACGCTAGAAAAAAAACGGTTTATGAAAACAGTCACAAAGAACAAACAAATGACTCTAACAGGTTCAACTTGTACAAAGGCCATTACATGTTAACCTACAGCCCTTCCAAGTCCCGTCTCCGCAGTGTTGCTAGATCAAGCACTACGTTGCCAGTCTCATTACTTAATTTACACACCTCGTATATCAGTTTACTTACCTTTACTAAACCCAGAACCTTCTGCCTTTTAAGACGTAAATAAAAAAAATTGGCTTAATGATGGTAAGGACCGTGATACCTCGATTTTTTTTAGCAATACACCTTTTTTATGATTCCTGAGATTTGAACCTACACCATTTTACCCTATTGGTCGGATAACAAATAATTATTAGTGTAGGTAAATATAATTTCTGACAAAAAATAACTACATAATACAAAATTTACCGAATAAATATTATTAGATGGTACAGAAGACGTTTTTAACTCAGTTTACTTTCGATTTCAATAATGTCAGTATGGATTCCGGAAAAAGAACACGTTTATCTCTTCAAGACAAAATTGATGCGATTAAGACTAGGGAATAACATAATTTGAGCGTCCGAAAACTCGCGGAAAAGTTTTGGAAAAACGCAAGTTAGTGATATACTGTTTAGCCATTTATGAAGCAGTTTTTAAATGGTTCTGTAAGGCACGAGATAAAAATATTCCGATATCTGCATCTTTACTAAACGGAAAGGCGCTAGAAGCAGCCTAAATTTGCAGCTAACTGATTTCGAAAGCGTCCAATGGTTGGTTAGAGAGATTGTATCAGATGCATAAAATTTCCTTTCAGAGGTATTTGTGGTATATAAAGAAAAGTATCAGTCACTATTGAAGGAATATGCTCTAAGAGATGTTTTTAATGCCAATTAAACAGTTTTTTTTCCATGCACTTCCTACAAAAACATTTGCAATAAGAAATGATAAGTGTGCAGGATGAATATCTGCAAAGGAAAGACTGACTATATTGTTTCATTTAAACATGGAAGGAAATAAAGAAAAGCCATTAGTTTTTGCTAAGACTAAGAAGCCACGATGTTATAACGGGGCGATTGTGGATAAATTGCCAATAAAGTGGATCTCCAATAAGAAAGCCTGGTGACTTTGAATATTATGTCTGCATGGTTAAACATTTTTCACATCAAGATGAACGGAGAAAAGATAAATGTAGTCTTATCTTCCTATCTAAATATTTCATTAGAGAACGTGAAACTGATTTTTCTTCCTCCAAATATGACCTCCTACTGTCAACCTGTGGACCAAGATATCATTCAAAATTTTAGTCATTTACAAAAGCATGCTTTTTAAAAGACTTTTGGCATTAATGGACACGGAAGAGTCAATTAAAATGATGGAGAAAAACATTACAGTAGTCAGTGAGTGCATTAATATGGATTTCAACGGCTTGGAAGAAAGTATCGTTTTAAAAACTGTTTCGTAAAGTGTGGATATGATGTATGCGACAGTGATATAAGTGAGTGTGATAGAGAAAACAGTATATCTTTATCGAGAAAACAGTATATTTCCAATGTTTAGTCTTACTGATACAGATTTAGGAACATATTCAATAATTGATAGTGATTTAATAAATGGAAATCCATGTTTCTATTATTGACTGCATTGAAGAAGTCAGCGATCAAATCGAAACTTATGTTGACGAAGAGTAACTTGTAACCAGCATTATAAGTATTTCAGAAGCACATAAAAGATTAAAAGATCTTGAAAACTATTTTTTTAAGTTCTAGGAATTTAAACATCGTTAAGAATATTCCTCAAACTCTTCTTCAGTGTGAATCAGAAATATTTAACAATAAAATGCAACATGCAAAACAAACGAATGTGAAAACATAGGTATATTATATGTTTTTTGATAATTCAGTAGGGATGTAATAATATGTTTTATTTTGATAATGTGCAAATAGATATACGTATTGATTTTTTTATTCTCCCTTCTCTAAATAACAGACACCTCTACATACCGGACATTTTAGAGTTCTCCTTGAGTGTCCGCTATTATATGGTTATATTGTATATCTTTCTGCTCTTAAAATTCTAAATCAATTACCTGCGCATAGCACATCTCCCTTATAAAAAGATTTACCTCTGAGAAAACAACAAAACTTAAAACCTAATTAGGCACTTGGAAATCTAGCGTGGTAATCTCTTCTCTACCTACGGCATGTTATACCCCTCTATTTAAAATAATTATCATTTCTTATCATAATTAAGGAAAAAGTGCCTCTTATAATTGGTTCCTGAAAGGCGGTCTGGAAGATAAGAGCGGTGTTGCTTCCTAATTATCAATTTACTGGTGTTCACATGAACTATTTTACAACGAAATTTACTTAAATTACATTCGCCTGAGAAATTAGACGATTTCCTGGATGAAGAGCACCTGCCTGTCAAGCGTTTTTGTCAGAAATACTAGAATATTCGGAGGTTTATTTCAGGGAATGGAAGGCTTCGTTCGTATACAATGAGAAAGAATGGATTTAGAACATGTGTTAGTGATCACTATCTAAACGGATTCTAGAACGTTTTAACAAAAAAAACGTTTCTTAGACAAGCTGCATTCTACGAGATGTTAATAAGTATGTAGTAATAAGTATGCATCGTTTTAAACACATATTAGTTTAAAGTGAGTAAAGAATGATCCAAATGAAATTAGGGTTTCCAGAAAAATAACTTTCATAACTGTTGTTTTCAGAGATAAAATATTGAAATGTTAGAATTTAATATTAGAACAAATGTGCATTCAGTGACGTAGTCGACAATTTTTACCCATTTGGCCCCGTTCTTCCCACCTTCCACATCTTAAATGGCACATCATATACAGGGTCAGTCAGAAAGAATGGGACAAGACTAAACTGGAGATACTAGACACCAAAATATTATGATTGAGCTCAACATGCCTTATACCAATGTCGCTGGTTTAAGAGATACAGCGTGTTCAAAGTTTAAATTTTAATCTGAAATTTCTCATTAACTGAGAAAGTTTTTATACTATACATCTAAAATTTGGTAGTTTTATGTTTTTTGGTATGAGAATTACTAAATTTAAGCTTATTTTGACGTTGCTCCTAGAGGGCGCTAGTTTCACCTTATTATTTTGGTAAATTACAACATATTTTTTTTATCTGTCGAGCCATGCGTAAGTTTTAATTTAAAAAGTTTTAACTTACCAAAATAACACGGTGAAACTGAAAATAAGCTTAAAATTCGTAATTCTCACACCACACAAAAACATAAAACTACCAATTCTCAGATTATTACTGTCAAAACTTTCTCAATTATTGAGAAATTTCAAAATAAAATTTAAACTTTGAACACGCTGTATCTCTTAAACCAGCGACATTAGTATAAGGCATGTCGAGCTCAATCAGAATAATTTAATGATATGTAAATTTGACAAATGTTGACACAAGTATACTTAGAAAAAATATAGCAATATCAGCGCCTGAAAAAAATCAACAAAATACATTGAATACTAATATCTTCAGTTTAGTGTTGGCCTATTCTTTCTGACTCACTCTGTATATAGTAATAACAGTTAAGATAATATTTTTCTTTGATAAATTGGTTCATAAAATTGGAAACTAAAATCTGAAGTCCTGTGTGTTTACGGTAATATTAGATTGTTTTTAATATTTCAAAAAACTAAAATCTACTGGGAAATTAAAGACAAGTTTTGTCAAACATTCAAATTATGAGCTTATTGTTAAGAAAAGTTACCAATAGTGACATATTTTTGAAATGCTTAGAAAATACTTAATTCAAACAAACAAAAATACACAGGGTGTTGCAGTAAAAAAAAAGTATGTTTGCTATATTCTGAGAAAACGGACAATGGGAGACACTGGGTTTTACAAAAAAATTGTGGAAGTCTTTTTTTATATTTCCTATTAGATAAAAGAAGAGTGAGTTAGAGAGATGTCCAAAAGTGTCAATTTTCAGTTTCACCGTTTATCTCAAAAACTAAAAAGGCTATTAAAATTCTGTTTGCTGCATCTTTCGTTTCACAAAAAAATTGTACATGGACATGCAAACCGCAACTCTCTATATTTAAAGACAACTGAGTGACCTCGCAAAAATGCCGCCGAAAGATGGACACACTGTACATATTATGTATTTCCTATTACACGTTTAATATCCTTATATCATACACCATACACCATAACTTTATATTACATAACATACACGTACCATAGTTATTTTATGCGCCCTCTCTTTTTCGCAGTTCGTACTTTCCCCTACATGCAATTAGCGCCGGTCTACCCTAAGCCACACAATTATTTAGAGTGCTCCAAAGTCAGCCCTTGAGGTATACCTACCCATACGCCACAAAACCCTATGAGGACCATGATAGATATACACAACAATCTCCGTAGTGCCTATTATGTGCGGCTAATAGCTGTTGGTAATCACTCCGGGACATTTTACCCAATTCTTGGGGCTAGCGTGACAAGAACCCGTTCGAGAGTCCCTCGACCGGGAAGGATGCGACAGCAGCGCCGATTACAGATTTTAAATAAATTACCTACCGCCTTGCTCATTAGTTCTCAAAATCCATTCGGCCTGCGTTGCATGACAATGAAATAACAGAGCGTACCGCTAATGGCATGTATAACGCGTAATGCTCGTACAATTATTATGCTGTGCGACTTTTTCTCAGTCACGTTTCTAAGAAGCTACTGAATTGTCGTCGATTATCTCGGTTTCTGTAGAATATCACATACGAGATGTGTAAATTAAGGTAAATTAAGTAATGTGTGATTTTTTTAATTTCATTATTCGAATAGAATTGCAGTTCAGTATTGTATCTTTCAAAATAACTTCCTTGGGAAGCCACACAGCGCTGGAAACGGTTCTTCCGTTCCTCATAGCGGTGCTGGAACTCATATACTGGGTATAGCCTTCATCTGGTCAGTTACAGCCATTTGAATGTTTTCTATGGTCTCAAAATGACGTCTCTTAAGGCGATTTTCAATCCCGGGAAGAGAAAAAAGTCACAAGGACCAAAGTCAGGCGAATAAGGAGGCTTGTATGTAATATTCACTATTGATCCTTTTTCCTTGCCACCATGCGCATTAGGGTGTCCCAAAAAAACTTTTTTATTTCGAATCATGACAGATATAGCAGAATCTTGTTATTTTCATTGAAAAAACATGCCATGAATTTTTTCAGATTTTTTTTTGTTAGGATTTAGAGGTCGCCAGATTGAAAAGAAAACATTTTAAGCCAATTTAATTTTTAATAACGATATAAAGTGTTTTTACATTGTATAGAGGCTTAAAACTTGAGTTCGGATTAGTTATTTTTCATATAATTTTCTCAGCTGAACACGATGAAATAATTATTTTTAGCTATTGTTACTATAACAGCTTGAAAATTAAGGAAAACCGAAGGAAAAAAGTAAAAATCCGATTTGTTTTGTTTTTCTTTCTTATTATAGCTTGACCTCCCAAGTACCGCGTAATTTTTGTAATCAACAATTAAACAGAGCTTGAACAAATCTTTAATTTGAGACCAATTGCATTCAAATTTTTTTTTTCAGAAGCTACAAATGATCAAAGTTAGAATCCGAAAAGAACTCTAAAACAAGAAAGAACTAGTTATTTCTGGTTTTAGAGTTTACTTCACATCTAGTATTGATTATTGACTTGGCTTAAAATGTTTTCTATTCAATCTGGCGACCTCTAAACCCTAACAAAAAAATCTGAAAAAATTCATGGCATGTTTTTTCAACGAAAATAACAAGTTTTTTTGGGACACCCTAATACGCATCCCAAAATACTCTGGCTATCTAATACTCTGATCCTAAAATACTAACGTCACTAAAACCAGTGTACGTTGTAAAGTAATGTTCGGAATATCAAGAAATTTTGACACATATCGGTTGAAGGTTGGTAGGTACTATGTAAAAATAATATGAATTTGTCAATAGTAGCGTCATCTATACACAAGGACTCAAGTCAGGCGTATAAGACGGCTGAGGGGCCACAATAATATTTTCCTGGCTAAAAACTAGATTACTGAAATAGCTATATGACAAGGCGCATTGTCGTGATGCAACATCCAGTTGTTCTTGATGTTTGGTCTCACACGCATGACTCTTTTTCGAAGTTTTTCAAGAAACTCTCTGTAAAAGTGTTGATTTACTGTTTGGCCTAGAGGCACAACTCTTTGTGGACAATTCCTTGGCTATCAAAGAAACAAAACAGCATGTATTAGGTCTTCCACTTGCTCATTCTTGCTTTTGTGGGTTTTGGAGAGCTTGAAGTGTGCCATTCCATGATTTGGCGCTTGGTTTCCGGGTCGTACTCAAACACCCAAGTCTCATCACCAATAATGACACGTTCCATAAAATGGGGATCATTTTCAATTGATCCCAAAAAGGCAAGACACCTTTCTCTCCTGATGTCCTTTTGTTTCTGCGAAAGGTTTTTTGGAAAAAATTTTGCACAGAATTTTCTCATCCCCAATTCGTTAGTCAAAATCTGATGAATAGTGGTGTGATTCAAATTGAACTCTTCCCCGATCATTCTTGGTCTTAACCGACGATCTGAACGCACAAGATCCCGTATTCTATCGACATTTTCATCAGTTCTTGAAGATGAAGGCCTTCCGATGCGTGGTTCACCTTCAATCGACTGTCTTCCTCCTGAGAATGCCTTAAAACACCGAAAAACCTGGGCTCTTGAAAAAACGCTGTCTCCGTAGGCGTCTTAAAAATCCGATTTGTTTGGCGTAGGGTTTTCTTTATTAGTAGCTTGTACCTCTCAAGCATACCGCGTAATATTTGTAACTCATTTATTGAAACAGACTTGAAAAAATCTTTAATTAGAGACACAAGTACAATCAAAACCCTTTTTCAGAGCTACAAATGTTCAAAGTTAGAATCGAAAAGAACTTAAACAAGTTAAAGAACTACGTTCATTTCTGGTCTTCGAGTTTACTTCACATCTAGTATTGATTACTTGCCTTGGCTTATAACGTTTTCTATTCACCTCGTATCGGCGAACTACTGACACAACCTAACAAAAAAATCTGAAAAAAATCATGGCATTTTTTTTCAACGAGAATAACAAGTTTTTTGGGACACCTAATACTCATCCCAAATAGAACTCTGGCTATCTAATGACTCATGATCCTAAAATACTAACGTCACTAAAAACAGTGCTTACATTCCTGTAGATTAAACTTCGGAGATATAAGTTATTTTAACAATAAGTTGGCCTTGAAGGTGACCTGGTAAACGTATCAAGTAAAAATATTATGAATTTGTCTAATATCAACTCATCTTCAAGGTCTCAAGATGCAGTTCGAGTATAAGACGTCTAATGGTCCTGCAAGTTCAACTTGTCTTCCTGGAACTAAAAATCTAGATTACTGAAATAGTGCCTGCATATCGTCAAAGCGCATTGTCGTGATGCAACATCCAGTTGTTCTTGATGTTTGGTTCACACGCATGACTCTTTTTCGAAATCTTTCAACTTAACTCCCTGCCAAAACTAGTTTTTACCATTTGGCCTATAGGCACAACTCTTCACGTGGACAATTCCTTCGAACAATCAAAGCACCCGGACTGTACCGAGCACTTACGATTGCTGGTTGGCCGTGGTGGTCTGCAAATTCATGTTGGTGCCCAACCATAGGACATTCCGGACCATCAGACATTCCAGACTATCGGACGTGTACTGTATATGGCTGTTTCAAGGTAAATTGATTGAGCCTGTTGATTATCTAGTCAACGAAGTCAAATGACACTTTACATTAATAATGAAATAGATATTGGTAAAATGTTATATTAGTTCAATAATCGAAATAAATATCTATAAAAAAAAACTGCCTTGTTTTTATGTTTATGTTAAAAACCAGTTATTTAAAAGTCTATCAACGCATTTAGTGGGCTATCAATACCCGGAGGCATGAAGATTGCACCCCGTACTGTTATCATTTTGTTGCGTGATGAAACATCATTAGCATGCCAGTTACCCGCATTAACTTTAATGGAACATCCTTGATTGGGTCCAGCCGGTGGCAATATTAACGATAAACGTTAATACACAAACTACAAAAAGTATTTCGTCAGCACAATAATCGGTGATAGATCTACAAAAAAATATTTGGAATAAAATATCAGTCCAATTGATTTCACACTGAGGTCTAATTTTGGAATTACCTGCCTGCCTAACCAAAAAGTTACAATCTATGAAAGATATACTATATTGGTATTTGAATATAATATCTAGGCTTCGGCCTTTTAGTGGCTTTAACCTTGAACGGCTGTAATTAAATATGAATATCTGTTCATCGGATGTAAACCTTATTTTTTATTAGTAACAATTTTTTAAGTTTATTTGGATATACGTTGTTAGAATAACTTGTTTATGTTCAAAAACCTTGATATATTTGAATGTAGTGCAATTTTCGTTTAAATAATAATTATCTGACAAAAAAAAAGCACACTGTACTTCGCCGATAATGTTTGGTCTTTGTCTATCATAAGAATGCAAATATCCCATGAACAGAAAGTATTCAGTCCCAGGACCAACTGCGCACGCGCTTTTTTGAAAATTATGAATGAAGTAATCCATTCATAAAAGCTGTTTAAGGTTAAAACCACTAAAAGGCCGAAGCCTGATAATATCAATAAATAATTTCCACAGAATTTTCAATATATTATTTTTTCAATTTTCTAACGTACTACTTCTGTTTTTTTTTTATTATGAAAATGCTTAGTCAACTTTAAAAGGAGCAAATGTTCATAGTAACACATTGTGGTTCTAAATGAAACGTAACCAATTTCCTAACAGATAACACAGACCTGCAAGAAGTTTTTTTGAACTCTAATGTGTGATTCTGAAGGTTTTTGACTTCCTGAACACAATACCGTTGTTCGATTTATCCTATCACGTCAAAATTTTCAGAAAACCTAACCTAAAACTGCAAAAAAGGCGTTTTGGCCTATATTGCGGCTTTCACAGCTCGGCAACGAAACGAGATTGGGTAAAATGGACTCGACTATCGTATTCAGTAAGTCAAAACCTACAAAAATCAATAGTAAAAATTAAAAAAAAAAACATTACTATAGATGGCGCAATTATTATTTTTTTTAAAGTGATTTCACAAGAATTTCCAGAATCTATGTTTCGGAAACGTACAAGTAATTCAAAATTAAATAGGCTAATCCAAATAATTTTGACCTGCTAAATACGATGCCGTTACTTGTTTTTCTCCATGAACATAACCTTAAAATTGAGATAAAACAACACTTTTCTTATTTATTGGCCATAAGTAATATTAGGCATCACTGCCATTGTCTATCTTAATCAAATACATTAATTTTTCATTTCAATTTCATGGAGAAAAACAGGTGTTTATCAGGTCAAAATTCTTTGGATTAGCCTATTTATTTGAATTATCTACCAGCTCTCAGATAAACTGTAGAAGATGCAAATCAAATTTTATTCAATGTCATATTTGTCTAGCCCACTAGTGACCAATGTTTAAAGAAATTTTTAAATAATTTTATTAGAAATGCCGGGACCAGATGGGGAGTCAGATTATCATTTGGACTTTTATCTTTGGGGCACACAAAAAATGAAGTATACGTACTTGGATCTCCAGAAAATGTACAAATTTTAGAAGAATAAGTTAGAAATACATTTGCCAGTATAACGAAACACGTGAAGCAGAGTAGTCAATTTAGTTTCAAAACGATGACAAAAGTGTTTAGATAAGGAGGAGAGTCACAACGCTTTTACAACAATTTTAGTAGTTGATTATTTTTTGTTTGTAATTTGCAAGTTGTTGTATAATTCGAAAAATAGATAATTTTTTAAATTTCACAGGAAATATCACGTTTTTCTAGTATTGGTGTATGCATCGTTGAAAAGTAAATTTTGAGCACTGTTTAACCACATGAAAAATCAATTTGGTGTACTTAAGAAAAATCAGAATATATTAACTAAGAAACAAATAACAAAGCATCATAAAAAGTTCCTAACAATGTGCTCGCTAAAATGTCACAAGTTTAGTAAATAAAAAGATATGGGACATTTTTTAAAACGCGCCGTTTCTTGGACTCGAAAAGGATTACCAGATAAATCGAATTTGAAAAAAATTCTCAAAACCCTCTAAAACTTTCCTCATCATCAAATTAACCATCTTTCTATCTCCAACAATAACCGAGACACCAATTCTGGACAGACTGTATATGGCACTGATGAAACCTAATAAGGTCGAATTCCGGATCTGCGATTTCTGACGACGAATAGTAATAAATGTCAATAATTCTCATTCTAGGACTTTTAGAGTAAAAATAACTTAGCGAGCGCCAGATCTGGCCTGTTGTAATTAATTTCGATAGTCCGGCTGGGGATGATGAGCAGGCGTTGTTATTAATTCAGTTTTAGACCTCCGCCTCCGATAGCACTTCAAAATAACGGCCATAACCCAATAATACCGAGCCGCTGGATGCCCATCGTTAACTAAGCATATCCCATTATCAAACAATTCCCTTCTAAGTACGAACAAAGTACCTGTGAATTATACTGAGTGGCGGCGGCTATTGTCAATTTATTTAATGAATTAATCACGTTAAGACATCTCTCTTCGTAACCCCAACAAGCGGGGTTTAACTAGCTCCTTGGCGAACAATATGCTTGGATAATGCATAATTCAAGTAGTTTAAAGATGCAGCTAATTACATGATGCCCATTTAATATTTTGCTGTCGGTGGAGGCCTATTATTTTCTAAAACAGCAGGAGGAGAATTGAGGAGCTTGCGTGCAAAACCGGCTATATCCATTTTTGATTTTTTTTTACGGAGAAGGCAAAAATTCTCATTTCATGACCCTTAAAGTTAGAAAAGAGAAACAAAAACACACCTCCTCCATCCAGTATACTGATTTGGCTTGATTAAGATAAATTAACTTATACCTTATAGTTTCCTCACAATTTTGAAAAAAGCTTTGGATATAGTCGGTTTTGCTTCGAAATCTTGTTAAAAGAAATGAAAACCCCGGATAAAGCTAATTAAAAAAACAAAATATGCTTTAAAATCTAATGTAAAATGAAGCAAAACTTAAAACTGATATTACATTATTAATGATAATAATAATAATAAAAAAAAAACAAAACAAATATCCTAACTTCTAAGGTTATGGAACATATAAAATTCAAAAACTAACGTTTTTATTACATTTTTACTGCGGTTTCTTCATGAAGGCAATCACATCCTATACCATCATCTTCTGAAGCACCAGATCCGCTTTCCTCTGCAGCTGCTTCTTCTGTTTGACACAAAAGTTTCTTGTACCATTCAAGGTCAACACGGGATTCCCAATTCTCTCCGAAATGTTCTTTCATTAGATGAGATAGACTCGACTTCTTTTTTTCCGGTATACGGTTTCTAAATTCGACTTGTTTTAAGTCCATACATTCACGGTATTTTCCTTTTTTTATTAGAGTTTGAGCTACATGAAACTGTTTATTATTTCTGTAGTATTTGTGTAAAAATGTTATTTGGGCCTGCTGTTTGTTTTTTATGTGTTTTTTCTTAATAGTAATTCTCTTGGCATCCGAAATTCCTTTAATTTTTTTGTATTTTTTTTTCTAGATCCTTAATATTGTATAGCCAGTCATGTCCCAATCGTTTCACATATAACATACGTTTTAAAACGTATCATTGAATATAGCCAGTTTTGCTTCAAAATTGGGATATAGCCGGTTATGCTTCAAAACATCACTTTTAAGTGGAATTTTAATACAGAAATAGTTGGTTGAGGACTAAAATGATGAAAATGCGGGAATCGATAGAGCTCTATGGGCAGTTATGAGATAGTACAAAAAATAATTTTCGGTCAAATATGGATATAGCCGGTTTTGAACGCAAGCTCCTCAATTGGAGTCTTTGGCGTAGAAACAAATTCTCACTTGAATACAAACACATACATACATACTCTGATCAAATTTGACACGGACCGGTCGATCTAAACCGCGCGCGTAAACCGAATCAGTAAATTTTTGTTTCCTAGGTTGGTACAACCTTCATTGACATTCGTGTGAAGTTTGAGCGGGATATGTCAATTAGTGTGTGTTTGGCAGCCATTTGTTTACGACGCGAAAAGTTTGTCTGGCTATTTTTACTATGGAAAAAAGAATTGAACAAGTTTGCTAGAAATTTTGCATTTTCAATGGAATTACGGCTACGGAATCATTGAAAATGTTGAATTTGGAATTCCATAGTAAACGCAAAATTTCAAGCATACTCATTGTTCAACTCATTTTTCCCTAGTAAAAATTTCCAATCTTTTCGCCTCGTAAACAAAAGGCTGCTAAACACACAGTAATTGACATATCCCGGTTGACAACTTGAACTAAAAAAAAATCATGAATTTATTAAAATAAATTAAAAAAAAAATGTTTAAAAAAATTGATTTTTTTTGGAAAATTTTCGTGTTTTTGTTAATAACTGTTTTTTTGGCAATAATTTTTACTGATTTTTTTCAGTTCACATAGAAGGTAATTAAATAAGCTTTAATTAAAAAAAAAAAACAAAGGCGATCCGTCCAGTAGTTTTTGAGTCCTAATAGTGCACACAAATTTGAAAAACATCGTTTCGAGAAAAACGCGTTTAAAGTTTTCGTACATGAAAAATAGTCTCGATAAAAAATTTTTTTTTTCGTTTATTTACCTTAACTTTTTGGCCAATCTGCTATCCCTGCTCCATACGGAAGTCCCTCCTCTTCTTTAAACAGTTAATTCCTGTGCAATTGTTTCGGCTTGATTCGTCTTGATTCGGCTTCGTTCTACCGACGCTTCGGAGCACGCGCACTATATATTATATTTCGACTCTTTACAGTTCGAATTCGGACTTGAAACTTTGGGAGCATATTCTACAGATGATATACTTTCAATTTAAGCAAAAAAAAAAACAAATCGATTTTTTTGACCCTCCAATGTAGGCGGTCCCCTTAAATAGACCAGTCCGGGTCAAATGTGATCAGTACCACACCACCGAAATACTTTTTTTGCACTCAACATTTGCAACATTTTCTTAATGCGCGTTTCGAAAACCGGGAGATGCTCAACACTAAACTCAAATCTAAATATCTATCATATTTATACTAAAGGTCCAGTTGCGGGGTGAACCCCGGTGAACTATATTCCTTGTTAAATTAACCTAACAGTGGACTGTTAGGTATCAGCCGATTATCTTTATTTCTGGGATTATTACATTTAACAGTTTCTATACTTTCAAATGCATCAAAATATCTACTGGGTGTTACATTTCTTAATAGTTTTAAGTTCCTTAATAATATTTCTGTTTGTGTAAAATACAAATGTTTATTTACTTGTTACTTTTACTGTTTCTTCTATTTGCACACGTGGAGTTTTCATAATACTAATAGTTAATGTAATTTTAGTTTTCTTTCTCTATTTTTGTTTGTTTCATTTGATGTCTATTTGTAAGTTTCATGTGATGTTGAAAAATGATATTATAAACGTGCTTTCTAACTTTTTGCATTATTCTTGAACATAAAATAAAGTTTTCACCAAAAATTCGCTCGTTTCTTGAGTTTCATGACCTTTTTATAATTGAGTTAATTGTTACCCATTTACATTGTTTTGGATAATAACTGTATTTTTCTTGGAGAGTGTCCAGAAAATACGATTTTAATGAAGAGAGATTTCGTTCGAATTTGACGTATGAGGGTAAGTTGAAAAAAATGTCACGAACCGCTTTTTGACCATACTGGAGTTAAACTTCATATTGGAGCTAATCTTTTACAAAGGAATAACTTTTCTTTATAATATTTTTTCTCTAGGGTTGAAAATAAAGATAGTTTACTCTTGGATTGATTTCAAATTTTCGTATGCTACTCGTATATTATGGACTTTTTACCAGGTTTGCTGGGCACTATTTTAGTTTAAAGTGTCAATTATTTTAATTTAGTTTAAATGCCCAAACAACTGACAATCAAAAGAATGTCTTAAATGCAAACACAATTTTTTTTCCCATATGGTGCAAACTTTATAGATGGCACTGTGTAAGGTGTTCCATTAAAATAAAATGAGTCAATTGGCAATGACACCTGATTTTTTTTACTAATACTATGGATATTAAAAAACATATAAACTTATATAAAAAATGCTAGAGCCTCATTTGTTCCCATCTTTTTTTTTTCACAAATATGAATGGCGATAGAGGGGAGGCCAATTCTCAATCAATCACCAAGGTACATATTTCGAGATACGTGGGTGTCATATAACGGAATTTTAGTCTAGTCGTTAGCTAGACTATGAATATAACCAATCAAATTATTTTATGGCATTTCTCATTTTGTCAATCAATGTTGATGGTAATATTATTCGCAAACTTTCCGTATACTGTTATTTAACCAAATTCATAAGACGAACATAAAAAAAGAAAATTACTTATTTCATGAATATTTAATAATCTAATTATATATTGTTTTTGCTTAATTGAAAAACTTAACGATATTATAATAATAATAATAATCGTATAATAATAATAATTTTTACATACCCGATTCGCCACCAAAAAAAAAAAAAACACTTATTTACGTATCCCTTTTTTATTGTACTGATTTTCATCATGATAAGGCAACCAACGAATTCTAGCAATAGTCGCCCACTTAATTCGTTCCCAATAGAAAATCATTAACAGTCAACTAAACACTAACACAATTTTATATGATGGAGACCTTCGGTAAGTTATGGCGAACAAGTTGTAATCACTATGCAGAAATGTTATAGAGTTAAATAAATTTAACATGGTATAAAATAATTTACAATCGAAATTTTGCTTGGAAGTACATACATTTTGACATGACATTTTTTAGCTCCAAGAGTGTGCCAATCTGCCAACTGAATAGTTGACAGATTTCCCTCTCCAGAAGCATCAGGGGATGTGCCTTTGGGGAGAGAGGCGTTGCTTCTTTTTAAATAGCACCGGGGTTGTTATTGGCCATATTTGTTTATTTATCCCTCTCCTCGAGGGCGCGGGATCGCATGACTAGTTGTCAGGGTCGTATCCAAGAAGATCTTTAAGGTGTTCAAAAATCCCCCGAAATGTGAAAAAATAGGTCGGTCATCGCATATTCGCATCGCATTCGAATGTTTAATGTTGTCATCTTTGCTAAAAAGAATATTATAGTCTAACCACCCACAGAAAAAAAAACTTTGATTACGGCCCTGCCAGTTGCCACTCAACATAATTTATAGACATTTTCTATCAGAAGCCAGATAATTATTGCAGAATATATTTTTTTGTCTCTCTTTTCAGTAGTGTAAAGTTTTTTAACTTTGGCGCATTAATATCCAAGAAAATTACATTTAAAAATGTAAACCGTTCTGGGAAAAAAATTAAATCCGTTCTAGTGTTTTTTAATTTGTAATACCTTTAATAACATTGTACCCATTTCAACTCTTTTCAGAATGAAGCGCAGGGCCTCACATAATGTTAACTACGTACGAGATGTATAAATTAAATGATGAGACCGGTTTTTTTTTATTTTTTTATTCGAATAGAATTACAATTCCGTAGTGTCTCCTTCAAAATCACTTCCTTGGGAAAACCCATAGCGCTGGAGACAGTTCTTCCATTCCTCATAGCAGTGCTGCAACTCATATACTGGAATAGCTTTCAGCTGGTCGGTTACACCCGTTTGAATGTTTTCTATGGTCCCAAAATTACGTAAATTGAGGTGATTTTTCAATCTCGAGAAGAGGAAAAAGTCACAAGGACTCAAGTCAGGCGAATAAGGGGGCTGAGGAGCCACAGGAATATATTTACTGACTAAAAACTCGTTTACTGAAATGGCTGTGTGACAAGGCGCACTTTCATGAGGTAACATCCATTTGTTATTGATGTTTGAGCTTACATGCATGACCCATTTTCGTTTTTCAAGCACCCCTCTGTAAAAGTGTTGATTTACTGTTTGGCCTGGAGGCACAAACTCTTCTTGTGTGCACAATTCCCTGGCTATCAAAAAAGCAAATCAAGCATTTGATCTTCGACTTGCTTATTCTTGTTTTGCTGGGTCTTGGAGAGCTTGAGTGTACCATTCCATGCTTTGGCGCTTGGTTTCCGGGTCGTACTCAAACACCCAAGGCTCATCACCATAATACACGTTCCATCAGTCGGGAATCATTTTCAATCTTCAAGTTATGACACTTTTCCTGATGCATTTGTTTCTGCGAAGTTTTTTTGGACCATTTTTGCAATTTTCTCTCCCCTTATCATTCAGTCTCCGTCTTAAAACGAAAACCTAGTCAAGAAACACTGTCTTACGTTCGTTTGAAGCAAAACCTGATACCACACCGTTCCATTAGCTTGCACTGCTATTTCGATTCTATACTCAGAATTATTTTCTTCGATCAGGATCATCCTCGTTTAACTCCTGGACGAACTAAACTAAATAAAAGAATGATATTTTTCTTTCTTTAAAAGTTACAGAATCGAAGACTTACATCATTACCAATAGTAAGTTGTCTAGTTGGTTTATGTGAAATTTCTTCTATCTCTAGTAAAATATCTAATTGTTTTTCCTCATCAAATGGGAGAGAGTTCCTCCTTGTTCTTGAATATTTTTGACATCTCCAATTTAGCGATTTTTTTTTATTTGACTAACCGTAATATATTTATGTACTAAATTACGTTTGTAATAAATTATGTTTTATTACGTTCTATTACGCTGCTCAAAGGCAGAATTTCTCGTATTACAAATGAAACGTTTCGTATATAACAGTGGTACTTTTCAACATATTAAATACATTATACCAGCAGTCTACACTGATCAAATCAGCATATGTAGTAGCTACTCAATAAATGAGACGAGTATTTTTCTATTTACTGCTGGCCACGAATGCGCAGGTGTGTACATACTATACATATCTAGGTTTATCACATTAATCTAGAACGTTACAGCTAGCCGACTATCGACATTTCACTAATTTATAATAATGAATCCTCAACCGGTAGTGCAATTAGTTGCAAATGTAATTGCGGTATCAACTAATAACATGACCTAGACGTTGTGGAGATTTTATACGACTTGATCGGTTTGATTATAGGCTACGCTTACTTGAAACACGGTTGTCATTACTTCAAGTTAATGAAAGGGCTCATTTCAATTATTTAATTAGAATTGTACGTATGTCTTGGATTATTTAAGCTGTGAAGCAAAATTCTGTGTTTCTAATACGAACTGATTACAATACACATCATCGTAACACCAACAATAATTAAATTATGTACAAGGTGTTTATAATAGAACTGTAATTTAGTCCAACTTTAATAATATTAATAAATAGTAGAATAACTATTAAATATAGGTATAGGGAATGCTAATATAGATCGATGCAGAATTTAGTTTCACATTAAAATGTAAAATAAAATATGGGGCATGATATTTAAAAAAATTGAGTTTGGTTGGTTTTAATTTGGGTTAAATGGTAGTTCTAGTTTAACACCCAATCAATATCTATCAATGACACCCTTATAGAATTGAGAAATAATAAAAGCGTTGCTGCATAACTTTAGGGTTCTGCTAACGTGTGATAATATCGATACTTATTTTTCTAAAATGACGACTACAGATATTTTATGGCGCTAATGAACAAAAATTCAGAAAACTGAAAATAACTCAAAATCGGTAAGAGATAGTTATAGGGATATCTCATGAAAATCTACCTAAAATAAAGTGTAGAATAGAAATCTGGAATAAAAACTGTACAGTTCTATTTAAAATAAGGAAATTGATGTCGAATTTCGGTATAACCGGATGTGCAGCCATCGTGGACATATTTTCATCAAGTGTGTTATAGGCCTATTAGATCAAGCCCAAAGTTTCAACAATCAGTTTTTGTATTTCTACAAGCCTCAATGATGGTTTCGATGCCAAGTTTCATATATTTCTTCTTCTACAGCACTAAAATAATTTAAATATTGGGAAATCAAAAATCAACCAGTTTTGTAATTTGTTAACTATTTGATTAGAGTATTTTCAAAAAATCAGACACCTATTGACAACTCTTATTTAAAAATTTTCTCCATATAAAATTTTTTTTAAACTCTAACAATGGGGGGCAAACTTGTGCTTTAAAAATGATGAATGACTTTCAATACCTGTCAAAATCACACTTTTTCATAAAAATCACTTAAACGGGCCTGTTTATTGATAGTTCAGAAAGTTTTACAAAGAACAGTAGTTTCTTTCCAAACTTAATATACATATGGCAAATCTGAACGCTCTATTATAATATATGTTTTTTCCCATTTTAATACCTACGGAAATATCCATAAATATTCATACATATCCATAAAAAAAATCACTTCATTGCGGTAGATTTACCACACCACCAATTATTTATTATAAAATGTATATTTAAACAAAAACGTGTTTTTTAAGAAAGAATTAAAATAACAATTCTAAATAAATATAGTATTGAATTAAAATTACGAGTAAATTGACTGTTAAGTTCTAAATTCTCGATGATATTTATTAATATTATTCTAGCATCAATATAGTACTGAAAAAAATTAATTTAAAAAATATTTCTATGCTATGGAAACTTTTCATCAAACATATCAGAATTTAGAAGCGTTATTTTTTTCTTAAAAAAGACGTTTTTTAATAAATATCTTACAGTAAGTAGTCAGTGGTGTGGTACATGTACTTTACTAAAGTATTTTTTTTTTATTTTTAGTTTCAAGTACCTAGTTATGCAGGTATTAAAAAGTTATGTAAAAATTTGATAAGAAAACAATTTTGTAAGTAAATTTTATTGAAATCACAACAAATAAGACCATTTTGAGCCAGTTTTTTGGAAAAATGGCATTGAGTAGGTCGCTTTTCATGATTCTTAAAGCACAAGGTAGCCCAGAAATGATAATACGAACATAAAAAAAAATCGTAAAGTTTATGAAAAACATCCTATATCATTCTTCTGTATGTCTTTTGGTTCAAGATATGAGGCTTTCTTTATATCCCAGAAATTGAATTTTGGACTTTCTGGACTGGAAATTCTCGTCTTCTTATTTGATTACATATTTTTAACATACGAATTAAACAATAAAAAACCAAAGGAGCAGATAAGTACTAAATGTATTGATAACAGCTTTCACATTTCTATAACGAGTAACTTAAACGTATCTAAAATTTATTGCTCGGATGTTTTAATTTCATTGACAGTAGGCAACATATTTTGAATACCACCAATTGGTTCGAACTTCGAACACACTAACTGTTTCCAGAAGCGCGATATGTCACTCAGTGTGTTTACAGCAGCTGTTAGTAATAGACGACCTCAAGTGTGCTCGGTGAATTGTACACTGGAACAAATAGTGAAACAACGCGTTTGTTTAAAATTTTGTGCCGCAAACGTTTTTCGTGTGCCGATTCATTGAAAATGTTAAATAAGGCCTTTGGTGATTCGTGTATGTCCAAAACACAGTCTTACGAGTGTTATTAGGAGTTCAAAGCGGGCCGTGAAATTGTTGAAGATTTGCCTCGCTCCGGTCGGCTATCGACCTCTAAGACAGCCGATAACATCGACAAAATCAAAACATTAGTGCTTGAAAATCGCCACATGAGTGTTAGAGCGTTGGCTTAAGAGTGTGACATATCGACAAAGTCAGCTCATGGTATTTTGAGTGATATTTTGGGCGTGAAACGTGTCGCTGCGAGACTGGTTCCGAAAGAGCTGGATGTTGTTCAAAAAGAGCATCGGAAGCAGGTTGCTCTTGACATGGTTTCCACAGCCGATAGTGAACCGTCGTAACATCGTAACTGGAGACGAAACATGGCTTTACGAGTACGACATGCCAATAAGTCGTCAATCATCGGAATGGCGCTATGATGATGAGCCGAA
Source organism: Aromia moschata (assembly GCA_029963805.1). Taxonomy (NCBI): domain Eukaryota; kingdom Metazoa; phylum Arthropoda; class Insecta; order Coleoptera; family Cerambycidae; genus Aromia; species Aromia moschata. The sequence goes on along the minus strand of JAPWTK010000281.1, from coordinate 480,296 downwards.
ACCGAAAAAAACGTGCCAAAGTCGGTCGAAAGTGAAGGTGATCCTGAGGTTTTTTTTTTATTATTATTATTGAGCTGTAGTACATTTCGAATTCCTTTCGGAAGGACAGACGGTAAATAAGGAGTATTATCTTGGCAATTTGAGGCATTTGCGCGAAAGCATCCGTCGGAAACAGCCGGAATTGTAGAAGGAAAATTCCTGGATTTTGCACGACGTCAACTCGCCATCTCACCGAGCTTCTATTGTGGCCACATATAGAGTCAAAAACTCAACAAATACGATCGACTAACCACCGTATTCACCGGATATAGCTCCGTGTGTTTTTTTTTTATTTCCAAAACTAAAATTGCCACTACGGTGTCGCCGCTTTGAACGTTTTCATAACTATCTATATTGCATGGAGCCTACTTTGAAGGCACAAAATAAATTTTGATGAATAAATAACAATGGATGTGCTTTTTTTTTAATTTCCGTGTACTTTTTGTACATAGTAGTACGTCATAGTAACCGGTTTAGAAAAAAAAAACATAACGTATTCAGTTAGTAGCAATCTAGTTGACAAGGACTTATCGTTAAACAAAAAGTATTGCAACATTTATAATTAAAATAATAAATATATATTAGATACAATTACAGTCATTTAATACCAAGCTGACAAATAAAATACGCATGAAAAACAAATTATTAGCACTTAATACTAATTATACCGGTTATTAGGTTATACAGGCTATTACAAATGCAGGAAATTTGTCGCGTGTTTCTCAATCATTCAGTTCCAGTTTCCCGCCACTTTACCCGCTCCCCTCAAGGTCCGTTTCTAGTGCTAAATCGTGTTTGTTTACCATTATTAGTACACTCTACACGTAAGTCTACTTTCCTGGGCTCTGGCCATGAAACTAAATAAACACCGACCGAGGCAGATGCCGTGTTATGTAACAGCACATTTAATGGAACCATCGTTTTGCTAATGTCGACTTTGATTTGCTAATGCGCGGTATTAAATCTGGTCCTAGGCGGGGACGACAGACGATCTTCCCACCAAAAGTGGGACTGGATTATAGCATGAATAATTTACGATTGGCGAAATGCTCGTACAATTAAAGATTAGATTAGTTTAAAAAATGTGTACATAATGACAATATACAGTGTGACGCACTGAAATCCTGGGTATTGTTAAAAAGTTCATCTATTAATTGCCTGAATTACACCATATTTTTTTTAGTTAATAGTATAAAATTGTGCCATTGGAATTGGACCAGTGTGGGGCAAAATGTAGCTTCAACTACAGCTACTGTAGTTGGGATGCAGTTGCACTACAGCTATACTAAGTAGCTTGAGGTTGTTCACCCCAGTTACTTCTGTGGAAGCTACAGTAGCTGTAGCTTCAAATACAAGCTACAGCTAGTAGTTGTGAAAAATGTAGTTGTGGCGAACAGCTACAGCTAGTTGCTGTAGCTGTAGCTTAGGGTGATTAAAAAAAAAAAAACATTTTTTTATTTTATTTTTTTGCGAACAGGCTTAAAAGTTTAGTTTTGGTGTAAAATTACGCCAGTTAAAATTTGAGCCCTTAATATTAATATTAAGATAGTCCGCATCGCACTTTTCTATTTTCCATAAGAATAACATGGGAACATTTTTTTTGGCACCTTCTGATTTTTATTGCTTGCTAATAGTGTATTATATGGAAAAATTTTTAACATATTTTTTCCAGAATAGAACGCTCTATAAAAAAGGTCTCTTATGATTTTTCATTTAGTTCGTTAGTTTCGTGTAGTTTAGTTTCGTGAAGTCTACTGGTTCAAAAGTTATTCGAGGCCAAAGTTGAATTCACCGAAAATTTGACCGTTTAATTGTTCAACTTTAGTTTTGAAATTTAAAGTTAACAATGATAATTTTTAAAACATGTACTCAGAGTACGGAAAAAATTGGAGAAAAATCAAATGCAATATTTTACTTGACGCAATTTTCTTTCAAAACTATAAAAATTTTAATAATTTCAACTGAAAACATTTTTTTGTGTTTGATTTTTCTTTTCATAGCGAAAAATTGTTAACTAACATTTTCTAAAAGACCAAATTTAAAATTTACATAAAATTTTGGCTACATATTTTCGATAAAACCATTAATTTTGTTGTAATACACTAAAAACGGTCAAATTTGCGGTGAATTCTACTTTGGCCTCGAATAACTTTTGAACCAGTAGACAGCGAAAAATCATAAGAGACCTTTTTTATACAGCGTTCAATTCTCGACTCGACTCGAGATATGTTAAAAAAAATTCCATATAATACACTATTAGCTAGCAATAAAAATCAGATGCAAAAAAAATTCCCATGTTATTCTTATGGAAAATAGAAAAGTGTCATGCGGACTATCTTAATATTAATATTAAGAGCTCAAATTTTAACTGGCGTATTTTTACACCAAAACGGAACTTTTAAGCCTGTTTACAAAAAAAAAAAAAAAAAACTTTTTTTTTAATCACCCTACTGAGCTATAAGCAGAGAACTGCAACCACTTTTCTTTCTACAGCACCAATTTCACAAAGGAATTACTATTATTATTAGGAAAAACCGAACTACTATACTGTTCTCAACGCGCATTTCACCAAGTTGGCATCTTCAGGAGAACATTAAAACTTCAGTCACACAAAGCAGTCTACGTTAGCGTCATGTAACGTGTTACATTGTTAATTTTTTTATATTGTTCTATAAAAAACGTACTCAAATAAAGATAACCAAATTAACTCTAGAACCACGGTAATATTGTTTTTATTGTTATAACGAAATGTGTAGAAATTAAATATAATAAATATTAAACAGGCGTTTAAACAAATAATGGGAAATACTTTCTTCATAAATAATTAATAACATCGTCGTTGAAATCCCAGAATCACACAAAGCAACGTCCGCCGAGTATTTATTATATCTCCTAGAAATAAATTCCTTTAATAAATACATATTTATGCATACCAATTGAAATTTTACTCGACAAACAACTTTTATTGCCTCTTGACTTCCTTACCCAAAGAATTTTTATGAGTTTAATAAATATTAGGGTAATAACTTTATTATGCGTCTCCATATAACCTTTATATGTCTGTGGCGACGAGTGGTCAGTCATCACCATTATTCTTCACGTGGTGACCTTTCATACTTTTATATAGAACTCATAAAATAATTTTGATACTGGGTGGGATTTGAACTTTCGGCGTAGAAACAAAAACGTTTTTCAACACCAAAACTACACTTTTATTCAACGCATGCCATTCGACAATCACGTTGGCATCAATGATTTAAGCTAACAATGAATAATCACAATTGAATAGAATTTTACTAATCTAAAATATCGAGCCATCCAAAAAACGTCATCAAAGTTGACTGAGCAAAAAAGACGTATTTCTATACTTAATCATAAGTTTGTAACCTAAAACGTCTCTAATCTATGACCTCATATTTATAACCTCATTGAATTGTACCCACCCACGAGTCCATGACGTCAATGTCGTTGGAGTAATGGAATCATTGAAGGCAATGGGATCATTGGAGTCATTGAATATGGGGTCATTAAGTTATTAGTATCAATGAGATCATGATATCATTCGGACCAGTGGAGTCATTGGGTTCATGGGGTTGTTGGGGTTTTGGAAGTCAGGAAAACCAAAGATTAGTGATGGTGAAGATTCCAGAACTTCTTCGCTAAAACCAAGAAAACTAATTCGCTAGGAATCAGTAGTGTTAATGCGCCATAAAAACAACTGCAAATGGCATATATTACGCTTGCAAAATTTTACGCAAAATCCTAAAAATGTGTCCTTAAACTGTAACGACATCTGTCCATAAAATACCTATTTATTTCTTAATAATGGAGCCAGTACTCAAAAGTATCGAATATGGTCAACAGAAAATCCACATGCAATTTCATGACAAGAAAGTCATTGATTGATCTGGTTTTACAGCTAGTTTCATCATTGATCCATATTTTTTCGAGAAAATATACAGTAACTACGTCGTAACTGTAACTGTTACTGGTGAACGACGATTATGCAATTCCATAGTTGCAAACCGACGGCCAAACCCCATTCTTATACAGAACTCCCGCACATTCATCTATTAGTTAAAGACTTGCTAACTACTGTTTTTCAAGGTCGTGTTATAAGTGGAAAGTTTGAAAATTCGTGGCCACCAATATCGCCTGATCTGAACCCAGCCAATTTTAGGCTTTGGGGTTATCTAAAAAAATGGATTGTTTAAAATACGATCTATAATAAAATACGAAAAAAATAATCATTTTTACAGTTTATACATCACCAAAGTGGAGGTCATATTGAACAGTTATTGTTCTGTTTCAAGTTCGTTTTTAACTTTTTTATTAGGTATAACAAAAACTAAATTTATTATTATCAGTCCGCTCCACCCCGTTTTATGGTAATCAAAAGTCAACGTAAAGAGGATAACCGTTGGTATAATAGCATTTCTCTGAAGCACTGTTATTACAAGAATATGTTAAAGCTCCTCTTAATTCTATTTTATGTCTTCATTTAAACGTGCTAACCACGCTAAGATTTTACAATTCTACTCACAGGTACCCACGTGAGTCTTATAAACTTTACTTAATTTCAGTTTGTCAGCACATTGCAAGTCTGCTCAATTTATTCAATTGAAAGTTTATTTAGATGGTGCTTATAGGTATAAATTAGCTGAAAATGAAATGGTTAGTATGTTGTGTTTACATTTAATTTTAAAAATAAATTTATACATATACTTTCTACCACTACAATACGAAGTTTCTTCTCTATTCTGGTTTGTTTTTTTTCCTGTTAACCATTTGTTAAAACAACTAGAATTCACTTTTACAGTAAGAGTTATCCGGCTGTACCTGGTTGTACTCTCACCTAGGAAACAAAAACAAAGCAATACGAATAACGGAACAGGAAGAGTGTCCATGATTGAAAGGAAAACTTTTCCTGAAAAGCGGTGCATCCATAAAAATGGAGAATTTAAAATGCAAAATCTAATTAAGTTCACAGCGTAAATCAAAAGGAAGCTATTATCTCAAAAAGCACTGAGTAATTAAGTGATTTAAAACGCAAGAACTGTGAGTGATGGGTAATTACGTTACATAAACACACGGAGTATCTGTGCCGTTTTATCTAATATTAATTTTTAAGGAGTATCCAAACTTGCTAATAGAGAAAGTGTTAATTAACTTAAAATAAGAAGACACAGTTTTTAAGGTGGTTTCGAAAGCGTCTTTAGTAATCAATTACTCGGGAAATAATGAACGAACAGAAAATTCGAAAACTGCAACTGTATGAAGGAAAATTCAACTTGTTAATAGGACAACTTTGCAGTTTTTAAAACCCCACTTGAATTTTCTGTACGTTCATTATTTCTCGAGTAATTGATCACCAAAATCAAAAACGACTTTTTTTGTTTTGAACAGCGAAAAATCATCGTACAGGGCTCGAAAATAGGTCAAATCAAAGAGAATTAAATTATCTAAAAGAAATTTATGATGAATTTGTCGAAAAAAGTTCGTGGACCTTTTAAAGACAGGTTTTAAAGACAACTTTTAAAAAAAATGTTAAAAAAACATATGGTTTTTTGTTTATTCAAAAAACTGCTGATATTTTTTAAACACAAGATTCAAAAACTATAAACTTATAGCTTCTATTTCGCCCCTTTTTTTTCTACGACTATTTTTCTCCAATTTACAGCTCTGTGAAAGTCACCTAAAAATTTGAGATTTCTTCTATTTTAACGCAACCACGATCTGTAGCAAGAAACGTTGAACTCTTTTCTGGCATAGCGTATACTTAACTTTTCAGATATATTCCCAAACAAAGAAATCAATAGTGTCTAAATCAGGCGATCTTGCCTGACAGTGCACGATCGCTCCTTCCTAATCGCCTTTGTTCAAAAGTTTCATGTAATGGGTGCGAAATTTCTAGCTGTTCTTGTCATATATTTATGTACATATATTTTCATAGCAATAATACTTCAGCCGTTAAAATTACAGGTTAAACTTGCCGGTCATTTGTGTACGTATGTACCTGGAAATTCATTTTTGATGTTATTGTTTGACTGGCTGTTGAGTTATCGTTGCGTCTATCTTCCACATATTTGCTCGTAAATTTAAAATATCACGGAAGAAACTTTTAATGTCCAGTATAAATCATGTACGAGTGACATTATGGTGTTTCCATTTTACGGAAAAGTCGTATTTCACAGCGGATATGGAGAAGGGCAAAAATGAACAATAATTTATATCTGGTTGTTCTAACCAAGAAAAATGTCAGGATGCTCCCAGACACCTCTTTAGGTTTTTGTATTGTTATTTTATTTTATTCTACATGAGAAATATATGCAATAAGCGTTAATACTCTGTACATAATCATCAGGAATAATAAGGAAATGCAGGATGAGACTTTGACACGCTGAATTGTGTCTCATGAAACAGGAGATTTGTTATCAATCCGTTTACATTGTGTTCTATTAGTGCAATCTAATATTGTAAGACCTAGTTTGTTTTATTGAGAGAAAATACTGCATTTTTTAGCTTTACTGAGTTTTTTTCGTGCGGTTGTGCCCAACCAAGGAAGTGCTTTAACAATAGACGCGTGTTCAATGACCAGTTTATGTATCAATTAGTTTATTAACCCTCAAACCGCATACTAGTACTAGTTCGCACCAGTAATTTTCAATTAGCTGGCATTTCTCAGTCAAGCGCCTACAGGGTCTGCCCCTACTAAATTTGTCCCTCCAACCTCTTATTCCGTGCCGGTGATGACATACTCATTCGTGCTACAGCTGCTGAATGAGCGACATCTAAAATGGGCGACATGACGAATTGGTGCATATTCGCACCTGTGTGCGGTTCACGTCTGCGGAATTGTGGTCAACACAGATTATTCGAATTCGTGATTTTTGCTGTGTACAGCGGATTTCTGTATTTTTGTGTATGTATTTCTCAACAAATAGTTGAGTTTTCAATAAAAATGTATTTCTCCTTTTATAAACTACTACTTTATCTCGAGACCATGACCTGGAAATATATTGAAACTAATAAAACATTAATGAATATTGAGTTTTAGATAAGATTTCAAAGTAAGTCAATATTTACTCATAAAGACATGCATTTTTTGATATTTTTGGATGAAGTTTCATATCCAAAAGTATGACACTTTTGAAGTCATTGGAAAAATACTCATTGTTACTGTACTACATTCATATATTTGTTTCTATCGAATATAACCTTTTTACTAAACAGTCACCTTGGTTCCAGCAGATTTTGCACAAATTTGAAAAAATTGAAATTTGTTTTTGTAAAAAGTGAAATTTTGAAAAATGCAATATTTTCATAATATTTTTTTTGACTAAATATCGTTTACGGTAAATTTAGGTTATACCAATGGATTTAGCTTGAAATTTTACAACAGAAAAGTGGTAGTACCCAATTCGCACCTGTGTGCCGTTTATGTGTGCTCGAATGAGGTGTGCCGTTTGATGATTAAAACAAAATTACATTGCTCTCGCCATATAGACAAGCTTATCAATGTTATCATAAAGTAAGGGACATAGTTCAACTTATTATACAACTTCAACAAATTAAACCAACAAAAAACAATAGAAACTGAATTCCCTGAATAACACGATTTCTTATGTCCAACTCTGGTTACCGTAACTGTTCAATATGACCTCACAACATTTTGGTTGTGCAAAAGCACCAATCTCTCTTCCAAATTATGCACAGTGTTTTATGTACAACATTTCAGGTTGCATTACAGCTTGCTCCCCGTCTTTTGTCGTTCAAATAACCTCAAACCAAAAATTCGCTGGGTTCAGATCAGGCGATCTTGGGGGCCATTAATAACTTTCAAAATGTAACATTGAAAAACGATAGTTATTGAGTGTTTAATAAGTTACTCGGGGGTCTATTACAGACCCTCTTCTTTCACATTTGCGAATCAATACGCTTTCATTTTATAGGGGCGTACTCTTAAACCCATTCCCGTACGAAATCTTCATAAACCAACAGTATATGTTCTACCACATTCATAATAGCACGGCACTACATTTATTTTTGTTTGCAGATCTATTTTTTTATGTTCAAATCGTTTTCAAATCGTTCGAATTTTCGTTAAGATCAGTTTTATTTTGAGAATAAGTCACTAAATTGTAATCGCTTCATTTTAACGCTTGTGTCAGGAATTGTCACAACATAATTTTGTTTTTCAGATATACTTAAAAGAAATATTTTTGAAAATATTTCAATTTCCTAAAACCATATAATAACTTAAAGTACATTGAGAGCCAACATATTTTTTTCATTTTTATTATACGGCAACTCATTTATTACGTTATAAAACTGGCCCAAATTAATATTTTTCAAAATCTCAAAAAGTCTCGCAAACTTGAAGATATTTATGATTTTTCTAGCTCAACCCGGTCAATATCGTACAATAAACAAAGAAACGGCGTCATTGTTAATTAAGACGAGAAGTGAAGTGAAGTTGTTCAAAAATAAAAAATTAGCGGACGGTTTCAGCTCTACCGACCCCGCGCATTGTGTTCTAGGAAAAAAAATACATAGGAAACTTACTAAAATTTGTTTTATATACATATTTCAAGAACACATAAAAATCTCTGCCTACCGGATTGTAAATATTCGGTATTTATTAATTTCTATTTTTACTTATTTTTCGTTACTGTTATTTACATTTATGTTCAACTCCGGTAAAAGCTTTTGGATGAATGTGCATCCTTCACCTGACGAGACGGTGAAATATAATAATGTAGTTTAAATAATACAGAAGTTAATGACCGTGGCTTCCTGCAGCCGACAGAACTTTAAGGTCTCGCAGGAATTGTTCCATTACAGTATTAAACTTTCTTGAGTAGTACAACTGGTGGTCATAAAACAGTTGGCAAATTACATTTCAATTATAAGCAGATTGGGACACATTCCACAGTATTCATTGGCGTACCAGCACACGGAACATTCAGTGCTATAGTAATATACAATGTGTTCACGAAACTATTTGAACACTGAATGGACTTACAATTACATTCGTATTAGCTTTCAAACTTTATAAAAATGGTCATTCAGCTCAAGCTTTGCTCTACGCTCTACGAGTGATCCTAAGAAAGCTTGTATAAAATTTGCTCCTATAATACGAGTGAGTCCAGAATTTATTTCTCTATTTTTTTTAAAAAAAAAAAAAAAGCTTATTTAAGAATTTAGAAATTACATAGACCTGCCAGGATTTTTTTGAACTCTAATAGATGATTCTGAAGGTTTTTGACATGCTGAACATAATACCATTATCCGATTTACCTTATCATGTCACAATTTTCAGAAAATCTAACCTAAAACTTCAAAAAAAACTAAAAGCAAAAAAGGCCTATATCGGAAGCTTTCATAGCTGAGCAACGAAACGAAATTGGGTAAAATGGACTCGACTACCGTATTCAGTAAATCAACACCTACAAAAATCGAATAGAAGAAATAATAATAATAAAAAAAAAAACATTACTATAAATGGTGCAATTATTATTTTATTTAAGTGATTTCACAAGAATCTCTGATTTCCAGAATCTATGTTCCGGAAACATACAAAGTATTCAAAATTAAATAGGCTAATCCAAAGGTTTTTGCCCTGCTAAACACGATGTCGTTACTTGTTTTTCTCCATGAAGTTAGAATTATGAAAAAACATAACCCTAAAATCTCTATGAAACAAGTCTTTTCTTATTTATTAGCCATAAGTAATATTAGGCACCACTGTCATAGTCTATCTTAATCCATTAAATCATTTTGTTTTTGAAAAAAATATCGAATAAAAATAAGAATAATAAACATAACCTAAAAATACATAAAACATTATTTTCGTAATACTCAAAGCTTTCAATAATTTCAAGCGTTTCGTAATTCTCATTGCTTTCAATCACTCAAAGAAATAATAAATATGTTATTCAATATTTAATATGATACTTATTATATCCTTGAGTGATTGAAAGCTGAGTATTACGAATATGGCGTTTGATGGATTTTAAGGCTATATTTTATTCATTTATTCAAAAATGTTTTCAAAAAAAAATGTATTTGATTAATTATCCAATAAATATGATATAAAATAATAACACTTGCTTCATATCAATTTTAAGGTGGTTTTTTCATAATTCTAACTTCATGGAAAAAAACAAGTAACGCTTTTGTCACTTTGTTAGTTGTTGTTGACCCACGTTTTCAGTTCCTCGTCTATCTCAAATCGCTTACCACCCAGGTGGGTTTTCTGTCGAGGAAACAAATAGAAATCACTTGATGCAAGGTCAGGTGAATATGGCAGATGATCAAAAACTTCCTAGTTGAATTTGGTGAGTAAACCTTGTGCCTTTGAAGAGTTCATTTGTTTCATGATAACGGGTGTTTCAGTACCTGTCTGCATTAATTGCTGCTCCTTTTTCTTTATCCGGAAGAATCCCAGAGTATGGTCGTCATCACTTTTTCAACAGAGTATGTCACTTTATCTTTTTTGGCGCAGCCTCACCTTGTGCTTTCCACACCATACTCCGGCATATTGTTTCTGGCGTTGAATGATGAACCCACATCTCATCACCTGTTACTTAAAATGTTTCTTCAATATCGCAAATTATTGAACATCTCGACACACGACTCAAAAATTATGATCTCAACCATAAATGTAGTTGACGAGTTCATTTTCTGGCTTTGTGGGTAAATTTTTCGTCAAATTGTTCACCTGTGATTTCGTCAAATAGTTAATTATTTACATTCATTTTCTGGTGTTAACATTATATGGTTGTTGTCAAGTATTCATTGTTAATTCATTCTTATTTACGTTGGACACTTAAAATGTTAATTTCTTGATATTGCTATACTTCGCCTGTTATGCAGACAACAATAGATAAGTTTTAATATAATAAGAAATAATTTTATAATGTGCAATACTCTAATGGGACGGGTATTAACAACCGGATGGACAATACACAATTAAAATTAAGTGATTAAATCTGGTAGTGGTAAACTTGGTAAATATATTACTTGTTAATTAACAATTAGGTATAAAAAAAAACATATTTTTTAATAGAATAATACTGCTTTCCACTCAAACATCCTTAAACACTGCTGATGTATAGATAGTTTATTACTAAATAGTCTTGTTTAATATAACTTTAGACAAGTATTTAAGCAAATTGAAGGTGAAGTCGCCTATATGTAGATAACAAATTTATATATTCGGAAAAGAATCATCAATTTATTAAGGCTCAGGATTAGAGTACATCAATTTCGAAAAGTTTGAAACAATGTACAAAAACGATAATTTTTGTTGAATAACGAAGTTGAAAATAAAGTTATTTGTTGTAAAACAAATTTACAGGTTCCTTTTTACTAAGTATAATCACTCAATTAATTTGCCTCTCAGTTGTTGTTACTGTAAAATTGTTACTTGTTTTGTATTTACTATTACTGTCAATATGCTTATTATGGTTACTATTAATTATAACATATTTTATACTTTTCTTTATTTTTCTTTTCGAATTTTAGAAAAAAATAAAATTCCTGTAACCGCAAACACTGGCGAAAATTATTTTATTTGGGATAAATCAGGAACAAACTTTATTAAAAACAAACTCTTTTTTACAAAAAATTGGTATGTCAAACTCATGCGCTGTTGAATCCATTGGTGTAATCAGATCTTGAATAAAAAAATCGCTAGTTAAATGTCAGGATTTTTTAGCTATAAAAAAACTAGGCTTTGAGCTTATAGAAGGCTTTGAAAACAAAAATTGATCTTGAGTGTTTGCACACAATCAGATTTTTTGATGCTCTATCTACTAAAAAAATCCCGGTCAAATCGGATAATAAACAAATTTTTGACACCAGTGTTTCCATTTTTAATGGGACCCTGTATATGACTAACTGAACCATTTTGGAAAAATTTCCAAGACGAAAAACATTTCTAAAGTTGAACCAAAAATACCATAAACATTAAAACCCCTACTATACTATAATGAGTCAAACACGTTACTAATATGGTTTAATAAGGGTTGAAAGTTGATAGCTTGCATGCTAGCTATTTTAAGGAAGACAAGAAAAAAGGTAATTGCAGCTTAGGAAGCAACACATCAAAAGGGTAAAAACCACCCCCTGCTAGATGAGGAATGCAGGTGAGTTGGGAGATATGGGAAAAGAAATGTTCCTCGTTGCCACCCCGGAAATGATTTCAGTGCTCTAACGAGAATCGTGTTTAGTTGCTTTGACCCCATTTTCCAAGGGAGTGTAAAACTACCCCCAAAGTCCCGAAAAGGATTAAGAAGCCTCCCAGGAGTAGAAACATGTACTTTGGAAGTTCCAGTGCTGAAAGGAGAGAAAGGGAAGGGAGAGAGAGTTTTCTTAATTGGAGGTGGGTGTCATCCAGAGTCAAAGTAACTAAACAGGGTTAGTTACGCAGTAGAAACAATGAACATTTTTTCCTTCTTACCCTTTTGAAAGGTTGCTTTCGTAGCTACAATTACCTTTTTCCTTGTCTCCCTTAAAATCACTAGCATGCAAGCTATCAACTTTCATAACGCAGTTATATATCGAAAAGGGGTTGCAAAAAGGTGTATAAAGGTGTATCAACCCCTCCCGAAGGGTGGTCATCCGTTCGTGGAAGTTTTTAACTTACCCTTGCTTGATAAAACATGCCCATTTACACTTATCCCCCAAGATACTGGAATTCGTGAGTTTACTCCCCTTAGAATGATTATTTCGCCCTTACACAAAAATTTAATGGGTATAACTGATATTTTGGACTGGGGAATCAGATTCAGCGTTGAAAAATACATAGGAAATACTATAGTCAGTTCCCCAAATCTTGATCTTATTTTTTTTTTGCAGGGCTGTGTTATCTAACAATCTAACAATAAATGTTGTTCATGCTGTCCCTCAAGGCAGTGTGTTAAGACCCCTGCTCTTGGTGATAATTACAACTGATTTGCCAAGTATTTTACAACAGCAGTGGATGGATCCGTCTGTATGCTGACGACATACAAATTTATAAATCATTTTTATTATTCATTTCATATTTTGATTTCTGTAAATTCAGTACAGTTAATTCATAATATTCTCGCTGACATATAGTAAAGTAGTCCTACGATCTTTTATTTGATTTAAATTCGAGATAAAACAATATGTAAATTTAGGAATGTTTATATAGGTTGGCCTGTCTATAACTTCTTAATATGTGTCCTTGTCTATAAGGATTCAAGTAAAATATTTAATAAAACGCGTGCGCGTAATGAAACCCAATATGGCGCAGTGTGTGGTATATGAGCATTGTTTGGGTATGGTTTTATTTTATGGGCTGGATAGGTCGTAACGTATAAAAATTACGAGTATTGCTTTTTCGGGAATTTGTAGGTGCCAGGTATGGCGTATAAATGTCAGAGGGGCACTGTCTCTTTTTTATTTATATGAAATATAAATGCCTACACATAATTTCGTGAAACGTATGCGTGCATTCGGCTCGGTACTCGTGTTTTCACGAATTTGTTGTCCCCTGCGGTATTATCTTTCTTGGAATCGGCATCCGCAATTGTAAAAAAAATAATTAGCTCTTTCACGGCAACGTTTTTATTGAAATAAATTCTTGCCGATGTAAAAACAAAAACGCTTGTATGACATTTCTGAAAAATAACAACGTGATTACACCAATATTTTTATACTCTTTATTCAGTATTTACTAGATATAGCACTAAACCATAAAAGTGAGGGCCGCACTTAGTACATAGTACCTCATGTCCATCACTGTAGGTACACAAATACGATAACATATAATATTTAAAAAAACACTACCTGGCAACACTAAAAAACATGAACGTGTCAACATGAACGTGTCAAACGTATTTATGTACTTTTTTACTGTTGATCATACTCCTTTATAAACCATTCGTACAAATTTTTAACAGATATGCACTACGCTAGGTACATAGGAGTTTTTACGCGAGTAACAATTTGTAACAGTTTTTAAAATTGGAGAACTTTTTATTTTCGCGACAACCTGTAACTGAAGAGGGCAAAGAGGAGTATTAAAGTGACGGGGTCAATTATACGTCATAAGGAACATATGGAATAAAAACAATTAACCAAGGAAGTTTACTGTAGCTGACATTTGTTTGTGTATATGAATGCGTTAGCAAGTTGGGCTAACCTGCATATTTGTCTTATATTTATGAAACTTGTGGTAAACGTGCACATAAAAGTTACTATTTTTATATTTTCCACACCAAAATAAAAAGAAAAGTTCAGTTTTCAAAGTAAATTCGTGTACATCTTATATACAATATTACATCTTCACCACTGATTATACCTACCATGACTAATTTTTTGTTGTTGGTGTGCTGAAAACGTCTTGGACATCACAATTTTTTCATATGCTGAGTATTAAGACATAACCTCCAAATTGACTAAAATTAAAACTTTTTTAGAGGTATAAGCAGTCAACCTCGTCACAAGTATAAAATATTTTCTTATAAACGTGCTTTTTTAGAAGGTGAGTCCCTTCGCCACTGACCATCGGGCTGCTTTTTTAAAAGATGAGTCCCCTAGCCTCGCACTATCTACAATCTAGATGGTAAGAGGCTATACTCACTCATATATCTCTGTAAATCTCACCATCTAGATTCTAGATGAGAGGCTTGGGGAATCGCCTCTTAAAAAAGCACCCCGATGGTGAGAGGCGAGGGGACCCACCTTTTAAAAAAGCACGTTTATATGGAAATATTTTATACTAGTGACGAGGTGGTCTGCTTATACCTCTAAAAAAAGTATTTATTTTAGTCAATTTGGAGGTTATGTCTAATACTCAGCATAGGAAAAAATTGTAATGTCCAAGACGTTTTCAGTACACCAACAAACAGATAAGAGGAATCTGACATTTCTACTACAAAACCTTTTTTTATTTTGTTCGTTTAATCTTTTAATTTATGTAATTTCACATTTTGGTCATATTTTTTTCATGTTTTTTTGGAAGTTATATGAAAATCTATCCGCGAATTGTTACCTTTGATCGCATATTCAGATTAGACGCTCCAAAATGTATATACGCATGCTCGCCAGCTTAAACTTCTAATTTACTTGATAAAAGTATTTATGTTTTTCAATTTCAATTCAATTTCAATTTTCATACAGCCTATGGAATAATTCTGATCTCGTGTTTAGTATACAAAAAAAAAAACATATGGAATGGTATAAAGTCTATCTGCTACAAAACTTTTTGTTTTTTATGCTGCTTTATTTTTACATGCTTTTGAGGTTATATTTACTTGATTTACGCAAAATCCAGACGTGATAGAGGGAAACGCACAACGGATTATTTTTGAGCGACCAAAAATACGTATAAGACACCTAATCTTGTTTGCGTAAAAACAAAAAAAAAATTATGGTCCTGTGTATTAATTCAAGCTTTTACTTTTAAGAGACGTTTCCGAATATTCTTCCAGATTTGAGTTTTCTGTCCCAGAGCATGTCAGATGAAACAAATCTCTTATGACTGTGAATGGTTGCTAAGCTGCAGTTTCTGGATAGCTTATAACTTCAATCAGAAAATATGAACAATAGATTTTCACCAACAATTGCTTCAATGACTAAATATGACAATATTTTACCTCAAATTCAACGAGAATGAATCAAGGGAATACAGTAGTGAACAAGAGATGTTAGGTAACTTAGTTGACTGTTTGATTCTTTTGCTTTGGCCTATATATCTTTTGTGAAATATTTTATCTGGGCATTTAAGGTGTGGAGTATGAATGTCTTGAAATAAAGAAACCACTGACCAAGTTTTCAAGTGAAATTAAAGAGTTCCAGAGTTTGAGGAATATGCCCTAATGGCCAACAAGTGGTCAAAATAAATCATGAATTCATTTTCAGTTGACGATGTTATTCGGGATTGCAAGATTTTATCTCCATGAGAAATAAAGATAATAATATACATAATTCGACATGTCGTTGCATTGTGTTTTAAAAAAGAAGAAGTTGAAAATTACATTTTCATGCCTCTACTCTGATTTTACTTCCATATCCATATGGTGGAGTCCATTGGGTCATTGAGGTCAATGTGGTTAATGGGGTCATTGTGGTCATTGGAATCATGGGAGTCAATGGGATCTTTGAAGTAATGGAATTATTGGGGTCACTGAGTTCCTTAGGGTGTCAATTGGATCATTGAGGGCATGCGATCACTGGTGTCATTGAATCATTTGATGAAATCATCGGGATCATATGATAATTGTAGGTCATGGAACCATTGGGGTCATGGCATAGTTGACGTCAATGAAATAATTAGGGTCAATTGAATCATGGTTGAAGTCATTGAATGACTGGACTCAATGGAATCATTATTTCACTATTTTTAATAAATACTACTTCCAAAATACTGATATTTTGGAAGTAGAAATATGTGGTGAGAAGTACAGAAAAACTGATTTTTCTGTACATTTAACCTCATATTTTACTTTTTACGGAAACGGTCATTTGATTTGAAAGTATTTATTAAGATATTAAACTGCGCCAAACCTTTGGTAAAAGTCCTTTTGAATATACTAACAGTTTGTAAAAAAGGTAATTGTGTTCAGTTCTTTTGGTGATGCGACTGATAAGCAATAAGTACAGGAACAAAATACAGTCTGCATGATTGAAATGAAAGTATTAACAGCAAACTACCTGCTTACACAGGTGCTGTGGGTAGAACAATAATAATAATCTCTAGCGCAATAGCAATACATTGTGTTAAAATGATTAATGTTTATTGCATGAAAACGGAAATTGAGTAAAAGAAAATTTGCACGTAAATAGTTTTATGTGTTACAAATATACATCTGAATAGTGATTGTAGTTATAGATACGTTTATAGCTCCATAAATATAGACGTTCCACTTACAATAATTAGTTGTAAAAATGGATCTTAGGATAGCCTCATAATATACCTAACACATCTTCATAAATTCAACTCAATTACAGAACATCAGTTACCTAATACATATAATTTAATTTAAAAAAATGAATCTCTACTCTGGAACAGACATGACAGACACAATTTGGATTTTTTTACTTTTAACTAATATTTAAAAACTGAAACAATAAAATAATAATATCTAAACATAACTGTGTAGTATTTTATTGTGGTAAGTGTTAATAGGGGAAAACGAACCAAGGATATCAAGGTAAAAAATATAATAAAACATTTAAATCCAGTTATAAATTTTCTACAGTCTCACATGTAAAAAAAAACTGCAATGAAAGCAATAACTAGGAAATAGTGTAGGGGTGAAGGGGGCACTATAGGACACTTTTTATTTTGAAGCTCATATATTTTTCAATTTTTAAGAAGTTGGGTCTCCCATTGAATTATAAGTTAATAGCTCAATATAAACGTATGGCAAAACAAACACATTTGATAGTAGTACGCTGTTATTACATTTTAAAAAAGTGTTCCCTCTTCCCTCTGCCCTAATCTGCCTCCCTGGAGGGGAAGTTTAGGACGTCGCTGGGGCAGTTTAGGACTGATAATAGAAAACCGAGATAATTCTCGTCTTCTTTACTTATTGAAACCAATAAATCTCTTGTTATGGAACAGTCTTACAAACCTCTTTTAATGTTTTTTTTTCCTTAACAATACAGTAGATAATTTGTAATCAAATAAAAATAAATGTCCACTTATTTTTTATGGAACCTTGATTAAGACGGAAATTAAAAAATAGAAATTTAACACAAATAGAAAAGACACGTCCCAATGTGCCCCATAAATTTCGTTTAATACCGCCCCAATCCTAACATTGACAAGAAAAATGTAATACTTCATACTATCTCTTTTATTATGTCGTATTTCGTTCATTACAACGGAAAACATATAATCACAACCAGAACATACAAGTAGTTTCTTTTTGAACAATAGTTTAATATACAGATGCGTTCTGCGAGCATTTGCGAAATAATTACAATAGTCAGGGAAAATCACTAACAGCTTATGTATTAATTTGATAGCTGATAGCGCGGAAGGTCTCACGTGACGTTTGTTCATTGACCGGTTGCCAACCAAAAAATGCATTGAACATGAAAAAAAAGTGACAAATTTGTTCTTTATTCGAGATGTTCTAAACTGCCTCTGTCCTAAAGTGCCTCCTTCTCCCGACTATTTTCGACTTGCCTCATGTATCGCCTCAGCATTAAAAAAATCAAGATGTGGGATCTAATATGGTGGACGTCGATCTAAAAAAAATCAGTGTTTGAAAATATCCTATATTTGACCTTACATATAGCCAAAACGCTGTTTTGGGTCACTTTTTTGGGTCACCTTCAAATATATCAAAATATAGAATTGGTGACTAAATTCTTAGGTAAGATTCAGTTAGGTATACGTGAAAAATAATTTCTAAGTGACTGTTATTGTTTGTGGAGTGCCTGTGAATTTGTTTTTAGTTACAAAAAAAAATACCAATGTTTCTGTTCATTCAGGTCTTATTTTATTTTTAAATAAATATTTTTTCTGTATTAAAACGGTAAAAACTGACATCGGCCGCTCTCTTAATTTTTTTTACTATTAAATGCCTTTATTCTTCTCTTTTATTAATTATTTATTACAAAACAACGTCACACGGTTAAAGAGTATTGTATGGCCGTCTTTAGAAGCATGATATTACTCATAATTTAGCAGGGATGATGAAAGTCCTAGTTAGGAGAATGTTTGGACCCTAAACATAAAACTTTATAGCTTCGTTACAACCATCAATATAGTGCAGCTCTCTTTCTAATTATATCTTACCTAATGTTTTATATTAATTTGAGAAATTCATTAACTTTAAATGAGTTCTTTTTATGAATCTCTTCCCCGAAATCGTAATAATTCTTATTATGAAGGTCTGTTAGACTCTTGTTCACAAAATTAAATCAGCTCTTTTGTATTAATACATGATGAGTTATTTCCAAAATGATATTTCATGATGGTGATATTTTTGTGAATATATTTAATTGTACGTTCTGATTTTATTTCTGACTTGATATTTTTAGAAGGAAATTTAATTTATTTAAAATTTTTTACTTCAGGTATCTTCTTGAGAAACAATTTGTAAATTTTCTTCCAAAAAATAGAAGATCTGGAGCAAAGAAGACAAAGAAGATTTGTATATATTTTTTAATTTTTTGAAAGAAAATTTTAGACAATCCCATAGATACGTATATATCATAGATATATAATAAAAACAACCAGTGGTGGGTGGTGGAATTTGATGTACTCATATTTTCGTAATGAAGCATGGGACCTAAATCATATTTTAAAGGGATTATCAAACCTAAGTAGAAGGCTATAATAACGAAAAAACTTCAAATTCACGAACCATTTTTCAAAAAAATGTCTCCCTCGTCAGGTTATCTTGGAAACGGCTTGAAAAATATTTGCAAAATTTATTTATTTTTCATAATCACCAAGCAAAGACAGTATTTTGACAGACATTAAAGTGGTTTTGAATCGCTTGGTTACAGATTTGGTGACAAGAGTCTCTAAAGTTGTTCTAATGCTATTATTAAAGTTGAGCAAATGCAAAAAAGAAAATATTGCGTGATTATTCACATTTTGAACCTCCGATGAAACGGAGACATTCCGATATTTCAGAATTAAGAAAAGGACCACCCTTGACGACATGTGTATTTTTTTCAGGAAAGAAATTAGATTATTTCAGAAATTATCAGCTTATTATATTAGGCAAACAAAGGTATATTGGGCAACAAAATAATATGGTTTTCGTAAACCGGTTTTTTCTAGTGCGTTTTAAAAATGAGTGACATTAATTTTTAGCAACGGTGTGCTATCAGGTTTTGTTTTAGACTTGGACACAGCGCAACGGATACTTTTGCAAAACTTCAGCACACCTACGGAGACAGTGTTTTTTTCAGGAGGCCAGATTTTTCGGTGGTTGAAGGCATTCTCAGAAAGAAGAGAGTCGATTGAAGATGAACCACGCAGCGGAAGGCCGTCATCTTCAAGAACCATGAAAATGCCAGTATACGGGATCTTGTGCGTTCATATCGTCGGTTGACGACAAGAATGAAGAGTTAAATTTGAATCACACCATTTTTCATCAGATTTTGACTAACGAATTGGGGATGAGAAAAATTTTCGTAAAAAAACCTTCAGCAGGATGTGTTCCAGCACTGTTATGAGGAATGAAAGAACTGTCTCCAGAGCTGTGTGGCTTCCCAAGGAGTTATTTTGAAGGAGACAATACGAAATTGTAATTCTATTCGAACAAAAAAAAATCTAAAAAAATCAGTCTCTTTACTTAATTTACATACCTCGTATGTTGTGTAGCTTTAAATTTCGTCAGAAAGGTTACTAAAATGAAGGCAGATATTAGCGTGGTTTTGAATCGCTTAGTTACAAGTCTCTAAAGTTGTTCTAATGCCATTAGTAACGTTGAGCAAATGCAAAAAATGGCGTGAATATTCACATCAGCTTTAGATGGAGGCCTTACAATACTTCAGAATTTTAAAAATAACGACCACCCTGGACGACATGTTTTTTTTTTCAGGAAATACATTAGCTTATTTCAGAAATTATACCACGATTCTCTACGCTAATTCTACATAATGTAGCACATAATTACGTTTTGTCATTTAGCAAGTTTTTGTAACAGGGGCTCACCTAGAGCAACACCTGTCCGTTGGCTTATTACAACGAAAAAAAAAATGTTTAACGTCTATTCTCGCATTCTAACAACACCGACTTTTCATATTTTCATACTTTTCATTCACGGAATATATTGTAATAAAGCCATTACTGTGTTTCTAACACATGTATAAATTTGGTCTTAAATTTATTCATTATTCATTATATGCCAGAAAATATATAATTTTCTTTAATAAATTCTGTCAGTATAGGATATGGAAATTCATGTGCATATCAAACGCTCGTTAAACTGTAGTGAAGGAAATTGTGTGAAATACAACATACTCGTTACATATGACCATAAAATATACCTTACCATATTCAAGACATGAACGGAAAAGTATGAGTATTGAAATAATGTTTCGTGGGATAAGAATGAATATCTCTGGCACCTGCTATAAAATGTGATATTTATGAAGATAAAGTA
Organism: Aromia moschata; assembly: GCA_029963805.1. NCBI lineage: Eukaryota > Metazoa > Arthropoda > Insecta > Coleoptera > Cerambycidae > Aromia > Aromia moschata. Next base: position 459,144 of record JAPWTK010000281.1, on the reverse strand, counting down.
TTCCCTTTTTGATACACGAAGTGAATTAAAATTCCAAATTTCGATGATCTGTCAGAAACTATACGTCAACTTATTTATTTCTTTAAAAATTAGATGTACGAGGTGTGTAAATTAAGTAATGAGACTGGCAACGTAGTGCCTGATCTAGCAACACTGCGGAGACGGGACTTGGAAGGGCGATAGGTTAACATGTAATGCACCTTCAGTACAAGTTAGAACTTGTTAGTCATTTGTTTGTTCTTTGTGACTGTTTTCGTAAACTGTTTTTTTTTTCTAGAGCATTTAACAAATGAGTGACATTAATTTTGAGCAACGGTGTGCTATCAGGTTTTGCTTCTGACTTAGACACAGCGTAACGGATACTTTCGCAAAACTTCAACGCGCCTACGGAGACAGTGTTTTTTTCAAGTGCCCGGGTTTTTCGGTGGTTTAAGGCATTCTTATAAGGAATAGAGTCGATTGAAGATGAACCACGTAGCGGAATACCTTCGTCTTCAAGAACCGATTAAAATGTCGATAGAATAAGGGATTTCGTGCGTTCAGATCGTCAGTTGACGACAAAAATGATCGGGGAAGACTTAAATTTGAATCACACCACTGTTCATCAGATTTTGATTATGAATAGGGATGAGAAAAATCTGCTCAAAAATGGTTCCAAAAGACCTTTCGTAGGAACAAAAGTGCATCAGGAGAGAAATGTGTCTTGACTCTTTGGAATCTATTGAAAATGATCCCCATTTTATGGAACGTGTCATTACTGATGATGAGACGTTGGTGTTTGAGTACGACCCGGACACCAAGTGCCAAAGCATGGAATGGCACACTTCAAGCTCTCTAAGACCCAAAAAATGCAAATGCATGCTAATTTGCTTTTTTGATACCCAGAGAATTGTCCACAAAGAGTTTGTGCCTCCAGGCCAAACAGTAAATCAACACTTTTACAGAGAGGTTCTTGAAAAACGTCGAAAGAGGGTCATCTGTGTGAAACCAAACATCAAAAGCAACTGGATGTTGCATCACGACAATGCACCTTGTCACACAGCCATTTCAGTAAACTGAATTTCTGTGGCTCCTCAGCCTCCGGATTCGCCGGATTTGAGTCGTTGTGACTTTTTTCTCTTCCCGAGATTGAAAAATTACCTCAAGGGTCATTTTGGGACCATAGAAAACATCAAACGGCTGTAACCGAACAACTGAAGGCTATTCCAGTATATGGGTTCCAGCACTGTTATGAGAAATGGAAGAACCGTCTCCAGCATTGGTGGTTTCCCACGGAAGTTATTTTGAAGGAGACTACTTTTACGTGTTTAGTGAGTTTTCTGTCACCATAGTCCACCATCATTAAAATTTCAGTTCTTTGCTTTTCGCTTAATGCTGTCGTAATAATAATTATTTCTAAACTACAAAACTGTTGGGTTTTTTATCTTTAACTATTTACAAAGCTGACAAAACGCAGGTAACTGACAACGAACGTCATCAACTTATTTTCATGGCCGACTTGATAAGAATTGGATTAACGAAGTCCCGTATCCAGAAAGAGATGCTCATTCCACAAATACAAAGAAAATTATACCATTCCATTACAAAAAATAACGGCGGTTGCCATAGCAACAAACTTGTTTACGTTAAGAACAATCGAAAACTGCCAATTTGTGGGAACCAACTAAAATTTCAATAAAAACAAGGACCTTTCATTAATTTTTAACCACACTGTATTATCACTAAATATTCAGTCTAGCGCTTCGGTATAACTTTTAACTCCATATTTTTACTTGAATTATATTTTAATCTGATGAGAGAAACCGTTTCCCCAAAATGTTGCAATTAAATTCACTGGAAACCGCACTGCGCTTAATTCAATTACATGTACAACACGCCGCAAAAAAAGGGGAAGTACAATCGTCGACCGAAATTAAAAAAAAAAAGTTTCTTTATTTATCAAACATGAGTAGGTAAGCAAAAGTGGTCGTCGTTATATAATTCAATACCAGCTCATTGTGCGAATCTCTTATGAAATTTGCCGACAAAAACTAATAAGAGACTCACAAAGGATCCGATTTAAAAAGGGTTTGACCCTCCGCCGTGCACCGGTAGCCTTTGACCCTTTTGAGCGCACTCAACTGAAATCTGATAAGTTTCTCTTAAAATCCAAGTACTTATAATTAATTTCCAAACCATGTGTGTAATGCTATTGAGGTTATATTACAAAATTTCAAAAGGCGCCAAAGATACCTTTGTAATAGGATTCCGCGCCCTCCTGAAAAGAGTATAGGTAACCCTCCTATTCGCTTCGTTTTTCTAACATAATACAATTGCAGAAAGGTGTTATGAATGGCGGCTTTATTAAGGTAAAAAATATTTTGTATCCTATTTTTTATCATATCATAGAAAAATACTTATGATTTAGTACTCTGTATTAAAAATTGTCTATTTAACACTTTTTCCCATTATCTAATATGTCAATTTATACCAGTAATCCTAAAAATAAATCATTTTTAGTATACGAGGTGTGTAAATTAAGTAATGAGACTGGCAACGTAGCGCCCGATCTAACAACACTGCGGAGACGGGACTTGGAAGGGCGGTAGGTTAACATATAATGCACCTTCAGTACAAGTTTGAACTTGTTAAATTTATTTGTTTGTTCTTTGTGACTGTTTTCGTAAACCGTTTTTTTTTCTAGTCCGTTTTAAAAATGAGTGACAATAATTTTGAGCAACGGTGTGCTATCAGGTTTTGTTTCAGACTTGGACACAGCGCAACGGATATTTTTGCATAACTTCAACATGCCTACGGAGACACTATTTTTTCAAGAGCCCAGGTTTTTTTAAGGCATTCTCAGAAAGAAGAGAGTCGATTGAAGATGAAACACGCAGTGGATGACCTTCATCTTTAAGAACCAATGAAAATATCGATGGAATAAGATCTTGTGCGTTCAGATCGTCGGTTGACGACAAGAATGATATGGTTAAATTTGAATCACACTTGACTTTTGACTAAAAATCTGCACCATTTCAATACTGCACCTGTTCAAATGGAACCAAAATTCCTCAATGGGCCTCACCTGAGGAACGTTTGGAGGTTTCGGAACAAAATTGATGCCGTTTGTGGCTAACCAGTCTCTTGTTCTTCTGGAGTAATGGCATAAGAACAAGTCAGGCCAGAACATAATTTGGTCGTTGGGATGATGTGTGTTTATAAAATGTCAAAGTTTTGTGAGGCATTTTCGTATGTAAGTGTCTGCATAGATGGCTTCACCTCGAATACACGCAGCATGATGTGGTGAAACACCAACCTCTGATATGGCACACCACACCAAAATTGTATCTTCAAACTTGACTTTGCCTTTGAATTTAACTTTGTCAGGAGCATATTGTATATTGTCCATATAGAAACCCTCACTTTGGATCTCCAAGTTGAATAACATGAAACATTTTTCGTCATCCATAACGATAACTTTTTCACGAAAATGAATGCGTCTCAAAGCACAGCAAGTCTGGGAAGTATTTCCAACTGAGCTGCGGTGTATTTGGGAGCATTTCTTCTTTTACCATAATTTAGATTATTTCCGACTAATGATCGACTGACAATGGCGCATGAAAAGTGATATCTTCGAGATAATTTACGTTTTGGCATTCCCAATGTGTTTTTTTTGCTCTTTCAATCAACCGTCACTCATTAAATTGGCTTAAAATTTTAGGTTGTCCACCTTTAAGTAGATTGATACAAGGGATACCCTCCTGGCAATCTTTCATTGTCTGATAGGTTGTCGAAACCGAAATAGCTTGCTCTCTATAGATCCTAACAATATCGCGATTAGGTACTCATCCCGCCAACTGATAAATACCTCCACGAAGATCAAGCTTTCAAATAAGATTTTTTCATCAGTTTGTTTGCCATATTTCTGTCAACATGAAATAATTTTGTCTTTTCGCGCTTGGTTGTTATGGAAACCAACTTATTTTTTTTTTAAACCATATCCCGTACGTTTTCTCTCAATATCTGAAAGAGCAACTGTTTCTCTTTACTCTCACTAAAAATTTGATATGGTTACACAAATTTTCGCAGAAAAAACACAATTAAAGTTAATGTTTGTAAAAGAATGTAGGTAATTGCTTACTTAATTATTTATTTTTTTGATAAAAGCAGTGTTTTTCCTGAAAAAAATTGAACACCCTGTGAGTTGCCACAATCTTGTTACCATTAACAACTGGTATTGCCGTTAAGAACTAATTCACCTGTTTATTACAAAAAATATATATAAGTTTTCAAAACATTTTCATATTTTCGTTTAAAATTTCTATCAGACCTTGTAGTTTTGGCTACACAAATTTGGTAGATTGCCGGTAAAAGCGTATTTAAAAAGGACGTTTTATGTCTCATCTTTCTTAAATACCTAAAGAGTAAACAAAAAAAAATAATGTGCGCCATCATTTACAGAACTTTCCTGGAAAACGTTTTGATTATATACATATCCAGTGGCTAAATTATCTTTTTCCAGCTATTTTTATTTTCCATTTCAAAGGACTTGAATTTTTAATATTCGCTTATGTTCATGTTACTCTGATATTTCTGGTAGAGACAGTTGAAATATATTAAAAATGTACTGTATGAAAAATACATACACTTAATTGCCTCATATTTTAGATCTCTTTGATATTCATTTTTGCTAAAAACACATGTATTCACTTTTATAAAGAGAATCATTATTAACGCTGAAATACTTTTTCATTAAAATGAACACACATTTCATTTATTTAACTTAAAGTCGTTAAATACTAGATTTCAGTTAGACAAAAGAACACAAGCAAACAAAATTAAAAAAAAAATCAAACCCCGGGTCCGAACCACTTATTTTCTACGTATTTTGGGTCGCTAAATCCGAATCCGGAGTTAATTTTGGTGGGTTTGCTCGCTGTCTCTGTCAAAATGCAAAAAAAAAAATGCCAAAATTACACCATCATGAAAACAAACAGAATTATCGAATCATTTAAAATGCATTTCACATGTCTTTTTGGTTGTCCAATTCGAATTATTTTAAACCATAACTTGGTTATTTAAATAATAATTTAAATAACCAAAGTTATGTTAAACCATAGAAAGCATTTTTTTTTAATTAAACTAAGAAAAATTGCGAAAATGTGACCAAAACCGCCATTTTTCTGCATTTGTTTGTCAGCTTTTTTTTCAATCTGACCGTCAAATGCCCTTGAAATACAGGTCAGCGATCCCAAAAACATCAGGATACCTTGGTCAAGTCAGGTGAGCAAGTCTGGATATTTTGCATTTATATCGAGCCATAAAAAAAAACCATCATCAAAGTTGGCCTAGTAAAAAAAGACATTTTTCTTAAATTTATAACCTTATTTAATTGCCAAATCTGTTGCATTATATGACAGCCATTATTTATTTTACAGTTGTGACAGTCACTTGTCAAAAGTTTGGCATAAGCGAAAAGCTTCGACATGACCACTATTCCTGTCTCTCTCATTCATAGCCAACTTTGATGACGTTTTCTTTGGATGTCTCTTTATTTGCCGTAAACGAATAAATAGTAAAACCACCCTCTCCAGCTAAAACCGCCCAAATCGTCCTTTCTCCTTTTCACAAGATCATGCAACGTTGCTCTGTGCGACATCTTTTTATAGCCTCATCTTAATTTTTCAAATCAATATTTCTGATTTGGTGCATCTCCAAGCTAGGATTACAGAAAATATGCAATAATAATAAAATAAATTCTCAGATCTTACACAATATTTTCAATTCGATCAGAAAGAGATGTCAGATTTGTCTGGACCAAGGTTAAGGACATATTCAGCAAATGCTTTAAATTGTTATAAATAAACCTTGTCTGTTTTTCTTAATCTGTAGAAGTGTTAACAAAGGTTTTCGAGTATTTGAAAGTGAGTAAGCCGTTGACTGCCACGGAATTTTCACGATTCCGGCCTAAAGAGCCAATTTGATTTAAACATGTTATATTATTAGAAACGTTAATAACAGTACATACTAGTAATAATCAAAAAAGCTTAAAAACGTTTCTGTATGTGAAAATGTAAATATGATTCATATAATACCTACAATTTATTTCCTTGTACAAACTTTTTCTTTTTGAATAAACTTATGCACAAATATGCCAAGTAATGAAGGGACGAGATAACTCGTAGAGGGGAGTCCTGGACAAGTAAACAACCTACGAGATATCTCGTAGTTGGCAGTCAACGTGTTAAGTAAATAAAATTAATTTATACGAGGTATGGCTATTAAATAACCAAACTGATGCTGCTACCAGCGCGCTGCGAGCGTATCGCGACAGGTTTGAACAGAACTGTGTCTGGTGATACTTTCCCCACCCTGATCTCGCTGGACAAACCAGTGGGTCACTCAGTTTGACTGTAGCAGTCGTTTGAAATAGTCTAGGCATCAGTGACGTGTCGAAAAAATGTCTAGTGTTCAGATGAACAAGGGTTAATCAAAAGTTTCTTCCTGGAGTGGGTACTGGAACCTTCGGCGTGAAAAAAAAAACTGAACGTTTTCCACGAAACACCGAACTACTACACTTTTCTCCCCCCCCCCCCCCCCCCAAAAAGGAAAAAAAAAAAAAAAGAAAAAAAAAACCCCAAAAACAAACCCCCCCGAAAACCCCCCCACCCGGACAACAAAAACCCCAAAAAATTCTTTTTTTTTTTTTTTTTTTGGGGAAAAACGGGAAACCCCCCAAAAAAAAAAAAAAAAGAAAGAAAGGGGGGGGAAGGGAAACCAACCCCCCCAACAAAAAAATTTTTTAAAAATTTAAAAAAGGAAAAAGGGGAAAAAAACCCACGCCGACCCCCCCCCCGCCCGGCCCCCCCCGCCAAAAAAGGAGGCGGAAAAAATTGAAAAAATTGGTAAGTAAATTAACTTCCAAGAATGTTTTTTAAGCAGCCGCGGGGGGGCTGAAATAATAGGAATAAAAAAAGAATGTGTTCGCCAGATTTTGCATGAATTGTTCAACATGCGCAAAGTTTGCGCAAAAATGGTGCCAAAACTCCTGAGCAAAAGGAATCAAGAATGAACAGTTGCGCTCACATTCCAACATTGGCACTGATCCAGGCTTGTTAGACACGGTGACACTGAAGGGGACAAGACTCGAAAGTGTGGAAGCGGTTAAAGCAAAGGCGACGGTTGTTCTGAACCAGCTGACAGAAGCGAACTTCCAGCACTGCTTTCAACAATGGAAAAATCGTATGGAGCGGCGTAGAGATCGCCAAGGGGAGTACATTGAAGCCGAAAAAAATTACATCTGTAATTGGTAACGAATAAAAAGTGTTATGACAGCAGTTCGGTTATTTAATAGCCACACCTCGTATATGAATGAATAGGCCAGTCAATAGAGCTTTTTGACATGACACGATTGATACCTGAAATCCGACTCGGGATACTTTTAAGTTCAGTCCTAAGATGAAAACGTATAATGAATTGGACTAGGAAATAGTTGCACTTTTTTTTTAATAACAAATTAGTGAAAAAAAAAATGGAGTTTTTTCAGTTTTTTGCTTATAGAAGGAAAGATATTGAAGCAATCACATCACATCCAATAGGAAAGTTGTAGAGAATTCAAAAAACCGAATAAAGTTTTTTACATCGTATTTTGAATATTCCATAACACGTCGAGCAATAGATTAAATAACATTGTCTCGACGGATTCGGAAACTACAGAGTGTAAACTACAATTCTCGTTTACTTTATATGGAGCTTGAACACCGCGCGAATTTGCTGGTCGCTGCCGCCGCTTCCCCTCGCTCCACCGCCACCTATACCACGCTCGACTGTCAGCGCGCCGCCGAACATTTTGCGCGGTGTTCACAGGCGTTTTACACCAATTTAATGGCATTTAAATGAAACAAAGTAAATCGACGAATTGTAGCTTACACTCTGTAGTTTCTGAATCCGTCGAGAAAATGTTATTTAATCTATCGCTCGACGTCTTATGGAAAATTCAAAATACAATGTAAAAAAGTTTATTCAACTATTGCGCAAAAACTATTCATCGGACATAATCCAGTTTTTGCACACTCATTCTTCGTGATATTACCTACATTTTCCCACAAGATTGACTCTTCTAATGCAAAAATACTCGAATTACGAATTTATTAAGAAAAGGTAATTTTTTGCCTTTTTTCCGAGTTTTCTCAGCGAAAAATGTACCGATTGACTTGATTTTTTTTGAATTCTAAAGGTTTTTGAATTCTCTACAACTTTCCTATTGGATGTGATGTGATTGCTTCAATAGCTTTCCTTCTATATACAAAAAACTGAAAAAACTCCATTTTTTTTTTTTCACTAATTTGTTATTAAAAAAAAAAAGTGCAACTATTTCCTAGTCCAATTCATATACGTTTTCATCTTAGGACTGAACTTAAAAGTATCCCGTAGTCGGATTTCAGGTATCAATCGTGTCATAAACTCACCCCTTTTCGAGCTCTATTGACTGGCGTAGAAAGGCCAACAATTTTTGGAACATTACGGCAAACAGTAAATACATACGATTCTCGATCAAGTTTGCCGCAAGTAATCCAATATGCAGCTTTTCACTGCAGAAAACGCGATACATCTATCCTTAACCTAATTATTGATTTATGTGTTAGCCGACGCTGGTAAAGCGTTCTCTTAGTGTCACTTGGTTGTTGTAATGACACAGTCCAGTAATCCGTTCTGGAATTGGGTCGGCAGAATAATAGAAGCACTTACAATGTGGAGGGTTGCCAGAAGGTTTTGTGGCATTCTGCATTCATAAAATACAGGGTAACTTTATATTAGATTTAAGGGCTCTAACACTTTCGTCGGATTAAAAAACTTTTGATTTGTACGTCCTCTTTAATACAATTCGATCATGGCGAGGGAATTTAATACCGTTTATAATTAAAACAGATCATCGATTTCTGGCCTAGCCCGTTTGGCCGGACACATTTCGCAGACATTCCACGTTAAAACAAATTGTAATAATCCCTGGCATGTATAATTTGAAGAAGAATGCAAATGCTATATTTTAAATGATAGCAATTAAATTCGACTTATTGGAATGCCAAAAATCTCTGTTAATTGATTGTCGATTTTAATCATTATACATGCTGTTCCACGGCTCACAGTGGTCAATTTTGCGATTCTAGAAGGACAAAATTATTTAAACAAAAAACGTGTTTATTTTGATAAAATATCATTTATTTTGAAAGTTTAAGGTAATTACTGTGTCATATATAGCACATCAATAAATAAATAAAAAATAAATACATAATAAAAAGTACAAAGTTCCATAAAATGACACAAATAGCTCTATAACTACAAATGTTTAATAAAAATAAATGGAATATTAAATAAAGTTATCTAGTCACTACTACACACTAGTCAGAACTTCCATCGGAACCCCATTTAAAAATTATTTCAACATCGTTTAGTTCAACTTTATTCTGCTCTAACACGACCCGTTGCACTTCACAAATCCGTCTCGTAGTATGTTCTATTAAAGATTGTAAATCCACTTCAGCAGCTGTTTCTGTAACTACGACATTTTCCGGATAGCACTTTGCCTTGGCTTCAATCAGGAAAGGATATGATGGACATACCTTGGAGATACATGCCTTGGACATACGATCTTTTGGTCATTTTCCCGTCTAAATAAGTGCTTCTTCATTATTTAGCTTTCGCCCTGTAGTATCAGGGAGTGAAAAGACTTCTTGAAACGTGTAGCACGTTTCGGAGAAGTAGATACCATTTTTTTTAGCAATGTTGCTGCATCACGGTTACCCTCAGACTGTAAACTTGCTTGAGCCGCATAAATCAATTCTTTACTAGTGCTTGTCTCTAGCAATGGCTGTATTTTGCGTCTTTTGGTCTTTTCACTTGATTGTTCAAATAATTTTTTTTGGCCTCCCTGGACCACTTGATCTGGAAGCTGCAGGTTAGCTCTGAACATCCGGTATATATGGTTGTAATTCAGGTAAAACCAACCAGGTCTTCCAACCATGTTTTGTGTTTATTTACTAAACTTCTCCTTATTTCTATAACGTTCTGCCCATCTTTGAGACAATTTATGGCTAAATGACGAATTTTTTTTCATAAGAACATCTTCTAAGTTAGCATCAGGGGTTGCAAGATTGAAGTAATTAAAAATATACGAATACATCTTCATATATATTTTGCCCTTTTCCGGTTCACTAACCCATATCTTCGAATAGGCTTCTGCGAGGTATGACATACGTTTCTAAAATTAAGGATAAAATAATTAGACGCACTTAGACGCAGGCAATTTTTTTGTAATTTAGTAAAGTAAATTACAGGCAATCTATGGAAAAAAGATCAACGCGGAAGAAAGCGGAAATCAAATTGTAGCTCTCGAGAAACTTTAATATTGCAGAAAATGTAAAATTTTTACAGAACCAACTATAACCAAAAATTTTCTGATTTCAACAAAAAAAAAAATGTTGTTTTATACCAAAATAAAGGACATACCTTCCACCTTCCACAGATTAGCAGAACAGCCGTAATCATGGCAGCAGTGGAGCACCTCCTCTTTGATATGTGTTCCTGTTGGGCGGGGTACCTCCTTTGTATGCAATATATTGGTTTCAAAAATATAAAAAATTCACAAAGTTTGTTCAAATGTTAATAAAGAGGATATACAAAAGTTGTTCTTTGATTTACAAAAAAAATACCAGTATAAGAAAAACATCATAAGTCGAGTTACTTAAATAAAACTAGTTGTATAGTGTATTACAAAAATTGTGAAAAGCTCCCAGCTAAAAAAAAGTCCAAAAGTATATGAAATAAAATGTACCAACTTTTACAACAGTAGTACATGATTTAGCTATGTAAAATGCATTAAAAAAAATAATTATTGTTTCTACAATTAGGTTTATCTTCCGACAATAAAAGCTTTCGCCAAATTTTATTGAAATTAAAATAAAAAAAATATTAATAAGTAGGTAATAATAGAAATATTATCAATATTTTTTTTTTCATTTATAATTTAACTAGCGACCCGCCCCGGCGTCGCACTGTTTACGACATCGCATTAGAAACCTCTAAAATTATCAGTGTTTCTCTATTATATTATGCATGTATTCTACATATAAACCTTCCTCTGGAATCACTCTATCTATTAAAAAAAACGCATCAAAATCCGTTGCGTAGTTTTAAAGATCTAAGCATACATAGGTAGGGACAGACAGCGGGAAGCGACTTTGTTTTATACTATGTTATGATTTATCAATCACTTTAACATACTGTATTTCGGACACGAAAAACATGTTACGTAACCGTGATTATGCCAATCTTCTTAGTTTGAGTGACAGAATCATCAGCTGCTCATTTTCCATCGTTAATGGGATTTTAATTGTAAATCTCACAATAATAACTTTAATATGTTTTTGCACTGCACAATTTAAATGCAAATACCTCTAAAATGGTCATTCGAAGCGAAATTCATAGGGTATACGTTTTCTGTCAATATATGATGGAAAATTGATATTTTCAATAAAAACATAAATATTGTAAGAGGCAAAAACTGACACAATTTTAATGTATTTAGAGTATTGCATAGAGCGCCCTGTACCACGTATATCATAATGGCTGACAAATTAAAATTCATTTAATTCTACACTAAAATATAAAATAAAATATGAGGCATCATATTTAAACAAATTGAGTTTGGATGGTTCGAAGTGGGTCTAAAACGTAGTTCTACTTTAAACACCTTGTATATAATTGAGAATGAATAAAAGCATTACTGCATAGCTTTGGCGTTCTATTAACGACAGTGCTAATACCGATACTTAGTTTTCTAAGATAACCACTACGTATAGTTCCAAAAGTTATGGGGTTAATGAACAAAATTCAAAAAACCGGAAACAATTTAAAATCGGTATAAGATCTCGGGAAATCTCGTAAATATCTACCTAAAACAGAGTGTAGAATTGAAATGTGGAATAAAAAAGGTAGTATTCCATTTTAAATAAGGAATTGATGCCGACTTACGGTATAACCGGAATTGCAGCCATCTTTGCTTTAGCTAAAGTAAAAATTTTCAAAAATCAGTCGTTTCTACAAGCCCCAATACTTTTAATGAATTATCTAGTTTTATCAATCACCCTATATAAACTTAATTTGCCTTCAGAACTACTACACTAGCAACAAAAATTAAAGGATATTAAAAAAATTCCAAATTTTTTGGGAAATTTTCAACAAAGGATAACTAGGAGAAAAATGGTCGTACAGAAAAAAAAGGAAATCGTAGCCTCAAGTGTCTAGTTTTCATATCTGGACGTAAAACTTTATTAGCGGGAGCGGTTCTCACGTAATCATCCAAAAAAAAAAAATCCAAATTTTTGCTCGTCTTTAAAATGGTCTGTGGACTTTAAATTTTTTTTTCATCATGCGAGCATAAAGCTCGTTAGACAATTTAAACAGCTTTAATTTGACCTCTTAACGAGCTCCGTACGATGATTTGCCGCGGAGTTATCGTCGAAAATCAGATATCTGACTTTCCACGAGCCGTCGAAATCGGAATTTTTTTGGAATCTATTGAGCTCAACAAAAATTATGTAATAACAAAAATGTCTTAGAATTAGTCAAAGAATACCCTCAAATTTTTTCAGAATTTTTAGAGAAAAAAGGATTTATCGTTTTTTTTTTTAAAAAAAAAACGATAAATTTAAACCTTCGGGGTACTAAGAAAATAATCGCAGCGCTCTGCAACTTTGAGGGTTTTTTGGGGACACTTTGAGGTTAAAAAATTACCGACGATATCCTTCGTTCATACACTATATCCAAAGTTTTACAAATTCTCCAAATATCCTTAAATTCGCAAATTTTTAACTTTTTTTCAGCCAACATTATCGCTTCAAAAATATTTTTTTTCAATCGCCCCCAATTGTGTCTTATAGAGAATGTTTTGCAGTTTCCAAAACCCTACCTCCATTTTCTGTACGATCATTAGTTCGAGTAATTGATTGTCAAAGTTGAAAAGGACTTTTTTTGCTTTGATCGACGATAACTCCGCGGCAAATCATCGTACGGAGCTCTTTAAGAGGTCAGATTAAAGCTGATTAAATTGTCTAAAAGAGCTTTATGGTCGCATGAGGAAAAACAAATTTTTTGAAGTCCACAGACCATTTTAAACACGAGCAAAAATTTGGAATTTTCTTTTGTTGGTTTTCGGATGATCACGTGAGAACCGCTCCCGCTAAAAAAATTTTAAGTCCAGATCTGAAAACTAGACACTTGAGGCTACAATTTCCTTTTTTTTTTTATTGTCTGTACGACCATTTTTCTCCGAGTTATCTCTTGTTGAAAATCACCAAAAAATTTGGAATTTTTTTAATATCCTTTAATTTTTGTTACCAGTGTATTTCAACAACTTACCTATTTATGTACACATTTTGGCTGCCTAATATAGTTGTATATGGCTTTCGCGTGTGGACTCATAGGCAATCAGGGATTATCTGATTTTTCGTAGCAACGCAAAAGAACATAATCTACAACTATCAGTTCACTTAAACCGGCGCCTTATAAAATTACTTCCAACCACGCTAGGAAAATTTCTCTATTAGCGCATGGTAGCTCATCCATTAAAAAAGCAATAAATATAAAATAGCTCCTACAAGAAATAATAATAACTATATACTTTTTTAGATACCTAAGTAGGTCAAGTCTGTGGAAATATGCGGTAGGGGCTGGATATATGGTATTTAATCCGCAAGTTTATTAATACAGTGCGTGACACAGAAACTGCACCGTGAGGAGATACATATAAACTGCTAGTCAAAATTAGAACAAACAAATGACTCTGACAAGTTCAAACTTGTACTGAAGGTGTAATACATGTTAACCTACCGCCCTTCCAAGTCCCGCCTCCGCAGTGTTGCTAGATCGAGCGCTACGTTGCCAGTCTCATTACTTAATTTACACACCTCGAATTAAAAGATGCCTGTATCATGTATGCTGTCAATGCATGAAGGACATGCTCCATGTCCACAACCGCAGCGGATACTCCTAAAGCAATAAACAAATTAATGGCAACATTACGGTATAATTTGCTAATTAACTTCATCGCATGTATGTAGGTATATGTATACGTACATTACGATTTGAATTAGTTATGTAATAACAACAATATCTGGTAATTCGATAATGGGAATTGAGCACTAAGTATATCTAACCATAACCAATATCCATATAAACGGGTAATATCATTAACGAGAGAATCGAGTTAAACGAATATAAACAAAGGGTTACTAATGCGCAAAGATAATAAAGTTACTGTGGTGATTGCTGGTATAACTCGTAATTAAGGGGTTAGCAAAATAGATTTTTGGGGTAATTATTTCAGTCGATATAGAGTTGTAAGCACATAATAAATATACTGATCTGAATAAAAATAGAGGTCGACACACCACGCACATTATTTTCACGAATGTCGCACAGCTGTTTGTATCACTAACAAGTTGTTTGTGATCACTAACATCAGTATATTATTATTTTTTACATCAACTGAGGACAATACACGTGTTACTATTATTTCTATACTTTGTTGTTTGCAAAACCCGTTTATTAGCTATTAATATCGGGGATGAAATATCTGAAACATCTAAAATTCGTATCAGAACATTAACGACCTTATTACCGTAAAAATCGTTATAATGTTGTTCCGTCCACTATCAGCCACAGAAATTTATTGCGTACGTATTCTTTGATATTTCCCACAACACGTTGATATGTCTTCTGTAAAGATGTTTTACGCAATACGTTGCGTAAAACATCTTGAACAATCGGATACATATTTCCAGTTCCACGAAAGGCTATATGTGCGAAACATTATGCCCAAATAAAGAAAAAAATCCTTTTTTGTAAATGTGCCAGGTATATTTTGTTGATGAATATTCGAATACATACACCCTAAGAAATTTCACCTTTACATATTGGCGATACATGTGTAGAAGAGAATAAGTTAAAAGACACCAGTAAGGACAGACAAAGACAGTTAGATGCCACATTGTTTCACGCTTATGCACGTATTAGAAACGTATGAGACCTAATAGAAAGGGAAGTTGAAAGAGTAGTGGAAAGGGCTATTGCCTACACGCCCATCGCCGAATTTGAGTGGGATTCAGTACGTTTTTGCAGTTATGGAGGTGTACATAGACTTAGCTGTATGAAACGAAATTCTTACGCAATTCTGACTTTTACAATTATCCCATACACTTAAAAGAAGTGTACGAACATAATTGTATTTATTATCAAATATTTGTATTGCTTAACTAACCGGTCTGCAAGAAAATAAAATTGATGTTTTATAAAAAATAAAAAAATAAAAATATAAATCGTACTATTACGTATTATTACGTATTATGTTTACTTCGTCCGAGACTGCGTCAGATACGATATCCACGCTATCTTCCGGCATTTGACAGTGTTCGTAATAATTTCGATTCCGTATTGCGGTTGGCAACTATTCGGATTAATACGTAATAGTTTGATATTCGGATTGAACGGAATTTTTAATACGTATTCTTACAACACTACAGGGGAAATATTATTTAGGACTAGTACAATGTTGGCCCGTAAATCATTTAAATTTCGTGGTCTCTCATATTCATGTCCGGAAACAGTTTGTTTTGTTTGTTAAATATTTGTTGGCATTTATGGAATCGTTTATACAAAATGGCCCAACGATGGAATCGCCTAAAATACCAACCCAAACATTTAACTTCTCGGGACACTGCGTACGCCCAGGAATACTCCGAAGTGCTTATTTTCCGTAGACCAATAACGATATAATAATTCATTTCACACGTGCGCATTATAATTAATGGGCGGGGCGTCCCGCCAACATATTTTATTGCTACCCTATTACGAAAGACAGAGAATAACGCTCATAAAAGTTTTAAAATGATATGTCAGTCTGGCAACTATGGATATAATATTTCTCTGTCAGTTACTCTATCTGTCAGAGTTTATTCTTTTCTTATCTTTTAATGCTCGGCTTTGAAATCTTGGACTTTCTAAACCTGTACAAATGTCTTTTACATTCTCGGCGATCACGAAATATATATCGACGATCGCAAGGAATACTTACATAAAATATGTGATCCGTCTATTTTAAATCGACGTAATTTTCAATAACTGTTCCAGTCTATTAACAAATTGTGGCCATCGGAATAGCTCGCTGTTTTACGGAGAAATTGTAATACGGCGTCCTGGGTTCTCGCACGGGACTTCGTTCAGGATGGTATGCTACGCACGGTCAGTGGCGTGGGTATATCAGGGGCAAGAAATATGCGCTTAAAATATACGGTTTTGTACTTTAATTATCATAGAGTTGTATAGTGCCGGCTCTGTGTGACAGTATACTTTTCCGGACCCCGTTTATTAGGATTGTTTTTTAATCCAGTTTATGTACCGAGGTATTTAATAAAAAACCTAAATACGTATATCTCTTTGCATCAAATTAGTTTTTTTTTTTCATAAAAAAAAGAAACACCATTACAACCATAACCGTAATAGAAACACATTGAAAGTATAAATTAATAATTACAATGTAAACCGCATAAAACCTTAGAGCTAATTTTATACATTTTTTTATTAATAGCGGCAACATGCACTTATTGTCACCACAACATGCACATTTCCCCTAGATTATTTTGATATGTTGTGTTATGTTTAAATAAAAATCCTAATTCTAGCAATAGATGGACGTCAACATAAAGAGAAAAATCATCCAATCCCACATACATACTTATGTCAGATTAAGAACAAAATGAATCTCAATACGGATTAATGTGTATTTAAAGCTTTTGGATTGAACGTTTTAGTGTTGTCAGATATTAAATCTAAATCCCAAAGCTTTTAATGGTTTTAGTTCGTTATAATCAATGTCTAGGAGTCTTGTATAAATGCTTGTAAGTATTCACAAGTACACGATTATATTGTTTTATTATTTATATAACAGTTTTACAGATTAATAGATATAAAGTCTTTTACGGTCTTTGAATTTCTCTCAGGCTGCGATTTACACATAGTAAAATATGCTACATTTTCTCCTTGTAGAAAGTGAGACGGAATAGATTCTATTTCTTGATGACAAGTAAAACAAAGAACATTTAATAATAAAAGAAGACCTTGGGATAAATATTATACCTTGCCTGTACTTGAGCCAACAAATCAAATGAATGAAACACCTGACTCTCTAAAACTAATTAATTGCAAATTTAGAAAGAATATCATTTCCATACTATTAAACAATAAAACTGCATTACGACTAGTTTTCGGAAAGTAGTTAAAACGCAGAGTCGACAATACATACCTAACTCTATGATAATTAAGAATATAAGATATTAGAAATAATAAGAATGAACCGTATTTTTAAGAGCCTTGTAAATTATATACGAGTGTATTTCTTACCCGTGCATACGTACTCCACTGACCGTGCCTGGTAACATCCGCTGGGATTTGCTCGGTGCGGGTTTGGAAACGGCTATATACAATTTATCGACATAAGGATTTTGTAACGTGTACATATTATTTTAGAGTTCGTGTAGTGTATTTACATATTATCTGATTTTATGTAGATTTTTGCAATAACGGTACAATCGTTACCATTTATATTATTATGAATCGACAGAACCAGTTGATTGAAAATTACGACGATGTTACTACAGATGGATCGCATATTTTTGTTTGTATTCCTTGCAATTGTCGATATACTTATTATGTATCGGTGTGCGAAATTCGTGAAAATAATGTGCGTGGTGTGTCCTCCTCTGCCCATGTGAATTATTTTGAGTTTGTAAAGGAAATAATTTTCCTTCTGCAACCATATGTATAGACCAAATCGCTAACGTTTAACGAGTATAAATGCAAGAATACTACTGGTTGTGGCAACGTAAGCTACTGAGGACAGTCGATATCTGTGAATGGCACAAATGATAGGTATGTACAAAAAAAAAGCAAAAACAATTTCTGTAACCTTTTTCGACAGTATCAACTAAAAAGATGACATAATAGCTTATCAACATTCTTTTTAGTTGGGCATTCTGTGTATTTATTTTATTATATCATCAAGAACGAAATTGTATTAGCTACCAAGTTCTTAGTTTGTCATAGCGAATTTCTTCCATCATGTCAATTATATGTTTACTGTGAATTGTTGCAAAAAAATGGATTATCAGTCCGACCCTGCGTTGTAGCACACTTTCCGGACTAATTACGAAATTCTAAATGCATGGACATCCAAAGACGTGGTTTAAACACGTGGCTTAATCGAACTCGCCAGACAAAAATAAGCAGAACAATCGTATCCATAATGTCTTTTGTCTATCATCATTTTGTTTATTTACTTCGTTCAGGAAACTCCATTTACTCCGCATTCGTGAAACTAAACGTTCATGTCGTAAGTGTATTTCCTCAAATGTGATTTTGCGCTCATCAGAACCAGTTACTTGTTGTGATAAATTCGGTAGAACACATTTACTATAAATGATGCACATAAAAATGAGAATCGCCGTCCGACACGCCATATATAAATCAAGCCGCAGTTGGTGTAGGTATCCAAGCCTCCAACACTTCTAACCATGAAATAAAATGTGTTTGTGTGTACACTGTAAGAACATATAAATATATTCGTCAATTTAATCGTGTTACCCACGTGTTTCAGGAAACTTAAATATTAGGGGAACACGGGGGATCAGAGCCACTGGGTAATGAGAACCACTCTGTTATACATATACTTAAGATCAGTGGCGGTGCGTGATCCTAAGATGGGGGTGCACCATACATAAAAATAACGATTGACGAAATCATAAGAATAATAAGAATAACGCCTAATATGAGATAAATATTTATCTCATATTAAGGTTATTCTTATTAACTCTATTAATTTGAAAACTTACCTAATTTTCTTTGTAAATGAGCTCAATTCTGCGATTTTTACATTGTGCAAATTTTTCAATTACTTTGTTGTTAAAATTTTCGATATTTGTAATAAAGTCTTTTTCAATGGAGAGCATAGCCAAAATCGACAGTCTTTCCTGGCACATGATGTTGCGCAAAAATGTCTTTATTCGTTTTAAATAGAATAATGGAAAAATTTTCCACAAAAACGAATACAGTTAATAATAATGTTTAAAACATACCTGTTTTTTGAAACCGCTTCATTGTGTGCTGCCACTGCTCGTCGATGAGCAGAATCGAGCATTGTCGCAATATTTGCAGTGCCTAGCATGGCTAAATTCAAAACATTATTCATGTGTCCAGCAGAATTTGCATGTTTTTTTTATTTTCTCGTTTATGTGATTTAAATCCGTTACTCCAGTTTTGGTGCAAGGTGTTTCTCCGCCAAACAAAACACTGCGTTCAATACATCGCATCCACTTAACCACAAATGTTTTTTAAATTAGTCATTATTAAATGTTCTTACAAATTGTTTACTTTTTCCTTTCACGGCTAATTTTAAATTAATTTGTGGAGTGGGCCTACCTACCTAGAGTTTTAATTTGCACTTTTTCCTCCAAACTCAAGCTAGAGAATGGAGTTTTTAATAAGTTTTGAATATAATTCATTATTCCAAACTAGATTGTAACCGAGTTTATATTTATAAAACGTGAGCGATAAAACAGCAATCGCAATGTACGAAAACAATTCACAAACCAACCGATCGATAACTCTCGTGCGCTCTTAAACTCCGTACACCATATCTATAGGATTCGCCCACTACGCGTAATAATTGTGGAGGGGCAAGCAGTAACAATACGCGTTCGCTTTTTCGTATTGCACGGAAGCATGATCGTCGTGCCGCTTTTTCGTATTGCGCGTGTCGACTCCCGCGCCGCGATCGGAAACCAGTGGAGTTGGAGATAGACCTAGCGTCTAGTGGATTCGTAACGCTGCGGCCAAATAATATTCAGATGGTATTAACGCTAGGGATGCGGCAAGGCGATAAATTAAGAATGCATCCATTAATTACTAAATAAAATTATTAATGCTAAATTGTTGGTAGTGCGCGCACACCAGCGCACCTTATAGCCCACCGCCACTGCCTAAGATCGTGTGTTGTCATCTTATAGTGTAGAGGTGCGAGTGAGGGGTGCGTCTTACCGTCGCATCGCTGCTTAGTTGACTTTAGACGCAGAAATAGGTCGCACGTCGGTTTTTCGGGCGACTGCTCTAATTGTTTACGATCTTCAAAGACAAAATGTAAGTGTTTTATTCTTTGTATTATAAGTTTTGGCCCTTTTAATCTGTAAACTGGTCATTAGAAAAGCAGATAAAAAGGTTAATTTATATTAATAATCAATTGTATTTTGACAATAATACGGTAAGTAAAAAATGTATGTTTGGGGTAATTGGAGTCAAATGGCTCCCATTACCCCACTTTGGCTCCCAGTACTTGACACTGAACTAAATTTTATAACCATTTTCAGAAGTCGCGAAAACGTGCGGAAAAAAAGAACTACGGAAAAGTGTCAATGGAGTCTGGATTTGCTAGATCCTGCTATCGGGAGAGTCAATGATGATGGTATATCCCTGCACAGGGCAGCTGAAGAGTTTACCATCCCGTACAGTACATTACAGAAAAGATATCGTAGATCAGAACAAATTAAACCTCGTCTTGGGAGAAAACCAACGTTTTCTATGGTTACGATTCTGCCAAAGTTTATATTTGTGATTTTTGTATTCAGCAATAATTATTTTTCTGGAGATAAATGAACTGTAGTTTCTAAAGCTAATTTAATTAAATTTTATAGCCTTAGTAAATAGCCTTAGGTTTCTTAATTTGTATGAGAAATGTTATCTTTTATGTTTTGTTGGTTTTTGTGTGCGTTGGCTTCCATTGACTGAATTTTATTATTTTATAGTTTGGCTCTTATTACCCCGACCCTTGGGTAATGGGATCCAATGCAACTTTAAAAAAAAATGAGGATTAAATATATGTTTGTTCTATTATATTGAGTTTGTATGTTAAATGGAGAAAGTTAATTAAATATACTATTCAAAACACTAAAAAGTATATTAAAATGTTATCATACACAAAAGTTATTCGAGTGTTTCCTTATGTGGCGCCAATTACTTGGTGTTCCCGTATTTGTATAGTTCAGATGTATGGTTAGTTAATACATTGTGAACTTTGCTATGAAATTATTATTTTTTTGTTATAAATAACCATTATCTTTGTTTCCCAAAGAGTATTTGTTTTCCAAAAAAGGTTACTAAGATTAATTTTTAAGCTAAATCCTTTAGAATCATGTCATTATCTCTACCTTCTATACTAATATATGAAGCTAGTTAATTTTCAAAAAAAAAAAAAACTTTCATAAATTTACTGTTTCTAATAATATCCATAGTCACAATACCTGAAAAAAATGATATTTATAAAAAAAAACATTAATCTCTCATTGTCAAAGAAAACTCCACGGGTATATGCAGTACTATATATAATTAATAATTAAATTACCGGATGCAATAAAAAACAATGGTTGTGAATGTACATTCAAATAGGATCTTAGAGAGTTTCTTATGGAGCTACGTTTTTATGACCTTAAAGGGTTTACAGATTTTTAGTAAATACAGTGTGGACCATCCAAATGGAATAAATTCAGTAGCTCCATTATTATGCATTTTTTTGAAAATTCTGATACACGTCAATTTCTAATTCTAAAATGACATCTTGCGACGTCATCCCTAAATTCAACCCCCTTCAGGTGAGTGACAGCTACAAACCTTAAATTTTCAAATTGGAAGTAGGGGCCTCTGATACTGCATTTGAAAGGTCTTTTCATTCTCTATTCAAAACTGCTATGGTTTTAAATTTTATTGCAGAAATTAACAAGGAAAAAAGAGCAAGAGAACATGAGAGAAGTTTCTTCAGTGTAAGAAATTCGTTACATTAAAATAAAACTTTTATAAGTAACACTGTTTGTCAATTTTAGGTTCTGAAATGTTAATTATAACAAAATATAAATGTCTGTAATTGCCGACATTCCTTACTATAAGATAAAAACTTAGTAATAAATACGTACATTTTTTTTGCTTGACAATCGAACGACAAAAACGAGCAAGCAGCAGAAAACAAACCTGAAATTTAAGAAGTTGGCCATTATCAGCTTTAGTAAAATACCTAGAAACGTGCTTGTCATTGTAACAGTAGTTAACAGTTATCAGTGTTAAACTTTTTGCTTTAGTTTTCGTGTTGCAATTCAGAGAGACGGTTTACCTAACAGAAATGCATAAGATAACGATTCTGCAGATGACTGGTTACGGAGACAGAATGTTCTGTAGAATAGCCTGCACGATCACCTGATCTCACACCGTTAGACTGCTTCCTATGGGGATATGTAAAAACTATGGTCTACAAAACCAAACCCGACGATTTAGCTGACTTAAGAAGAATAATAACACTTACAATTAGGTCGATTACCCCGCACACGTTAACTAACGTTAGAAGACATTTATTTACGTCTAGGATGCTGCCAAGATGCTGGAGGCATGCATTTTGAACATCTGCTGCATTAATAATTATTCGTTTTTTATTTTAATGTTACGAATTTCGTACGCTGGAGAATTTTTTTTCTTGTTAATTTCTGCAATAAAATTTAAAACCATAGCAGTTTTGAATAGAGAATGGAAAGACCTTTCAAATTAAGTATCACAAGTCCCTATTTCCAATTTGAAAATTTAGGGGTTGTAGCTGTCACCTGAAGGGGATTGAATTTAGGGATGATATTTTTACGTCGCAAGATGTCATTTTAGAATTAGAAATTGACGTGTTTCAGAATTTTCTAAAAAAAATGCATAATAATGGAGCTACTGAATTTATTTCATTTGGCTGTTCCACACTGTAGAACTTTGTTAACTAGACAAATAATTTTTTGTGATGTCATGTGATGTAGATATACAAAAAAAATAAATGTACGTATATATAATTTATGTTGTATTATATTATTATTACCCCACTATGAGTCACTATCCTAATTAATATCCTTAGTATCCTAATGTTAGGTGTTTGTAATTTTATTTATATATTTTTACTATATTGACAAGTTCGACACCTCTATATGGTATTTCATATGAACAAATAAAGAATAACTAAATAACTAACTAACATTTATATAAAAGTTGTTAAGATTTCTAAACTGTACATTCCAAACTGTAAACTGCATTCGGCGTTCCATTTAAAAAAAATAGGTCCAACAATCCTTCTCCGCACAGTGCAATTTTTTGTGGGTGTAATAGAGGTTCAGTAAAAAAAGTGAGAATTGTCAGAACTCCAAAATCTCATGTTCTGAGAGTTAACGTAGTCCAAAAATGGAACCAAGCCTCATCTCATCAGTAAAAAAAAACCTCTTCGAAGACACCATCGTTATTGATATTGTTAAAATTCGGATCTTATAATAACGAATATCAATTTAAAAAAAAAAAACTAGCAACAACATCAAAATTTTCCTCAACCTCAGGAAAAAATAAATAATACAGGTGTAATATCATCCACTACACTAGTAACAAAAATTAAAGGATATTAAAAAAAAATCCAAATATTTGGGTGATCTTCAACAAGGGATAACTCGGAGTAAAATGGTCGTACAGAAAATAAAACAAAAAAAATTGTAGCCTCAAGTGTCTAGTTTTCAGATCTGGATTTAAAAAATTTTAAGCGGGAGCGGTTCTCACGTAATCATCCGAAAACCAACAAAACAATTTTTTCCAAATTTTTGCTCGTCTTAAAATGGTCTGTGGACTTCAAAAATTGTTTTTTCATCATGCGACCATAAAGCTCTTTTAGACAGTTTAATCAGCATTAATTTGACCTCTTAATGAGCTCCGTACGATGATTTCTGCGGAGTTATCGTCGATCAAAGCAAAAAAAGTCATTTTCAACTTTGACAATCAATTACTGGGCAACTAATTATCGTACAGAAAATGGAGGTAGGGTTTTGGAAACTGCAAAACATTCTCAATAAGACACAATCGGGGGCGATTGATAAAAAAAATTTTTTGAAGCGATAATGTTGGCTAAAAAAAATTTAAAAATTTGCGAATTTAAAGATATTTGGAAAATTTGGTATAACTTTGGATATAGTGGATGAACGAAGGATATCGTCGGTAATTTTTTAATCTCAAAGTGTCCCCAAAAAACCCTCAAAGTTGCAAAGCGCTGCGATTTTTTTACTTAGTGCCCCGAAGGTTTAAAGGACCTCGCACCAATCATATGGATTTTGGTTCAAGGTCAATTTTTCTGGAGTTGAAATATGTTGTACTTTGAATCCCCCTGAACAAAAGTTTTCATAGCACCAAGGTCCAAAAATCAACTCCAAGCGAGTTACGAGCCGTCGAAAATCAGATATCTGACTTTCCACGAGCCGTCGAAATCGGAATATTTTGGAATCTATTGAGTTTACCAAAAATTATCTAAGAACAAAAATATCTTAGAATTAGTCAAAGAATACCCTCAATTTTTTTCCGAATATTGAGAGATGATTTTTGCAATTGAAATGGCGAAAAATTGCAATTTTTCGCCATTTTTTATAAAAACCAAAAATCATCTCTATGTTTGAAAAAACATTACTTGTTGGAAAAAAATAAAAAACAATGTTTTGAAAAAAAAATTTTACTGAACGGAGCTCGTTAAGAGGTCAAATTAAAGCTGTTTAAATTGTCTAAAGAGCTTTATGGTAGCATGATGACGAGCAAATATTTGGTTTTTTTTTTTTGGTTTTCGGATGATTACGTGAGAACCGCTCCCGCTAAAAAAAGTTTTAGCGGGAAAACTAGACACTTGAGGATACAATTTCCTTTTTTTTTTATTTTCTGTACGACCATTTTTCTCTGAGTTATCCCTTGTTGAAAATCACCCAAAAATTTGGATTTTTTTTAATATCCTTTAATTTTTGTTACTAGTTTATTTTAATTTCCAGTATTGTCATTGTAAAAAATTCGAAAATATGGAGCATTACCAGTACCATCAAATAAGCATGATACCGAAAACGTGGAAATGTCCATTTTACACTTATATTTAACTGATTAAGCTGAAGCGTTTATCATGTGGTGCTTTTAAATATTCGTTCACAAGCTTTTTTCAGGAATTTTCCCCAAACCTCAACAATCGTCATTTCAAACATTTCCCGGCATACACATTTTATTTGGTTCATTAATTAGTGGAAAATACACCCTTTTTGCTCGGCACGTTTTTACCCGTGTGGCACTTGCCGCTGCAATTTGATTTAATTACTGTTTTGTGCCCAGAAGTGTAACGAATCTCCTTGCTTCATCGTAATTAGTTTTACGTATGGCGGATTAAAATTTCGGAGGCAAATTGAAAATTAAAATATTAAACTTATGAATGTCGGAGTTTTGATTTATAAACACCATTTGTTGGAACAAAGTATACACTTGAAAAAAGTGACATAAGCCATAATGGAATTACAGAGTAATCATCATCACTCATTTCGCTGGTTGCGATAGCTCGTGAAAATAATTTTATTTGAAATGAGGTGCATCTGCTTTTTTGTGGAACAAAAACCTTTATTAGCTCATAGACGTTGCTCAATTTTTAATCCAGGGTATACAATATAGGATAGGCAATTACAATGAGCATCTTTGATGTTCTATCTCACCAGACTATATTTATTATAGGAAAAAGATCATGCATGGTGTTAATTTCAAAACTTATACCTACCCTTACACAACTTCACCCTTAATATCGCCCTTCCACTAAATAATATTGAAAATCGGAAAGACAATGTTATTATCAAGGAGAACACTTTAAACGAATCTTTACCCCCTTCGTTATTCAACCCCCTGGGAGTGGTAGGGCAAATTGACGTATCCGAGTAATTTTTTCACGAAAACAACGTTAATCGCCTGAAAACTGACTTGTCTCGTTTTCGATGAGCCACACTGTATACAATATAATTTGGTGGTAAATCAGTAACAGCGCTAAAATATCATTATTCCATTCTGACTTTGATAAATGTCATGTATACAATTACAAAATCGTGGTATCAAATCAAATACTTTCCGTCAATTGTCCGGTGTTCCACAAGGTTCAATATTTGTACCGCTCATTGTAGAGGTTTTCATCCCTTGCAAACTGACTTTATTTCTTCTTTGGAGTGTGGCAAGATGTGAGTTCATTTTCTAGTATGAAGAAAAATAAGGAGGGGCCTTTTTCTCACAAATCCTTTATTTTTGTCGTGCTACCAGTTTCGGTCAATAATTGACCATCATCAGGCAACAAAAGTTACAATAGACTACAATAAATGGTTTAAGTCAGTGCATGCAATCTATCTATTTTTTCAGTTATTGCATGTAATATTTAGGATTGGTTATATATAATTATTTTTACATATTATTTCTTTATTTATTGGGAAACATATTTTAATTTTACTTTCAGTTATTAGAATTAGAAATTTTGACTTTGGTGTTCTGTCAAAATTTCTATATTAGATGTATCTATTTTTCTCAATTTTGTTGGTTACACTTCAGAGTCCTGTTTTCTTTGTTCTATCGTAGATACATTGCTCCAACTTCGCATTTGTTTTATGTAGTAATTTAAAAGCAATTTTTCTTAGGATAGTTACACATTTAAAACAACATTTACCGGAGACAATGGACTCTAAGACTGTCAAAATCGTAGTAGGTTAAAATTTAACAATTCTTCTCAATTAAACATTTTCAATTAAACATTTAAAAATTCTTGTAAAGAAGGTGGAAAAAAACTTTACTAATGACTTTATTTCATTTAGCCACTGCAATGGTAACAAATTCCTTTTTAATATGTGAGTGAAATACAAAAATATTGAGAGTGAAAGAGTCATAGTGGATAACGAAAAAGTGAAAGGAAAATTACCTCTGAAAGAGTCAAAGAGTGAATATTATGCCGATTTAATTGAAAACTAAAATCTATTGGTAAACATAAATTACCGCAAGGATATGATGCACTTGTGTTTTGTATTTTCTAGCAGTTTAATTATTTTGGAATGAGTTCATATCCAAATTTATATGTAACATCGTTAAAGCCAAATGGCGTCAAAACGAAAATGAACCTACTAGTAATTGTGAGATATTTCAGCAGTGTTTTATACAGCAATTTACATAATCCTCTTACGTGAATATATTAAATTAAATTATTTTATTAGTTTAATGCATGTACTTATCTGCTTTTGTTTTCAACTTATGAAACAGATTTCACATATCAATAGTTGTTTCTATGTTTGCATATGTATATATTCATTTCAGAGGCCCATATATAAATATCCCAACAAAAATAATCTAGGGGCGTTAGATCTGGCGAACGAGATGGCCACTCAATTAGTCCTCTGTTTCTCATTCAACGATTTGGAAAAGCTTCATTCATAAAGCCTCGTCAACAACGCATACCCCCAGCATTCACTGAAATGTTTAACAATTTTCTTGTCGTCTTACACAGTGCAAGACTGTCAACGGTGCACAGTTTGACGACTGAAATTAGTTCTGTTTGTTAAACTCCTCTTCATTTAAAGTCGATTTTCTTACCAAATTCCTTACAAAAAAGTGCTCTCTCCTGTTTCGTTATAAAAAAAATGGGTGTTGTGATTTAAAAAATAACGACGACGTCATACTATTTTGATAAGTAGGCGAAAAAATTAATGGCAATTCGTAACTATGTATCATGTAACACATATGGATGTTAACAGCGTTACAGTAACTGAAATGCGTTACAGAGACATGTTAATTGATTTTTTGTGGCCTCGATTGGACGATTTGGATTTGGACGAGCTTTGGTTCCAGCAGGATGGGGCAAAGTGTCACACAAGCCGTGAAACAATCGATCTTTTGCACACTAAATTCGGTAACCGTGTTATTAACCGTTTTGGAGACATTAATTGGCCATCGCGCAGGTGCGATTTAACACCGTTGGACCGTTGGATGTTAAGGACCGTTGTTACTCCAACGATCCACAAAGAATTGAACCACTGAAGGAAAACATCAATCGAGTTATTCGTGCAATAGAGCCACAAATAATCGAAAATGTACTGCAAAATTGGGTGAAAACAATGCACTACGCCAAGCCAGCCGCGGGGGCCATTTAACTGAAATCATTTTTCATAAATAATAGCATTGAAATTGATTGCTTCTTCTAGATAAAATAATGTTCACAGGATTTTTTTAACAAAATATTTATGTAAAAAAAACTTAAGAGTGCATCAGTTCATTAATACAGTTTTCTTCTTCAGTATTACACAACGTGACCGATAAACGAAGTATAAAACTTAACCTTTTATTCCTTACTAAGAAAAATATCACTGGTTTTGGAAGTTTACACCACAGCGAAGTACGAAGTTTTACGAAATTTTAGGCAAACGAATTTTGATAAAGAAATTTCTATTTTTTTTTTTAACGATCAAATCGAAATAACCCCTTAGAGGGCGTTATTAATACGAATGAAGTTATTCGAGCTAAACGAAAGAGCGTGTTGGACTATTTAGGCTGTGATCGGTAGGCAATAACACGTGACATAATGCATTTCAAACAGTCCCTGAATCAATCGAACACGGCAGGTACAAAATACACTTTTTGTAGACGTGAGGTTTTGAACGCAAAAAAATCGACTTTTTCACTAACCAGAGGCGCAACACAAGGGTTTTAATTTTAACCAAACAAATATGATCAAAAGCAAAAATAATTTCTATCAAATAGATAGTTCGAATCTTCTTAATACTGAAAGCAATTTGTAACATACCGTAAAGCTCTGTATAATCTAAATAATGACACCCGAAAAGTTTACTACTAATTGCAGGAATAACCGTAAAACGGAGTTTCATAAGGCAAGGTGTCTCTTGCAATATTAAAGGAGAGGAAGTCCACTCGTCATTAGCTCCTGTTACACAAAAACGAAATATTTATTTTGCCACGAGGAAACGAATATTTTGTCACAAAGGCTGTGTAATTACGAGGACAACTTGAGTGCTGCACCAAAAGCAGTATAAAATGACGAAAAACTAAAACCCGTCCATATATTTTTAAGCACTCCCGCAGTCAAATATATATGTAGTTTGGAATATGAAAGGATGAATTCTTTTTCCTCTATTTTTCTAGGCACTGCGGAATATAAAGATGACGCGATATTTTTTATTTCAGTCCTTCGTCTCGAGTACACTTGAAATTTCACAATCTGTGGAAGCAGGTACTTTGCAATCTCAAGACTTATTTTCCTGTGGAAAATCATTATCGGTCTACGCTAAATTAAAGCATGCAAAAAGAAGTGAATCGCTCCGAAATTCTGAAGGTAAAATGCGGGAAATTGTCAGCAGGAACGGTTTTGCTAAATCGAGGGATTTAAGGCGGTGCAGTAATAGTTACAGTGTGTCCAAGTTTTTTAGTATGTAGTCGTAAATATAATGTGTTTCTATACACAGTGCGCCCATAAAGTCATGTATTCATTATTAGCTAAACGAACAATTTTGATATAATTTCCATCATATGATAAGACAGATCAAGATGAGACATGATGAAAAACAGGTCAAGATCAAGATTTTATTTTAATTTACTATATTTGCACGTATTAATGCAACATACAGGGCAACACCATCTGATAGTGATGATGTCATAGGTAATGTTGTTAAATAGAATACCCTGTATATGAACAAATTTTAGTAATTTATGGACATTTCAATAACTTATTAAGTCATACATACTGCGTGGCAAAAATCTCAAACCCCATACAATCTCAACAATAGTCAGTCTCACATTACAAGATGCTTGATGTAATATACCTCAAAGCGACATTAATTATTTGATTCAGATTCTCCCTCATTTCTGAACAGTTTTAATAAAGACGTTTTTATTATTATTTCGCCGACTTTATAGTCACACCTCAGCGTAAACACTGGGACGCATTCACTCACCCCTCCTGAAGACTGTGATGAATTGATTACCCATCCCTGCCCCCAGCAGAAACTAGGCTCAGGCGAGGTGAGGAAATTCATCCTGTCCTAAAACTTTTCGTACAATATGACACGTCTGTAATAAGATTGTCTTTTGGCCATTTCTAATGATATTTTAAGATAGTCCCTATGCCGCGATGTTCTTGGTGAATCCAGAGTCCAGTTGTCATCCCTCCTTCTGCCGATATTACTAAGACGGACTCCACCTTCTCCAGTCTCCATAGGCGCTTCAGCTCGATTGTTAAGGATTTCTTTTTTCGCGTTCTTCTATTCGAATGTTGTAAGTGGCACTGCGACGTATCCCCCTTCATTGTTCCTTGTTGAACAGCACAATATCTGTTCGGTTGAAGTCCACTGTTCAGTCGGTGATGATTAGCCTATCCCAGTGCATCACTGCTGTTTCTGATCTCAGCACAGCTTCCGGGGTAGCACAGTTGTGCCTTACGAGATATGCTGACTCTGTTAGCGCGGAACATCCTTCTAATATGTGTTCTATAGTTTCGCCTGCAGATCCACATCTCCTGTACATGTCTTCGATGTCGACCTCAGGGTGTTCTTCTGGTAATTTCTTGTTTTTATAACCTTCACCTGAGCAGCTGTCAAGAAGCCTTCGGCTTTGGGGTACAGATAGCCGTCGGTAAGCCAATTTACTGAATTATCTTTGTTAATATAGTCTGATTGTAGCATTTTTGGAAACTGGCCTTGTAAACCATGTTCCATCTACTGAGTCTGGAGGTCCTGTTCTGTTGTTATGTCGACCGGAAGACATGCACATCCTAGGTTCAAAGGCAAGAATCTAGCGTCCTCTCTTGCTACTGCTGTTATTAGTCTTGTTACTGTCTTGATACAGCTGTTGGTTAGTAGTTTTCTTCTTAAAGAACCTTCATTATTATGACATTGACTTTTTATGTTTAATAGACTTCTGCCTTCTCATTTTCGAGGCAGGGAGAGTCCGATTACTGAAGAGTTAGTGTGTAAGTGTCTGAATTTAGGTAGGAGCCTCCTGGTGAGTCGGTTGAACTCGTGGATATCAGTAACGGACCATTTAACGATTTAGAAAGAGTATGTCAACACTAGAAGAGCACACGAGTTGATGGCTTTGATAAGATTGTCTCCAGATAAAAGCGTATTCAGCTACTTTGTCACGCGATTCTTATATTTCTCTTGGAATCATTTTTCAGTTGCGTATGGTTGATCTCG
This sequence comes from Aromia moschata, assembly GCA_029963805.1. NCBI lineage: Eukaryota > Metazoa > Arthropoda > Insecta > Coleoptera > Cerambycidae > Aromia > Aromia moschata. The sequence goes on along the minus strand of JAPWTK010000281.1, from coordinate 427,996 downwards.
TTATTTTGACACATTCCCAGGTAAGGGTATTGCTCTTTCGATGATAGTTGATGAATGTCAGCATATACCTCTGGGTTGTTATGAGGTGCTCCCTTCAGAATACCCCGTATTTATCCAAGTCAAAGGACGTTCTGATGTCATCGCTGAACGTCCTAGTAGTTTCAATGGGCCTGAGGTTTTGCCTTGGACCCACTGAATAGTTTTAGATCATATATGTAGAGCAGATGTTAGGTAGTTCCTCATGTTGATCTTGTACCTAGCTGTTGTTTTATTCAGTAGTGTAGATAAAATAGGTTGAGTGCCAGATAGAACTAAACTAATAATTATCATTATTTAACTGCTGTTAACATCTACTGAAAATTTAATAAATTCTTTGTTATATCGAAATACACCTTATATGAAAATTTCAAATAAATGACTTAACTAATACTGGGTGTTGCGATGTTTATGCAAATCAGTATACACGGTGTGTCCACCGTGTATACTGATTTGCATAACTGGAATATATTCGCTAGCGGGGTGGTGAATGATTTTTCAAAAAATTCCCGAGACACGTCAACTTTTAAATGTATTTACCTACATTTTGCATGTAATGTGAAAAATATAGCCCTTCAGGGGTGGCTGAAACCACCCTCGACATGATTTTTTCAAATGCAACCCTATGGCTTGTGACCCCTCATTGTAAAGCTGGTGGAAAGAGGAATCCAACGCACTGATAAAATTTTAATTTTTAGGATGTTTGTAGGGTTGCATACAATTAAAACCTAATTTTATAGTTTAATTTACTTTTAACGCTACAATTTCGTACTCAAAATGTGTGTTGTTTAGTTTTGGAATGTAAACCTTACTTTTCATATGTCCCCACAAAAAATTCCAAGCAATTTTTTGCCACAACTGATATTTGTTATTTTTTGCTAGTGTTTTTACACGGCCGCAAAGAGTAATTTAGTTTGTATGCTGTATTCAGAGTTTGAAACGAAGTGTTATTTCAAATTGGTGAAAATGTCTTATTTAACTGAATCACTAAAAATCGAAATTTTGATGATGATTGGATATGGTGATAGGGCGCGAACTCAATGCGAAGTTGTTCGCTTGTTTCGAGAAACGCATCCTGACTTGCCACCACTAAATCAAGGTACCATTAGTAAAATTGAGGCACAATATCGAGAGATGGGTCATGTCAGGAAAGTACCGAGTAAGAGGCAGTCTGTTGTTGATGACGACACGAAGTTGAATTTGTTGCTTGCTCTAGAAGAAAATCCAATCACTCCAGCCCGTCAACTGGCCCGTGATAGTAATCTTAATCACAAAACAGTTTTAAAAATACTTAAATATGAGAAAAAAACGCCCATATAAAATGAAAGCTGTTCAAGAGCTATTTGAAGATGATCCAGATCGACGAGTGGAATTTTGCGATTTATTGATGACTTGTATTGATCAAAACCAGTTATCTTTAGAGTGGATAGTTTTCTCTGACGAGGCTACTTTTACATTAAATGGGCACGTAAATCGCCAAAATTGTCGTTACTGGACTGAAGAGAACCCTCATTGGATGAGGGAACTTCATACTCAGCGCCCACAGAAAACTAATGTGTGGGCCGGAATAATACAAGATAGAATTGTAGGACCATTTTTCTTTGATGACACTCTTAATGGAGCAAGATACTTGCGTTTACTCCAGCACGAACTAATGCCAGTGCTATGTCATTTATTTCCAAACCCCTTAAACCCTAACTTGACCGACGAGAGGTTATGGTTTCAGCAAGATGGGGCCCCACCACACTATGCTGCCATTGTTCGTCAGTATCTGGTCAGAATTTTTCCCGGTAGGTGGATTGGGAGGCGAGGTAATATTGAGTGGCCAGCAAGATCTCCAGATCTTACACCACTGGATTTCTTTTTGTGGGGACATCTTAAAAGTAGGGTTTACATTCAGAAACCCAACAACATAGCAGATCTGCAGGAAAGGATAAGAGAGGAAATCGGAAAAATAACACCGCAAATGTTGCATAATGTAAGGGACGAAACCTACCACATACTGGGATACTGCCAACAAGTGAATGGTGCACATTTTGAACAATTGTTACGTTGAAAATAAATTTAATTTTTAAATTGTTTTAATTGTATGCAACCCTACAAACATACTAAAAATTAAAATTTGATCAGTGCGTTGGATTCCTCTTTCCACCAGATTTACAATGAGGGGTCACAAGCCATTGGGTTGCATTTGAAAAAAATCATGTCGAGGGTGGTTTCAGCCACCCCTGAAGGGCTATATTTTTCACATTACTTGCAAAATGTAGGTAAATACATTTAAAAGTTGACGTGTCTCGGGAATTTTTTGAAAAATCATTCATACAGCTAGCGAATATATTCCAGTTAAAGTCTCCACCGTGTATATACTGACGGTATAGTTAGTATTTTGGATTTTTTAATGCGGGATATTCCTCCATTTTCTAATAGACGCTCCCAATTATACACGCGCCCACAACTATTTTCAATACTAAAATCTATTCAATACTGGCAGACCGTCCGGCTTCTGGACGTCGACAGACATAATGTCCCCGGTCAATAACTTAATGCACAAACTATAGCACACTTGAGAACGCTATTTTTTTTGTAGAGGAAACGATTTCTACGAGTGGTGAACAGCTTAGCCTCGAATTCAATGAATTTCCATTGATGTCTTCTCAGGCTCGTTCCATCATCGACTGCCATTTGTGTGTGCCACTTAGAGAGGATTTATGTCAAGTGGATTATCCCCATCATGAAAGTATAAGAGAAAAGGTGTATTCTAGTTGCGCAACAATTCAGAGTACTCTCAAAGTAAAAGAATTATGTGCGTCAAAGCGAAATGTGGATGAGTTCTGTGCACCCATGAATAATGCCGTAGAAAACATGTTTTACTGAGAACTCTTAATAGTGTTTGATACGAGGGTTGCCTTTTATACAGTGTGGAACGGCCAAATGGCATACATTCAGTAGCTCCATTATTATGCATTTTTTTAGAAAATCCTGAGACACATCTATTTCTAATTCTAAAATGCGACGTCTCGTGCGACGTGAAAATGTCATCCCTAAATTCAACCCCCTTCAGGTGACAGCTACAACCCCTAAATTTTCAAATTGGAAGTAGGGGTTTGTGATACTTCATTTGAAAGGTCTTTTCATTCTCTATTCAAAACTGCTATGGTTTTAAATTTTAATGCAGAAGTTAACAATAAAAAAAGATAAGTTTCTCCAGCGTAGGAAATTCGTTACATTAAAGTAAAACTTTTATAAGTAACACTATTTGTCAATTTTAGGTTCTGAAATGTTAATAATAACAAAAAATAAATGTCTGTAAGTGCCGACATTCCCTACTATGAGATAAAAACTTATTAATAAATAAGTACAATTTTTTGCTTCACAATCGAACGACAAAAACGAGGAAGCAGCAGAAAAACAAACCTGAAATTTAAGAAGTTGGCCATTATCACTTATCAGCTTTAGTGAAATAATTAGAAACGTGCTTGTCATTGTAACAGTAGATAACAGTTATCAGTGATAAACTTTTTGCTTTAGTTTTCGTGTTGCAATTCAGAGAGATGGTTTACAGTATGCATAAGATAACTATTCTGCAGATGATCGGTTACGGAGACAGAACACGAACGCAGGCCGAAGTTGTTCGTCTATTTCAAGAAAAATATCCGGAGTTGCCGCCGATCTCAAGGTACCGTAAGTAAAATAGAGAAGCAGTTTCGGGAACGGGACATATACGGCAGCTAAAGAAAAATCCTCCCAATAAACTCAGTAATGATCAGAAATTGGATGTAATGCTGATGGTTGAAGAAAATCCACATACGTCGAGTCGTCAAACAGCTTCAGCATTAAATATTAGCCATTCCTCGATTCTCCATTCCGCGTATCGACAGAAAATCAGATACACCCATACAAACTGGTACCAACTAATGAGCTTGCGGAAGACGATTTTGATAGACGAATTGTCTTTTGTGAACAAATGATGCAAATGATAGATGACAATACTTTACAAATAGAAAATTACACACGCAAAACCCTGAGAAAGTTAATGTTTGGGCAGGAATAATTGGAGAAAATATCATTGGTCACTTCTTCATTGACGGCAATTTGAATGGAGAAACTTATTTAGCGCTGCTCCAAAATAATGTTGTACTGACGATGGCAAACTTGTATCCAGCTAAACGAAACCCACAACTTCCAGGTAATGCAATATGGTTCCAACAGGATGGTGCTTCATTGTGGTGCCTTCAGGATGGTGATTAATTAAAGGGGGTGTAAACCAAAAATTAAAGTTTTAGTGCGAAGAAATCCAAGAATAAAAAGTCAAACTTCGTTTCTCTACGATGAACCGTTACAGGGAAAAAAGGCATAAAAAAAAAAAAGGCGGGCACACGAGCCCCCCAACAAAAAAACGCCCCCCCCCAAAGGGGGGGGGGGGGGGGAAACAAAAAAAGGGGGCCCCCGCCGGGGGGAAAACCCGGGGGGGGGTGGGGGGGGGGGGGTTCCCGAGGGATTTTTGTGTAAAAAAAAAAAGGGAACGGGGGGGGGTTTTTTGAAAAAAAAGAAGGGGCCCCATAAAATTTTATCAGGGGCGGGGTTTTTTTTTTGGGAAAAAAAAATCCTTATAAAAAAAAAAAACGTTATCTTTAATTTTTTCGACGAACCTAATCTAAATATGGTAGCAATTCATTTTCTCAACTTCATTCGTAAACCTTATAGTTGGGGAATCGATCACTTAATTTTGAAACAATTTGCGAATTTTTGAAAAACCCTGGGGAAATACTCGAATTTTTCTTTGGTTTCGGATTCATATTTGGTCATAAAAAGATTAGAAATAATGGTAATAAAGAGTTATCCATTGTCATCCATGCTGTTGAAAAAATTCTCGGTAAAAGTATATGAGCATTGAGTGCAAAAAAAGTGGTTCATTGTTAAGTAGTTAAAAGTGTTCAACCGTGAATTTGTTTTTACGCAGAAGGTTCTAATTTCCTGTACCTATTTTTAATTTTAAAAAATCTGGACAATTGTGTGATATTTAAAATTAATAATAGCTACTTCACCTATTAATGCCAAGAATGTGTACTAACTGTTAAACTCTGGTGAGCTATTTTTACAATAGAAATATATTAAAATTGAATCCTCCCTAATCCCTAAAAACATATTTTTTCACAGAGTATTTACTTAGGTATATAATAGGAAGCAGCGAAAAAAATATCCCTGAATATTATAACTGGGAGACGTTACACCGGCGTTTAATTACCATAATCTCAGTTTAATCGACATTAACCCTAACAGTATGATGCAGAGTTCGCTAAAGTCTTATATAAGCATAATACCAAAGCTGCCAATAAAAGGCCGGCGTGGTAGATGTGTAGATATATATTGGTGTTTGTCTAGTTTTAACAATTTCTAGCAGCCAGTCAAGCTCCGCTGACGTCACGCGCTAAGACACGGCATCTTTGGAGCGGCGTATCTCCGTTAATAAATGCAATAGAACAGTGGGATTTTCACTGTTATTCTTAGATTTTTTTCTGTACATTTTCAGTTCATGTTGTTTTTTTTTTGCTTCATACCCCCTTTAATACGTGTATTGAAATGTAAAAAATATTTTAAAGCTAACGCCATATGCGAATTTTTGTTTTGTGGAACACACGAATCAGTCACAATATAAATGTATTAACCTTAGGATTTGCTCCCGAAATTTTATTCAAAAGTGCGATGAGGGCACTAGCTACATATATGATTATCGTTGCGGCCGGAAATTGCTTCGTGCCACAAGGCACAATAAATAGTTTTGTCAGTAGAACAGTGCACTGTTAAGTTGAATACATTGAATTTTTTTTTATAAAAAAAAAAATGGAACTTCTGCTTTGGGTAGGGCAAACACATTCTGCAAATCGAAGCGCAATACAGCAGTAAACTTATTCTTTATTCGTTCCCTATCAATATCCCTTTCTATTTTGCTTTTATTTTTTATTTTCATGCGCAAATTAAATTGCATCGTATCATTTTCATTTCTATTTTCTAACATCTCATGATTTTTAAGATTTGATAAGGGTGAAAACTACCACCAATAATTTTGAATATATTTTTATCGTATTCTACGCAAAGAAACACATCGAAAACCATTGCAACCTTATTTTTAATTTTTTTCATTTGCTTACCGAGAAAGATTGAAATTTTAAAATCGAAACGAAAATTTGTATTTTCTCACCCTCACCATCCCTCTCCTTGTGGCTCAGAAAATCTAAAATTTTATGGGAAGTTATTTTTTTAGCAAGTACTGTCGATTTGGATATGTTTCAAATAGAATTTTTTTTTTTGATCTCACTTAGTTGGCGTGAAATGCCCCATATGTATTTGTCAATATATTTTCTGGCATTGAAGGTTAAATATAAAAACTCTACATGTGAGTTACAAGTTATTTTAAATTTGTAATTTTGAAATATGATATTGCTGCAACTTTTAATGATGATATTCAACTTTCAAAATAAGGCCAATAAACTTAATGTGAGATTCTATGTCTATGTTTTCTAAATGATTCTGATGTCTAAATTTACAAATTCTCTAAACTGTAGACAATATTATACATTACTACATCCTGGAATATTAGAAATGTAAATTCTCTAATATTGTGAGCTTTCGAAACATTTACCGGCAATGCATGAATTTGTATAGCAACAGAGTATCGGATAACTGAACGTGGTACGTTCTGTAATGTGTAAAATTGAAGTTCGGTATAATAAATGGTTACATCAAGCCGGTCATTTTGAGATATTGGGCCATTTCGAAACTCACCTAGGGGGTCTGTAAATTAAAACGGACTTTAAATGTTTAAATATTTATTCGAAGTTGCGCATCTGGAGGCTGATGTCTTGAAATAAATATATTACAGCCACTGACGATCGTTTGGAGCGAGATTCCTTTTGGTTTTATATTGCATGCATTTTTAGCATTAAATTTTATATTGTAAGGAAGACGATTTTTAATCATTCTTGAAGTTTCAATTTATCAAGTTTATTTGTTTGGCGCACTTTTTTATTACGTACTTTTAAAAAACACGTTTAAAGTTAACTCTTTGAAACACAAAAAAAATATTATCAAAGTACCTGTGAAGTTAAGATGTTCTCGCGATGTTTAAGTCATAAGAGTCGTCAATTTTGATGTTCTGTATTTGTGTTTATTAATTTATTTTTTCTTTTGCGTTTTTACGATTTATAAATAAATAATGGATCGCTTGAATGAGAAGCAAGGTTAGTTAAAAATGTATTTAACCGAGAAAATATACGTCCATAAAAACTGCAACTAGTTCACGAGTTAAACGAGGATGACTTCGATAGAAGGGTGAATTTTGTGAAGGCATGGTTGAAATATGCAACAACAGTAATAACTTCACAAAAAAATACGCTTCTTTCGGATGAAGCTAGATTTAAATGGTGTTGTTAATCGACATAATATCAGTTACTGGTCAAGTCAGAACCTTTAATGGTTCCAAGAATCGTATACCCAAAATCCCAAGAAGTTAATGTTTGGGCAGGCATTGTTGGAGGCCGTATTGTTGGATCTGAGCAAGATCACCTCAAGTGGACCCCCTATTTCCCACTTGATCATGAAATTCAAGTACAACTATTTTATTGTGAAGTATACACTACCAATAATTAGACTCTGGAACAGTTTTTAAAAATTTTCATTTTAACACAATTTTTTTTTATAATGAAAATTTCGAGGCCTTTTAATTAAAAAATAGATTCCGAACCAACCGACAGAGATAAATGAATGAACTTTTCAGGATGTATTGCTAAATATCTATATTTTGTTAAGATACTCAAAACTAATAATTATTTATTTATTATCTTTTTTGTTGATTAACTTTTAAATAAACAAATGAAAATTTCAATGACTTCTCCCTCAAACATTGAAAAATTGTTTAATTGGTTACATGCATTGGCATTATACATTTAAGTTTGATATCCTAAAAGAAAATTTCACTGCTCGCTATTAATTTAAACAATATAAATTTATTTATCACCGCACGGCGAGCTCTGCCGATACAGCGTGCTGCCGGGAGACCTGGGCATCATTTTAACTCCGGTCAGTCTAATTAACAATAACAATTATTAACAATGTTATTCATCGAATTTTATTTTTTTAAACATAGTATAGTGAACAAATAGATAAAATAATTTCTTATTCTTAAACTAAGACAGAGAGAACTAACAAATAATTAAATATTATTTTATTTACTTTTTAAAAACTTTGTTATTTAGTGATAACTTTTTCATCTTGTGAAGCAAGCTTACACTGCACTGATACACCATCTAAAGGTTTGTAATAGTGAAACTGGCGAGTATTTTTTATTGTAACAGATTTTTCAAAACGTTGCCTGTACTTTTGTTCATGAGAGTCATGATCTTCTTGAGAACAGAAACCAAAATTAATTTTTTTAAAAGAACTTTTGGCCCACTCGAATAACGAAACTGCTGTCGTTATATGCTTATCATTGTCACGTTGAAGGCTAGCACGATAAGCCCGCCTTTTTACACTTCCTCCTAAGCCATCATACGCTCCTTTGCCATGAGATGTGGCGAAGAAGTTCCATTCCGCTTCAACAGCAAAATCGTTCTTGTGATTGATTAGGATGACAAAATTATATTTATTTTTATATTGTGAAGCCGATCCGTCCGAAAAATATGAGATTTTTTTAATGTTATTGGCACCAAATCTATGTGCGGCCTTTTTACCACCCTGTATAATACAAAGCGTGAACGTATTCCATGTAAATACACATAACGAAAAACCCAGCGGTTACATTATCCCTGCACACCGTTATTTGTCACATTTCGTTATAGTCCAGTAGACATGGAGCTAAAATCATCAAACATATATGGGGTCTTGAAACATATAGGGCTAGTTTTCATGGCTACATTCCTATGTATTTTTTGCGTTGAACACAATGCGTGGGGTCTGTAGACCTGAAACCGTCCGCTAATTTTTTAAATTAACAATTTGTGAAAAAAAAAACATATTTTTTTCACATTTTCGCTTATATCTCCGTTCCTTGGCATATTTTATATAGCATACACATATAAGAAGTTGTAGCCTATTGAATTTCCAAAATTTTAAGCCCAACCCGAAGTCTCCAAGTGCTATTGTTAACTTGCAAATGACTGCTGAAGTTGAAAGAGTGCTTTTTTTCACTATTTTTTTTTACTTCGAGAGTAGGACGACTATGATAATGAAATTTGGAGGTGCTATTTATAGTATGAAGTTACAAAAAAAAATTCAGCTCGATCCGTTAACTTTTCGAGTAATTAACGATCGAATTTTTTTGCAAGCCTTAATTAAGAGTGACGCATTTTCTTTGTTTATTGTACAATATTGACCGGGTTGGGTTAGAAAAATCATAAATCTCTTCAAGTTTGCAAGACTTTTTGAAATTTTGAAATATATTAATTTGGGCTAGTTTTAAAACGTTTTCTACGCGACCACCTTTTTTGACACGACGTATATATTGTTGTAGCGTTGCGGCTTGTTGTACTTTCAAGACATTATAAAAAAAGCGTCAAAAAATGTAGTCGCGTAGAAAACGTTATAAAACTGGCCCAAATTAATATTTTTCAAAATCTCAAAAAGTCTCGCAAACTTGAAGAGGTTTATGATTTTTCTAGCCCAACCCGGTCAATATCTTACAATAAACAAAGAAAAGGCGTCATTGTTAATTAAGGCTTGCAAACAAATTCAATCGTTAATTACTCGAAAAGTTATTAACGGATCGAGCTGATTTTTTTTTGTAACTTCATACAATAAATAACAGTCCTTCCCTCCAATTTCATGATCATAGTCGCCCTACTTTCGAAGTAAAAAAATTGTGAAAAAAGCACTTTTTCAACTTCTTCTTCTTCTTCAACATTTGCAAGTTAATAATAGCACTTGGAGACTTCGGGTTGGGCTTAAAATTTTGAAAATGCAATAGGCTACAACTTCTTAAATGCATATGCTATATAAAATATACCAAGGAACGGAGATATAGTGAAAATGTGAAAAAGAGACGTTTTTCTTTTTCACAAATTGTTAATTTAAAAAATTAGCGGTCGGTTTCAGCTGTACGGAGCTCGCGCATTGTGTTCTACGCAAAAAAATACATAGGACACCGCCAAAACTAGCCCTATATGTTTCAAGAACACATGAAAATCTCTGCCTACTGGACTGTTATTCAGCGAACTGCCGGGCAAATCAAATGGAGGCTGAAAAGCGACGCGAGGGAAAACACCCCTAAAAGACCCCGTCTCATTACGCGGAGTACTTCGAAAAACGATAATAACAGCGGGAAGGGTACGCGCTGATGTTTTTTAGCTCCACCCATGATACGGGAAGTATAATGAAACCGATGCGTAATGCATGGTGGGTTCGAACCCCGCCCAGCCACTTCCGTCTAATTACCCGGCTGGAAACAACGAAAAAACAATGGAAGCACGGACACGTGGTTGGCTGATTTCGAACAGGAAGTGGACCTCATCCAATAGACGTTTTTTTTTTACGAGTCGAGTAACCGTGCGTCAAGTGCCGCGTGCATTCTTGAGCTTCCTGACAGCTCGAACACAATGGCACCCCGGAGTAATTGCGGGCAGCTTGGAGTTCTATCATTGGGTGATACGCATGAGGATCATATGACGGTCTAAGCATATATAGTATGTCGGTTGATTTCGAACATGGGCGCGTCCTGAGATGAGGGTCTTCGCCACGAGGTTTTAAGTTACCGAAAAAAAAAGCAGGAAACACACAACATCGAAGGTTATTATTGTTTGCTAATCCAATTACGTCACGAATTTCAGCTCTACGGAAACCTCGCGTTATATTTTTTTTGTCGGCTTTTGATGTTGTACGGGTTCATCTACCTGCGTAGAAAGTCATCGATTTGGGATTAATTTTACGGAACGTCGAGGCGAATTTAATTCCAGATTAAAGTACGATCCCAAATCGTTTTTAAAAAGTTATTTCTTTAGTGTATTAAAAGGGATAGTTCCCTTATTCGGGCATGGTGTAAATTATAATGCATATTCTAAAAAAATAATAACAACTTATTAACAAAATGAGATAACAGGTGTAATAAATTGTAAGGAAATCGCTTTTAATCATCCTAGAAGTTTCAAATTATCAAGTTTATTTATTTGGTGCACTTTTTGTATTACGTACACGTTCAAGTCATAACAGACGTCAATTTTGGTCATTTTGATGATTTGTGTTCATTAATTTCTTATTTCTTTTGCGTTTTTACGATTTATAAATAAATAATGGATCGCTTGAGTGAGAAGCAAACAATAACTGAATAAATTTGACCCGGACTGGTCCATTTAAACCGCGGGCGTAAACCGAATCGGTAAATTGTTTTTCCTAGGTTGGTACAACCTTCGTTGACATTCCTGTATAGTTTGAGCGGGATGTGTCAATTAGTGTGTGTTTGGCAGACATTTGTTTACGACGCGAAAAGTTTTTCTGGCGATTTTTATTATGGAAAAAAATTGAACAACAAATTTGCTTGAAATTTTGCCTTCCCAATGGAATTACGGCTACGGAATCATTGAAAATGTTGCAGAAGTGTTTTGAGGAGTCTACTCTATCGAGAACGCAAGTATTTGAGTGGCATAAAGCATTCAGTGAGGATCCTGAAGTCGTAGAAAACTTGCCTCATGCGAGTCGTCCATCCACCTCTGTTAACGACGATAACATCGAAAAAGTGAGAGAAATTGTGCTCGAAAATCGTCGTGTTGGCATTAGAGAGATAGCAGATGCTCTCAAAATTTCTAATGTATCGACTCAACACATTTTGGTTGATGTTTTGGGTATGAAGCGCGTCGCCGCCAGACTCGTATCAAAAGACCTGAATTTTTTGCAAAAAGAACGTAGAGTAGAGGTCGCAAAAGATATGCTTGCCAACGTAGCTGATGACCCTACATTCATCAAACGCATCATTACTGGTGACAAGACGTGTGTTTATCAATATGACGTCGAAACTGCCCAACAATCTAGCAAATGGCGCGCCAAAACTGAGCCGAAACCGAAAAAAAACACGTCAAAGTCGATCGAAAATCAAGATGATGTTCATCGTTTTCTTCGATTACCGTGGTACGGTTCACCATGAATTCGTTCCAGAGGATCAAGCGGTCAATAACGAATACTACTTGGCCGTTTTGAGGCATCTATGAAGCAATTCGTCGTAAACGGCCGGATTTGTGGGCAGACAATTCATGGATGATTTTTCCCCACGATAATGAGCCGTCACATTTCAGCCTGATTGTGACTGAATTTTTGGAAAAACACGAAACAAAAGTCATCGCTCAGCCATCGTATTCGCCAGATTTGGCTCCCCGTGACTTATTCATGTTTCCTGCTTTCCTGTACTTGTAAAAATGATTCAATCCTTCGAATTTGTTATGATAAATTTTACAACATTAAATCTACAACAGGAGCACTAACAAGTAAATCACAAAACTGATTACGTGACTGTAGGTGGTGACGTTATCGTCGTATCTTTTAAATGGGAACGCATAGCAAGTGATGTGTCATTGGACATGTATCCAAAGAAATTTTCAGGGCTGTACTTGGCTTTTAAATTTCCTCCGAAATTAACCAAAAAAAACAAAACATTTATTTTCATAACTACAACAAAATATATTTGATAAAATAAATGTTCATAAAAAGATGTTCGAAATGTATACCCAAAATATTCTATTAGGTACCTATCTACAATGGAAACACACCCGTAGACATTGGTTATTCACTGAGTTTTGAGGATCTGAGAATTAAACTAAATATTTTTTTCATCAATTCAATGTTTTCTTCTGTTGCCACTTAGAGTCTGTCACATCTTTATTTCCAAGTTATGCTTCCACAGTTTGCCTGTGTATTTCAAGAAACCAGTTGCATTGTAACCGATTACATTGACCGATTAAAATGTTAAAAACTGCATCTTGGAAAACTTATGAAATCCCTCAAAATATTTAAAATCCTTCCTAGGCCTCCCTCATTGAATATATTTAGTTACCTTTGTTTTTACTGCCAATTTTGAAGTAGATTTCAATTGGTAGGGATTTTTGTTCTTAATCAAAATTAGACTCTCGTGTTTGGTAAATATTGTATTTTGGGGAGTAATTATAAGACTCAAATAGAAGACTACAATAGTAAAAGAATTTCAAATGAAATTTGCACAAGGAAATTTAAAAAATGGCTTGATCACCAGAAATCTTGGTAACGACACTTTTTAACAGTTAAATACAAAAACTGCATATCTTTAACACTTCTCGAAATTTCGAAAAGGTAACAAGAATAAAAAGTATTAATTTGATGATTTCGCAAATATTTTACAAGCCGTATCCTCAATTTTCTGATGACAGGCATTTTTAGAAAATTTCATTTAAAGTTTTTTTTTTATTATTATTTTAGGTGTAATAATCACTGAATTCCCTAAAATTCCCTATGAACTCCCTAAAATCATATTTTAGGGAATTCATCATATAATTGTTTGAACAACAATATAACTAATAGCCAATTTGTAAATTTTGTGTTAGCGATTTATCAAGTCACGTTGACAAATTAAGTATCCGTTTAACTTTTGTCAGTGCTCCCAAAACTTACTACTGTGATACTCTTGTAAACATATTTAAATCGTGTTTTCTCTTTACAAACCTACCGACCCAAATGACCGACTGAAATACCTGCCCATTTGGGAGCAGTGTTATCGAAATTAGTTTGGAATGTGAATGCACCTGCCGGTCTATTATATATACGTATATATAGGCGCTTGTGTAACAGGCTGGTTTAGGACTTAATTAGGTATAATATATTTTAAAATTATTTCACTGCGACGACGGCAACATAGCTGAAACGGCCACCAATGAAAAATAACCTTTTTTGTAGATCTATTATCATTACAGATCGGATCATTGGTTTCTGTTCATCAAAAACGAGAGGCAAACTCAAACAGCTTTAAAAAATTGAATTTAAATCACAGTTACTATATCGTTCTATATACAGTTGAGGCATTTATTTTAATAAGTTTCACAACTGAAGAGTGTAACTTCTAAAGGGTCTAAGTGCCAAGTTCCAGTTTGTTTTTGTTGCTTTTTACTTTTTACTTTAAAACCAATTTGGGGCAAAAACCAAACAAATCGACCCTCCTCCTTTCCTCAAGCTAGTTTTACCTTATCTTTTACTTATCTATTTTTACAATAAAAAGAATTTTAAAAATACACATTTGCCAAAAACTTTAGTTTGACAAAAAAATAAATGTGTCCTCTTGTTAACCCAATCTGGGACATACTGTACATTTCAAAGCTGCCTTGCTGGCCTTAATGGGTTTTCTGTGTGACTGATTCCAGCGCCACGTATACACCAATAGCAACGAACGGCTATTTCGCCTCGATGTTTGTGCAGAAATCGCAGCCTGGATATAACCTGGGGCTAAATATAAGTCGGTTGACATGTTCTACATATAAACCAACAAGTTATCGGAGCGAGCACGTGAATCGTGTTCCAAATAGCGTCTGGTAAAAAGTCGGCAAGGCGGAGCTCCCAGAGGTCGCTTTATATCCAGCCACGGCAGATGGTGCAGACCTAAAATAATGTTCTTATTTTCTGATACAGTGATATACACTAAATACTAAAGACGTACACTACATATGAGGTGTGTAAATGAAGTAATAAGGCTGGCAACGTAGCGGCATAATTAGCAACACTGCGGAGACGGGACTTGGAAGGGCGATAGGTTAACATGCAATGCACCTTCAGTACACGTTTGAACTTGTTAGAGTCATTTGTTTGTTCTTTGTGACTGTTTTCGTAAACCGGTTTTTTTCTAGTGCGTTTTAAATGAGTTACATCAATTTTGAGCAACGGTGTGCTATCAGGTTTTGCTTCTGACTTGGACATAGCGCAATGGTTACTCTTGCAAAACTTTAAAACAATGTTCTTTCCAGAGCCCAGGTTCTTCGGTGGTTTAAGACATTCTTAGAAGGAAGACAGTCGATTGAAGATGAACCACGTAGCGGAAGGCCCTCATCTTCAAGAAACAATAAAAATGTCGATAGAATACGGGATCTTGTACGTTCAGATCGTGCGATGGGGAAGAGTTATATTTGAATCACACCACTGTTCATCAGATTTTGACTAACGAATTGGGAATGAGAAAAATCTGCGCAAAAATGGTTCCAAAAAACCTTTCTCAGTAACAAAAGGACATCAGGAGAGAAAAGTGTCTTGACTTTTTGGAATCGATTGAAAATGATCCCCAGTTTATGGAACGTGTCATTACTGGTGATGAGGCATGGGTGTTTGAGTACGACCCGGAAACCATGTGCCAAAGCATGGATTGGCACACTTCAAGCTCTCCAAGACACTAAAAAAGCAAGAATGACCAAGTCGAAGATCAAATGCATGCTAATTTGCTTTTTAGATAGTCAGGGATATGTCCACGAAGAGTTTGTGTCTCCAGGCCAAACAGTAAATCAACACTTTTACAGAGAGGTTCTTGAAAAACTACGAATAAGGAATTGGGTTTCTTGTATCCAACACTGTTCAAGATCCATTTTGGTGGCACAAAAGCACCGAACTTTGTTGTTGAAATAATTCATTGACTATAACTTAATAACTTGGGGGTAGGTTAACTTGAAATGCACCTTCAGTACAAGTTTGAACTTGTTACAGTAATTTGTTTGTTCTTTTAGTAAACAGGTTTTTTTCCAGTACGTTTTAAAAATGAGTGATATTAATTTTGAGCAACGATGTGCTATCAGGTTTTGCTACAGTCTTGGACATAGCGGATACTTTTCTTTTAGCGGATACATCTACACGCCTACGAAAACAGTGTTTTTTAAGAGTAAAAGTTTTTTGGTGGTTTAAGGCATTCTCAGAAGGAAGAGAGTCAATTGAAGATGAACCACGCAGCGGAAGGCCTTCATCTTCAGGAACTGACGAAAATGTTGATAGAATACGGGATCTTGTGCATTCAAATCGTCGGTTGACGACAAGAATGATCGGGAAAGAGTTAAATTTGAATCACACCACTGTTCATCAGATTTTGACTAACGAACTGGGGATGAGAAAAATCTGCGCAAAAATGGTTCTAAAAATCCTTTCTCAGGAACAAAAGGACTTCAGGAAAGAAAGGTATCTTGACTTTTTGGAATCGATTGAAAATGATCTCCATTTTATGGAACGTGTCATTACTGGTGATGAGACTTGGGTGTTTGAGTACGACCCGGAAACCAAGCGCCAAAGCATGGAATGGCACACTTCAAGCTCTCCAAGACCCAAAAAGCAAGAATGGGCAAGTCGAAGATCAAATTCGAGCTGATTTGCTTTTTTGATAGCCAGGGAATCCACAAAGAGTTTGTGCTTCCAGGCCAAACAGTGAATCAACACTTTTAGAGGTTCTTGAAAAACTTCGAAAAAGAGTCATGCGTGGAGACCAAACATCAAGAACAACTGAATGTTGCATCACGACAATACGCCTTGTCGCCCAACTATTTCAGTAAACTAGGTTTTAGCCAGTAAAAACATTCCTGTGGCTCCGCAGCCTCCTTATTTGCCTAACTTGAGTCCTTGTGACTTTTTTCTCTTCCCGAGATTGAAAAATCACATCAAGGGATGTTATTTTGGGACCATAGAACACATTCAAACGACTGTAACCGACCAGCTGAAGGCTATTTCAGTATATGAGTTCCAGCACTGCTATGAGGAATAGAAGAACCGTTTCCAGCACTTTGTGGCTTCCCAAGGAGACAATTCTAAAGGAGACAATACTGAAATGTAATTCTATTAGAATAAAAAATTCAGTCTCATTACTTACTTTACACACCTCGTACAAGCAGTGGCGATTGGTGTTAAAGTTGCAGATTTGCGCATCTCCAAAAAATAATCAAGAAAACAACATTATTATTTTCACTCGTAATAAAGTTAGCTTTTAGTTAATTTGTGACAATCTATGCGTATTTGTTGCTACTCGTACAGTGAGGCCGAATCCTCATATTTGTGGCCAAAAACTAAAAAAAATTATTTTGCCCAATTAAAATATCCCAGTAGATAACGATTTTGATATTGTTATTTGAGTGAAATTCAATCTAAAAGAACAACAGTTAGATAACAGAGTTCACACAATATGGACGTATTGCTCAACAGTTATATCACTATTGACGATTCGGTGAAAATGCGGTTCAAGAGTGCGTCAAATCAATAGCTATTGATGAAAAATGCAGATGTGAAAATTTGGCTTATTTTTCATAAGTATACATTTGCACTAGATACTATAACTTTACAACATAACTATTTTTAAGAGCCTCAAAATTTTTAGTTTTCAGATTCGACATTTTCAGTTGGGCATATTTTTCATAATTATACATTTGCACCCCCGCCATTTTTTAATCGCGAACCGCCACTGATTACTGAATAATCACAAAAGTATAAGGAACAAATTTAAGAATAAAATTGATTATTTTTTTGCCTATCATGAAGATTTAAATTGATATTTTCAGTGGAATCATAAATCAAGTTTAGTAACATTATTTTTTTCATCTAAAATATGCTGTTAAGTTGAGGGGTCTGATTTTTGACTGAAAATAGTATGTTGCGAAGAAATTGTGCACTGTTGTAGAAGAGTGGCCCCCAGATCTCCAGATCTTACGCCTTGTCTTAAACTTGCCTTCGCAAAATTTCAATATCTGTATTTTTAAAGAGAAATCTTCAGAGCATCTATCTGATTAACTGAGCTAGTTTGAAAAAAAAATTCCTAGACACGACAAATGTTCAAAGTTGAACCGAAAATATAAAAATTCAAAAAAAGTCCTGTATGCCACATGTAACTTTAACAAAAAAAACGCGGATTAATATCCCTCTAGAACTCCATGTGTTTTATTAAAATTTCATGAACAGTCTTTTTTTCGAAAACTATAATAAGGATGGTAGAATTTTTCATATCTAAGCAATTTAGTTCCAAAATGGAACAGTTAGTCAGATATATACTCGGAAGATTTTCCTTTAATTAAGTCCAAAACTTTGAAAAGGATTTAATATTGTCGGAGGTATTCACGGTTTTTTGAAAATATCACAATTTTAATTTTTTAGCTGTATCTTTTCATACAATCGACATATCGCCTTCAACAGCAAAACAATTCAATATTATAGTAGAAAAATTATCAGAATTTAAGGGGTACACCTAGTGTGACCGCCTAAAAAAAAAGGTGATTTTTGGGAATTAAATAAAAAAAAGTACTGCATCAAATGTTTTCAAATTTTGAGGATATATTTGTACATAAATAATGAATACATAGAAAAAATTTTAAACAATAAAATTTAATTTTCAGCGAGTTATTCGCTATCTCCCAAGTCTCGAAAAAAAAGTTCCTCCACTGCTGCAGTGATTGCGGCCTTCACAGTGGCTGGAATAAAAAAAAAATAAAAAACCATTAAACTTGAAGGTATTGCCTATGCAATGACCCAGGATTGTGAAAAAAAAAAGGGAATTTAAGAAAATGACAGAGTTTTGAAAAAAAGTTTAAAATTTCGCTCAAAAATCTGATGATTTTTGGCGTGCCAAAATTACATTTTTCATACAATCGGAAAATTGGAGGGTCATTATATAGAGAAACATATACAAAATAAGCAGAAAAAAAAATCAAATCGATCGGATGATTTGTAATTGAGTTATAACTGCAGCAAATTAGAAAAAATGCAGTTTGGAGAAAAACGCGTTCAAAGATAAAATGATTGATTTCATTGTTATAAATAGATAAATATCATACCTAGAGCTAATCTGCTATTTCAGGCCCATACAATTCACCTTCCTCTTCTTCAAAAACCGCCTGTTGGAATCCTATTATAATCACTTACGATAACCAGTGGCGGATTTACATAAGGGCACTTTGGGCACGTGCCCGGGGGACCCCACAACCCAGGGGCCCCCACAAGTTGAATAACCCATATTTTTTGTCTCCTACATTTTCGAAAAATCAAAGAACGTGGAACATACACATACACATTGATCATTCAAATAATAAAACTTCTTCGAGAGAATATAATATTTAATAATCGATATATGATTAGATAATAAAAAAAAATTGATTTTCTTACAAGGGGACCCCCACAGCCTTCGTGCCCAAGGGCCCGTTAAATATAAATCCGGCGCCGACGATGACGACAGAGTCCAAACAATAACTCAGGTAGGCCCCATAGCAAACTTTCTAACCAATGAGCGGCTACTCTTTAGAAGGCTGTAGTTCAAAAACTATTTGTGATACGCACGTGAAATTTTAGTATGTTATTTTTAAAGGTATAGACTATCGAAATGTGCAAAAATCGATTTTTTTCAAAGTTTCACTAGGTGTGCCCCTTAAGCAACCTTCAAACAGTGGGTGTGTGAATGCTACTTTTACTGGTGACTGTACGTATGGCAGCAACATACCTTAAGACGCTCCTGACTATACATACGTGACAAGCGAGCCATGCATGACATATACACATGCAGAGCGATCTCCGACAACAAAGATTATTGCATTCATCCACCAGACCTTGACGTTTATCAATGGTATCAACGATTGTTTGTGAATAATTGAGATCGTACTGACAACTGCGTTCGTCATTATTAGTACGTGCACCATTTGCATAACTCTGCGCTCATTTGTTTCGTTTCAGCTTTTTGTTTTTAATAATTATCCAGTGCACTCTATGTAACTGTATTCTGGTCCATCAAGTTACTGTATTCTCATTTTGTTGATGAATGTAATTATTATGCACATACATATGTATGTATATGTCGTAAAAACCCGACAATATCGGATCCCATTTGTACAGGAAAACTATTGTGATACGGGACATACTACATATAGTAACATGAGATATTTTAGATTGTTTAATTATTATTATTATAATTAAATATCATTTTAATATTAAAATGCTGCGTAATAGATGAAATTATATCCACATAAAGCATATAGTGTAAATATACAGGCTGATTCCTAGGTTATGTCATATTTTTAAATGGCGTATAGACAACATTGTTTCCAAATAACGCTTAATAAATAAATAAATTCAAAAATAAAAAAGTTGGTTTATTATTAATTTTGGAAATAGCATTTATCCGGTCCTGTCTTCAATTTAAAGAAATAGTTGTACCGGGTGTTTCATTACAAATGGACCCCCCCCCCCCTTAATTTTTTTAGTTTGCTTTCTATAAAGAAATTTTAAATGCAAAAGTTGTAGGGTACAATGTTAAATTTTTTATGACATAAGTTCATATACATAGTGCTTGCAGAAAAGCGTGATAAATAAAAATACATTTTTTCTTATGAAACACCATGTATATTAATTATATCACTAAATAATTTGGCTCCTCTTCCTGAATATATATAGTTTGTAATACTAATTTTAAAAATGCAATAAAAAAACGCCTATTTCAATTTTACGTGTTTATGCAATGAATTCAAGAATGCGCTTGCAATTCTTCGGGTATATATAACAACACCTAACGAAATAAACTTTGATTTTCTTACTTTTTACTCCATAACCTAGTACATGTGACACTGAAAATCAGTTTTAACTTTAAAACTGTGAAAAATGCCTAGTTCGGGCAAAGGAAAAGTTTAGTAAAAAGAATAAACTTTGACAATTATATGCAACAAAATTTAAAAAAATCACATATTGCTATTCGAATTTCTTCAGATTCTGAAAATGACCATCATTCATTTCTATGGAGGATATGCTTTTTTCAATTTATTAACCTTTGGAGCGCCGGAAAATCTCATACAAGATACTCTCCATTCCTCGGAGATTATAAGACGCTCTCCAGGTCGTTGATCACGTAAAAAAAAGGTTTGGGGGTTGACACCCCCCTAAAAAAGTACCTCCGATTGCAAT
Organism: Aromia moschata; assembly: GCA_029963805.1. Taxonomy (NCBI): domain Eukaryota; kingdom Metazoa; phylum Arthropoda; class Insecta; order Coleoptera; family Cerambycidae; genus Aromia; species Aromia moschata. The sequence continues at coordinate 407,074 of JAPWTK010000281.1, read as the reverse complement.
GTAAGATTAAGTTTTGAATAAAAATATAATTTCATTTTATATTTCATATATGTCTTTGCACTATGAACGGTGGCAGATACCCCTGAGGGAATATCTCGTGGACGTTTCAGATAGTAAACGAATGAAAACCAATTTTTGTTGCCATTTCCTAAAAACCCTAAAAAAAAAACTCTAAAAAAAAAACGTAAGTAAAAAACGAAAAAAAAATGAAGCCACAAAGTCTCAGGAATATTTTTTTTTAGTTCAATTGAATTATTGACTGACCCTTGAATGGCCAATAAATATTTTATAGTGGACGTCGTTTAAAATTTGATAAAATAATGTTCTTACCCAGTGAGAAAAAAAAGGAGCAATACGTACTCTGCCCTGGGAAGGGTAGAGTATTATATACTTTATTGATAAACAAAATTCATCCCTCCTGATTTAGGAGACTTTTCTACTCTCAAAAACTTATTACAAAGTAATATTGTAGATACTTACGGCAGAGTCCGAGCAAAATGATAAAAGGCGTAGTTTCTGATCAGAAAGGGGTGGTTTTTGAATAGTAACGCAAAAATTACCATCATCATCGCATTCCTCATCCTCGAAAACCCTATAGAAGCATTTACTTGTAGAAAGTAGGATTAATGTACAAAGTGGGATTAAATCACTAGGATTTTTTTAAGGCAAAAAAAGTGTCAAAAACTCCGGCGCTCCAAAGGTTAAGGCGTTTGATTACCCAAAGTGGATTTGTATTTATTGTTTCAATATCATTTTGTCTAGTTTCTTTTAATAATGCAACATTCTTGTGTTCTTTTAGACACATATTATATTATTTTTCAAATAACAATATAAAAAGCTATAAAGATGAGTTAGATCTGGGCTGTTCGACAGCCAATTAATTGTTCCATGTTTTCCAGTTTAGTTTTCATATTTTTCATTTGTTTCATCTATTGCGTTCTTCATTAATGTTCTGTTAGAGCTTTCTTTCCTTCATTATTCTGGAGCCTCTCATTATCATTTGTTAATATCAAAACGGGAAAATGTCCCGATATGCCTCAGGCTTTCCCTGTATACCTATTTTCATTTATAGCCTTTGTTTCTCTACTTTTTGCATTATTGTGGGTTCTTTAAACAGACAGGCAGTGTCTCAACAATCGTGTAATTAACTTAGTTAGCATAATAACTTAGTAGCATAATAACTGCATTGTTACATGTCCTAGGATAAATATTTTTTAAATGTTGTTACTAAAATGCACTAATGGACGGGGTGTCCCATAATGAAATTAACAGACGTATCTCCGTTATTTGAAGAGATACGAACTTGGACAAAAAAAGCATGTGAAACTACATACCTACTGATTACAGCTCCTCAAAATCTGTATTTGATTAGAAAGTAGCTATTTAAGAAGTATTTTCATCTAATAGCACCCATTGTAACTAAAACCTAAATTTATTCCCTACTCCCTTCCAAATACAGCGATATAACATACCTTGGTATTTAGTACTTATTTTAGTGGTTATATTAAGTCATGTTGCAAAGTAATTGGCACATATATAATCCCTCAAATTTCGGGGGTGGGTCCTTAAGGATTTTATGTTATAAGGGGTTCACCTTAAACTCGATCTACACTCCGGGAAGATTTGTAGACGACTGGCGACTGGTGAGCTGGTAGCTAAGACCCCCTACCACCCAACCAGCACAGTAAGATCCCCCTTCTTCACCCCGTTTTGGCGAGAAAAATTCAGTCCTACTACTTTCCGGACGGACCCTGGATATTTATATTTTGTAAGAATGAATTACATATTTCACTTAATTTCACACAACTAAACGTGGGGTGTTTGTGGCCAACGTTCTCTAATGTATTTTTACAGATATTTATTTCTGCATACATACACAAGGCATTTTCACTTCGCCATACATTTTTAGTAATTACATTTACATGCTTCAGAATTTATTTTTTCATTTTATTTAATTAATATCTACATATTTCACACAGCAACAGTACTATGTATTGGAATTACTGACCTCTCTGTGTTAATTTTATGGTTTATTGCACCATATTCGCTAAACTGGTTTATTTGATTTGGCGTGTAATTTATGCTACAATGTACTAACTAGTTTGTCATCTACATATGACAAGCTATTTCTCGCTCAATAAAATTCACAAAGATACTTAATTATTTTGAATAATATAAGTATTAGAATATCCCTATAGAGTATTACATCTATATTATTTGTACATTATTTGAATCACTGTAATAAAAATTCCATAATTAAATATCGAGCTATCCAAAAAAAGTCATCACAGGTGCCCTGGCAAAAAAAGACGTATTTCTATCTTAATCTTAGGTTTATATCCTCGCTGAATTGTCAGGACTGTCACCTAATGTGATGGGTACTTTTACCGGGTATATAAAAACAGAAATAGAAATTTTCATCTCAAAAACAAACTATATTTTCCAAAAAATATTATAATGATCATTGACACTGTTAAAGAAAATTCCTACCGACCGTACTTGACCTCTTATTTTAACGATGCAATATTCATGGTGTTCCATTAATTTCTTCAATTTTATTGACAATGTTCTTGTTGAATATTAGGCCTTTTTTACATTTTTGTCGTCATGTAACATTTGTACAGAATGTGCCAAGATTTCTAAACGGTACCTCTCTACATTCAGTGTTCCGTTGAAAAAAAAAATGGTCCAATAATACTCCTCCTGCTCAGAGCTACCCACGGTTAATTTGTTTTTGTGAGTATAATGGAGTTTCAGTATAAAAGTGATGCACTCCAACGCCTCATATTCTGAGAGTTAACCTAGCCCGAAATATGGAGCCAAGCCTCATCAGTAAAAAAAGCTTTTTTGAAAATAACATCGTTATCGTTGAAATGGTTAATAAACCATTGGCAGAACTGTAGTGTTAGAGGTTAATTCGCTCTGGAAATTTCATGTGTGGATTGAAGACAATATGAATGGAGCTCCAAATCATCCTTTAAAATTCGTTGACACGTTGTATAAGACAGATTCACTTGTTGGCTTAGATGGTTAAATGATGTTCATGGTTAAATCATGTCCGTTATCACTTGCCTAACCATTTCAACGTTTTCTTCTGGATCTGCTACTTCCTTGTTTCCGATTGACGTTTCCACTGTGCCGGTACTAATTTAGGAAACGTTTTCCTGATCGATTAAAATGGTCGAAATGAATTACTGCGTCTGGAAAAACTTATCTGAAGTCCTCATATGCAGTTCTCATCGTATATATCCAGTTTCCACTGATTCTGCTGTCATTTCTAAGAAAAATTCAAGTCAAACACGCCTCCATTTCCTTTATGTTTAGAACGTAGAAAAGAAGTAACCAACATACAGTATGTTAGATTATAAAAATATCGGAAACATTGAAATTAATATTTTTTCTTAAGATATTTTCAGCTCATTACATTGGATAATTACCATACTTTATATTATTAACCAAATCAGTCTTTGAATCACAACCGGTAGGTTTGTTACAAATCAATTTTTTTATGTAATATGATATTATATTTTCCAGTATATTTTGTAGTTAGACACTATTTCTGTGCGAACGGTAAATTTGTAAAGATAAATGGGTTAAATAAAAATGTTTCACAAATATTGTAATTACTGAGGAATTTTTGGGATGCCAGCGAGAGGCGATTTATTTATTAGTGTGTATACTTAGGGCCATAAATAAATTGTGGTGTAAAAGCATAAATTCTCTGTGTTTCTCCGGTCTGCAGGTAGAAGTGATGGCCGCGTTTGATACCATAAATCAGAAGTTTAGTCCAGAAGATTATTGGAGAGCGCGCCCGAACCCAACTCGACTCGCTGCCGCAGCACTTTGGAATCTGTTTTCAGCAGTAAAAATAATACTTTCTAGTGCTCCGCGTTTGGAAACACAGCGGGCGTACGGATCGCATCGTTTTCAATTCGATTTTTATGTCCGGCTTTTATTGGTACGTAATGGAAAAATCATAAAAAAGCACACGATATTGAAAAACGAATAAATATTTCAACTCAGATAATGAATAAAACAAATCAGAAATGTGTATTTTAATATGTGTGTGTATTTTATTGTCATAATCTTTTATATACATTATGTTCTACTTAATTTTATGTGTCACTGAGTTATTTTTAATGTTCTAGTCCTCGATACAGTTTTATTTTGTGGGCTATTTTGTGTTTATTGATTCAAAAAAATTATATATAACTTGATTTGACTTCATCGAGCTATTCAAATAATGACAGGTATCCCCTCAGTTTGCCACCTGTCGTTAGTGTAAACGGGTCGACCGCCGTAATTTTTTGTCGCGAGTGACTAACTCGTGAGTTCGTGTACTGTATTTACATATTACCTGATTTTGTGTGAATTTCTACAATAATGGCACTATCGTCGTTACCATTTGATAATAAACTGACACATATTATTGAAAATTACGACAATTTTAAAATGGACGGATCACATGTGCATAATAATAAGTTGTGCTTTCGTGGATCGTGGTCGACAATATTTACTTTAGATGTTTTTTTGCCAAATATGTACCCGATTTTCCATTGTCTACTAGGGTAAAACATATTTACGAGAGACATATCAACGTATCGTAGGAAATATTAAAGAAGACGTACGTTTAGGTGGTCTCATAGTAATCAGTTCCTCGCAGCCACTATGCTGCGAGCCGTTCTGTTAAAAAAAAGGATTTCTTCTGGCCCCTTTTTAGAATTTTTAATATAGTACACAATAAAATGGAAGGTGGCAGCACCATACAGGCGCGTTGAGGTACAGTGCGGATTCGATATTATTGATCAATACTCTAAACGAAATGGAGACCCAAAATTTTTTTTTGGTAAAGAATTTTTTTTTGTTTTTTTTGAGAAAAATATGTGCAAAAATGGTTCCAAAAATCCTTTCACAGGAACAAAGGAACATCAGGAGAGAAAGGTGTCTTGACTTTTTGGAATCGATTGAAAATGATCCCCATTTTATGGAACGTGTTATTACTGGTGATAAGACTTAGGTGTTTGAGTACGACGCGGAAACCAAGAGCCAAAGCATGGAATGGCACACTTCAAGCTCTCCAAGACCCGAAAAAGCAAGAATGAGCAAGTCGAAGATCAAATTCATGCTGATTTGATTTTTTGATAGTCAGGGAATTGCCCACAAAGAGTTTCTGCCTCCACGGCCAAAAAGTAAAAAAAATTCTTTCGACAGAAAACTACGGGAAAAGTGCATTCGAGAGTTGTACTGAAAAGTTACGTACTTAGAAAAAAATAATTCCAACATGGGGCGTCCCAATATCTCGGCCAAAAGGACACATTGTCAGGGGAAACTTTCATAATTGTTTTACTCAAACCTGGAGAACTTTGGTGCAAAATTTAGAGAACAAAAAGTGTTTAGATTCATTCAAGGAGCACGCCTGATTTTTGTCAGAATTTTGATCACGTTTTGGCCATTTTCAATTTGGCCATTTTTTCCAAAATCCGAAAATGGCTCTAAATATTCTGAAAAAAAATTACACACCTCGCTTGAAGAGTCCTAAACAAATTTCTCAACAAAAAATTTGGCCCAGTTTGGCCATTTTCCCGTTAGAAGGTTTCAAAAAATTGTCTTTCCTAAAATTTCAGAATAATTTCCAGATATCTGGGAAAAAATGCACGTGTTCTTGGCTCATACTCAATAGAGTCTGCACAAAAATGGCTGTCCCCAAATTGTCCATTTTTTCATTTCAATGTTCCAATAATTGGCTGAAACCCAAAATTGCAAGAAAGACTGAACATTCTGGAAAAATTCGCACGTCTCCCTTAAATCATGTCCAAGAGGTTTTGCATAAAAAAAATTCCTGAACCTGTTGACGTTTTTTGGTTTCAGAAAATGGCTAATCGGTAAAATTGCCAAATCGTCTTCAAAAAATTCTGAAATAATGAGTGTCTTGAATTATACTAAATAGAGTATAATCGGACCAAAAATGAATAAAATATACAAAAAAAAAAAAAAAATGCAAAACAAAAAAAAAAGAAAACAAAACAAGATTCTGAACATCTACCTCCACGTGGTCAGAATCAAGCACATTGCTCTTGTCAGATCAATGGCTAAAAGATGTCTAAATATTCAAACTATTCTTTGAGTTGAGTTCGGGATGCCAGAATTTAAAAATGTTTCGGACCCCTAACGAGAAAATGGACACAAACAAGAATATTTGTTGCGCGATCACTTGAGAATTATATAAGGGATATGTGTAAGTTTTTTCAGAATTTTTGGAGCCATTCGGATTTTTGAAAAAATGGCCAAATTGAAAATGGCCAAAACGCGACCAAAAATTCTGACAAAAATCAGGCGTGCTCCTTGGATGAATCTGAACACTTTTTTGTACTCTAAACTTTTGCCCCAAAGTTCTCCAGGTTTGAGTAAAAATTATGAAAATTTCCCCTGACAATGTGTCCTTTTGGCCAAGATATGTTGGAATTAATTTTTTCTAAGTACATAACTTTTTAGTACAACTCTCGAATGCACTTTTCCCGTAGTCTTCTGTCGAAAGAATTTTTTTTTCCAGTCAAAATTCATTCAAATCTTAAAAATCGTGCTTTAATGGCCAGAAACAGGGGTAAGGTTCAGTTTTTTGATTTTTTTTTTGGTGCCAATAGAAAGAGCATCCCCAAAAATACTCGTCTCATTTCTCGATTTTTTTAGACGTAAGGGTACTGGCGTATAGTGGAGTTTATCGGACACAAGATTTTCTTTGCGTGCTCTGTGATATTAAATAAAGTTTGCGACTGAAATAAATGTGTGGGACGTTTGCTTCGGTAAAAAGTTAATTGCCCGCAACAGCTTCGTTACGAATTATCCGTAAAAAAAACAGCACTCTCCAAGAAACACCCTCCCTACCGCTCGCGGCAATAATGAATGTTTGAAAAGTCTTTCAGAAATAAAAAAGCACCGTAAAATAATGTTAAGAACATCGTCCGACCAATTTTTATTATAAATGTCAGAGATAATATTTTGCTTCCCTCAAGAAAACAATTCCGGTCCGCCCGAGGCGATTCATTACGACCATCTGCCCTCAGCACAAATTGCCAGTAAAACAAAAGTTCTTAATGGCTCTCATTTAAAAGTCGGAGAATAATATTCAATCACGGCGCGGCGCGCTGCGATAATTTTCAATTATAACGAAAATACATTAGAAAAGCCTACACGAGCGCTACACGCCAGTGGTTTACGACTACGCACTGCGAGTCGCATTCGTTTGTTTAATGCAATATATCTATGTGTGTCAGCGGTAATTGTGAAAGTCGCTCCAGATTCTCGCTTGTTTATGCCCTTTTTGCACTTGTCGTCTGTTTGCGTTCGGGCTTTCAAGATAAGCTTCCTGTGGACACTTTCAAGGTTTACTTGTTGTACCTGGTGGTTTAGCAATAACATTATAATTGCATAAGTGTCATTCCATATAAAATCGTCTGAAAATAAGAAAAATCGTTGCCGACCCATTTTAAATTGTGCTGTAACTTTGAGGAACTCTTCTTTAGGGTCCCAAAGAACAAAATTTACGCAAATTTAATTTTTACAAACGTCAGAGTCGATTATAATTCACAAAAAATAAGTAAAAAAACACGTAATTTTAACTCGCTGCCATTATTCGGAGGTATTGACCGATCGAATTGTTGATGCTTACACAAAACTGCCTTCTTTGCCCTTCAAAATGCCGCCTCAAGCGGGTTGATATCTTAAACAGGAAAAATTTTAGAGCTAAATTTGATAAAGCATAAAAATGGCGATTTTTAAAACTTTTAATTCGAATAGGCGGAAACGAGCGTTTGTAAAAAATTAAATTTGCGTAAATTTTCTTCTTTGGGAACCTAAAGAAGAGTCCCTCAAAGTTACAGCAAAATCTAAAATGGGTCTGGCTTCTTCAATTAGACGATTTCATATGGAATGACCCATAAGTGAAACAACAGTAAGGCAGAAATATCAACAAGTACCTAATATAATTTTTAAGATATAGGGTAAGTTCGGAATAGTTGGACAGTTTTTTTTATCTTACAGGGTGGTTGATTGAAGCCATCCATTAAAAGTATGAGGGCTTCTAGGAATTGTTGAATTTTGGGAATTTGAAGTTGGGGTAAGTCTTAAGTACGAGGTGTGTAGATTAAATAATGAGACTGGCATCGTAGCGCCCGATCTAGCAACACTGCCGAGACGGGACATAGAAGGGCGGTAGGTTAACACGTAATGCACCTTCATTACAAGTTTGAACTTGTTAGAGTCATTTGTTTGTTCTTTGTGACTGTTTTCGTAAATCGTTTTTTTTTCTAGTGAGTATTAAAAATGGGTGCCATTTATTTTGAGCAATGGTGTGCTATCAGGTTTTGCTTCAGACTTGGACACAGCGCAACGGATACTTTTGTAAAACTTCAACACGCCTACGGCGACAGTGTTTTTTCAAGAGCCCAGGTTTTTCGGTGGTTTAAGGCGTTCTCAGAAGGAAGAAAGTCGATTTAAGATGAACCACGCAGCGGATGGTCCTCATCTTCAAGAACCGATGATAATGCCGATAGAATACGGGATCTGGTGTGTTCAGATCATCGATACACAACGACAATTAAATTTGATTAACACCACTGTTTATGAGATTTTGACTAACGAATTGAGGATGAGAAAAATCTGCGCAAAAATGGTTCGAGAAAACCATTCGCAGGAACAAAAGGACATCAGGAGAGAAAGGTGTCTTTGGACTCGATTTGTCTTAAATGAACGTGTCATTACTTACTGGTGATGAGACTTGGGTGTTTAAGTACGACCCGTAAACCAAGCGCCAAAGCATGGAATAGCACACTTCAAGCTCTCCAAGACCCAAAAAAGCGAGAATGCGCAAGTCGAAGATCAAATGCATGCTGATTTGTTTTTTTTGATAGCCAGGGAATTGTCCACAATGAGTTTATGCCTCCAGACCAAACAGTAAATCAACACCTTTACAGAGAGTAAAAAAGAGAGAGTCTTGAAGAACTTCGAAAATGGATCATGAGTGTGAGATCAAACGTCAAGGACAACTGGATATTGCATCACGACAATGCACCTTGTCACACAGCCATTTCAGTAAACAAGTTTGTAGCCAGTAAAAGCATTCCTGTGGCTCTTCAGCCTCCTTACTTGCCTGATTTGAGCCCTTGAGACTTTTTTCTCTTCCCGAGATTGAAAAAATCACCTCAAGATACGTCATTTTGAGACCATAGAAAACATTCAAATGGCTTTAACCAACCAGCTGAAGGCTATTCCAGTATATGAGTTCCAGTACTGCTATGAGAAATCCGTCTCCAGCGCTGTGTGGCTTCCCAAAGAAGTTATTTTGAAGGAGACAATACTGAATTTTAATTCTATTCGAATACTAAAAATTAAAAAAAAACAGTCTCATTATTTAAAAATTTACACACCTCGTATGATGAATTTAATGAAAAAATTTTCACGATATCAACTTCCTTATTTTAAATGGAATAATGTTTTTTTGTTGAATATTTCAACTTTATACATTTTTTAAGTACATATTAATTAGATTGAATAGATCTTTTACCGTTTTAAAGTTATTTCGAGTTTTTTTTTATACTTTGTTCATTAGCACCATACAATTTGGAACTATCTGTAGCGGGCATTTTAGAAAATAAAGTATCGATATTAATAGTCTGATTGGTAGAGTCCTTAAGCTTTGTAACAGTGGTTTTACTATTTGTTAATTATGTGCTTAATTTTGTGGAAAACAATGCGCCATATTTTACTTTACATTTTGCTGGAGAATTATATTCTGCATCGATCTCTATTAGCATTCCCTATGTCTATATTTAACAGTTTTATAGTAATATAGTCTTCTTAAAATTTGCTTATAACTTCTAATAAATCGTTTGATTTTTCAATAGAACGCCATGAGCGTTCCATGAGCGAAGTGATTGTGCTAATATTACTGTTACTACTGTAGCAATTTTATTTTATACATCCTCGAGTTATATAGTGTGCTTTTTGTGTTGGAAAGTAAAGAATATTTAAATAATGTGGATATAAATTATTCTATTTTTAAAATTCACACTGGACAACACTTTTCCACTTGACACCGAAATTCTTTTGTAAACACAATTCACGCGTTTCGCCAACCCCGTTGGCATCATCAGGATATAATTAAAACCGAAACTGTTTCTACCTTGAATAATTTCACATTAGGTAGAGGATGATTCACCATAAACATGTCCCTGTGATTCACAATTTCTGGACCTATCTGAAAATTATTAAAAAACCTATTAATAATCATTTCCATTCATCTCAATTACCAGGTGAATACAAAAACTTTTTACTGTTGCGCTTTTTGCAAAATTTTCATTCCGCTTGAAGATACAACTGTCGTAAAATATCAACAACGAAATGTTGAGATGGAATAAAAATTGAAATTACCATTTTCTAAAAAATCTCAAGTACAATAATATAAGATTATGTTTTTACTTGGTGATTATGAAAATTTCGCAAGTCGTTTTCAAGTTTCTTCTGGGGAAGCAACAATTTTTTTGAAAAATAAAAAAAATTCGCGTTTCATTTGAAGATTTCTTCCTATCATAGCATAGCCTTCTATTTAGGTCCAGTGACCACTCCCCTAAAGATCCCGTTCCTTCTTAACAGTGGCGGTGGGCTATAAGGTGCGCTGGTGCGCGCGCACTACCGACAATTTAGCATTAATAATTTTATTTAGTAATTAATGGATGCATTCTTAATTTATCGCCTTGCCGCATCCCTAGCGTTAATACCATCTGAATATTATTTGGCCGCAGCGTTACGAATCCACTAGACGCTAGGTCTCTATCTCCAAGGCCACTGGTTTCCGATCGCGGCACGGGAATCGACACGCGCAATACGAAAAAGCGGGACGACCATCGCGCTTCCCTGCAATACGAAAAAGCGAACGCGTATTGTTACTGATTGCCCCTCCACAATTACGAAAAGGAGTGGGCGAATCCTATAGATATGATGTGCGGAGTTTAAGAGCGCACGAGTGTGATCGATTAGTTTGTGAATAATTGTTTTCGTACACAGCTGTTTTATCGCTCACGTTTTATAAATATAAACTCGAGTTTTCGGTTAGAATCTAGTTTGGAATAATGAATTCTATTCAAAACTTATTAAAAACTCCATTCTCTAGCTTGAGTTTGGAGGAAAAAGTGCAAATTAAAACTCTAGTTAGGCCCACTCCACAAATTAATTTAAAATTAGCCGTGAAAGGAAAAAATAAACAATTTGTAAGAACATTTAATAACGACTTATTTAAAAAACATTTGTGGTTAAGTGGATGCGATGTATTGAACGCAGTGTTTTGTTTTCCGTGTGTTTTGTTTGGCGGAGAAACACCTTGGACCAAAACTGGAGTAACGGATTTAAATCACATAAACGAGTAAATAAAAAAACATGAAAATTCTGCTGGACACATGAATAATGTTTTGAATTTAGCCATGCTAGGCACTGCAAATATTGCGACAATGCTCGATTCTGCTCATCGACGAGCAGTGGCAGCACACAATGAAGCGGTTTCAAAAAACAGGTATGTTTTAAACATTATTATTAACTGTATTCGTTTTTGTGGAAAATTTGAACTGGCCCTAAGAGGACACGATGAATCGGAAACATCATTCAATATACAGGCATTTTTCGTGGGTTGATTGATTTCAGTGCCGAATTAGACGAGGCTATGAAGTATCATTTACAAAACGCGGCGGCTTTTAAAGGAACTTCTAATACTATACAAAACGAGCCACTTCAGTGCATGCTTGAAGTTTGTCACGATGAAATAACCATTGAAATTAAAAAATCCACTTTTGTTGCTATAATAGCAGACGAAACTACAGACGTTTCTACAATTTTTCAGTTGGCTTTAATATATCGTTACATGGTGGATGGAAAGCCTGTAGAAAGATTCTGGAGTTTTTTAAAACCAGTAGGACATGATGCAGAGTCGTTGGCGGAGTGTTTAAAAAGTGAACTAGACTAGATTATCGTTATTTTTATGTATGGTGCACCCCCAATCTTAGGATCACGCACCGCCACTGCTCCTTAAGAAAATACGAGAATGACAAATTGAAAATTGGTGGAATCAGCCGCCACTGCTGAAAACTATCCTCTTGACATATTTTATCGCACAGCAGTAATTATTATAGAACGCTCTAGAACCATGCTGATTAGCAACGGCAATAAATAATAATCAAGCGGAGAGCTCAGTAAAAATTTAATTACAGACATACAATTGCGCTCTATTTAAATCGTATTATTGCGTTTCATAATGATACATTCATCAAGAATTCAGCGCCGGCGGCTGAATTCAGTTAGTAGTTGAATACAAATCGTTCTTGCATATAAATTTGCGAACTTTATCGCGGTACAGAATGATGAAAGACGTCGGGGTAAAAAGATTGTATTTAGATCAATTCTTTTGCATCGTAGACCGATAATTTACCCATCACTTTCGTTTAACGGATATTGGGTAAAAGCTTTAAGTGACGAGTACTTATACCAACCGGCGTGTAGCTGCATTTAAAAAAAAATGGAACAAATCGGTATTAATTTTTTCCTGCTTTAGTTTAAAATTATTCGTTGCACGATGTTATTTCATGGGCACCATATGCACGGTAATTATTTTTTTATACATAAATATAACTTAGTGTTAGTTAAGTAAGTACATAATAATAACTGGAGACTAGCGGTTTGTCCATCTCACGAAACGTAGCAACGGATGAATGACAGTCGCCAATGGCCAGTGTGGCAAAACGCACTTTGACACCTTTACGAATTCTGGCAACCTTTTTCAGTATAGTATGCACCCAATTTGGTATAACAGTCTCTGTTGGTTCAGTGAATACATTTTTTTTCCTAAAAGTTCAAAAGTGTACCTCGAAAATAAAGCGATTTAAGAAAAAAGTGTATAGTACAGGGTGAGTCAAACTTAACGCGACAAACGAAAGGTACGGATAGGGCATGTTATTCTAAGCAAAAAAGTTCTAATAAACATGTGTCCGCAAATGCTTCCTAAGAGCGCTACGGACGTTCAAAGATGGCAGGCCCAAATTGATTTTCTTGCCTTTTATTTCAAAAACTGCTCGAAATGTCCACCGTCATTTTCAATGCAAAGTTGACATCTGCGAATGACTGATTGCGCGGCTGCACGACACTCCGCTAGTGGTATTTCTTGGGCAGCTTGCAAGATCCTCGCTCGGAGACTAGCTTCGTCGTTGACGGGCTCAGCATAAACTTTGCTCTTCATTCTGCCCCAAACATAAAAATCCATAGTGGTTAAGTCCGGGGAACGCGGAGGCCAAGGACGGGGACAGTCTCGACCGCGACCAATCCATCTTCCTGAAAAATGGTTGTGAAGCCATTGCCGCACTAGTAGAGTGTAATGGGCTGGGCAACCGTCTAACTGGTACCACCTGTTTGCTCTATCAATTAGAGGCATGTCATCTAATATTGCTTCAAATTCATTTTCCAGGAAATGAAGAAAGGCCGGACCATTTAGTCTTGGAGGCAAGAAATATGGACCAATGAGTGTATCGTCGCATAACCCCATCCAAACGTTGCACGAAAATTCATGTTGAAAATGTTGTTCTTTTACAGCATGCGGGTTTTCATGGGCCCAAATATGCGCATTATGTTGGTTAAAGATACCACTACGGGTAAAAGTTGCCTCGTCCGTCCAAATCACCTTCCGATAGTAAGAAGCATCGTTTGTTATTTGTTCCAAGAACCACTCTGAAAATTCTCTTCTTCGAGGTAGGTCTTCAGGAAGCAAATTCTGAACTTTCTGCAAATGATAGGGGTGGCGACCATCTGCTTTCAGAGTTCGGTTCACAATGCTCTGGGAATAGCCTAATTGCAAAGAACATCTCCTCGTGCTACTTGAAGGTATTTGATCGAAGTGTTCTAGGATATTTTCTGTTCTTCGATTATTATGAAGGGGTGCAAAAATACCGTCTGCTCGCGATTTCGAGGAAGTTGTCCCAGTTTCTCTTAATCGTTGAAATGTTCTAGTAAATACCGCTTTGTCGGGCACTCTTCTCATTGGAAATCTTCGGGCGTACTCATTCACAGCAGCGCGCGCATTACCATCACAGTACACGTAAACAAACACACTATCCGCATATTCACTTGTAGTGTAGGTATTTGGCATATTTCCGCAATTTACTCATAAACTAGCTTAAAATTAGTGACAAATTGAATTCAATCGACACGTCAAACAAGGCTGTCAAACAAACACTTTCAATTGTTATCAAGGCCTGCTTATCTTTTTAATTAATAAGGCAGCGGAGTGAATTAATCAGTCATTCGCAGATGTCAACTTTGCATTGAAAATGATGGTGGACATTTCGAGCAGTTTTTGTAAAATTTTAGTTTGTTTTGTTACGTTAAACCAATTATTTTAAGCAGTTTTTGAAATAAAAGGCAAGAAAATCAATTTGGGCCTGCCATCTTTGAACGTCCGTAGCGCTCTTAGGAAGCATTTCCGGACACATGTTTATTAGAACTTTTTTGCTTAGAATAACATGCCCTATCCGTACCTTTCGTTTGTCGCGTTAAGTTTGACTCACCCGTATATAAAAAAAACTATCAATTTTTTTTTTAGGGTTAATTTTTATAATTTGACAAGTTATTGCGGGTTTATTATTGAAATTAGAAAATAGTTCTTGAGACAAAAGTTATAGAGTTTTGCATAGTTTTTTTATAACATGATATGAGAAAAAACAGTTGAACATTAGAAATCATAAAACTTAATCAAGGCAGTGTTTTTTTTTTTAAATGTAATACCTTGTATATTATTGCCTATTCTAATTCTCTGAATTTTTTCTTTTTCAAAAATATATAACATATTTATGTTAGCTTCAGCATGTCGCGACATATTTCTTTCAAAAATAAATGAATAACTTCAAACTTTTCCTATTCCCTAAATATTATTCTTGTTTTAACCAATCAGTAATACATATAAATTAATGAAATATATATCTTTTTTTAATGACAGTTCTTCTATTTTCTTCTTATTTTTTCTTTTTTTTTTCTGGTCCAGTTGTCAATGGCAGCTGCGATCCGTTGTCGCTAAGTACTTTTTAAACAAAATATATCTCGTCCTTCTGACATGTTATAGATTTCATAGACATGTTATATATTTCTGAGAAGGGAAAAGGAATCAGGGAATCAGAATATACAATAATATATAGGTTCATTAAAAAAAAAACGGACTTTGGTTCAGTTTTATGTTATAAAAATTTATGTAAAACTATAATTTTTCTCTGAATAGCTTTTTTCTAATTTTAATAATAAACGCGTAATAACTTCTCAAATTACGGAAAGTTCGGAGTTTTTCATTGATTTTTAAATGAAATATGTAGCGACCTGCCAAAGCAAACATAAACATATATTCTTTGTAGTATGGCAAAATGTGAGTTTATTTTTTCAATTTGGAAAGAAATGACAAGAGGGCCTTTTTCTCACAAATCCTTTATTTCTGACTTGCTACCGGTTTCGGTCACTAAATGACCATCTTCAGGCAACAAAAGTTACAATATTGTTGTCTGAAGATGGTCATTTAGTGACCGAAACCGGTAGCAAGTCAGAAATAAACGATTTGTGAGAAAAAGGCACCTCTTGTCATTTCTTTCCAAATTGAATAAACATATATATTTTTGAAAAGAGAAATATTCGAGGAATCACAATTTGCAATAATATATCATTATGTTCGTTTTGCTTTAACAAACATTGTTTAAAGAAAATACAATTGATTTGATATGACGAAACGAAAAGACTTCACAATCGCTGAAAAAGCCGCAATGATTTGCCGTTCGGAAGCTGGAAAGTCTAATACATATCAGCATTGCCTAAGAATTTGACGTAAGTTCTGTGTTGAGTAGTACATATGTATGTACCTCCAAAATTACTTGCAGATTATTATTTTTTTCAGGTGGCACATTCAACAATTTGGAAACATCGAGACATTCGAGACTAAATACAGAGTGTATTTGAGAACAGTTCTACATCAGTAAAAAATATCAGATCATCTAACCAATCTAGCGTACATAAGGCTTTACCATATTTGAATGGTTCAAAATTCAGAGACGTGGTTGCTGAATATGAAAATAATACAAGAGCTTGGATGACATCAGCATTATTTAAAACATTATTACACGACGGATAACTGTCCAGCTCACCTTAATATTCAAAATTTAAAAACTATAAAAAATTTAAAAATTATAAAACTATAAATATATACCACGTCATTTCTTCGACCAATGTACCAGGGTGTAATACAAGCTCTAAAAGCACATTTTAGAAAACTTTAAATGATGCAATTTTTAAAAAACGTTGAAAAAAAAGGTATTCCACAAAAACTTTCTCAAAGCACAATGGCCCATTGTTTTACACAATACATACTGGATTCAAATTAAACACAACAGAAAACTCTTTTGACGAAGATGATCTACTACCACTAGCAGAACGGCTTCGACTACAAAATGATAAGGATGAAGACAATATACCTCTAGCTCAATGAGTCCGCACTTTACATGTAGTTAACCCAGCAACTCAAGAAAGGTGGGAACATAATTCATATACTGATGAAGAACTCGAAACGGTGGAGCATATAACCGAAGATGAAATTTTAGCTGGCTTGGATCCAAAAATTTAACTAAGATGTAGAAATGGGCGAAATATTCTATTTTTAACCACCTTCTATAAACGATGCATTTTCAGCAATTCAAACGATTTTTTTCACATTTAATCAAAATCTAAAAAGAGTCTAAAACATATTTTGCTTTGCTACATTTGGAAATACAAAAACAAAAAAATACAAAATCAAACTAAAATGCCAGATTTTTTTGGATAAAATTTAATTAAAGTCAGCTTAGTGTTAAGTTATTTGTAGAACCAATTTTTACGTACCTACCTATATATTAAAATATATCATTGGTGTTTCAGCTTGTTGTACTCATGTATGTTTTAGTGTATTCTCTTCTATTGTGAATAAAGGCCATTTTTCAGTAAGTACTTGGTGTTTGGAAATAACGACCTCCGGTTATAACGACCGAATTTCGCCGGTCCCTTCAACGTCATTATATACTGTACTATCACATGCTGTATACCGTATGCCTGCAATATCGCACACTTTACTAACAAAACAATTTTTCTTGGAAACTAGAGCATCTTCACGGCTTGCAGCATCGATAAACACAGATTTATCGCCGGGCCTGTCACGCACAGGACTCAACCCGAGACGTCCACCGATAATTTACTGGTAAACTAAGACACTGCTATAATGGTTTGTGAGTTTCGGGTAAGGCAGATACCTGTTTGAATAGCCATTAATACAGTCTAAGCCCGTAAATGTGACATATCTGGAAATCCAATCGAGGTCATGTACGGACATAAGATTCTTGTCTTCCGTAATGGACATGTCTCTAAAAACCGGACTGACTAACGTCTCAAAAGCACCCAGTAAACTTGCAACTGCTCGAGTAGGGAAGATTAATTTATTTCTAGATATACAGGACGTTTCAGTTTTCTTCTAGCAGGACTCTAACACTTGATACTACTTTTAAAACCTACTATGGACACCGTTTTACAACAACCGTCAGATGGCGCTCTGTATTATACCCTTTGCGAATTAAAACATTTTTCTTAATGCAGTTTATGGTTTTTTATTAAAAAAACAAATTTTACTCACCTTTCTAAACAAAAAAAGGTGCACTTGTCAACATCCTTTACTAAAGTTTTCCACTTTTGAGATAGTTCAATTTTTATCGTTCGATATAGTGTATTTTTTCATAAAAATACGGGTAAATACGGGAAACTTATGTTCCTAAAATAATAGAAACTCTTCTAACACTTGTGTTGGGTCTCTGTCGAACCCACGTAAAATTCTTCGTGTGAAATTTCCCTGTGGTGTAAGAGTTGAGGGCTGCTACTGCTGAGTTTCCATTTGGAAACCCATAAACGAAATGAATATCCTCCAACTCTTGGTTAGAAAACATAAAATGTATGTTTCAAAATGACATTTAATGTCATTTTGATGAAAAACAAATAAAATAAAATAAATAAATTATATTTTCTGCAAACGCAATTGAATATAAAAAAATGTTTTTGGCTATTTTTTAAAAAAAAGGCTAAATTTTAAAATCTTGTGATAAAGACCTGCTACAAAAAACTGAAACACCATGTATAATCCTCCCTGAAAACGCTTTCAGACGCTTGAAATTCCTTTCCACAATTTGTTCTACTTTCATACAGTGTACAGCTTATGTTGAAATTATCTTATTGTTTATGACTGGCAAAATGTTGAGTTTTAATCTTCTCCTGAATATGCCAACTTAGTTGACGAAACACGCGTCGAGAAAAGTATAGTAGTTCAGTGTTTCGTCGTTTCGTGGAACACTTCCGGTTCTTGGTTTCTACACCAAAGGTTCCAGTACCCACTCCACTGGATATACCACTCCACTTCATTATATTTTCTGTGTAGGTATCTAAATAGATACATTTGTAAATAAGTTTATTCAGAAAATACTACTCTTTATAACTTCATTGTAAAAATTAGAATGATAAATAATTCATAAAGAAGTATAAATTAAATACGCCATCAAAATATCCTACCAAGTTGAGGTAACCATCCATCTTCATACAAAAAAAAAAATCTATACACGTCTTCAAACATGTGTTTCAGTTTTAATGCGCGCTGATGCCAGATTATTATGAAATTATTCAGCATTTACAAATAATTTTGACTAGCATATGGATCTTTTTTGTTTGTTTATTGTTAAGTAACTTATTTTTTCAAAACAAAAAGGAATTAATTTTAAAAATGTATATATATTAAAAGACTTAATATGCAAGTATAAAGAGCATGAAAAATTTACAGTAAAAGTGTTTTAAAAAAAGATGTTTTTTAACAAAAACCTTATCAAAGACCTTATCACAAACACTATTCGGTTACGAATTTTGCAGTGTAGTTTTTTGTACATAAATATCTATCATAACAAATGTTACGAATAGCGCTTGTATTCAATGCTACAGTATTTGTGATTCTCTTGGTTGGATTACGCTTTCTGGGCGATTTTAAAAGTTCATTGTTTTTTGTGACTAACTCGTTCTTTTCAAAATAACGTATCAAAGATGCTACTAACTCTTGGCAGCAGCTGTTTTGGCATTTCGCAAACGGAAGTCTCACAACTGTAACACTTTGATTGTTCTAAAATAATTGTTTTTGAATGCGAGATTGTACTATCATCCGAATTGTACGATCATCCTCTGGTCCTTGACGACATCTGCAGAATGACCCATTCTTGCATCGGGACGTCCGGTAGAAGAGAGTCCACAGTTCCCTCATTAGGCGATCTCCTGTGGTTGTAGCAGCATACTAGAATTTCGATTTCAGTAAACCGGAAAGGGCTTCTAGCATACCTCTTATCACCCTGCAATCCAGGTCATCTAGTCCGCTGGCAATCTTTGGTATCGCCAAACTGCTTATATTCAAGACAAGACAAGAGCACCTCCCTCACTTCGACTAGAATGTTCCAAACACTCAGATAAGTTGGTTTATGTATACAGTGCGCGCCTAAACTATGTAATAAATTCAGTAAATGTGTAACGAAAAATTTTTGGAAAAATCCTCGAACAGATCGATTTTGTTTAATAAAAACACACATTTTTGAGAGAACGTCTATTTTCAGATGTCATTTGTTATTGAGTAATGACATCAACTTATTTTTTTTCAAATGGCAACCCCCCAATTTTTTAATTTACTTTGAGAGACCCTTTCATTGTCGATATAACGGTATAAAAATGTTGCCACCTTATATAACAACATTTTTTGAGTAAATGACAAGTGAATTTTACAAAATGAAAAATTTATTTTTCACAATAAATAAACGAAAATTTCTGAAAAAACTGAACATAAATAAAACATAGCAAAAAAGTACGTTGTTAAGCAAAACAATTATCAGATTAAGTTTTTTGACGTATTCATGGTTTTTACTGTCAGTTAATCAGAAGATTTGTCATTAAATTGTGCGAAAAGTTAATGTAACGTGTTAGTATTTATAAAAATTCCAATTGTAATATGGCACATTTAACTGTGACACAAAAATTGAAATTTTGATTTTCATTGGATGTGGAAATAAGACTCCACACCACAGACAGAACTCAGCAGGAGGTAGGCAATTTATTTAATGCAAAATATCCAGATAACCCTATCACCCAATCCACAGTTAGTAAGATTGAGTCCAAATTTAGAAAAAATGTTAAAGATCTAAAAAAACAGGACGTCCAAAAATTACCCAAGATAAAAAGATTGACATTGTGTTAAGTATGGAAGAGAACCCTCAGAGTATCTCTACACTAGTTGCCTCAAAAACGAAGTTAGTCAGACGACAGTTCTACGTATCCTGAGGAAAGAAAACTATCATCCCTACAAATTTCAGCTTGTGCAAGAACTCAACGAAGACGACCCCGACCGGCGACTGCAATTCTGTGAAACTATGATGAATCTTTGTCAAACAAATCCAAATTTACACCAGCAAATACTTTTTCCGATTAAGCCACGTTTTGTTTAAACGGCACAGTGAACCGTCAAAATTGCAGGTATTGGAGTCGGACGAATCCTCATTGGATCATCGAATCTATACTCAACATCCGCAGAAATTAAATGTGTGGGCCGGAATAGTCGCAAACAGAATAATAGGGCCTTACATTTAATAGGGCAAACAGAATAATAACTCTCACAGGAGAAAGATATCTGGAGTTCTTGCAAAATGATCATTTTGCATGCATCCCAGCATTAGCATCATTTTCCCAAACGAGAATTGACCTGTTCGAGGATTTTTTTCAAAAATTTTTTTTTTCACATTTACTGAATTTATTCCATACTTTAGGTGCGCACTGTATATAGCTGCTTAGTTACCAAATAGAAGACTCTCTTTATAAGACACATTATATATAGGCCACTAATCCTACATTACAGAAAATACACAATATTCAGAAATAAATGGCTGTCTCAAGTTAAATGACGCACTTGGTATATCATATACGTAAGTCGTTAAATATCTTCCAAAATGTGTGTTAACTGTCTGTTAAACAGGCAGTCTTAACTAATAGAGTAAGAAAACAAGTAATTATATTAAATACACATCTAAGAGTGTTTGCCTGATACAACTGAAAATGACATTGGTTTATCTCGTGTTAGCTTTTAAGCGTTTCCTTAGGGAATCTTGGGAGTAGTAGCGCACAATTTTAATTATTCCTGACGCTTTCCTATTCCGTAACGGTAAAGTTTCCCTTGGACGTGATGCATATATGATTCGAAGAGCTAAAGCTCTATTTGCAGCTATATATAGCGGCAAAGGTAACTGTCACGCACTGTTATATATTCTGTTTCAATGCATGACAAATATATTCGCAAAGAAACTTTACACGCCTTTATTGTAACAAGTAGAAATCCCGGATCGAAACAGTTAGAATTTATAAAAAAAGGGTCAAGAAGCATAGTTTATGCTTCTTTTCACAAAATAAAAATAGATGCATGTACATTACCGATGACACTATTAAATATGTGTAGTGATACCACCACTCAATTAAAGGGTGGGCCATCAGATGATTTCTTTTTAAAATTGCTATTAAAACTACATCGTTGAATATTTTTAAATGATTGTTGTTTTATTCAAGAAAGTATGCCGTCCCATTATTTATGAAAAACAATTTCAGTTAGTTCATTCAGCAGTTCATTCCTTTCACCCAAATTTGCGGTATATTTTCGATTATATGTATAGGCTCTATTGCACGAATAACTCGATTGATGTCTTCCTTCAGTGCGTCAATTGTTTGTGGATCGTTGAAGTAAAAACGGTCCTTAACATGTCCCCATAAAAAATAGTCCAACGGGGTTAAATCTCAGCTGCGCTATGGCCGATGAATGTCTCCAAACTGGCTGATAACACGGTTACCGAATTTAGTGTACAAAACATTGATTGTTTCACGGCTTATGTGATACATTGCTCCATCCTGATGGAACCAAAGCTCGTCCAAGTCCAAATCGTCCAATCGCGGCCACCAAAAAATCAGTTAACATGTCTCTGTAACACATTCCATTTACTGTAACGCTGATACCATCTTCATTTTCAAAGAAGTACGGGCCAATGATACCACCACTCCAAAACCCACACCAAACAGTCACTCTTGCAGGATGCATTGGCTTCTCTATGACTACGTGTGGATTTTCAGAACCCAAAATCCTACAGTTCTGTTTATTAACATGTCTTCCAAGAGAAAATGAGCTTCGTCCGAAAAAATTATTTTTCGATTGAAATCGGCGTCATTTTCAAACTCATTTCGTGTTCAAAAGTCGTGTGAATTTGTGTGAAGTTGTGTGAATATCTTGATATTTTTTAACAGTTTTAAATTATCTGAACCTTACATTGGCTATAATAGTGGTTTGTGTCTTTTTTTATCTTCAATGTAAGATGTGTTCCGTGTAAGATGTGTTCCATTTATATTGAAACACCCGGTACGTGTACTGGTGAAATTTAATGAACAGCAACATTTTTTTTACGTGGGTCCGTGTTATTTTCCCAGGCATTAACATTTATTTTTGTTCGTCTTAACCCCCTTGTCAGCAGAAAGTCATTGCTCGTACGACCAAATTTTCTTTTCTTTTTTCTTGTATTTTAAAAGGTCCACGGACTTCAATAAATTTTTGTCGCTAATTTTATTTCAAGACTCCTTTAGATAATTTAATTCTCTTTAATTTTACCTACTTCTTAGCCCTGCACGGTGAGTTATCGCCGTTCAAAGCAAAAAAAGGCATTTTGACTTTGGAAATCAGTTACTCGGGAAATAATGAACATTCAGAAAATTAAAGTTTGGTTTTGAAAACTGAAAAGTAATCTTTGTGAAAAGTGGTGGTGATTGGTTTTTGCTAAACAAAAAATGTTTTCGAAGCGAAATTTTAATTGAAGAAGAGGTAAAAAATTGCACAATTAGGGATACTTGCATAATTCAGCATAACCTTGCAAATAATGGATAGACCAAGGATATTGACTGTAGCTTTTCAACCTCAAAGTATCCCAAAGAAATCCTGAAAGTTTCAAAGCGCTGCGATTTTTTTTCATAGTGCTCGGAACAGTTGAAATTGTCGTTTGCCGAAAATAACAAACATTTGGCAAAAATCAATGTAAGATGTGTTCCATTTATATTGAAACACCCGGTACGTGTAGTAGTGGAATTTAGTCACCAGCAATATTGGGCCCATAAAATTGGGCCCATAAAAGTGGGCCCATGTTATTTTCCTCGGCATTAACATTTCTTTTTTCTTTTAACGATTTAAAAAAAAAAGACGTTTTCAAAAATCAGCTTTTACAGAGGCAAAAATGATCGTACAGAAACGATCATAGTTTCATCATCATCTATTAAAAAACCAAATCGCTTTTATTTAATTTTTGCATAAAAAAATGCGTTGTAAAATTGTCAATCATTTTTTCGAACCGTTTTTTTTTTTTCGAATAACTTTTAATTTTGGTTTACATTTTTGGCCGTTACATATTTGAAAACTGGCATTCAAAACACGCATTTAAAAAAAAATGAAGGTCCTACAACCCCAGGGAGCCGAGATGTTTTTTTTTTAATTCCTTACAACGCTGTATAACGTCCGATCGACTTCATTTTTTCACAAAATAGATATCAGACTTTTACTTTCTTAAAAAAAAATATTTCAAATCATTTGGCATAAATTAAGTTGACATAATTGTTTGCGAAAGAACAGCGTTGGGTGCGACACGCGCTAGCCAGCGCACTGCGGCAGAGTGGAGGGACACTCCGCTTGGGCGCATCGAAAACTAAACACGATATGAAATCGATGGCGCTCGCCAAATTATCTTTTCCTCCGCTTAAAAAAAATTATCTCGGCTCCCTGAGGCGTAGGACCTTCATTTTTTTTGAGAATGCTTGTTTTGAATGCCATTTTTCAAATATGCAACGGCAAAAAAATGGTAAACCAAAACTAAAAAGTTATTCGAAAACAAACGGTTCGAAAAAATGATACAATTTTACAACGCATTTTTTTATGCAAAAATTAAATAAAAGCGATTTGGTTCTTTAATAGCATGAAAGTACAAGTCTTCGCGAATAAAATGAGCCCATGATCGTTTCTATACGATCATGTTTGCCTCTGTAAAAGCTGATTTTTGAAAACGTCTTTTTTTTAAATCGATATAACTCGAAAAAATATAACCTTTTTGAATTTTTGAAAAAAGGACCATTTTTCGCTTGTCTTGGGCTATATTTGTAGTTAACAAGATGTCTGTTCAAACAAAATTGGAATTTATACAGAAAAAATACGAAAACGCGATTTTTGACGTATTTTTAAATTTTTCCAAATGTTTATGAACCAATTTTTTTCGTTCAAATTTCATTCGGCGCGCATTTTCAAGACCTACAACTTCCTAATTTAACTTTCTTGTGTAGGACTTTAAGCTTTTTTTATTTGCAAAAAACAGTTTTTATTTACTTTTGCGAATTTTTTTTGGTTATCTTTCTTAGAATTTTTTTCTCTATACTACCATATTTTTTGTTTGCTGATAACAATTAGAGACCGGTTTTCTCCCCGTTGATTGGGCTATTGCTTTTATCTACTTTTGAGCCCTGTACGATGATTTTTCGCTGAGTTATCGCCGTTGAAAGGAAAAAGGCATTTTTGACTGAAAATCAATTACTCGGGAAACAATAAACGTGCAGAAAATTAAAGTATGGTTTTGAAAACTGAAAAGTAATCTTTACAAGTTGCGGTGATTGGTTTTTGCTAAAAAAAAATGTTTTCGAAGCGAAATTGTTGATTGAAAAAGAGGTAAAAAATTGCACAATTATGGACATTTGTATAACTTAGCATAAGTTTGCAAATAATGGACTATATAGACTAAGATATAGACTTAGATATAGACTAAGGATATCGACTTTTTAACCTTAAAAATATCCCAAAGAAATCCTGAAATATTCAAAGCGCTGCGATTTTTTTTTATAGTGCTCGGAACAGTTGAAATTGTCGTTTGCCGAAAATAACAAACATTTGCAAAAATCAATGTAAGATGTGTTTCATTTATATTGAAACACCCGGTACGTGTAGTGGTGGAATATAATGAACAGCAACATTTTTTTTACGTGGGTCCGTGTTATTTTCCCAGGCATTAACATTTATTTTTGTTCGTCTCAACCCCCTTCTCAATAGAAAGTCATTGCTCGTACGACCAAATTTGCATTTTTTAAATTTTTTCTTGTCTTTTAAAAGGTACACGGACTTCAATAAACTTTTGTCGATAATTTTATTTTAAGACTCCATTAGATATTTTAATCCACTCTGGTTTTACCTACTTTTTTAGCCCTGCACGATGATTTTTCGCTGAATTATCGCCGTTTAAAGGAAAAAGGCATTTTGACTTTGGAAATCAGTTACTCGGGAAATAATGAACATTCAGAAAATTAAAGTTTGCTTTTGAAAACTGAAAAGTAATCTTTGTGAAAAGTGGTGGTGATTGGTTTTTGCTAAACAAAAAATGTTTTCGAAGCGAAATTTTAATTGAAGAAGAGGTAAAAAATTGCACAATTAGGGATACTTGCATAATTCAGCATAACCTTGCAAATAATGGATAGACCAAGGATATTGACTGTAACTTTTCATCCTCAAAGTATCCCAAAGAAATCTTGGACGTTTCAAAGCGCTGCGATTTTTTTTCATAGTGCTCGGAACAATTGAAATGGTCGTTTGCCGAAAATAACAAACATTTGGCAAAAATCAATGTAAGATGTGTTCCATTTATATTGAAACACCCGCTACGTGTAGTGGTGGAATTTAATGAACAGCAACATTTTTTTTTACGTGGGTCCTTGTTATTTTCCCAGGCATTAACATTTATTTTTGTTCGTCTTAACCCCCTTCTCAATAGAAAGTCATTGCTCGTACGACCAATTTGCATTTTTTAAATTTTTTCTTGTCTTTTAAAAGGTACACGGACTTCAATAAACTTTTGTCGATAATTTTATTTTAAGACTCCATTAGATATTTTAATCCACTCTGGTTTTACCTACTTTTTAGCCCTGCACGATGATTTTTCGCTGAATTATCGCCGTTTAAAGGAAAAAAGGCATTTTGACTTTGGAAATCACTTACTCGAGAAATAATGAACATTCAGAAAATTAACGTTTGGTTTTGAAAACTGAAAAGTAATCTTTGTGAAAAGTGGTGGTGATTGGTTTTTGCTAAAAAAATTTTTTTTCGAAGCGAAATTTTAATTGAAGAAGAGGTAAAAAATTGCACAATTAGGGATACTTGCATACTTCAGCATAACCTTGCAAATAATGGATAGACCAAGGATATTGACTGTAACTTTTCAACCTCAAAGTATCCCAAAGAAATCCTGAAAGTTTCAAAGCGCTGCGATTTTTTTTTCATAGTGCTCGGAACAGTTGAAATTGTCGTTTTCCGAAAATAACAAACATTTGGCAAAAATCAATGTAAGATGTGTTCCATTTATATTGAAACACCCGGTACACACGTACCGGGTGGAATTTAATGAACAGCAACATTTTTTTTTTACGTGGGTCCGTGTTATTTTCCCAAGCATTAACGTTTCTTTTTGTCTTAACCGCTTGTCAGCAGCAAGTCATTGCTCGTACAACCAAATTTGCATTTGCGCACCGGCGAAACCCCGTATTCGATGTCGGAGCGTAAATATTAATGTTCAGATAAAAACAATTAACCTTATACGTCGACCGAACGCGAACAGTAAGAGAAACAACCGGGAACAACTGCATATTCATTTTGCGTCCCGCTGGTTCTCTCTACCAGGAAGAATTTCGAAGGTGTAAATTATAATGCGGTGTTTGTTTTTTGAACGCCCGTTCCTAAATATTTTGTTTGTAAATAAGGGTCCTTTGTTCGACGCAGTCAGGGGCGAGACAAGTTGGTTTTTAAAGTGTTTCTTTTTATGGTCCCTTCACAATCGTTTGCTTAGTAAATTATGATGTACAACAAAACGAATCTATCCACTAAACGATTTTTTATGGTCCCACGGGTTGACAATAAATCAAAAATGATCGGTTCCTTCTCTTGTATCGTCTTGTATAATTAATTAATCAGATGTAAATGAGGGATAATCGCCGTCGGATACTTCTGATTTTATTAACCCATTTTCCGCCAAAGGTGCGTAAACGCACCCTTTTTATAAAGTATTTTTTTCTTCCTACATGCATTTTTTTATTATTGTTTAATGAATTCTACACTCTAACTATATGTTTTCTTAACTTGTAATTAATTTGTATTTGTTTATTAATTCAAAAATAACAAAAATATATTTATTATAACATCATCAAATTTGTACCTATTTGACTCCACTTCTTCAAATATTTGTAAAACTTCCTAGATAATACTAATAGTGACTTGTCTTATTTTTTCTAATTGTTCTTAGTTTTGGAAACTATTAGTTTCCAAGAGTAAGACATTTTTGATATGTATTAACAATTTTTGACTGTTGAATATAAAGGTGCGTTTACGCACCTTTGGCATAATACGTTAAAATCTCAAAAATTTCAGTCGAGTTGATTCTGTTTTCGACTTAGTGCAGCGATTCTCGTGTCCGTCATCGGTTCAGTTGTAGTTTACTGTTAGCGTGTAAGAGTGTACAATTTATTCAAGACTATCTAGTCGCAACATAATACAATATTTAGAATCTGTCTTTTAGGTAAGTAATTCCATTTTTGTAATACGATAGATAAATGATCAAGCATATTTTCTAGGCCGGGAATGTCTTGGAATAATAAAAGAACTCTCACTCTTTGTGATGTGACATGAACATGAGGATGATGAAGTTTTAGATTGTGATATCGTAGATGCTGTGTACGTGCCTCCGCCTGTTGATGAACTCACAGGCGAAGAAGATTTGGACGAAAATCTATTGGATAATGACGATGTACCAGCAGACATTGCAGGCACTTTCGAGGTTCATTTGCATGGTAATATAGATAATATATCATTATCAGAATCAAGAAGGGGCACCTCACCCTAAAAAAATCCAAAAATAAAAAAAAATATCTTCCCACATGGGAAAAAAAAGATCCACCCTTCACAGTAACACCAGTTTCGGTAGAAAATATCAGTAAGGAAACGATAGAGGCTAATTTAGGCGGAAAGTCTAAAACGAAAAAAGAAATAACGAACAAACAGAACAGTATAATGGAGAAAATCTCCCTTCAACATCTAATTCGAATAAAGGTCGCCTATCACATAATAGTTTACCCAATGACATTCGGTTTGAAAACATAGGGCATACTATTATACATGAAAATAAGGCACGAACAAAGTGTAAATATTGTAAAAGTCACACAATTTATTTATGTATTAAATGTAAGGTCGATTTTATTCCAAATGTTTTGACAATTTTCATAAAAAAAGTAATGTGTGAATACATTTAAACTTTATGTATTTGGTAAACGCACCTTTATTTTTTTGTACAAACTAAAAAAAAATATATATATATTTTTTGTAGATTTCGTCCTTTGCTACCCTCAATTGTTATAGAGAAATATTAAGTATACTCAAAATTTCTGGATATCTACCCTTGGCCGGTAATGGGTTAATGGCGATTAATGACATTGAAAGTCTACTGAGTATCACAGTTGACAACGTTTCTCGTAAAAAAAAAATGTAACACGAAAACTCAATTGCTATAAATGTATTGTAAAGAATGTAAATCAACACAGTGAAATGTTTAATAATTGGGTGATTGGGTGATTGATCGAAGCTATTAATTAGAAGTATTGGGGATTGTAGAAATGACTGATTTTTGAAAATTAGGACTTAAGCCAATACGTCTATAGCGAACTGGATGAAAATATTTTCAAGATGGCTGCATTTCCGGTTATACCGGAAGTCGGTATCAGCTTCTTTATTTTAAATGGAATAGTACCTTATATTATTCCAGATTTCGATTTTACACGTTATTTTAGGTATACTTTCATGAGATATCCCTATACCTATATTTTACCGATTTTGAGTTATTTCCGGTTTTTTGAAATTTTGTTCATTAGGGCCATAACCTTTGAAACTATATGTAGCGGTCACTTTAGAAAATTAAGTAACGGCATTAGCATTGTTCTTATATTTACATTATTTTTAGTAGAAACCTAAAGTTATGCAGCAATGCTTTTATTATTTTTCAATTATGTAGAGGGTGTTCAAAATAAACTGTGATAAATTCACCATTTATCCCAAGTTTATACCATCCAAACTTTTTTTTTTTTTAATACGATGCTCCATATTCTATTTTACATTTTAATGTAGGATTAAATTCTGAATATATTAGCATTCACTATATCTATATTTAATAGTTATTTAGCTATTTAGCGTTTTTTAAAAAGGGTTTAGCAGGATAAATATGACGAGTCGGCCCCCAAATGGAAACCTATATCGAAACTTTTGTTTTAATATCTACTTGATGTACAAACACAATTTATGTACATTTCGCGACCAGCTTTCGCTTTGACCTTGAAATATGGGAAAAATAACCGTAGGCATGACTATTATTCAAAGTAATATATCTCAAAAACTAATTAAGCTAGAGAAGTGAGATCAACACGAGGCTTTAGGTTACATTACAAAGTATATCATATAATTTTTTTTAATTTTTTTTGAATTACTTTTTTATATAAAAAAAATAAATAAATAAGTAAATCATATTTTTTTTCGTGTTCTCTGAGACTTACAATCACGAAAATAATATATGTTATCCTCCTTTACGTGCACTATTACTCATAAAAATTGCGTGAGAAAAAGTTGGTGCAACACTTCGAAAAAAATAAAATGTGATTCACTCCTTATAGTATACCCTTGTACTATAAGGCCCACATCACATTTTATTATATTTTTTTCGAAGTGTTGCACCAACTTGTTTTAGAACATAGGTAATTATTTTTAAGAGTTGGAATAAAATTGGTCAAAAAAGAAAAGAAATTATCACCACTTTTATTACTTTTCGTGTTAATGAAAATACCAGAAACAAAAAATATTAATCATTGTCACTGTTGTACTTAATTACTACTGGAACATTTTGAGTCGCAAATAATTTAGTTAGGACCTCAGCAGAACGCACAATTTTGGACAAATGGAATGTCAATATAATCATCACTCAGATAGTACTCATATGCAATATCAATGTCACTACTGGTATCAGAATCTTCAGAGTTGACATAAGTTTCTTCCGACACTCTTGTAGTCGCAGATGTTTCATCGCATACTTCCACGCTTAAAGACACCTCCTCAGATGCTGTACATTTAGAACTAGAAGCTTTTTGTTAATATGTGGGATAAGTCGACACTTGTTACAGAATATATCATTAACAGTTACTGTTTTATTCAAACATTCGCTAAACACTTTAACTTCTTCAGTTTTTATAACTTTTTTATACTATTATAATTATATAAAATATTATTATTATAATTATTAGGTAATAATGTCTAACAAGCGTAAAAACTGTAACAAGATTCTTGTTACAGTGTAAAAACTGTTGACAAATGTCTGACAAGTGTAAAAACTGTAACAAGATACTTGTTACAGTTTTTACACTTGTCAGACATTATTACATAATAATTAAAATAGTAATAATTTGGTTTAACAGTCACTAATTTTAAAATCTTGAAACAAAATATCACAAAAATCCAAGTCATAAGCAACCTTCTAGAGCAATACCAATGACTATACGACGTTAGTAAGCCATAAAATATAATAAACAGCGTGATAATAGGTTCAAACTTATTTGTTGTTTACAATTTTGCCCGCGTGCATAGGTAAGTCATGTTTACATATACCCATAAATTACAAGGCGCGAATCACATTTTATTTTTTCTCACCCAATTTTTATGAGTAATAGTGCACATAAAGGAGCATAACATATATTATTTTCGTGATTGTAATTATCGGATTATTTTCGTGATTCGTGTGTATATTATTCTCAGAGACCACGAAAAAAAATTATGATTTACTTATTTATTTATTTTTGTATATAAAAAGTAATTCAAAAAAAAATAAAAAAAAATATATAATATACTTTGTAATGTAACCTAAAGCCTCGCGTTGGTCTCACTTCTCTAGCTTAATTAGTTTTTGAGATATATTACTTTGAATAATAGTCATGCGTACGGTTATTTTTTCCCATATCTCAAGGTCAAAGCGAAAGCTGGTCGCGAAATGTACATAAATTGTGTTTGTACATCAAGTAGATATTAAAACATAAGTTTCGATATATGTAGGTTCCCATTTGGGGGCCGACTCGTCATATTTATCCGGCTAAACCCTTTGCTTATAACCTCTTACAAATCGGTTGATTTTTTCACCAGCGTCTCTTGGAAATGATACTACTAATGATGCTAATGTCACAGCATAAGAAAAACCTACTGCGCATCGCAAGCAGTAGGTAGATGGGTAGTTGTATCTCTAATGTTCTTGAGTGAGCATCGACGGTCCAGAGACGTATTTAAAAATTATGTGCTTTATAAGACTACTGCGAATGAATAATGCGAATATAAATTACTGTTCATTTCAAGAAAATTTTAATAAGGGTTAAACATTGTTATTTACGTATTTAATACTATTGTCACATATTCATCAAGTAAAAATGAAAGCAAAAATATGTCTTTAAAAATTTATTGTACAACCCTCATGACAAATATGTCTCTTTCCGTGGCAAAACGTTAGTATACGTGCTCTGACCAGTAGTCCGAGTTCATCTGGCTGATTCATCATTGAGGAAATCTGGCTTAATCACTTCAAAACGCCAACAATCGAGTGATTTTGCTGGTCTTCCTATGCTGTGCTAATGTAACTAAATAACGCTTTTTTTTCCGCTGCGATATCGCATTTTGATATTTTTAAGTTTGTGAATTTCTCTATAATATCACATACCGACAAGATTTTAACCCAGAAACCAGAATATATTTTTCCAAAGGTTTTTGATGCGCTGAATCCCAATCCGGGGTTCAAATCTCTCAATTGACTGGTTTTCGAGATATCCTAACCTAAATATGCATAAATAAATTTGGAATATATTTGAGTTTATATAGCATCGCAATTTTTTTTTCTCAAAAAACTATGAACAGCATCTTAAAGTACATGCCTTGCTCTTTTAATTGCCGTCGAGTTTTCTCAAATATCTTTTTTTTTCGTTAAGATATCGCATTTTGAAATTTTTATGTTTGTGAATTTCTCTCTATTTGAAAACACATTAAGGACCATGTGTACATCAATCAGTTGATTGGTTTTTTGATTAGGAAACACTGAAAATGTTTGAAATTCAATAGCTGGTCAATGTTTTCTTATGTAAAAAGACCGTTCAGAATCCAAGATCAGATTTCCAGAATTTTCCTCGAAAAAATTCAAAATGCGATATCGCAGTGAAAAAAAATATATTTGATTAAACTCGACGTCATTTAAAAGGGTAAGGCATGTACTTTAAGACGTTGTTCATAGTTTTTTGAGAAAAAAAATGCGATGCTACATAACCTGAAATATAAGCCAATATCGATTTTTTTGCACTTTTAGGTTAGGATATCTCGAAAACCAGAGCCAATTGAGTGATTTTAAATTATATTTTAACGTTTTAAATAAAAGACAATGTAATGTATCTAAAAAGCTCGCAGTCATTGTGTCACTGCCGTTGTGTTCCAAGCATTTTAAGCGTATAATACATTAATATTCATGTTTGAATATTCTTGACTTTTCATGTTGACGAGCACAGAAAGCACACTATACAACTCAATTGACACGAAGATGACACAATCTATACCATTGCTTATTAAAACAATAACAGAGATTTATTAAAAGTTGCAAGTGAATTAAAAAAAAACCATAAATAACTAAAACAAATTAATGCAGAATTTAATTCCATATTAAAATATGAAGCAAAATTTTGCTCATTGTATTTATAAAACTTGAGTTTGGATGGTTTGAGGTTGGGCTAAATTGTTGTTCTGTTTTAAATACCCAGTGCATAATTGAGAAATAACAGAAGCATTTTTATATAGCTTTAGTTCTACTAACGACAGTGCTAATATCTATATTTAATTTTCTAAAATGACCACTACTGATTGTGTCAAAATAACGCTAATGAACAAAATATCCAAAAATCGGAAATAACTCAAAAATGGTAAAATATGGATACAGGGAAATCTCATGATAATATACCTAGGAAAACGTGAAATCAGAAAATTGATATCGACTTCCGGTATAACTCGAAGTGTAGCCATCTTGAAAACATTTTCATCAAGCTCGCCAGAGCTATAATAGCCAAAGTCCATTTTTTTTAAGAATCAGTGATTTCTTCAACCCCTAATACTTTTAACGAATGGTTTCAATCAACCATCCTGTATATACATATATCAAAATCAATAAAATTAAAATTATTTCAGATATGACACTAGGAAATACAATTTTTATTATATCAGTATCCAGATTTTCAAAGTTGTTTCCCCCCTGGAAAAAATATTTTTTTCTGTACCAGCTACAAATATAATGTGAAACAACCAAACATAATAAATGAAGTATCTCAAGTATTAGTTATCAGTTGCGTCCATAAAATATAAGTTGACAAAGAATTTTCTTTTGGAGATATTGGACAAATAAAGAAGCACTAATGTTTGCCGACGTTACGTCAAATGGTCTCAGACTTTTTCAGACTCAACTTATATAAAACACTAATTAACACCTGACGACGTCTGAGTACATTAGACGAAATGTCGGCAAAAATTAGTATTTCGCTATTTGTCAAATATCCCCAAAAACAATTCCTTTGTCAACTTATCTCAAGCATTGTGCATATTTATGAAAAATCCAGAAATACGTCAATTTTTTGAAATGACAAATCTTGTAACGTAAAAATGTCATCACTAATTTCTACCCCCTCAACAAAGTTTCCCTCAACATCAAATTAACTTCTTTAAATCTATACGGGAATAATTTAATTGATAATATAGCAAAATGTGTCTTTTAATATTGTCATTCCAGTATTCAAAATTTATATTTACTAGGGAAGGGCGATACCGATCCGATATATCGAAGTATCGAGACTTCGTTTATAATACATCGAGTTTTTGGCATTGATAATTCTCTCGAGCGATATTCTAAAATATCGATATTTTCGTTGCGATACCGAATAAGTATCGGAAAATTTTTACCGAATTTCAATATGCAAATGTATATTTTATAATTAACCGTCATTCTTTAAAATGAAACAGAAATAAAAATGATATCACCGAAGAGCGAATGTTTCTTTCCATTGTCGGTACTTCTGTACCATCCAAAAGGCTCTTCTCACTGGCTCTTCTCACTGAATTATGGATGATGAAGGGAATCGTCTTACTCCTGAGCACCTTTCTCGGAGCATTTTTTTAGCAACGGTCTCTGAAGAAATTTGGAATTTTCACTCAAAATGAGTGAAATACATTTCCAAAAAAAAAAATGTAATTATAGCTTTATATGTGTGTTAGTTTTTGAAAAACTGTTAGAAAAACTTGTTCCATTTTTAGCAAAATGAGAAAACGCTTATTATTAGGGACAATATTTGTGATGCACGGAAAAAAGATATGTAAGCATTAATAAATAGTATGTAATAGTAAAATGACGATGGAGAGAGTTTTCATTCAATTTTTGCCATTAAAACAGTAAAAATTGAACTTTATATTCATATTAAATTATTCTAAATATTCAAATTTTGGAAAAGTATTCATTTGATTACCAATATATCGATTAATTTTGATAGATGCATCGATACCCGGGTATCGAAAAATTCAAAATACTTGCAATACCGAGTATCGATACTTTTGCTTTCGATTCCCATCACTAATATTCACTCTAATTCCTGCAATACATTCTTATTTCCATCAAAATTTCTAATGCGAAGCAACGCATTTAAAAAATTTAATCGATTAAGCCTCCCTTATCTCCAGTGACACCTTTTCTCAATTTAGTGCGCTAGTTGGAGAGGCTTACCAGAAACCGCGTGATTCCTGTTCATGCTCTATCTACGCTATCAATCAATCAGCTTAATCTTGTTCGCAGAGGTGTTTCCATCCTGTTATTTTTCATCAATCTTACTACACAGCTTCTTCCGCCGTATCCTCTTGTCATTTATTAGAAGTTAAAAATTACACACCCCGACGCCCACGACAATTAACGCCGGCGAGAGCTACCGGAACTAAACGAGGGATATCAAGATGGACGATCCTAATGATTTAAAAAATCACTGCCAATGGCAACACTACTTCCACGTCTAATTTTCCACATTAGACTAAATCCATACAGACTAAACCGCTAAAAAACGTCACATAATATTCATTATTATGAATTTCGGATGACTTTTGATAATATTCATTACTGAATTGAGTTTGAATAAGATTGAGTTGAGGTATGAATGATGAATTGGATATTACCTTTGTGGCCTTTATGGCGTTTATAACCTGTATGACCCTAATGAACTTTATGGCCAATATAGCCTGTATTACCGATATGATCCTTATGATCTTTGTGGCTCATATGACCGTTATGACCTATATAGCAGCAATGACCTACATGAACCTAACTACCTCTATAATATTTATGACCTTTATGATCTAAACGCTCTTTATGACTCGTACGATTTACTTTGTATATGGACACGGAAGAAAAAATGAGAATAGTCTTAATAATGCAATATTTCAATTATTCTACTTCAGAAACCTACAAAACGTCATGTCACATGGATATCTTTATTAAATTAACTTTAAGATATAACAAAACAACCACCCCCTCCCCTTCTGTGTACAACAAAAAATACCATCAGCCAAATGAACATAAATTCAATGTTATGTTCAGTCAATTCAATCAATTCAACATACGTTTTCACAAAGGCTATAGCCGGGTAAGGGGTCAAATCGGCCCTTGAACCAATCGAGGTTCTGGTTTGGCAGGTCGGAAGTATAAATAAAAATACTCCTTTAGCTAGATTTTCAGACCTCCAGGTCGTCTCTAAAAGCCCCTAAACTCAAAAGTTTGATTTTTCGTTTTTTCTCGATTCTGGGCATAATGTTTTGAAAAATGAAAGAGGTGCATGTTTCTGTTACAAATATGCTCGTTTTTTTTTATTCCAAATGGCGCTCAGAAAAAATTATTGAATATTTCAATCAATATTTACATTAGGACTCTATTGTATCAAATGTTAGACTCATTGTCTAACTTTTAAGGCCATGTTTTTTATGTATTTTTTGACGCCCTTTCACGTGTGGTGCTGCTTAAATTTAATGTCATATAGTGGAACATCGTGAAAAATCCAAAAAACCGGTTTTTAGGCCGTTTTTTGCATTTATTTGGCGTGGATTACATTTTATCGAAGTTACTATTTTTTTCGGATTCAGCGGAAAAAATAGTAACTCTTCGATGAAATAAGAAGCGTAAAAAACTTGTACAGGACTCTTATTCTATAGTCACTCCTGTAGACAGCGCGAGAAATTGTCCATACTCCTTTGAAGCATTTCACCACGTGGAACCCTTTGAATTTATCGAGAATTGTTTCTAAGAGGGCTTCAAGTATACGTTGTTTGTTTATGTATACTCAAGATTTAAGGTAGCCCCATTAAAAATAGTCACAAGGTGACAGGTCTAGGGACCGAGGAGGCCACTTCATATCTTCACGCAACGAAATCAAATGTCCTGGGAAATGTTCCCTTAAAAATCATGTTAGGTAGCGATCTGTGATTAGAGTACTGTGCGTCCGTTTTCACGAAAAAAAGTAAGAGCCAATAATACAGTTTCGGCTAGTGAATTCAAAACCGTCGCTGTGTTTGAATCACAGAACGGCCCGTTTCAATGAAGGTGTTATAAACAAACGCGGCGAGCTGTAGTCCACGGCTCCATGGTAACTGAAATGACATCTGTCAACGAGTAGATAATATCTATTCGGAAAACATTAGGTTCATCCCACCTCACGTGACACGCTCTTCAAAAATTCCATACCCTGGATTCCATACCCATATTTTTCTGGACCCTGTATGTTACCCCCATTTATCCCCTAACCCCAAACCGGATTCAGATCAAAATCAAATTAGCTCCAGACCTCATCATGGTACATAAATATTCCGGATTTCAAGTGGATCTTAATCCTTTTTTGGAGTTATTTTTTCCATAAAGGAGACACAGACAGACAGACAGACAGACAGACAGACAGAAATTTATTTTTTTGTTTTTAATTGTAGAAAGAATGATAGCCAGAAAAGATAGAAGTTAAAAGGACAATGACATCGTTTTAATTTCCCTTTTTTCTATCTATCATTCTATCTCCATTGACTATAACGTACCTACTCGTATTATCACATCTTGATTGGATGATTCTACTTTCGTCATGCATTTTTCTAATTTGTTAGATACTAAATGCTGCGTAGCACCTGAGGGCTGATCTTTAATATTATCTACTCAATTTAGAGCTGCAAATGAAATTTCTTCTCTGGCTTCATTTGCTCGAACTGTTTGTCCTTGTCTGTCTGAATTAATTTGAGAAAAGTCTAATGATTTGTGGACTTTTTCCCACCCTTATAGATGGTAAATGAAAATAAAACGTATCTCATCATTTTTTGTACCATACCTCGGATTTTTGTCCTGCGATCTTCGAGTCTTTCACTTTTTCTACATTTGATGGTTAATAGTTTCTTTTTCCAGGTTACCTTTGTGAAAAATGCGTCTTCTAAGGCTTTAGTCATTGCATTTGCAGTCTTCGCATCTTTACCGATATCTGTTATGCACCTCACTATCGTTGACTTTTCCTTATCTTTCATGACAAAATCTCTTCGGTCCTTTTCTTACATGTCTGTTGGGTATTTTCCAAAGCTAGTTTTACTTGTTTTTCCTTCAATAGAGGCAGCACTCTAAATTCATGTTGAGATTATCTCAGCTTTTTTGGAAAGCCTTTTTATTTCGAGATAATGAATTTTCCTTCTTTATACACCGTCTTAATTCAGACAGCTACAGTCACTATAACAAAGGCTTGCGGTTATTTCATTCTTATTGCACACCGTTAAAGTACTCCTACTGTTTAAAAGAAATAAGCCATGTACTACAACTACACACCTAATTGGAGTTTAGTTACGGTAATGAACTTCGTTTATTTTATTTAAATTTTGCAGATTACGACGGGCTGTTTACTTCCAGGCTAATTGCTAATTTTATGGCCGCCGTAAGTCCTCTAATGGACAGTAATGGAAATTATTATCGGTGCAAAGTTAAATACGGTACTCCTATACATCTACCTTCACGTCTAGATTCTGGTGTACAATCAAGCAGTGATATATTAACGGGATAATTATCTACAAAATGAAGGGTAATTGGTTGGATATTTATTGGCCTAATTGTTAAGAGAAATACCATCAGTTAGAGAAAAGTTAACTGCAGGAGACGGCGGCCGACTGCAAGACATTAAATTAATTGTCCATGTATAGAGAGGCTGCAACATTCGTTTTCTCAAAGTATAATTCTTGATAGACTGGTTTTACCCGATTGAGATATTATCATATCACTTGACGTTGATACACTCCAGCCTGGTTGACAGTGTCTGTCGAATGAATATAATAATTTAACTTAAATAATTACTGCAGATAAAGTATTTAGACAATGCCAAATATTTTCTTATCAGCATATGAGTCGCAAGATAGCGTACAAGCGTACGAGGATCGACTCGGAATTCCTTCTATTTAATAAGTGCTTCTTACTATTCATATGAGAGGACTGCTACGAGTACTTGAATAAAATATGCAGGTTATTATATACACATGTTTGTATATATTGTAGATATGTGTTTGTTTGCATATAAATTTGTTATATATAAATGTTTGTTACAGATGTACATTGAAAGAATATTAATATCTACTACTCAACTAGATACATTATGTATACTTTGTACAAAATAAAAACCGATGGTTACATTGGCTCTAATAGTGGTTTACATTTTTCTTCAAACTTTTATCTTGCATTGAAATAGTTATTTATAGAGCAATCAGTCATAATTGTCAGACTTCCGTTTGTCAAAACAGTTAAACAGCTGCTGCCAAGAGTTAATAGCATCCTTGATACGCTATTTTGAAAACGAACGAGACAATAATGGTCTACTGTTCAATATATTGGTTTAGCGTGTAGCAGCTACCAGAAACTTGAATGTTTCTACGATAAATTTTATTTCACAGAAACAAAAAACAATGAACTACCTAAAATTACCTAGAAATCATAATCCTACCAAGAGGGTTACAAATACTATAGCATATATACATTGAATGCAAGCGATATTCGTAACATGTATAATAATTGATATACATATGTGTACAGAAACTACACTGCACTATTTGTAACCGAATGGTGTTTGTGAGAAAATCTTAATTAAAAAAAAAATGGAAACTTCGGTGTTCCTCTTTCTACTAATTTTTCCTTCCATTAAAAAACAACATATTTACCAACTTGTCCTACCAATTTTCCTGCTCTTTTTTTGTACTTTTTTGACAGAAATTTTGACAATGTTTACAGTCAAGTTAAAAATTCAATTTTTACATCAGATTAGTGGTTGACGACCCCGAAAACTAAAAAATATGCACCAAATATCAACTATTTCCCTATTTCAAGAATTTTAACAGCTTGTTGGCACCTGTCATTATGTTAATACTCAGTTTTGACATCAGATTCATAATCAGAGATTCCAAAAACTGAATAATATGCACCAACTATCGACTTTTTACCTTTTCAGGAGTTTGGCAGTTTGTTCAGAGCTCTCATTATGTCAAAATTCACTTTGGTATCAGATATGTAATCAGTGATCCCGAAAACCTAATCAAATGCATCAGGTATAGAGTTTGTCCATTTTTCATGAACATTTAAATCTCGATGACAATTGTCACAATGTGAATTTTGACATTAGATTCGAGATTAGCGACCCCAAAAACACCAAAAAGTAAATTATGGAGTCGATTGTGGGAATTGATTTTTTAAGTAAAATTAATTTTATATATAATCGCGGTTTCTATCAGTTTTTCATTTATTTTTGGCTTACTGTTTGTTTACATTTTATTTTTGTTATTGTTCAGAATCAATTTATATTGTAGTTTTGTTTTAATATATTCCTGTTATTAAAAATTATTCAGAGCTGTGTTTTTCCCGCTGTTCAGGTCATTTTAATAGAGAATGTGTTTTCACCATGCATTTAAATTTTGTAAAGAAATATAAACTAAAATTAACATATTCTAACAATACTCAGTGGAACTGACAATAGTAGCTAGCGTTTGATAATACAAAAATTAAATATCATACTATAACATTTAACCATTTCTATTTCAGTTTTAACACAACCTGTAAAAACTGAAATAAGGTAGATATTTACATTTAACCAGTATAATGCTAAATTCTACAACTTTTTATAATACGCATCAACTAGAAAACATAAACAGGATATTCCATGTCAATCGCTTTGTCCGAAAATAGGCGATGCTGAAAAACGTTTCAAAATTGTAAAATATTAAACAGCTTTCTATTGAAAACAGGCCGCTTTCGAGTTTTTTTTTAGCGAACATAAAATGGCGTCTGCACGTAGAACGTAGATATTTCAAGACATAACTCAATCACCGACATGTTGACCCCTGTCTATGAAGCGAAGCATTTTACTTGCAAATATAAAAAAACTGGACGTTTTCCGAAACA
The DNA here is from genome assembly GCA_029963805.1 of Aromia moschata. Taxonomy (NCBI): domain Eukaryota; kingdom Metazoa; phylum Arthropoda; class Insecta; order Coleoptera; family Cerambycidae; genus Aromia; species Aromia moschata. The sequence continues at coordinate 366,302 of JAPWTK010000281.1, read as the reverse complement.
CCGAACTACTATACTTTAGAGAAAAGTATAGTACTTCGGTGTTTCGTGGAAAACGTCCAGTTTTTTGTTTCTACGCCGAAGGTTCCAGTACCCACTCCAGGATTGCAAACATCAGCGGGTTTTACGTTTTATGATCCGCTGAACTCAAATGTCTCAAAGTCGGAAAGTGGTCGAAAAATGAGCAAAGGACATTTTTTGACCATTATTTATTATTTTTCCAACATATATATTACTCTAGGAAAAGGATTTTTGAACTAAATTAACTAATGTAATGTTTTCCGGTATGCTGAATTCGATTTTTCGAGTCCAGAATTTAAAAAAAAATTTGGGTCATGAGATAGGGCCAATATTTAACCTTTTTTTTACCTTTATTTTCAGCTGAAAATGATTTTTTGTCTCAGAGTAACTCTTTTTACATAACCATACGTGTCTTACTACTTACTACTTGTATGTGCAAAAACAAAATTCATGAAAACAATAAACTGTTGCAATTTAGAAAGATATGTGTTAAACTTACCCTGTTATTTACGTTGAGATATGACCTGTTCAAGTGGCCCGCCGCGCCGCCCGGATCTGCCGGATTTAGTCATAAGGAAGGGCCAATATTTAACCACTGTTTGACCATAGTTTTCAATTAAAAAGGGATTTTTTGTCTCAGAGTACATATTTTTATGTTTATCCAGATGGAAAATTTTATTTTTTGGCTCTTGACATTAAACAATCAAAGGGTGATGAGATAGGACCAATATTTGACCATCTTTTGGCATTTTCGACCATAATTTTCAGTATAAGAGGTTTTATTTTTGTTTCAGAGAAACTATTTTTATATTTATCGACATGGTAGATAAGATTATTTTATTTTTAAAATTAAAAAAAAAAAAAAGGGCATGAGGTGGGGCCAATATTTTACCATAATTTGCAGTTATATTGTTTTGTCTCAGAGTAAATATTTTTATGTTTATCGGCATGACAAATTAGATTTTTTTATTCTTGAAATTGAAAAGTGAAAGGGTCATGAGATAGGACCAATATTTGACCATTTTTTGACATTTTCGACCATAATTTTTTTCAAGCAATTAATTTATTTTCATAAAACTTCTAACGTCTCTAAGCAAACTCTCCAACAGCTTCAACTATTCCTTTTGAAGAGATATGTTACACTTATTTCATCAATCCTTTTTAAGTTGTTTAACACACTCAAATAAAAATAAAGGATAAGTACTTAAATAATACCCAGTTTGATCATAAATAATGCGATAAAGTACAATGTAAACTTAATTAATTTTATCTAATTGTAATAAACACACTTGGCAGCCTTGTAGATGAGAAACCGCGATCGCGCTGGCACTTGAGAGATCTAAGTTGGGAACTAAAATCATAAATTCTTCTCCGACTTCAAGTTGTCGTTTCAATGGTTTATCAAGAGATAGGTCCGATACGTTCAAGAATTATGCTGCCGAGGTGGCCTTGGATCGGCCTAACGTGAAATTTATTACTTTTATCCCTTGAATCTTCAATTTTATTATTTAAATTAGGAGTTATAGCTACCGTTAAACAGTTAAAGTGTAAAAATATTTTTCTGTGCGTCACGGTAGAGAAAATTGATTTTATGTAACTTGATTTACTCAGTGGCTGCAATAAACTATGATTATAGACAGCTGCTAAATTTGAAAGAGATAAAACATGTCAAGACCATAATAAATACTATGGTTTTTTAACTTAAGATCTCTATTTGCCTATATATACAGGGTGATTCCTCGAAGAAGCCGTCCCTCTGTATTTCGGTTAGGTACTGGAAAGAGTAATTTACTTTTTTTGTTCATGATTTATTTGAATACATTTTTATGCTATATTTTAATAATTTCCTATTACACTATATATGTATATCATTTTATACATTACATACATTATATACAAAACTATATACATATTTAATTTTGTTATATTTCACATTTAATGCATAAACATATTTTTCATGTTGAAGCTGGTGAACTCACGCTCTATTATTCGTTCAAAGGGTATCCCTCCATAAGTATGGTGAAATGCCCCCTTTTCTTTTTATTTTCTTCGCATGATGAAATAGGGGCATTTTCTTAGGGCTAATTATGAAACGTAGACCAGATTTTAGGTCCAACAAATTTTCCTCTCAGCTAGGTATATAAAAAAAAACTGTTTTTTACGTTTTATTTTTTTTCTCGGTTTTTAACTGTCGAAAAAAATCTGATAAAATTCATGAGTACAGCAAATATTAATAAATATATAATTTATATAATTTATAAAAAATTTTCAAGCTCATTCAGGGTCATTATGACCTCTAAAAAAATTATTCAAACATTAAAAATCCCATATCTTTTAACCAAAAAAAGCTTCAGGCTCAGATTTTTAATATGTTATATTTTTAACTGTTTTTTACTGCCTCAAGTTTTTTCAGATTTTTTGAGTGGTGGGTCATGCCCAAAAGTGCGAAAAATCAATTTTTTGTCCGTGAAATGACTTAAAACGGCTTAAAATAATCATTTTATAGTGTCCTGATTTTTTTTCTTGCACTAAAAGGCCTCAAATGACTTCAAACAATTAAAAAATATAAAAACTACTAGTTTCGATGTGGAATTTTTTTTCTTATTATTTTTAGTGAACATATTTTTTAATTGTTTGAAGTCATTTGAGTCCTTTTAGTGCAAGAAAAAAAAATCAGGACACTATAAAATGATGATTTTAAGCCATTTTAAGTCGTTTCACGGACAAAAAATTGATTTTTCGCACAAAATATAAAAACTACTAGTTTCGATAAGTGCAATTTTGTTTCTTACTATTTTTAGTGAACATATTTTTTAATTGTTTGAAATCATTTGAGAGCTTTTAGTGCAGTTTTTTTTGTGCTTTCTCAGATTTTTTTTGAGTGGTGGATCATGCCCAAAAGTGCGAAAAATCAATTTTTTGTTCGTGAGACGACTTAAAACAGCTTAAAATCATCATTTTATACTGTCCTGATTTTTTTCTTGCACTAAAAAGGACTCAAATGACTTCAAACAATTAAAAAATATAAAAACTACTAGTTTCGATAAGTGGAATTTTTTTTCTTACTATTTTTAGTGAACATATTTTTTTAATTGTTTGAAGTCATTTGAGTCCTTTTAGTGCAAGCAAAAAATCAGGACAGTATAAAATGATGATTTTAAGCCGTTTTAAGTCGTTTCACGGACAAAAAAATTGATTTTTCGCACAAAATATAAAAACTACTAGTTTCGATAAGTGAATTTTTTTTTCTTATTACTTTTAGTGAACATATTTTTTTAATTGTTTGAAGTCATTTGAGGCCTTTTAGTGCAAGAAAAAAAAAATCAGAACACTATAAAATGATGATTTTAAGTCGTTTTAAGTCGTTTCACGGACAAACAATTGATTTTTCGCACTTTTGGGCATGACCCACCACTCAAAAAAATCTGAAAAAATTTGAGGTCGTAAAAACAGTTAAAAATATAACATATTAAAAATCTGAGCCTGAAGCTTTTTTTTGGGTAAAATATATGGGATTTTTAAAGTTTGAATAATTTTTTTAGAGGTCATAATGACCCTGGATGAGCTTGAAAAAATTTTTACATAAAACTAATCATATTTTCTGTACTCATGAATTTTATCAGATTTTTTCGATAGTTAACAACCGAGAAAAAAAAATAAAACGTAAAAAACAGGGTTTTTTCCATACCTAGCTGAGAGGAAAATTTTTTGGACCTAAAATTCGGTCTACCTTGCATAATTAGCCCTAAGAAACACTTTCATCATGCGAAGAATATAAAAAAAAGGGGGCATTTCACCATACTTATGGGGGGATACCCTTTGCTTTCTGAATTCAAAAATCAGCTTAAAGTAGCGGAAGCGGTCTGTAGTATTTGTAATGCGTTTGGAGAAGATTCTGTAACTTATGAAGTGGCATGATTTTGGTTTCGGCGCTTTGAAAGTGATAATGAGAGCATTGAAGATGAGCAATGCAAAGGTCGGCCTGAAACATGCTCTAACGACGAAATCAAGCAATAGTTGGGCGAAAATCCTCATGCAACATGTTCGGATAGCGGTCAGGCATTAAATTGTGAAGAATCAACCATTAGGAAGAGACTTCATGCAATTAATTTCGTCAAAAAAATGGACAAATTCGCATAAAATAAGCGAAAACAAAATTATGCATTTGACAATTGCCAATTATCCACTTCAACGCAACGCAAACGAGCCTTTTATTGATCGTATTGTTACATGCGATGAAAAATGGATTGATTACGATAATTCTCGCCGATCTGGACAATAGGTTGAAGCTTGTAAACCTGGTAGAACGATACGTAAGAAAAGTCTTACACCAAGAAAGATTTTGATTATTGTATGGCGATTCGTTTTGAGCCAAGGTATAACCGCTATTTCCATCTTTCTCGTTCACAGCCAGATTTGATGACTTTTTTATGGCTCTTTATATTTTATTATTATTGAATCTCCTGCACGGGGTGTTTAGAAATGTGATACCGAACCATACGATGGCTTTTCTTTTAATGGAATGACACAATTCATTTACAAAAAATGAATCCCTCACTTCATCCCAAATACTACGATATAGTATTGTACATGCTGTATGTAATAAATGTAAAAAAATAAAATTCATAATATATGTAAGTATTCTGAATTTCTTTAAATAAAGAAATAATATGTTAAATAATTATCTATAAACAATACTAAATATTACATGCAATAAAGAAAAAAATAGATAGATTGCATGCACTAACATAAACCATTTATTGTAGCCTATTGTAAATTTTGTTGCCTGATGATGGTCAATTATTGACCGAGACCGGTAGCACGACAAAAAAATAAAGGATTTGTGAGAAAAAGGCCCCTCCTATTTTTCTCCCTACTAGAAAATGAAATCACACCTTGCCATACTCCAAAGAGTAAAGTAACATATATGGTAGTATGGAATTCTGGAATAAAAAAAGGTACATTCCAGTTTTTGCCGACTTCCTGTTTAACCGGAAATGCAGCGATCTTGAAAGTAATCTCATCAAGTCCGGTCATAGGCCTATTAGTTTACTTACCAAATTTTTAAAAAACTTGTCATTTCTACAAGTCCCAATACTTTTAAAGAATAGTTTCGATAAATATTATTATTCATGTAATGGTTATATAGGACATTAGGGTGATTGTTTTTTCAACTATTTTTTATTTTTTTCAGTCCCCACTTGAAATTTTGTTGAATATGTCGAAAAAAAATCCCTGAAAGTTACAGCCCTTAATATTAATTTTAAGTACTTTCCCAAAGCATGAAAAGATTTTCCATTTAAAATACATGTAAATCGATTTTTTTTTAATTTCTATAACTCAGTCGCACTTTATGCTATTACATCGGTCTTGGTCTCGATTTATTCAGAATAAAACACTATACAAAAATGTCCATTACAGCGAAAATGTAATTTGTACTGGTGAGTTGGTACGGGTCGATGAAATTGATTTTTACACAAAATTCTCATTTTTTTGCTGTTATCTCCGAATTTATTAATTTTATCAAAAAAATGTAAATGAAAAATTTGTTGGAAATATAATTTACTGCAAAAAAGGTCCTATTGGCCAAATTGCTCAGATTAATATTTCTTGAGATATTAGATTTTAACTTAACTTAATAATTTCGGAGATAACAGCAAAAAACGAGAATTTTGGGTAAAAATTAACTTCAGCGACAGGTACCAACTCACCAGTACAAGTTAGATTTTCGCCGCAATTAGCATTAATAATTTTATTTAGTAATTAATGGATGCATTCTTAATGTATCGCCTTGCCGCATCCCTAGCGTTAATACCATCTGAATATTATTTGGCCGCAGCGTTACGAATCCACTAGACGCTAGGTCTATCTCCAACACCACTGGTTTCCGATCGCGGCGCGGGAGTCGACACGCGCAATACTAAAAAGCGGCACGACGATCATGCTTCCGTGCAATACGAAAAAGCGAACGCGTATTGTTACTGCTTGCCCCTCCACAATTATTACGCGTAGTGGGCGAATCCTATAGATATGATGTACGGAGTTTAAGAGCGCACGAGAGTTATCGATCAGTTGGTTTGTGAATTGTTTTCGTACATTGCGATTGCTGTTTTATCGCTCACGTTTTATAAATATAAACTCGGTTACAATCTAGTTTGGAATAATGAATTATATTCAAAACTTATTAAAAACTCCATTCTCTAGCTTGAGTTTGGAGGAAAAAGTGCAAATTAAAACTCTAGGTAGGCCCACTCCACAAATTAATTTAAAATTAGCCGTGAAAGGAAAAAGTAAACAATTTGTAAGAACATTTAATAATGACTTATTTAAAAAACATTTGTGGTTAAGTGGATGCGATGTATTGAACGCGTTTTGTTTGGCGGAGAAACACCTTGGACCAAAACTGGAGTAACGGATTTAAATCACATACACGAGAAAATAAAAAAAACATGCAAATTCTGCTGGACACATGAATAATGTTTTGAATTTAGCCATGCTAGGCACTGCAAATATTGCGACAATGCTCGATTCTGCTCATCGACGAGCAGTGGCAGCACACAATGAAGCGGTTTCAAAAAACAGGTATGTTTTAAACATTATTATTAACTGTATTCGTTTTTGTGGAAAATTTCTATTTAAAACGAATAAAGACATTTTTGCGCAACACCATGTGCCAGGAAAGACTGTCGGCTTTGGCTATGCTCTCCATTGACAAAGACTTTATTACAAATATCTTTACTTTACTTTATAACAAAAAATTTTAACAACAAAGTAATTAAAAAATTTGCACAATGTAAAAATCGCAGAATTGAGCTCATTTACAAAGAAAATTAGGTAAGTTTTCAAATTAATAGAGTTAATAAGAATAACCTTAATATGAGATGAATATTTATCTCATATTAGTAATATTCTTATTATTCTTATGATTATCGTTATTTTTATGTATGGTGCACCCCCAATCTTAGGATCACGCACCGCCACTGATTCTGAGTAAATCTAGACCAAGACCAATGTAATAGCATAAAATGCGACTGAGTTATAGAAATTTGAAAACAAAAATTTCGATTCACATGTATTTTAAATGGAAAATCTTTTTACGCTTTGGGAAAGTACTTAAAATTAATATTAAAAGCTGTAACTTGCAGGGATTTTTTTTCGACATATTTAACAAAATTTCAAGTGGGGACTGAAAAAATAAAAAAAAATAGTTGAAAAAAAATTACCCTAATAGGACATTTATATTATTTGACACATTTTTTATGTAAATGTTTAATATCGTGTACAATATCATCACAAGTACAAAACACAAGCATGTTAAGACCATCACATGTCCTTCAGTTTTTGGGAGGCAGTAAGGAAAATATACCCTTTAAAGACACGCAAGCATTCCCAATCAGAAATGCTAAGAATTTAATCAGCATTCATTTGTGGAGCCAATGCGTTTTTTAGTAGACGAGAAGCGAAAAACAGCGCTGACGCCGTTCGTAGAATGCGGAATGTCGTGAAAGGGAACGGAGAATTTCGGGCAGCTTTTATATTTTTTCATTTGCGCCCTTCCTGCGTTCCTTTCTAAAATAATCTTCTTTGTGCCTTGGTCTTTTGACACTTTGAATTTAATTATTGTAGAAACTGCATTGCATATTTACTTATAAAAAAAAACCTGGACGTTTTCCACGAAACACCGAACTACTACACTTTTCTCGACACGCGTTTCGCCAACCAAGTTGGCATCTTCAGGAGAAGATTAAAACTGTTAAAAACTGTTAAGAAGATAAAAACAGTTTTAATCTTCTCCTGAAGATGCCAACTTGGTTGGTGAAACGCGTGTCGAGAAAAGTGTAGTAGTTCGGTGTTTCGTGGAAAACGTCCAGTTTTTTGTTTCTACGCCGAAGGTTCCAGTACCCACTCCAGGATATTTACTTATAGTGTTAACTTATCATCCAACAAAATCCACCCGTTTTTTTTATATTCTTATCGCTTTTGGTAAAAGTCATATTTTAAGATCAATAAAACAAATTTGCTATAGAATCGCAAATATACATCGCTCGCTATAAAGTCGAAAAAATTATGCTGTAGAATCGCAGTCGCGACGCTATATTTTTTTTTTCAGCAAGGTACTTTTCTATTTGACTATTACAAAGACATTAATTATGAGTTCTCTTTCTATTTGACATTTTTTTTTTGTATTTTGAATATTTAAAAAATTACTGCCCATTTATTTTTGTATATTTTTTTCAATTACAATCTTCTTTGTGCCTTGATCTTTTGACATTTTGAATTTAATTATTGTAGAAACTGCATTGCATATTTACTTATTGTGTTAACTTATCATCCAACAAAATCCACCCGTTTTTGTGATATTCTTATCGCGTTTGATAAGTCATGTTTTATGATCAATAAAAAAAATTTGCTATAGAATCGCAAATATACATCGCTCGCTATAAAGTCGAAAATAGTATGCTGTAGAATCGCAATCGCGACGCTATATATTTTTTTTTCAGCAAGGTACTTTTTTAATTGACCATTACAAAGACATATTAATTATGAGTTCTTTTTCTATTTAACATTTTTTTTTTTTGTATTTTGAATATTTAAAAAATTACTGCCCATTTATTTTTGTATATTTTTTACAATTACAATATTTTTTACAATTACAATCTTTTTTGTGCCTTGATCTTTTGACACTTTGAATTTAATTATTGTAGAAACTGCAGTTGCATATTTACTTATAGTGTTAACTTATCATCCAACAAAATCCACCCGTTTTTGTGATATTCTTATCGCGTTTGGTAAAAGTCATATTTTAAGATCAATAAAAAAAATTTGCTATAGAATCGCAAATATACATCGCTCGCTATAAAGTCGAAAAAAATATGCTGTAGAATTGCAGTCGCGACGCTATATTTTTTTTCAGCAAGGTACTTTTTATTTGACCATTACAATGATATATTAATTATGATTTATTTTTCTATTTAACATTTTTTTTTGTATTCTGAATATTTAAAAAAATTACGGCCCATTTACTTTTGTATATTTTTTGTTCCAATTTTCCGCAAAATCCCCTCATTTTCCGGCCATTAATTACCTTGAATGATGCATCTAAGTCTAGGTACCCTAATCCCATGTTTGTCGCTGAATAGGAGGTGAGGTTAATTTCAAGTACTCATTTCTCCTTCTTGTATCGTTCCCTCTTTGTTTCAAAGGACCTCCGCAATGGCTGTCTTTTGGAAGTGCTCTGACATGTGAGATAATCAGCTATAGTCAGCTATCACATGTTCAGTGTCCCTTATACCCCTTTTCCATCTTATTGAAATGTTGATGAAACCGCTCTCCTTGTTCCTCACTGTAATTTACGAAATTTTCTGAACTTTAAACTCACCAGGCAACCTACAGGTAAATTCTTTCCTAGTTTTTTGGGTCTTGGAGAGCTTGAAGTGTGCCATTCCATGCTTTGGTGCTTGGTTCGTCCGGGTCGTACTCAAACACCCAAGTCTCATCACCAGTAATGATGACACGTTCCATAAAATGGAGACACTTTTTTCCAAGTTTCTTACCAAATCTGCCATTAATTCCTTGTAGTCATCAGCCTTTTTCTTTACCAGAAATCTCTCCACTACTTCGGTAAAACTGACTAAGGCTTTCTTCTTCCTTTCATCCATCAGCAGGATAAAACTTGGGTCCCTCAAGCGGAATTTGTGGTCCGTTAAAAATTCCTTTCTTGATCTTCGCCGCTGATCGGATTTCAAATTCGTTTTTTATTATTTTTGTGAGTTTGGTTTACGTGTATAATCGATTCCTGAGTCCTGAAATATTGAATCATCCATCGTAATTAGTCTCGACAGGACCTAATCAGAGAATCCTGCCGTGTATGGAGATGACTGAAATATCATCGTAGTGTGTAGTTTGATGTAATCAGGGTTACGATTACGTGCAAAGGTAATGGCCGAGTAGAGAATATCTTGTTGTTGATGAAAAAAATGTAGTTAAAGAACCATTAATTGATCTCCAGAAAGTTCTTCTCCTCAATTACACATAACACTAGGTATCATGAAACAATTTGTGAATGAGTCGGATAAGAATATGGGACTAGTGTGTCTAAACTTAGTTGAGCCATTTAGGGTACTTTACAGGAGGAAAATGTATTTTGCTTTGGAAATTGGAAAACCCTTACGTGTAGGGAGAAAACTAATGTCACCATAGTATTCAACGCCCCGAAAAACATACGATTGGGATACTTAGACATAGATGAGTCATTCAAGATACTTTAGGACCGTAAAATGGGAGGATCTTCCGGAAAATCGGAAAACCCTAAGGTGTGGAGAACAAACTGAGGACACTATCGTGTTCAGTAAACCAAAAAACATAGAACTAATGTACCTAGACATAGAGGATTCATTCAGCGTACTTTACGACTCGAAAAGGAGGGGATTTTCCGGAAAATAGGATAATCCTGACGCGTAGGGAAAAAACTGAAGACACCATCGTGTTCAGTAACCCAAAAAATATAAGACTAGGGTACTTAGACGCCGGACTCAAACAACTTTTTTTTGTGTGACTGTGTAATTAATATAGGTGTATAAATTTAGTTAGTTATTGCTTAGTTATTTACACGCTTGCGGATATAGTGTTTTTTCAAGTGCCCAAGTTTTTCGGTGGTTTAAGACATTCTTAGAAGGAAGAGAGTCGATTGAAGATAAACCACGCAGGAAAATGTCGATAGAATACGGTGTCTTGGGCATTCAGATCGTCGGTTGACAACAAGAATTATCGGGGAAAGTTAAACCACTGTTCATCAGATTTTGACGAACGAATTGGTGATGAGAAAAAATCTGCGTCAAACTGGTTTACAAAAAACCTTTCGCAAGAATAAAAGGACATCAGAAGAGAAAAATATCTTGAGTTTTTGGAATCGATTGAAAATTATCTCCATTTTATGGAACGTGTCATCATTACTGGTGATGAGACTTGGGTGTTTGAGTACGACCCGGACGAACCAAGCACCAAAGCATGGAATGGCACACTTCAAGCTCTCCAAGACCCAAAAAAGCAACAATGAGCAAGTCGAAGATCAAATTCATGCTGATTTGATTTCTTGATAGCCAGGGAATTGTCCTCAAAGAGTTTGTGCCTCCAGGCCAAGGAAGTTATTTTGAAGGAGACAATACTGAATTGTAATTATATTCGAAAAAAAGAAATCAGTCTCATTACTTAATTACACACCACGTACCTTTGTAATGGATAAAATAAATCGGGTATTTGTTTGTTAAAAAAAATTGGGGCTTTGCAATGCTTAGCGTCGTTGAGACATATTTTTTTATTCTTGCCTTATTTTTGAGTGAAGGTAAATAAAAATGATTTGACTTTAAATTAACAAAACATAGTTTCTATCAGTCGTTTCTGTGAAAAACTCAATTCCTCTGATAAATCGATCACCATGTACATGACAGTTATTGATCAGTAAATCATCAGTGTGAATTAGTATTGATTGGTAGTGAAGTTAAAGTTTTGCCTCTCAATTAAGATTAAAGACTGCTTTACACATACTAATTTATTGCACAATAAGTTGTAGAATTTTTCAACAAATTGTCCAATTTTAGTAACTTTTTATGCTTATTATATTATTAAACTGCTTGTATTAGTTTGGCACAACGAAATAAATGTAAAAAGTTACTAGATATCTCTAAAATTGGCCAAGAAATTAAAGTTATAAATTCTATAATTTATTGTACAATTTGTTGTGGACAATAAATTTTGCACAATTTATGTTTTACAAGTATTCCAATAAATTGAAGGTCAACTTGTACAATTTATTGTGAGAAAAATTGGTGTCTGTAAAACAGTCATAACATTTAAAATCCCTCCATAATGTTTGCTCTGTATATCGCGTACCTCGATATTTCATTTCAAGTCTCCAGAGATATGTACACACGACAACACACAAAAAATAATCAAAAGAACTAACGAAGCGAGACAAAAGGATAAGCCACACCGCACCACAAATAGACATCGACGCAGATCGCCGCCAAATTGAGATCTACGCCATACGACAGGCGTGGACACATCGCATTAATGAACCGACGAGACTTTTAAACTTTTACATCTAAAAAATGAAATCGATGAAACCATCGAAAAATCAAAGGCATCACAACGAATATACCTGAAATTCAGTGAACCGGACGTGCGGCGTCCTCTTATCGGCGGTGTGCGCTTACGCGATTAACCAAGCGTGCCTTGGAAAACAGTATACGCAGACGGTCCGTCGCAGCGTGCCCTGACTCGCTTGTTTCGGCGCGGCCCGCTTGATGATAATTCTCAGCGATATGGTGTCACGTAAACCACCGGGGCTGACTGCAGAGAAATAGGATTCGACTGGTCGGTCGTCGGATGTTTGCCCCACACATTGCACGGACAGATGGTTTCTTCCAATATTTCGGCTTTCGCATTCGGGGCTACGCACAGTGGGTTAGAATCGGAAAATCCTGGCCAAAAATCGAGAAAGGTAGAAAATTTGTCAAACTATATCGAATTTAAGGTTTTTTGGGTCGCTGATTTCGAATTTGTACTTTATATTTCAAAAAAAAAAAACAAAATGGCGGCCCGAAAGTAACCGCTTTTTGCGATAAAAGCAACTTTTAAAAATCCAAATTAGAGCATTCATATTTTCTGTAAATAATATTTCAATTTAATAGTCTCCTCGAAAGGGAAACAAAATTTCGGACCGGCAGCAACCGCATGTAACCATTTTTTCGCGATAAAAGGTACTTATTATGATCAAAATTAGAGCATTGATATTTTCTTATATAATTTCAACTAAATCTCCTTACCGAAAAAAAACAGGTGGAGAACCGGAAGTAAAATTTTCTTAGAAAGCTACATATTTTGATTCGAATAAGATTATTTATATTTTTTCATTAATAAGATTTTAATCTAACTCCCTGAAGAAATGGAGAGCCAAAACTAAGAACTTTTTGGAACCTATAATTGCACGCAACGTGTCTTCAGTTAGGTAAGTTACATTAGGTTACTAAAATTATTTTGTGTTAAAAATTGATCGCAGAGAACCTCCCTTAAGTTGGATTAGGTTAACTAGTATAAAATAAAAAATATATATTTCACGGAACATTGAGACACCCTATATTTCTCCTTCCACTGGTCAATAGTGTACACCAGGTATATACGTTTCCCGCCTTAGTTGAGACTTATTATTGTATCGGGGATGAACACCTGCTTTGACGCAGGTACAGTTAGAATTGCCCCAAGAACGCTCTATTGGACGCGCTTTTCTAATTTTGCATTTTTCACTGAAATAAGCAGTTTCAAGCAGCCAATTTTTATGAATGTATTATTCCACTAATATCTCCCACATGTTAAATTGTGAATTTGTATTAGAACTCTGTAGATACAAACTATTTTTCTACTTTTCTTTCGCTACCTTAACATGCGCGTTTATTATAAGCGCAGAGTTAACATTTATTTTCCATAATAAGAAAAACAAAAAATTCAAGAGTAATCTCCATTTTTTAAAGTCGGAGTTACACCTTGTGGTAGCAAAAATTCGCAACACACGAACGTTCAGTATTTCGGGACCGATTCTCGTACCGTTACGCACTCGAAGGTGGCCAACTTCCGACTGAAGTAGAACGGCAGGTATAAAACCTAGGTAGCTGTCGTTTCAGTATTACACGCAGGAAACCCTGCTTCACAAAGCTATATGAATTAAAACAGAATATAACGAACTTGGTTTTTCGATTTTTGGCGAGGATTTTCCGATTCTAACCCACTGTGCCACGGTATAATATACCGTGATTCGGGGCAGTACGCGGACATTATCGATGCGGCCTTTACTTCGTTACTTTTGTGTTCGTATCTACCAAACCAGATGATTTCTAAAATTGTACTACAATTCAGATTTATAATTCATATACATACTCCGACAAAATTTGACCCGTACTGGTCCATTTAAACCGCGCGCGTAAACCGAATCGGTAACTTTTTTTCCTAGATTGGTACAACCTTCGTTGACATTCGTGTGATAGTTGAAGTTTGAGCGGGATATGTCAATTAGTGTGTTTGGCGGCCATTTGTTTACGACGCCAAAAGTTTGTCTGGCGATTTTTACTATGGAAAAAATAATTGAACAACGAGTTTTTTGCGTTTTCAATGAAATTACGGCTACGGAATCATTGAAAATGTTGCATTTGGCATTCCATTGGAAACGCAAAGTTTCTAGCAAACTCGTTGTTCTATTATTTTTTCCATAGTAAAAATCGCCAGACAAACTTTTCGCGTCGTAAAGAAATGTCTCCCAAACACACACTAATTGACATATCATGTCAATTAGTGTGTCATGTCAACGAATGTTGTACCAACCTAGGAAAAAAGTACACTGCGAGTCTGCAACTTATAAATTTTGTAAATTTGAATCCTTTGTTTCCTCAGAAACTGGCTCTGACACGTCGATTTGCATTTTATGTTGCGGTCTTTTTTCATAGAAACAAATACAGTGTGTCCCAAACTACAGAAGTGACGTCATCGATTATTTTTTTTAGATGGAAACCCCGTTTTTTTACTGTTTTTAACTGTTTGTGTGACTGTTTTTAAATAACATATCAAGATACACGTAACTACCAAATCTCAAATTCTTATTCCTTGCCATTGTCAACTTGTACACCTTGCCTTGAGGTTATTTACAAGATACTTTTATAAACGTTTTTATTTGAAAAATAAAAACAACACAGGCCGACAAAAATTTTACCAGAAACCAGAGTATACCTTTTCCGAAGGTTTTCCACGTACTGAAGTCTGACCACAGAAGTGCTCAGGTTTTCGAGCACTAACCTAAATTTTTAACCTAAAAAGTGCAAAACTCACGGTTTTTCGGTATATTTGAGGTTATGTCACATCATCAATTTATAATAATAATATTTATTTTTATTAATTGTTGATACTATTATTTTACATAATTATTTATAGATTCTGAACGAGCTACTCGTGCCCTTCAAAACCCATTTGGATTTATCATGATATTTTTCTCTTCCTCGAGAAAACTCATTTTGAAATAGTTATAAATAAACAAATAATTTCTTGCTCTGTTGAAAAATACATATTTTTAGTGTATTACTATTTTGCGTCTGCCATATTGAATTAAAAAAAAAATAACATCAAATTCGTAAACAGCGCCCCCAATAACACCTGAGTACAAATTTTTTGAAATAAAACACAAAATTTCAATGAACATATTTTCAATCTTCTTGTCTTGGGTCCGCCATTTGGAATTTTGCAAACATGACCTGAATTCGTATTCAGCGACCTCCAAAACCCCTGTATCTAAATTTTCAGAAAGATTGAACGAAAATCAGAGCAAAGAATAATTTTTTCGTAAAAAATGCGGTTTCTTCAATTTGTAACTATTACACAGGGGAACAAAAAAAATTTTTTTTTGGTGCCTGGGATTTTAGACCTGATTTTAACTATATTTGGGAAGCTAAATCTATAGGTGCAATCCGTTTTTCTCTATCAGCTCTACTTTTTTTAGATACATAAATTTATCTACATATCTGGTTTCTATGCAGTTTATTGGTTTCTGAGAGTTCTAAAATTATTTTATAATCATTAATGTAGGTGCAATTGTTTTATTGTCAGTCTGTAAATGAGTAAATTCCAGGTAAATCTATAAATAGTGGAAACATTGCCTCCCAGGTACCTGAACTGACCCTTTTATACCCCTAACTCAGGTAAGTCTCGTCAGTTTGTGCCTTCTTGCTAAAGAGAGTAGATCGAATTCGGCGTGTTATTTTCTGTTAAGAAAAGAGTGTTGTGTTATTGAACAGAATTAAAATGAGTTCAGCGTCCAGTTCAAGAAGAAGTTGTGTCAATCAACCTGATGTGTTTTGTTATATATGCGGAGAATACATGTTCCAACAAAACAGACGAGCTATTACTGACTTTGTGAAGCAAGCATATTTGGCATACTTTGGAGTTAAGCTTGGTGATCAGGACAAAACGTGGGCCCCGCATCTTGTATGTAAAACTTGCACAGAGCAATTACGGCAGTGGACTACCGGCAAAAGAAAATGTTTGAAATTCGGCGTACCAATGGTTTGGAGAGAACCAAAAAACCACTTCGATGATTGCTATTTCTGTTTAGCAAATATTAATGGAATCAATCGAAATAACCGCCATAAATGGACCTATCCCAATTTAGACTCGGCAATACGCCCTATCCCGCACTCAGATGAAATACCGATTCCAACATTTCATGAGCTACCAGATACCTCTGATAACGAACATTGTCCCTCTGATCGCTCTTCCGATGCTAATGAAACTAACAGTGACTATGAGGGGACGTCTTCAGTTCCTCAACGCTTCAATCAAAACGAATTAAATGATCTCACCAGGGATCTCAATTTATCGAAAAAAGCTGCTGAAATACTGGCTTCTAGGTTAAACGACAAAAATTTACTGGAACAAGGAACCAAAATTACCTTTTACCGTACAAGAGAAAAAAGATCTGCTACCATTCTTTTCTCAAGAAGACAATCTTGTATTTTGTCACGAAATTAGGGGACTCATGAAAGAAATGGGACTTTCTGAATATATTCCAGATGATTGGCGCCTATTTATTGACAGTTCAAAGCGAAGTTTAAAATGTGTCCTTCTACATAATGGGAATAAATATGGTTCAATACCGTTAGCTCACTCAACGAAACTGAAAGAAGAATATAACACAATAGCTTTAGTCTTGCAGAAGATAAAGTATCACGAACATCAATGGTTGATATGTGTAGACTTAAAAATGGTGGACTTTCTTCTTGGGCAGCAAAGTGGTTACACAAAATATCCGTGTTTCTTGTGCCTTTGGGATAGTAGGGACAAAACACACCACTGGGTTAGAAAAGATTGGCCTCTGAGAGAAAACATGGACGTTGGGGAAAAGAATGTCATTAACGACGCTTTGGTTGAAAGAGAAAAAATCATTCTGCCTCCGTTACACATAAAGTTGGGCTTAATGAAGCAATTTGTAAAAGCTCTTGATAAGGATGGGCCTTGTTTTGAATATATAGGGGTAAAAATGCCTCAGTTGAGCACAGAAAAACTCAAAGCAGGGATATTTGACGGCCCACAAATAAGACAATTAATTAAAGATCCTGCCTTCATAAATTCAATGAATGAAGTTGAACGAGAAGCTTGGACATCATTTGTTGCAGTTGTAGAAAATTTTCTAGGCAAACATAAAGCTGAAAACTATGTTGAAATTGTTAACAAGATGCTGAACAGCTTTAAATCATTAGGGTGCAATATGAGTATAAAAGTACACTATCTAGACAGCCACTTGGACCGGTTTCCAGAAAATTTAGGAGACATGAGTGAGGAACAAGGTGAAAGATTTCACCAAGATATTAAAATTATGGAGGACCGCTACCAAGGAAGATGGGACATCCACATGATGGCAGATTACTGCTGGAGTTTAAAGAGGGACTGTTTGAAAAAACATTCAAGAATGTCGCGGAAAAGAAGTTTTAGAAGTGTCGAGTGACTATATTTGATTTCTTTAATGTTTTTTTTTGTTTGTAAGTTTGACTTAAGATTGTATTTGGTATAAATAAAATAAAAAATTCGAATCTACTTTTGTTTATTACACTTGAGATTTGAGTTAAAATCATAGAACTCATATTTCTCTAAAATTGTATATCTTAAAAACTGGAGCTGATAGGGAAAAATGAATACGATATTTGAATTCAGGACATCAAACTGATATAGAATCAGTTCAAAAACCCTCGGCACCAAAACAGCTGTTCCCCAGTGTTATTTATAATTTATTTTTTTACTTACAATTTATTATCCCCAATTTATAATTGAACGAAATTGAACGAAAATCAGAGCAAAGAATATTTTTTTCGTAAAAAAATGCGGTTTCTTCAATTTGTAACTATTATTTATAATTTATTTTTTTACTTACAATTTATTATCCACAATTTATAATTTATTTAAAACTATTTCAAAATGCGATTTATATTTATTATCATTTTGTAAAAAATGATTACCTGGTGATGTGACATAACCTCAAATATACCGAAAAACGTGATTTCTGCACTTTTAGGTTAGAATATCTCGAAAATCTGAGCCCCCATCATAGCAATTCTGAGATGAGATTCGGATCCAGCACGTCGAAAACTTTCAGAAAGTTATTCTCTGGTTTCTGGTAAAATATTTATTCCGAATTTTGTCGGCCTGCGTAATCCATTCAATTTAATACTGTTTCTTCAATACATGTTCAAAATGGAGTCTATTCACTATTTGGCACTACCCTAATCGCAACTGAAACTGGTTTTGTATATTTCTAATTACTGCGGAAGGAAATTAGTCCACACTCATGTCTTATTCGTGTTTTCAATTCCTGAACATTTGCCACTTTGCATGGTGTCAAAAACTTTGCTCTTCAAATACCCCTGCAGAATATCATCCAACGGAGTTGGATCTGGAGATCTCGGTGTCCACTCGAAGGTCCCTCTCCTATCTGCATTGAAATGCAGCATCGAGATACTCACGGAGAGGTCTTACAAAATGAGGCGGCCCACTCTTGTTATATCTTGTTGAAAGCAGATGTTTCTATTCTGGCCATCAGCTTCTACCGGATCAGGAAAGAGAACAGAATTTGAATAAATAAACCACTGGATTTATTCGACACGGAACGCCCTTCAGAATTTCCATACATCCTAATCATGTATTTCGACCAGTTTTTCAGTTTTATCTCTTTGGCATATCAACCACAACCAGATCCTCCAGAAGCATAATTTCAACCATGTGAATTATAGTTTTTTTTTTCAAATCTTTAAAGGCCACTGAGCATGAAGCACCCTGAGTACAGAGCATTGCCTTATTTTTAAGCTCCAGTGTTACATTATAGATTCTACTTTGTAAAGAACGTTAATGTATCTTCGAGAAGGCAAACAAGTTCTATTAATATTGATGTCCGTAAAAATTATAGGAACACAAGATTTATCGGCTCATGTGAACTGTCGAAGATGACTGAATATCCTGCATACAATATTAATAATTGCTTATATGGATGACAGACTTCCTTTTCCTGTGAAAAATAATCCAAACGTTTATTATAAACGTCTGGTTTTAAAATCAATAACAGTATATTTTTAATCAAATCTATGCAATTTTTGTACGTCATTTAGATGACAGTTCCAGTGAAATTCATCATGACAGTCATCACAAGTATCACATATCAATATACAGGGTGTCCCAATCTTAAGGGACCACAGCGAAACTACAGATTCTTTGGGTAAAAATACTACCATTTAACTAAGCTTACCTTGGAGTTACAAAAGTTGTTCGTAACAGAGATACAAGGTATCAAAGTTATAGTAATGTAGGATTAGTGACCTGTTTCCATATAACTATATAGTTAATTAGTGGGATGAGGTCAAATATTTCCAAAAAAAAAAACTAATTTTCAGTTAGTCGACGTTTCGCAAAATTTATTTGCATCCTCAGGACTAATTGAATAAGCTTTTTGCTGTCGTTTTTAAAAATAAATATGAATGAAACATTGATAAAACAGTAATAATAGAATACAACGTACTGTCACCCAGACGTGCATCGGCTATCTGATAGACTCGGCTACTGTTTTATCAATGTTTCATTCATATTTATTTTTAAAAACGACAGCAAAAAGCTTATTCAATTAGTCCTGAGGATGCAAATAAATTTTGCGAAACGTCGACTAACTGAAAATTAGTTTTTTTTTGGAAATATTTGACCTCATCCCACTAATTAACTATATAATCAAAGTTATAGTTTTATTTTCGATTTATGTAGATACCCTGATATTTTACTATTTCAGCTGAAACTGTTTCTAAACTGCATGTGTATGAGTGGCATACATGTTTTTCAGCAGGACGAGAAAGTCATGGGAGTGTTCATTCAATAATCCATGACAAACTTGTTTTCAGGAAGGTCTCAGCTCGATGCTCAGGAAGGTTCTTGGCTCGTTATGATGATGAAGGAGAAAGGTTACTTAATCGCATAGTCACTTTTGATGAAATATGAGTTCACTACTATACACCATAATCCAAACAAGCGAGAATAGAGTGGCGGCAAAAAAGGGGAGAGAACACCAGTGAAGGCAAAAACAAGGTTGTATGCATGAAAATGTTTTCGACTCTTTTTTGGGATAGGAAAGATATAATTTTCGTCAACTTTCTCCATGAAGGCAGAACAATTAATACAGAATTTTATTGTCAACTTTTCTCCATGACTACGCCAGGCCAGACACTGCAGCCATAACTCAGGTCAAGCTGGAGGAAATGCATTGGGAGCAACTTGAACATCCTCCTTACAGTCCAGACTTATCACCGTGCGACTATCATTTGTTTGGACCGCTAAAAAAGCGAGATATTTGAAAACGATTAAGTATTGGAATAGTTCGTGCACAACTGGCTGTTGGCACATGCCCCTTTTTATGACGGTGGAATCAAAAAGTTGCAGATTTGGTGTGAAAAATCTGTTTTAGTTGAAGGAGACCATATAGAAAAATAAAATGTTAGCTTTTAAATTTTATCTCTTAATAAAAATTTTATTTTGGAAAATTCCGGTTTTTATTTGACTTGCCCTCGTGTATTGGAAACCGTAAAATATGATCCTAAATTTCTATTATTTCATCCCAGTTGTTTCACTGTTACATGTTTTAATAAATGTTTTACAAATATTACTTCCTATTATTAAAAAATAATAGATCAAGTACAACGAAAATTATTTTTGAAAGAAAAATGGATAACGTTGTATTTTATAACAATTCAAAGCATCCAACCACATTATAATTAAATGCATCATCGGCAACTGGAAGCAGAGATAGGTTTTAAATGATAAATAGAACCAACCATCCTTTGGTGATAAATTGCAGTGGAGGATATCAACGAGAGCTCAAAAACATTTATAAGTTGTAACGGCAATTCAGCTGGATTGTTGGTATAATGGAAGAGTAAACAGAAGCCGTTACAATTTAGACACTTAAAATGAATCATTGTGATTAAATAACATGATTTGATTCTCAAAAGGAGTCAAGGAGTGAATGTTTTACCGTTTTAATGGTTTTTATCAGCGTAATGGCATCATTCTCGTATTAGAGACTGCATCATCATTTATTATATGTAGCAGCACACCTATTACCAGAATGTTAGTGTCACAGTTAACAGAATATTGTCGACAGTGTTTAGTATATATTATGACATATTTTTTTAACTATACTGATATGATAAGTACTAATGGCATTTTTGTAAATTTTTACGTGTTAGTCTGCTAACAAGTTGTTTAAAAACAAAGCAAGAAAAAATTCAATAACAGCGTAGGGTAGGGTAAAGTAAGGAGAGTTGGACCACCTTTTGAATAGCCGTCAATAACTTTTTTATTGATCAAAATAAAACTCTACAAAAAATAAGAAACATAAACATTAACATTGTACAACTTGTAGCATAGTTTAAAGAACAGAGGAACTCGTCATAAAATAAAAAAAATACAATCTGAAACGTTGCGTTGATCCAACTCTCCTACCCAGTATGGGAGAGATGGTCCACAAGTGCAAAGGAAGGTTCCGCCTATCCAACGAGTCCTCTTTCAGGAATTTTTATCCCACCAATTTTTGGAGGTGGTCAAAAAAGAAGGAGATGGGACGTAAAAGGAGATTTGAAGGAGAGGGACGACTCGGGGTATGCCAAAAAAAGTTCGTGCATCCTCAGGAATGTTCTCTGACTGACCCCATGCATCAAAACCTGCTTAAAATCCCTTAGGGCGGCAAATTTTCATGGGACGGGTTGGAGTTGGAATATCACTTTTGGCGCTCAATCGGCCATCCGCAATCCGTCAGCTTCGAGAGCCTTCAAGTAATGCCATGACATTAATTCGAGACAAAACGACATTCCACGCAGCTTTCTACAGGGGGGAACCAGCGGGGGTGAGTGGGAGGCCGGTGTAGATGTAGCCTGGAGGGGTGCTTGAGTTGTGGAAGTTTGAAAGTGAATTGTGGGACCTCACACCAATTTATTAGGCAACATTAGGATCAATGGATTCGTCCAACAGAGGTCACACCACGCAAAAAATCTTGCGTAAATGCAAAGGGGTAGCTTAGGGGGATTTATAAATGGGTTGAAGAGATGGGATAGCGACCAAATATACAGAACTTATTGAGGAGGTCTTAGTGTGTACCGGGATGGAGTTTTTACAAGACATCTTTCTTGGTCTATCCTGTAGGCCTCTGAAATTGCCGTCAAAATCTTGCGAATTCAAATTTAGACATGGGGTTGCTTTTTGGGGTGTGGACGGCGGAAGGTGAAATTTTTGGTCTCGTTTGATGTATATTCATTGTTTCCAAGTGTTCCAATCTCGCAAACTTTGGACTACCTCAGGGAATTACTCGAATTAAATGGTTTAGACGATAAAATTATTAAGGAATACATTCGGCTTACTAGTATTTGTATGAATCAAAATTGTTTTCAATATAATAGTGAATATTTTCAACAACATGAGGGAACGGCAATGGGTAACTCCTTGTCACCTTTCATTGCAAATCTTTTTATGAGTAAATTTGAGACAGAAGTAAAAGATAAATTCGAGTATTTCCCTAGAGTTTGGTTCAGGTATGTAGACGACATCTTCGCGCTATTTGATACAAAAGCAATTAGTTTAGATCATTTTGTTGCCAAATTAAATAACCGTTTCCCTATCATCAAATTTACTTATGAAGTGGAACACAATGAACAGCTACCATTTTTAGATGTATTAGTTATTAGAAATAGTGAAAATAAGTTAGAGTTTGATGTATATAGGAAAGAAACCGCGACTCTGAGATATATTCCCAACGATTCACACCACCCTTTTCAACATAAAATGGCAAGTTTTAATTTTCTAGTTCACCATTTGTTAAATTTCCCCTTCAGTAATAGAGCGGTTTGAACATGAGAAACAATTAATTAAGAATATAGCTAAGAATAACGGTTACTCAGTCCATTTAATAGATAAGTTAATAAGGAAGCATAAATTTAAGGGAACCCTGTACAATTCCGCGACTTTTCGTAGAGATACTGACAATTCGAAATTTGCTTCGTTACCATATGAACCTAAATTCACCAGCAGACTAGATAAAAATTTTAAAAATATTAATATCAATTTGGTTTATTATTAAAATAAAAATAAACTACAGACGCTTTTGGGTAACCCCAAAGACAAAATCGAAAATAACGAAAAGTCAGGAATATACGAAATAAGTTGTAAAGATTGTGATGAAAAGTATATTGGGCAAACAAAAAGATCTATTTTGACTAGATTTGGCAAAACAGAAAAATCTTGTGTTGCCCAACACGCTTTTGACAACAACCATAGGATAGAAATGTAACAAACAGTAGACAGTTGGATGCTTTTGAAAGTTTAGAAATCATTAAGTGTAACAGTAGTATGAATAAGGACAATGGTCCGATACCCACCAGTCCACTGTTTGCTCTGATAAACAAAGACAGTTACGGTTCAGTGAACCGTGGGGAACAGATTTAGTATAAATAGTGTAAGTGGGTAGGCTAGAATTTTGTTTTAATCTTCTCCTGAAGATGCCAAAACTTCCTTCTTGGTTGGCGAAACGCGCGTCGGGAAAAGTGTAGTAGTTCGGTGTTTCGTGGAAAACGTCCAGTTTTTTTTTATATTTTTGTAATCAATTCCGATTTATTTACACAGTGTAACAACTTCATGTGACATGTAAATAAAGACGTTCCGATCCACACCCTGATATCTCGCCAAGTAATAATGGTGATATTGAAGATCGTTGAATAATACATGGCGTCGTGTCTCGCACAATGGACTTAGATCGGATTTAAAATCGAGAATAATCTCGCGCTGTTTTCCATATAGGTATCCTCTTGATCAGTCCGAGATGCTTTTTGCCAGTATTCAATCACCGACTCTTTCTAGCCCCTCTATTCACAATCACCGACTATTCAAGGAATTATATAACACGGCATGGCTAAATCAATATGGCATCAATTTTGACGGTCTATCGCGTAAGAATCGTCAATTTTATTTCTATCACGTAGGTAACTATTTCTTTAACGTCGTTAAATGTGTAATTTGGGTTTAGTTAGTCTCGTCAGACGATATAAAAGTTTTATAGATTCGGAAATTCTTAGTATAGGTGAAGGAGTGGCTGAAGATTACGAAGTGAAAACTGTTTAAGTCATAACGTAGCGACTTCGGGGAATTAAAACCATCCCTACAGGCTACCGAAAATTAAACACCGCAAGTCTCTACCTCTTATAGAACGCAAATGGCGCTAATCTGAAAAGTGTTACACTAATTTTGACAAACGGTTTATTATAATTTTTATTAAAAAAATAAACTGATCGTTTTACACGAAACACCGAACTACTATACTTTTCTCGACGCGCGTTTCGTCAACTAAGTTGGCATCTTCAGGAGAAGATTAAAACTAAACAGTTCAGTTTTAATCTTCCGTCGAAGGCCGAATGCGAAACGCCGAAGGTTCCAGTACCCACTCCAGGATAGTTTTTATTATTATTTGTTTGTAGTTCTGTTTATATATGAATTTACAATTGTTCTGTAAATGGGGTCTACCTGTTGGTCAATAAACTGTTTATTTATTTATTTAGTAAACCCACTAAAATATGATGTGGATCCCACGCTTCGCTTTGAAGGTATTAGAATCTCAAATTCCACCAGCCGCCACTGCCACCACAATGTTACAATGAAAACAAATATTTTAATCTGGCTGAACCTTACAAATTAACTTTTCAACTTCGTGCAGAATATAATATTAAAATCTTACGCTACTGACAATAACATACCTGCTGAAATTTAGTTATATATTCTCTGTATGTATAGTTAATTATTTCGCAGTTGCGGAACGCGTGAACTCGCCTGAATCCTTTCAACAACATATCGTCAAGGATATATCGCAAGTACAGTTATACGAGCTGTGTAAATTAAGTAATGAGAATGATTTTTTTAAATTTTTTTTATTCGAATAGAATTACAATTTAGTATTGTCTCCTTCAAAATAACTTCCTTGGGAAACCACACAGCATTGGAGACGGTTCTTCCATTCCTCATAGTAGAGCTGGAACTCATATATTGGAATAGCCTCCAGCTGGTCGGTTACAGCAGTTCGAATGTTTTCTGTTCCCAAAATGTCGTCCCTTCAGGTGATTTTTCAATCTCAGGAAGAGAAAAAAAGTCACAAGGACTCAAATCAGGCGAATAAGGAGGCTGAGGAGCCACAGGCATGTTTTTACTGGCTACAAACTCGTTTACTGAAATGGCTGTGTGACAATACGCATTGTCGTGATGCAACATCCAGTTGCTCTTGATGTTTGGCCTCACACGCATGTCTCACACTCAAAATTTTCAAGAAACTCTCTGTAAAAGTCTTGATATACTGTTTAGCTTGGAGGCACAAACTCTTTGTCGATAATTCCCTGGCTATCAAAAAAAGCAAATCAACATGCATTTTTTGATCTTCGACGCAAGCATCGGTAGCTTCGTCTGTAATAGAATACACAAAATTGTCCGCAATGTCTTGGCGTATTGATGTCACTACATTGTTGTAAACCCGATCGACATATGCAAGTCTTAACGTACATTCATGAGGAATTTTTGGTCCACATATTTTTCTAAAAACGTACGTAACTTGGGGTTCTCTAGTTTATTTCATGCAATATTGCTTGCAACAAAGGTTTCTGTAAGTTCATAGAAAAATACGGAGTCGTCGGCGCTGGACGAGGCATGGCTTTTCAGATGTCTTGTTACTTTAGTTTTATCTGAAGAATTTATGATACGTTCACACACAGTACAAAAAAGGCCATTTCCTTGAATACGTATGTCCCCAAAACCCTCGAGAGCACTGTCAAACCACGTTTGAAATACTTGCCGTCTATTTCTTTTCATCTTTGGCATGTTACCTCACTTTATTCACTTCTCCCCCTCAACTAATACGTAAAAACGAAAAGTATCAACGCGATGCAATAGCGGCGACTGTCTGTTACAGCGTGCCATAAATAACAAACATTGCTAGCGCAGTTTTCGTAATGCAAGTCAGTTGTGAAGGCCAACGAGTCAAGGGCAGGACATGCACCGTGTCATCCCTGTGACATTCGCGCTTGGTAATAAGTGATAATATTTAATAATGTACTATGATGCAACATAGTTTCTGTGAACATATTAACATTTTCATTCATAAACTCTACTCATTACTTAATTTACACACCTCGTACTTAAGACACGGATACTTTTTCGTTTAAGTTACGCTTCACAGTCGACATGGTAGGCACAAGTGATGAAAACCGAGCCCAAGAATATTAATTTAAAGTATATTTTATGGTCGGCGGAACTCCAACAATTGAGTTATAAATTAAACTGGTAAAGCAGCCCGTTATAAAAATAAATTCGTACGTTGAACATGGCCAGCATACAATCTCCTCGGTATTATATACATTACAGGGCACCGTTTTGTGTGCAGTTTTTCACGAGGAGAAGATTATCGCATATGAATTTCGCGCAACACGTATTTAAGCATATGTATACCGCACAATTGTCAATAATTCACCCGTTATCGTAACAGGTCCGTATGATTTAAGCCAATTACTTTGAGTCCACAAAGGCAATTAAATGTATGCTACGCTTCGTTTGGACTCATAATGTTGCTCTGTAGGTATACCAAATCGTATACTGTACCTTACATATACTCTTAACTGCACTTATTTATTAACGAGAAATTTATGGACGTATCATATTACAGTGGATATAACAAATAATACAGCATAACAGTTTTTGACTCCATTTCTCTTGGGTTCAAGACCGAGAGTATTGCTGTCCATATAGTTCATACAAGATAACAATCGATGCACGTCATCAAATACATATGTGTTTAAAATTTAGAGCGCACTGATGCCAGATTGTCATAAAATTATTCAGTATTTAAAAATAATTTTGACTGGCATCATCTTTGTGTTTGTTTATTGTTAAATAACTTAATTTTTATACATTAAAAAGATAAATAATTTTAAAAATGTATGTAAAGGATGTTCCACAATTCACATAAAATTTGAATTTGCCGCCATATCGATGGTTGCAAATAGTAACATCGTAACTCACAAAAAGCAACTTCTTGTTACAGAGCAATAAAGCGGGATTATAGTTTTATTGTGTATATTGAGAAATATTTCTATTTTTTCTGTTTGTTTAATATTGTATGTATTGTTAAATTAATTATACTAACAAAATTGCAATAATTTGCGGTAAATACACTTTTTTTAACAGTAATAAAGTTACGATGTTAGGGTACTTAAATCTGAATGCGACTAATTGTAACTAAATTACGATAAAGGGAGTCTGAAAAAAATCTTTAATCAGTATCGTATCTAATAAGTAAATAAATAATAAGATATTTTTTATGAAAAATAAACATTCAAAAACGTTATTTTTATTATTATATAAAAAAAAGATATCCCTAGTTTTCAAGTTTTCAGTCTTCGCTGTCTGAAGAGTTAGTTTTTTTAACAAATGGTATGATTTGTAAAACTCATGATATGCTTCAGGTACAGCATGATTGCATAAACACTGTAAGTGTTTTATGCAAGCGTATAAGTGTATTTTTTAAGGCAATTGGGATGAGCTGATTGTACGCCTGTTCTAACATAATGTCGCTGTTCTTTTGCGTTTTGATTTTGATTCCAGCTTTATAGTACATTGAGCATTTATATCACAAAAATCGTACCTTATGTTTAATATATCGGGGTTTTCTGCTTCAATTTTAACTTCTCTTATTTCATTCCACTTCACAGTTTCACCCCTATCATTCTTCACCCAATTTCTAGTTCTGTCAACTAATACTTTTAAATCCATTACATCTTTTTGACTTCCCGCGTATACTTCATATGATGGCTTAGTTTTTTTTTGTTAATTTAATTAATTAGGATCCATTGATCAGGTGTGTAAATTACTTTTCCTTTTTTTAATTTTTTCAATTAAGGCATGCATACTGTCGTCTTTACACTGCGTATGCCCTTTTTCCAAAAAGCGATGAACAATATTACATTATTTATATTTTAAAGCAGCATAGCCATACATAGCGAAAATGTATCTATCTGTGGCAATTAGAAATTTATCGCACAATTCGCATTAACCTTTTTTTTTGGCAAAAAAAGGCAATGTTATATTTTGTGTTGAAAACACTATTTTGTCGGAATGTTGCAATACATTTTTTGTTTTTTCTATGTAGAGGCGATACATTTGTTGCAAAGATTGTATGTCCACTTGTAGATAGTCTTTGCTAAAGTCCATTCTTGTATAGTGGGATTCGATCCTTGGGAAACTGTCAATGTGTTCACAAATATCTGTAATATTTTTTTCTGATAACTTTGAAGTGGTAAAGTGACCTCTGTTATCAGGACTTCCCACTTCAAATCCAGAGCTATTCATCTTTTTCATTGTAGTTCTCACCCACATGTCATTAATGTCGAGAGTATTTGAAAAAAAGGTTTTGCATACTTTTAGAATATTATTTCTCACTGTAACTTGAGATTCGATTCTGTGTCACTGCTGTATCTAGAGTTACAAATATGCTTTTTTGAGAAGTTAGTTGCGATGTTGTTTTTTTTCTGAAAAGGGGTTTTATTTTTTTGCGTAAATTATTGTTTATAGTGTAAAAATAATATAAGCACGTTTTTATGCCAGAAAAGTAAAAAATTTCAATTTTGTCAAAAATCGAGTTACGATGTTGCTATTTGCATACGTCGATGTGTGCGGTAAAGTGTTGGCAAAAAAAAAAGAAAACACTTTATCAGCTGACATTTTAGGGTTAGTAAAAATGGAGCACTACAAGAAAGAACAACACATTTTCATTTTTGAACAATATTTCAAAAATAATGAGAGTTTAGCTGCTGGGCCATTCCGCGGTGACGGGTGTTACATTTGTACTCATTCTAACTGTTGTCTGCGTTTTAAGTATAATTCAATTCATTACAATGATATTTTAATTAAAACAAAAACGTACTAGGAATTACTCAGGCGTTTAGATGCAATAATAGGTTTAAGCCCTGTGACGGGTGTTACTTGTACTTTTGCAAAATATGCTACCTTGTTGGCTAAACATCAGAGTTCAGCTAAACTATAAGTTTTTGTAACAAAATGAATAGCTAAGTAGAGAGATAAATACTCTTTCCTTTTGCTTCTTCTGTTCTTTTCTATGTCTTGAGTTTCTCATATGTTTATCGGCGAAAATATTGATGCATTTCTTATGAATTATGAAAATTGAGAATATAATACCTGTTAATTTTCTATTTTAACATATATTCGCAAATTATTTTTTTTGCTCCTTGGTATCGATTACCGCGGAATGGCCCTGCTACAGTTCGTAAATATCGTACAAAAGAAGGTCGGAATATTGATTTAACTTCGTCAACTGTGAAGAGTAATTGAAAAAATCCGGGAGACTGGATCAATTGGGAACGCTAAACACACTGGCCGTCCAGTAAGAAGTAGACTTGTGCGAGATCTCGAAAATCTCGAGATTTCGATCCTCGAGACGAGAAAAAAAAGTCGAGACGAGACGATACGAGACTCTAGGTCAGTCGAGATTTCTCGAGATTCCGAGTTTTTCGAGATTCCGAGATTTCTTGAGATCTCGAGATTACTTGAGATCCCGAGATTTCTCGAGATTCCGCGATTTCTTGAGATCATAATATTTTTTTAGATTACGACATTTCTTGAAATCTCAAGATTTTTAAAAATACCGCGATTACTCAAATCCCAAATTAATTTACTATTTGAAATTTCCCGGAGAATATTGAAAATATGAACCTTGAGGAAAATATAGGAGACAATCTTTCAATTAGGAAATGTTGCGTCTCGTAATGTAATTTTTACATACGCATCGAGATTTACACTGACGCTCGATCGATATTTTGAAATCGATGACCGATTTCCTAAATGCTGAGTTAAACCAAAATGTTAAACCGAAGTGTGATAAGTTTTCTTTTATTTAATGTGTTTTGCTAGCTGAATTTTTAAATTTAAACAACTGTGAGTATTAATACATTAATTTCACCTCTTTTTCGAGAAATTTCAATATATCAATAAATCTCAGTATCTCGAGAATTATCACGATCTCGAGAAATCTCGGTATCTCGAGATTTAGCATAGAGTTAAATCCTCGAAGGTTTAAAAGTCGAATACGATTTATTACTCTGTTCTTATATACATTAGAATATGTCCTCAATGGTGTGAAATTTGGAAATAGATTATTCAGTAGATTGATAATATGTGGATGTTTTAGTAGACCAAATCAGTGACGATTTTTGGAATCGTCACTGAATTAAAAAAAATACGTTAATTCATTAGAATTAATTTCTGAGAAAATCCCACTTCCTATGATGAAATGGATACATTCACATGGGTCGCACCGTATAATACAAACAGAAATGAATACAATACACCTACTAATCAGTTAAGTACGATTTTGCAACACAAATTCAAATATTACAAATTGAACACACTCTTCGTCCTCACATATCACTGGAATAGTAACAGGAATGGCTGTAATCCATAAACCGAAACCACTTGTGTCCATAATTCATCTTTCGAGTTAGTGGTTGGGAGAACACAGTCGCACTTATCAACTAATTATATCCACTACGATGACAAATCCGAACGTGCAGGTCAGATGAACACCTCGATGGTAGATTCAGCATCCTATTCAAATCTAGCTGTTGTGTATGCAATTATAATAAGATAATAATATAATAAGATATTTTATTTACATTTTAAGCTTTACAAACCATATAACATATATAAGATATCAATAAATATAAATAAATATGTCAATAAATAAATATGTCCTTAAGCACTCGATAAGTGCTTAAGGCACTTGTTTCGAGACAAAATAATTTACAATTTATAGGTACGTACGGATCTTATATGTTATCTTAATTATGTAGAAGTATTTATTATGTACAATAAATGAAATATTATTATATTCCTTTTTTACATACTTTTTACACAAACAAAATTACAAATGAAACATTTTTTTTTTACAATAATTAACAAAAAATATATGCTTTATCCATACTTTTATAGGTTCAGATAGAAACAAACTAATTAAAAATATATATGCAGACAATAGCCTTTATTTAATTCATTTTATTTTCAATGTAGTTGTGGCATATTTCTCGGGGTAAAGTTAAGATGAATAATTTCAATTTATATTTAATTGACTTGTTATTTATTTGTTTTAGCTCTTCCGGTATATTATTGTATAACTTTGGTCCTAAATAATTATATGATCTTTGTCCGGTTGTTTTTGTCATCATAGGAACTGTGAATTGAAATCTGTTTCTAGTTCCATATTCATGTCTTGGCAAGATAGGTCCACTTCTAGTTTTGTGATATTAATAAGTGCAATTATAAAAAAACAACTGTCTGATGTCACAAATCTTAGCTTCCGTGTATCGCTAGGGTCGCTAGGGTAAGTAACATTTTTTTGTAACATTAATTTCAAGATTTTTTTTTCAGGATTTCTAATGGAGAATAGCATATTTCAGATGACTTTCCACTAATGCATAATATACAGTTCTGAGAATGTCTTGACCAAGAGTATTACATAATAATTTAAATTTGTGCAAAATGAACTGTAGTTTTTTTATGACAAATTGTATATGTAAGTTCCATTTTAAGTGTTTATCAATTACTAGGCCTAAATCCTTAACTTTTGTTTCAGGTAATATACGATGATTTGATCCTGTTATTTCAATATTTATACAATTAAAGGAAGGTAAGTTTGACATATTACAGGTAAAGGGCAAATAATAGTTTTTTTCTAAACCTAATTAAAACGTTACTCTGTCGAAAATCTATGGGGATAAACTTATGAAGCCAGCATAGCGCAGAATTTATTTCAGAAGTTGTCTCTGGTAAAAACAATTTCTCTCATGTAATGAACATTAACAATATTCAACAGATATTTCAGAATTGTTCGTCGTCTCTGTCAAACTTATCTTACTAAAACTGTCAATTTTCAGTTTGCTGTTTTTTATTGCAAGAAGTTCAGATATAAGACTTAATTTTCTAATTTATTGTGAAACCAAGATTAGAAATTAAAATGTTCAAGAGCTCGTAATAACACTAAACACAAA
Organism: Aromia moschata; assembly: GCA_029963805.1. NCBI lineage: Eukaryota > Metazoa > Arthropoda > Insecta > Coleoptera > Cerambycidae > Aromia > Aromia moschata. The sequence goes on along the minus strand of JAPWTK010000281.1, from coordinate 334,089 downwards.
TTTGATGGACATACCCCTCTTTTACCATCTTTTATTTTATTTTCCAATTACGTGACAGGAACAACAGTACAAATAGAACAAGATTACATTAAATAATAGAGTACATAGACTAAAGGGACATCCATTAACAACATATTTACCTACACATTATTACTAAAATTGTTTAAACATTTTAGCTCACAATCAAAAATATCAATTTCGTTTTGGATTACATGATAGCTTTGACACATAACATACAGAGGAGAAAATTTTAACAAGTTAGTTCTTGGTGTGGGTAAAGTGGGGAAAAAAAAATGTATGTATGTTTGCACTTTTTATAATAACTCGGAACAAAAAATTTCTTTCCGCAATAATTTATACAGGAACACCAGAGAACTTATAAAACTCCTTTTAAACTCCTCCAAACCGATTCAATAAAACATTATTTGGGAAACCTGTTGGCGGATATGTTCCGTCTTCCTTAAAAGCTACAAACTTTAAAAACTTCCTTTGGACTCTTTCAATAGAATTAGCATGTAAGGTATAATGAGGATTCCACACTATAGACCCATATTCTAGCTTAGGACGTATAAAAGCGTTAAACAAAAGCAACAAAGTTTGTGTGTTTTGAAAATCCCTAGCGTTCCTAATAATGAAACCTAGAATTTTATATGCCGATACCACTATTTTATCAATGTGAAGATTCAATTGCAATTTTGTGTCGAATGTTATTCCTAGGTCCTTAAATGTCTCAGCTCTGTTAAGTGACGAACTACCTAGTTTATAAACAAATTGGAACAACCTGTGCCTGATTGTATACGTCATAATATTACATTTGGAAACATTAAGAGGTAACCGATTAAGAGAACACCATGTACGTATCTTGTGTAAATCTGTTTGCAGGAGCATACAGTCTATGTCACTGTTAATTGAGTTGTAGATCTTTAGATCTTCAGCATATAGCAGGCAGTGACACTCTAAATCAGACACGATATCATTTATGAATAAAATAAAAAATAAAGGACCCAAAACAGACCCTTGTGGGACTCCCGACGTTGCAGTGAACTAGACAGACTTGTAACCACGATATTGAGCATACTGATTCCTGTTGCTCAGGTAAGATGCACAAAACTCAACCAGATTGTTATCAAATCCAAAGTTGGACAACTTGCCTAACAATATCCCATGGTCAAGTCTATCGAACGCCTTCGAAAAATCCGTACTTGACGATTGTTGTCTAATTCTTCTGATGTTGGGTGAAACATACCAGATTTGGTACCATAGAACGGCCACTTACAAAACCGTGCTGGCTGACTGATATCTGTGTGCTTACACTGCTAGCTAATTCACTATACAGAGCTAATTCAAAAGTGTTACTAAAGTTATTAATGATGATTATAGGACGGTAATTTTGGATATCTGTACGCGCATCTTTTTTTATAAATTGGACAAATTTTTGATACCTTCCACATGTCCGGAAAACCTTGGTACGGAGTGATAAGTTGAAAAGTATTATCAAAGGTTCGACAAAAACGGTTGCACAATCTCGTACTTATAGTACGAGATTGTGCAAAGTAAACTATTTCAATGAAAAATATTATTCTGTATACATTATACATTAGACTGGCAGTTAATTTTGAAGAAATGAGTCTCACCCCCTGAATGTCTTCGTTTTTTGCAAAATGAAAGGTAAGGTGGTTTGGAGCGAAAAAAAATAATTGTTTAACCGGCCCTGTACGAGGATTTGAGTGTTTTTATGGTTTTCCGGCACCGGATTTGTCGAAAACGACTTTCCTCGATATTATTGACACATAGCCGAAAAAATGCCGAGAAAACCTATATCCGATGTACAATTTTCCGAGAAACACGATGCCGCCAGTAGTTTTGCAATGTTTTATCAAATTTTCCCGGAAAATTCGGAAAACCGATTTTTACGAAAAAAAATAGGTTTATACTATAGGTATAAAAACCTTTCTAATTTCGACAGAATACTCTTCGATATATGTAATTTGACCTGATATCAGTTAGAAATGTGTACTCCTCAATCAGAACCGAATTTCACTACAACATTGAAAATAAGTTGGCTGAAAACTGTTAACAAAATCAGTACATTTGGGATTTATGTACATATGTTGGCAATGACCATTTTACTGGTGTTTGTCACAGATGCAGCCGTTTATATGCGAAAAGCTGCTGAGCGCCTAAAACGCACATATAAAAATATGACCCACATGATATATTGAATAGACAACATGTATTTGGGTAAGTGTCTCTACCATATTTTAATTGTGTATTGCTTTCCTGAGTTCGGTCCTGATTGACGAGCTTATTGCACCCTAGACCCCACTCAGAGTATTTCCGCGAATTTGAAGAGAAGCCATTTTGTAAGTTAGTTAGCAAGTCTGGTCATTTCTTTTATATTTTTTCTCTTCTACTAAAACGTTCGTACTGCGTCTATCCCACGACGACTGGTTTACTCACTGTGTTCCTATCTGCTAAGTTAACAACGGACACTCTGTAGATCAGTGGTCTAACCATATGCGACTTGTGCAATCTATATTTTCTGCCGGTTTAAATTCTTGCATCCGGTAGATCACCGTGCCCCTCGTTTGTAACGATTTGCTTATTTGAACGCCTTTGGCCCAAGTCCGCTGTGATGTATGTTGGTAGCATCGAAAATGTCATTCCGTGTATTTATAGCCAGCGATGGCCGGCTGAATTTATCGCCCAGGTACGTTTGAGATAATAATTTGCCGTCATGCAGGATTTGCAAACAGCGCCAACTTCCGGGGATATAAAGCAGGGACGCTAATGCGGGGCAGGCTTGTAGCGGTTAAAGTTATTTCCTCCCACGCCGCGTCCGTATATGTATTAATTATTGGCCGATGTATTCGTTATTCCATATAAGTGGCTCGGGTGACACTAAACGCAACATAAGTTCAGCCGAGGAAACCTCTAACAAAAAAAAACTTTCTTATTTATGTGTGCATTTATCTTCACAGTGTTCATGTAGACTTTGACTTTATATCGAACCATCGTAGGCCGTTATAAGATGTAAATAATAGGGTGGACCTTAATATTTTTTTTTCGTTTTTTCTCAGCGGGCCGGGTGAAAATCAGTTCTGGGTACCTAAAAACTTGTGCGGAAACCAAAACTGCCGCGATCGGAACCTTTTTTCCCGTGCCGCAAAGCGCCGGAAGTTTCTTATGGGATTTCATGTTAAAAATCACTGAAAACGTTCGATACGCTCAAAAACTATGAAAATCATCAAATCTGATAGTAGCAAGGACATATTTCCATGTATTTTTTCCTCCTGAATCAGATGGAATTATCAGATTTCGTTTATTCGTTGAGTGAAAAAAATTATGAGCGAAAAATTGCGAAAAAACACCAAATTAAACTAAAAAAAAAAACAAAGAGACGAAATAATTTATTATGGTGATTGTACCTAACTCTGAGGAGTATTAAGCATATCATGATTCAAAAGTAGAGGTAAAAACCTACAATTTGACGTCCGGTTGAAGTCTGTAGGTGCCTCTGAACCGGAGTTCTCTCGTGGTATAATCGGGTAGTAATACAAATCTCTATGTTATGTGCTTGTTTCTCAACAATCGAGTAGTTTAAGGGTTATTCAAGCTTGAGCAAATGAAAGAACGGAAGAATGAATTTTCGAAAAAAATTACGATCGAAGAAAAAACGAAAAATGGTAGACGTTTTAAATGCAAACAGTAGTAAATACGTATATAAAAAACGTATACTCGTGAATGAGAACTCTGTGAAAGATTTAGTTCAATCGAACATTAGTGACTTTTTGTGCAAAGATTCACTAGGTTTTTTTAAACGGTTTAATATCGATAATCATTTTTATCAAAAGATCCATCAAAATGGAGTAAGGAAAGAAATTATGTTAAGGGTTTGAAAATTGTTGAGAATTTGAATGTAGTCAACGATATTGCGGAAAGAGGAGTCAAATTAATGTCTGATTTTAAAAATATATTGACAAAAGATGAGCAACAACGAAAGTATCTAATGCCAGTGATGAAAAATTATCGTAATTTATTCCCGACTTGCGATAAAGCCTCTCTTATGAGCAAACATAAATGAATTATGAAACTATAATAAAAAATTATTTTGAGAACTAATTTTCAATGAAATTAATGTTTCTTACTATCACATACACACTTCTAATATTCACTTCATTTCAGAACGTATAAAATTTATAAAAAGATTATTTACATTGAATTTATATGTATAAAAATGAGTTAAAATAAGAAAAGATGTTACTTATTATGATGTTAACTTATTATGGAATCTTAAAAAAAATAATTTTCTCGGACAGAATCTCAAAGTCTACACCATTTATCATTGCCTGGGAAGAATAAGGTACGCAGCTCCCCAACTCCAAAGTATGATGCTAACGTTACAAGTACGTGTACGAACGTCGAACACTATAGGCTGTTCCAATCCGAAGTTCTCTTATAATCAATGTAAAATGACTGTTATGGTAATATTATATTAAGATGATGAATTATTCGTATGATATGGAGCATTTTATACTACCGTTAAATTATGCAAGTCGATGCAGGAGAATATATCGTTTGAGAATCAGGATTGAAAAAAAAGAAAAATCGCCTTCCGCCATATACCCTCCTGAATTTTGCGTACAACTTGAAATGATCGTAACTCCGGTTCAGAGGCACCTACAGACTTCAACCGGACGTCAAATTGTAGGTTTTTACCTCTACTTTTGAATCATGGTATGCTTAATACTCCTCAGAGTTACGTACAATAACCATAATAAATTATTTCGTCTCTTTTCAAATTTTTTTAGTTTAATTTGGTGTTTTTTCGCAATTTTTCGCTCATAATTTTTTTCACTCGACGAATAAACGAAATCTGATGATTCCATCTGATTCAGGAGGAAAAAATATATGGAAATATATGCTTGCGACTATCAGATTTGATGATTTTCATAGTTTTTGAGCGTATCGAACGTTTTCAGTGATTTTTAACATGTAAATCCCATAAGAAACTTCCGGCGCTTTGCGGCACGGGAAAAAAGGTTCCGATCGCGGCAGTTTTGGTTTCCGCGCAAGTTTTTAGGTACCCATAACAGATTTTCACCCGGCCCGCTGAGAAAAAAATGAAAAAAAATTATTAAGGTCCACCCTAGTAAATAATTTGGAAGCATCAGAGGCCTTCCACGAATACATTTTCATTTTACAGCACAGTATAATAAGAAATACCAGGTTAGAAGAATTGAAGTTTAGATGTCGATTAGTAGAGTTGCTGCTGAACATAAGAGTTATACAAACCTTTATAGTCACTATAAATAGTAGCTTGGGCATAATGGAATGGTAAAATTACAGCTTTATTTGCTGGAAATGTTCGGCATAATAAAAAGCGGCTGTCGACCATGTTCCCCAGCGAGTAAGAATCGGCTGTTGTGGTTCGGCATCCGAGGTGTGACTATTAGATAACCAAACAGAACTGATGCTGCCAGCGCGCTGTGAGCGTGCCGCGACAACTTTGAATAGAACTGTGTCTGGTGATGCTTTCCCCATCCTGATCTCGCTGGACAAGCTAGTGGGTCGCTCAGTTTGACCGTAGCAGTCGTTAGAATTAGTCTACGCACCAGTGACGCGTCGAAATAATGTTAAGTTGGGATGAAGCAACGGGTTAATCTCAAGTTTCTTGTTAAACTGGGGAAAACCTTTACAGAAGCTTATGCAATGTTAAAAGAAGTGTACGGGAATGAATGTTTATTCCACACACAAGTTTTTGAATGGATGAAATGGTTTAAAGAGGGACGTGAAACGACCGAGGACGATCCGCGCCCCGGACGGCCCTCAACCTCAAAAACGGACGAAAACATTGAAAAAATTGGTAAATATTAAAGGATCGTCGTCTAAGCATCCGAGGGCTTGCTGAAATAACAGGCATCGACAAAGAACGTGTTTGAACGCCAGATTTTGAATGAATCATTCAACTTGCCTAAAGTTTGCGCAAAATGATGCAAAAACTCCTCACTCCCGAGCAAAAGGAATCAAGAATGCATATTTGCGCTGACATTCTAAACAACATTGATACTGATCCAGGCTTGTTAGACACGGTGATTACTTGTGATGAATCGTGGGGACAAGATTCTAAAGTGTGGAAGCGGAGCAAAAGCGAAAAAGGTTCTGAACCAGCTGACAGATGCGTACTTCCAGCACTGCTTTCAACAATGAAAAAGTCGTATGGAGCGGTGTAGACATCGCCAACATTGAAGGTGAAAAACTTGCTACTGTAATTGGTAACGAATAAAAAGTGTTATGAAAGCAGTTGGGTTATTTAATAGCCATACATCGTATTCTCTAAAATATCCGTGTTTTTTTTTTATTCTTCTAGACAACTCATAAATTATTCATTTTATAGAAAAGTTGAGGAGAGAAAAATATGTAATAAATAAAGTACTTTAAATACTTGGCGTAAAGCCTTTACTTCCAGGATATGAAAATAGTGTGAATAATAACTACCGAAATACACATAAAGTAGTACTTGATATATTTACCTAGAGAGTCGCTAAACATCCTGCCAGTGCCAACAGCATCTGCATAATTCCAAGTATGCCTAGAATGTTCTTTCAGCTAGCATTGTAGCGGTTATTCTTGTCGCCTGACATGAATGTAAGGGTCCATGAATCGTGCCAATTGCTGTTTTGTTTCAATTTATTCAAAGGTTCATTGAAACGAAATGCAAAAATAAACATCTGATGCTTGCACGCAGAACTAAACAGTTGGCGGCGTTGGCATCTGGACAAATGCGCCAAAATGCACAATGGTGGAGTTCTCCGGCATTTTAAATCACTGTCAGGTGGAACTATTTTAATGGACGGAAGCAGCAAGTGTATGTATACATCTGCGTATTCGCATTTACGGATTCCGTAGTGTTTTTTCATGACAGGTGAATGTTGGACGCTAAATAACATTAGCTTAATGTATTGTTAAGGATTAAAGCGTCAATTTCGGCGAGCCGCAACAGAATCGGACTTACTGTCACCGTTATTACAAAGCGAAAATCTGTTAGTTCACAGAAAATACATCACATTGAATGCAATGATGATTAGGGTCCGGAAAGTGTGCCACAACGCAGGGTTGGCACTACACAACTCTATGATAATTAAAGCATAAATCGTATTTTTTAAGCACCTTGTAAATTAATGCCCGGGCATACGTACGCCACTGACCGTGCCTGGTAACACGCGCTGGGACTCTCCCGGTGCGGAAGAGAGGGAAACCTGTATGCATTTTAACTATATAGCGTAGCGAGCGTTCCGTTGTTCGAATTAGTAGTAGTAGAATTTTATGTCTCATGAGTGATTGAGTTATTAACGTGTGTATATACGTATTTCGTACATATTTCTTTTAACTTTCGTGTAGTGTATTTACATTTTATCTGTGTCCGAATTTTTTGCAATAATGGAACAGAATTTATGTATCTATACAAATTTCTTGCAATCGCCGATATATATTATTTTGTAGAGGCAGAGAGTGAGAAAGACATTTATTTAGATTCGAATATTTATCAACGAAATATTACTGGTACTGTCACAAACGAGGAGTTTGGGTTTGATTTGTGCATAATATTTTGCGCATGTAGCCTTTCGTGGAATGTGGTCGACAATATTCACATTGTTTAGATGTTGTTATGCCAAGTCTGAGGTATCCGATCCAAATATATCCGATTTTCCATTGCCAACTAGCCATACATTCCGCAAAATATATTTACAGAAGACATATTAACGTGTCACGTTGACGAATCAACAGGTTTTTGCAGTAATAAAGTCCGTTAATGTTCTGATACGAATTTTAGGCGCTTCAGATATTTCACCACCGATATTAATAGCTAGTAAACGGGTTTTGCAAACAGCGGCTAAAAGTATAGAAATAGTAGTAACACGTGCATTGTCCTCTATCGAAGTAAAAAATAGTAAGGTATAGCGTCTTGTTTTATTCAAATAAAAGGTCACATTAGTCAAAAAAAAATCGGTAGTAAAGTCATCAATGTCCCAGGGGTCATAAATTCATTTAGAACATTGAGATCATATACGTTACAGACGAGTCAGGTCATATTGTTGCTGCAATCATGAAACGACGTATCTCATGTTTCACAATTTTACAGAAGATAAGATTTACGTACGACATTTTCGTACGACACATCCGAAATTTTGTGGATTGGAAACGCATCAACATTACTAGGAATGTAATGAAAATGTCAACTCAAAGTATGTGGTTTTTGATTTACAGCACGTGATTTTAATGGCGAAATGAGTTATAAAGATCGTACAATTAATAAAGTCATAGCCGAAAAAAAAGACAGGAGTAGAATGTGTCAATAATGTATTTATATACATACCTATTGCTTGTGTCATTCAGAAACACCGACTGTATATGTCTATGTAAATATGTTTTACGCAAGTATGACTACTAGGCAATGGAAAATATTTGGTGAAAAAATGTCCAAAGTAAATATTCTCGACCACGTTTCACGCAAGGCTATATTCGCATAATATTATGCACAAATCGAGCCAAAATTACTCTTTTCTAACCATACCAGGTATATTTTTTTTGATGAATACTAAATGTCTTTTACACTCTGGGCGTCTACGAAATATATATCGACGATTGCAAGGAATACATAACATATGTGATCCCTCTGTTGTAAAATCCTTGTAATTTTCAATCATCTTTTTAAGTCTATTCACAAATGGTAACGACTGCGCCAGTACCCGAATTCACGAGTGACTAACTCGCGACAAAACATTGAATCCCTATCGGAATAGCTCGCTGTCTTACGGAGAAAGTGTATTACAGAGACATGGGTTCCCGCGAAGCCTTCGTTCGGAATAGCATTTTACGCACTGACAGTGACGTGGGTATACAGGGGCAAGAAATATGCGTTTAAAAAATACGGTTTATTATCATACATTTGTATAGTGCCGGCTCTGCATGTCAGTATACTTTTCCGGACCTTAGTCATAAAGATCATGAGTAATAAATGTCATATGTGATAAAAATGGCATATGAGTCATTAAAGATATACCAAAACAATCATAATTTTAAGAATATAACAATGTTTTTGGCGACATTGTCTAATAAAATGTGGAAAAATTGCATGTGACAATATTAATTCCTTAGGAAGCAGTTTTTTATTATTCTAAAATAATATGTAACGAAGGCTTTTATTTTAACTAAAAACTGTAGAGCGATTACAAATATTTAACACATAAATAATCTGCTTAATAAGCTCCAATTCCCCTGCCCCTCTTGTGCACTTAAGTTTCATTTGCAATAAACGTGAATGCAAATATATTATAATTTAAGTTGTACAATGTCATTCGGAGAGGATAAAAAACGTAGTCCCCAAACGTAAATGACAAGGCCGTAAATTAAACCTGTATTTTTTTTATTTAGGCGCAACATTGGCCGCAAGTGGATTTATTTTATTGCCGAAAACAAAAATCACTGAACATGCAAATGTAATATTACCCCGGTAATTTGGTGCGCTCCTTTGACCATTTGATAACCTTTTAATTAAAAGAGCTCGGCGGCCTCCTTAATTTACGATAAACGCTGCGGTCCAATCATATTTTTTTTCTATTATAAGAGGCGGTTTCTGAATGTCCGGGCTAATAGAAAAAGTCGAGGCGAACGATTCTTTAATTATGGACTTTATAGAAAATAAGCATCAAATTGGATAAAACATTAGGCAATCTAAGATCATTAATAACTGACCAAAGTAGTAAGCGACATGGAATTTGAATATTTATTACATAAATATTATTGTTTATTCAAGAATCAGCTCGTTTAAATAAAATAGTAATTATATCAACCCTGAAATAAAATATTGTCGGTTTAAAGCTAAAACCCGTTAAGTAACACCAAGTCAATTGTACGAAAATTGCATCATAACGGAATCACAACTTTAGTCTTAGTACACAGATCCTCTTAATAAGAAGGTAGTTTTATTGTTAAACTCAATCCAATAATCAAGGATTTACTTTGCATGAATTTGAAATTGTTTAACACAGAATTTTGCAATAACGACGCTGACCTGAACTTGCCTTAATAATAGCCTCAGGAATGTTTCTACTGGCTAAAAACTCGTTTACTGACATGGCTGTGTGACAAGGCGCATTGTGGTGATGAAATATCCAGTTGTTCTTGGTCTTTGGTCTCACAAGCATGACCCTTTTTCGAAGTTTTTCAAGAATCTCTCTGTAAAAGTGTTGATTTACTGTTTTGCCTGGAGGCACAAACTCTTTGTGGACAATTCCCTGACTATCAAAAAAGCATATCAGCATGCATTTTATCTTCGACTTGCCCTTTCTTGCTTTTTTTGGTCTCTGAGAGCTTGAAATATGCTTTGGCGCTTGGTTTCCGGGTCGTACTCAAACATCCAAGTCTCATCACCAGTAATAATGACACGTTCCATAAAATGAGGACCATTTTCAATCGATTCCAAAAAGTCAAGACACCTTTCTCTCCTGATGTCCTATTGTTCCCGTGACAGGTTTTTTGCGCAGATTTTTCTCATCCTCAATTCGTTAGTCAAAATCTGATGAACAGTGGGATGATTCAAATTTAACTCTTCCCCGATCATTCTTGTCGTCAACCGATGATCTGAACGCACAAGATTCCGTATTCTATCAACATTTTCATCGGTTTTTAAAGATAATGGTCTTCCGCTGCGTGGTTCATCTTCAATCGACTCTCCTCATTCTGATTATGCCTTATATACTATTTCTCATGTGAATGTGAGGACATGAAAAAAAAGCAAGGTTGTCAGATATATTTTCTAAAATTGCTAAGCTCACTATACAAATGTTCAGTGAACTGTTAGTTTGTGACATTCTTAGAAAGCTAATTTGAAAATATTAAAAAAAAATACATAGATATAAATTTATTAGTTAGCATTAAAACAAGGCGTTTAAAATTAATGGAAAAAAATTATTATAAATTAAAACAACTTTATGTATATTACTATATTTAAGAAAATTTTGTAGAGCCTGCAACGGTGGAAATTAGAGTATTTTGCATTGCATCGAATATGTTCGTTAGCTACTTATTCGGTCCACTGTGTGGTTAAAATGATTTACGACATTGGTATATTCCCTTTTATTTCCGCCAGTTTGTGTTTTATTTCAGCTAGGTTTATTAAATCAACCAATTTTTTCAGACTGTCTGGCTAAATGAGAATTATTTACAGAAAATTATATTACAAATATTATGAGTTTTGTATGCAGGCTAATTTTAATCTCCTATATTGATTTGAATGAAAAAAAAAATATTTCACAGTTTTCGAATTTATAAAAGATATATGCACGCCATTGGGCGGCGTTAGCCATCAAAGAAATTAAAAATAATATCTCTTCACATTGAGTTTAGAAGGACTATACCAGCGAAAGAGCTGGGATCTTGAAAAATCACTGTCTCCGTAGGCGTGTTATAATTTTGAAAAAGTATCCGTTGCGCCGCGTCCAAGTCTGAAGCAAAACCTGATAGCACACCGTTGCTCAAAATTAATGTCACTCATTTTTAAAACGCACTAGGAAAAACCGGTTTACGAAAACAGTCACAAAGAACAAACAAATATCTCTAACAAGTTCAAACTTGTACTGAAGGTGCATCACATGTTAACCTACCCTTCCAAGTCCCGTCACCGCAGTGTTGCTAGATCGGGCGCTACGTTGCCAGACTCATTACTTAATTTACATACCTCGTATTGAACCATTTTTCCACTTGTTTTTGGCTGATTGTTCCTTTTCCAAAGTTCGTTGAGATCGCGAAATGACTGTTCTGCCTTCCATCCTTTCTCGAAGTGGTGCAGGATAATATGGCAAATATGGAGATGATTTTGGATCGCATTTTGTTTACTGAAATAGAGAATATTATTTTTGTAAAAAAAAAAACATGAACAAAACGTAAATTTTTTTGAAGAAAAAAATAAACCCAAAAAAGTCGTCATTAATTTTACATCAAAATATTTTACGTAAAATTAATTTAGTTCATGCAAAACAAGCATTCTCAAACATTTCCTTTGCGATTCGACGAGATTTAGTGAAAATCCCTTTTTTGCTTAGTTCGTATCCATTCGAGAAATTCGCCATTTATAATAAACAATGTTAACGAGGCGTTCCTACATTTATTTGCATCTATTTTAAATTAATGAATGAAAATAGTAAGCCCAGGTAATTTGTAACTAAGCCCTGGGAAGCCGCGGCGGATGATACTTTTAGGTTAATCTTGTCATTTTGTATTAAACTGTCTGAAAAATTAATGATTTTACACTCGGTCGTCCAAGAGATTTTAAGAGCCATTCGTTTTGTCTCAAGAGGCAGGGATCAAATATATCATTTTATATCTTCCCGGGTACAATTCGGCTTATAAATCTCAAAGAATGTCTGCTACACGTTTAAGAAATATAAGATTTGTTGCTTTTATAAAGTGTCGCAGTTTTAGGCTGCAAGAATGGGATTGGGATTTTCTCTCTTTGTTAAATACAGTTTGTACTTGAAAAATATGCAGTCAATAACGAAAATCATCATACACCAACTTTTTAACCTTTGGAGCGCCGGGGTTTTTGGCACTTTTTTTTGCCTTAAAAAAATCCTAGTGATTTAGTTCTACTTTGTACATTCAACCCCCATGCAGTACAAACTTCAAATAGCGTCTTATATAAGACGTTCCGGCAGCTAACGATACGGAAAATTTTTAATTTTTTAAAATTCCAAGTAAATGCTTCTATGGGGTTTTCGAGGATGAGGAATGCGATGATGATTATAATTTTTGCGTTACCCTTCAAAAACCACCCCTTTCTGATTAGAAACTACCCCTATCATTTTTCTCGAACTCTGCTGTAAGTATCTACAATACTACTTCGTAATAAGTTTTTGAGAATAGAAAATTCTCCAAAATCAGGAAAGAGGAATTTTGTTTACAACAATAAAGTATATAATAGGGGAGAGTACGTATTGCTCCTTTTTTTCTCTCACTGGATAAGAAAATTTTAAACGACGTTCACTATAAAATATTTATTGGCCATTCAAGGGTCAGTCAATAATTCAATTGAACTAAAAAAAAATATTCCCGAAATAGATAATTTACAAGAATAGGTTGGAAAAAACATAGTAGGCTGTCACTAGCCAATCCGAAGCGTTTTTCCAACACATTTTCCCTCCGTCGATTCAAAATCGGATTGGTTTTTATGGTGATTTTGGAATCATTTTGCCGTTCAGTGTGTGACTGATTGATGGTCTCTCCTTCAGCATTACCCGAAGCCAACGACGAAGACGTAGAGAGACTTTGTGGCTTATTTTTTTTTTTCGTTCTTTACTATTTTTTTTAGAGTTTTTAGTATTTTGTTTTTTTTTTTAGACTTTTTTAGATTTTTTTTTGAGTTTTCAGTATTTTCGGTCGATTCTAAACGAGTAATTTATTACGAGTTGTAAAAATATTTTCAAATATTGTCTAACTCAGAAACACCCCCGGAAATAGCAACAAGAATTGGTTTTCATTCGTTTACTAACAAAAACGTCCACGAGATATTCCCTCAGGGGAATCTGCCACTGCCACCGTTCATAGTGCAAAGACACATATGAAATATAAAATGAAATTATATTTTTACTCAAAACTCAATCTTACATTGATATCAGAATCGGGGGGACTTTTTTAGGGGGTGTCAACCACAAAGCCTTTTTTTTTCGTGATCAACGACCTCCAAAAACCAAAGACTAGTAAGTTTCGTTGCAATTTAAAAATGATTATATAGCCTATGGAGAGCGTCTTATATAATATTTTCCGACGCTCCGAAGGTTAAACATTTTTTTTCAATTGTATTTTTTTTTATTGAAACAAAGTACTTACATAGGATAGGGTTATGTATGGAATAGCACTTAGTGTAAATAATCTCCACGGCTTTGCTGGCACGTACGAACTCTTTTGTCGAAATTTTCCAAGACCATTTTGCATAAATGTGGCTGAATTTCGTTGATGTAGCGTTGAATCTCCTCCTTCAAAGCATGGGTAGATGTGGGTTTGTTGACATAGACTTTTGACTTCAAATAACCTCATAGAAAGAAATCCAATGGTGTTAAATCACATGATCTAGGGGCCAATTCTTATCATCGAAACGAGAGAATACAAGTCCTGCAGTAATTGGATTGTGTCACGGGCTATATGGCATGTCGCACCGTCTTGTTGAAACCACATGTCGTCCACATCAATATCATCCAATTTAGGCAGAAAGAACTCGGTTATCATGTCGCGATATCTAGCACAAGTAACAGTAACTGCTTTTTTATTTATAACTTCTCTATAATACAATTTTCCTCGAAAAATTTTGAAAATCTGACCTTGGATTCTGAACGAGCAAGTCTTTTTACACAAGAAAACATTGACCTGTTATTGAATATCAAACATTTTCAATGTTTTCTAATAAAAAAACCAATCGACTGTTTGATGAACACGCGATCCTTAATAGGTTTTCAATTATAGAGAAATTCACAAACTTAAAAATTTCAAAATGCGATATGGCATCGAAAAAAAAGATATTTGAGTAAAACCGACGTCATTTTGACGTGTTTTTGAGAAAAAACAATTTGCGATGCTACATAACCTCAAATATAGGCCAAAATCGCTATTTGTGCAGTTTTAGGTTAGGATTTCTAGAAAACCAGAGCCAATTGAGAGATATGGATTCGGATTCAGCGCATCAAAAACCTTTGGAAAAATCTTGTCGGCCTGTGTAATCCATTCAATGAACTCTTTTCGCTGTGTAAGCGTGTAAAAGCTGTGCTTTGTAAGCATGGAGACGCAGATATTTAGTGAGAATGCGCTGTAGAGAGCCTCTTGAAATTTGCAATTCTTGCCCACGACGCCGAATCGATGATCCTGGACGTTCACCAACACTCTCACGCACTCCTTCGATATTATCAGTTAAAAGGGTTATTGGACGGCCAGTATGTTTAGCATCTCCAATTGGTCCAGTCTCTCTGAATTTTTCAATTACTCTCTTCACAGTTGCCGAAGTTAAATCAATATTCCGACCATATTTTGTACAAAATTTGCGAACGTAGCAACTAAATTTTCATTATTTTTAACATATTGTTCAACAATGAAAACGCGTTGTTCTTTCTTGTAGTGCTCCATTTTTACTAACTCTAAACTGGAAGCTTTCAAACTGTTTTCTTTTTTTGGTTTCCAACACATTACCGCACAAATGGCGGTAAATTCAAATCTTGAGTGAATTATGGAACACCCTTTATTTAACTAACTGAGCCTTTTTGGAGAAAACATTCCTGGGCATGAAAAATGTCCAAAGTTGAACCAAAAAAAAAAAAAAATCAAAAGGGTGGAGTACGCCACACATAACTCTATACAAATAATCGGATTCATATTCCTCTAGAACTCCCTATGTTTTAATAAAATTTCATGAAAGTGATTTTTACGAAAACTATAGAAAGAATAGTAGAGTTGTGATTTTTTTTTGGATTTTTTGGTTCAGCTTTATTTTTTCTTCATTTTTAGCATTGTATTTTCAGACAAGCAACATATCACCCTTAACTTGGGTTTATTAAATGTAGAACTGCACAAGATATAATTCTATCAGAAGCAAAAAAAAATCAATACCGTAATAAAAAAAAATTGTTGCTGACTGTATAAACAGGGACAACAAATGTATGGATAAGATGAAATATAAAAGATTATTATTAAAGATACGTCATATTGTTTACCATGTTTAAAGAATGTATCATTGGGTTATGATTATTTTCTACAAAATTTTTTTTGAGACATTTGAATCATTTATTTCAAATGAACGTTAAATATATTTTGCTTGTTTTGAGTCCAATAGATACATGTATTTTTGACAAATACCTAATTTTGAGTTGTAAATATATACATATGTACATGTATGTATGTAGGTTGCTACTGGTGTATTCAAACGATAAATGTAAATATAAATATAAATTATGAATCAAATATAAAATATGAAGATAAGCCTTTAATAGAAAAAAAAAGAAATGTCAGAAGACTTATTCATTTGCATTAAATTGTAGACGTCTGGTATAATGGAAAATATGTATGCTCTGACAATAAATACAGAAAAAAGTGGATAACTTTACTGATTTAATTAACATCATATCAAAGCCACTCAACAAATGTCGTCAACTGCATTAGAGCGTTAAGTTAAAAATAAATTAATCCTAATTGACTTATAACTTCGGAATCCATTACTTACAACTAATTATGCCACTTAAGCGCAATAATGCATAAATCAGATGGATCATGCATAAATCAGATAAACTCAGTTCAAACTAGTTAGAGAAGTTGAACTTAAAACATACGTATGAATTGCATTGCAGCGCTATACAGAGAGATCAAAACCCTCTTGGAAATGGATTACGTACAATCACTCTATTGCCTTCTCTTGTCATATTTAAACGTTATTTTTAGCAATAATAATTTTTCACATTTAAATTTCATATACATATTTTTTAAGTAAGTATATCAAACAAATAATGAAATGAATCAAATGCGTCAAATCACAAATCATGCGCCACGAACAGTCAGCATCTGTTAATTTTTATTCTGCAGTATTGTTTTCTTTTTTTGCCTCTGATAGGATTACATCTTGTAAAACTGCGTCTAATATGTAGACTCTAATTCGCGGAGCGTATTAGGACTGCATCAGGGGGGAACACGACATTGTATGTGGAATAGTCTATACAAACCATGTAATTAATAATTTAAAATAAGCAATTTCCATAAGGGTTCGCACAACACAGTGAATTATAGACTGTCCGCATCTGACATACGAGAAGCCCGAAATGGGTAGTGTTGTGCTCTTGCAAGAACGTATCATTCATAATATTACATCGCAGTTACGCGTAGGTATCAGTGTTACTGTGATTTAGAGTGCTTGGACAACATAAGGGCGGGTTGAACATGCCAAAAGAACGCAAAAATAGACAAGATCTATTTCAAACATGGATTTACAGTAATCCTGACTTTTATGGGGATTCACGCATTAAGGGAAATTACCTATTTTGTACTTTTTGTGGAAGAACTATAAATTATTCAGATAAATCGAAAGTAACAAAACATGTCAACAACCATGCCTCTTCGAGTTCTAATAACCCGATGATTTCTGAGTCATCACTCATCAGTCATCACTGTGATGAGTGCGTTCTTTTGGCATGTTTAATCCGTCCTTATGTTGTCCAAGCATCCTAAATCACAATACAATTGCTGAAAAAGAAAATACAATTGCATTTTTAGATGTTTCACTAATAAGAAAAGAAGATGGGCGTATTATTACAAATTGGTTTCATAAACCAACTTTCTCCGAAAGATATTTGAATTTCTTTTCTAACCATCCTTTTAAACAGAAAATCAATATTATAAAGAATTTGAAACATAGGGCTCAAATGTTGTCACATGATGTTTTTAAAGAACAAAACAAAATTAATATCCAAAAATATCGTATTAACAATAATTATCCAAAACACATTATAAACAAAATTTTGAATGACAATACTAATAATAGTAACAATAACATAAATGATATCACTAATGACAACACAAAATACTTTAAAATTCCATACGTAAAAGGACTTTCGGAAAAACTCGAGCCAATTTTATCAACAAACAATACAAAAGTAGCATTTAAGAGTGAAAACACAATTAAAAAACATTTTTTTACAAAATTAAAAGCAAAAACGCCGATTGAATTAAAATCGAATATAATATATGGAATACCATGCGGCACATGTAATAAAGTTTATGTGGGTCAGACCGGAAGGTATTTGAAAAAAAGAATATATGAACATAAAAATGATGTTAGTGCTAACAATTTGCAAAAGAACAAGGTAAACGAGACAGCACTGGTGACACATACCAAAATAGGACATCATTTTTCGTTTGACGAAATCAAAATTATTGGACAACAAAACAATTACAAAAAACGATTGTTACATGAAATGATTGCTATTAAAAAGAGTGATTCAGTGAACAAACGCACTGACATTGACAATTTGAATACGGCATATTTCAATTTAATATAATAAATTCTGCATACTGGACTAAGAAAATACACTTGCATGACAAATACCTAATTATAAAAACAATATATATATATATATATATATTTAAAAATAAAAACATGTTATATACATACGCTTTTAATGTAAGTTTTATTAATGCTACCCTGTATAAAAGTATTTTAGCAATTTTTACAATTTTTAGTGTCTTTTTTAAAGAAGTTAGACATTTTTATATATTTCTTATATTTGTATGTGTAGTTTTTAAGCTAATTAGAACTGTACGGGTAGATAGCCGATGCACGTCTGGGTGACAGTACGTTGTATTCTATTATTACTGTTTTATCAATGTTTCATTCATATTTATTTTTAAAAACGACAGCAAAAAGCTTATTCAATTGTAAGTATAAATATGAAACATGTAATCCTGATTCCCTATTTTAATCTGTGTGGTATTACGTTTGTTATTATCTACATTGCGTGTTTGTCATATTTTAGAGTCCTGAGGATGCAAATAAATTTTGCGAAGCGTCGACTAACTGAAAATTAGTTTTTTTTGGAAATATTTGACCTCATCCCACTAATTAACTATATACTAAATCACAATGATACTGATACGCGTAACGAAACACTCGGTATATACCGTAGACCAAACGCTACAGAGCTGGTGTTCTCGACGGCGCGTGATTCTAAACTGGTTTTATTGGGATTTGATATTATGAATCTTGCAATAAATGTTGTTGCCAGCGCACAATACCCATTTCGGGCCTCTCGTATTTCAGACGCGGACAGTCTATAATTCGTTGTGTTATAAAAACAGTTATTGATATTGCTTATTTTAGATTATTAGTTACAGGGCTATAACTCTAACTGATTAGATGATATACAATGATTATAATAGATTATAACATATATATATTATAATTATAGAGTATCCCGCATCGTTTGAAACCTCCGCTACTGACGTTGTTAAACTATTGTATATTGTGTATTGTATTGTTAGATTATGGTTTATTTCAAAGCAGCACAAACAGTTTTAAATTATGACTTTAATTGCATACATTTTTATAATTCACATTTGCATAAATTGCAAAGCACTGAAACTGAATTCGTAATTCTTAATTGAATCAACTCCAATAACTAGTGAATAACTCATCGTGCGATATTTAGTGTTTGGCTTTCTCTTACTGCCGAATTAACTACTAACAATATTAGTTTCCGGCTGTATACCCGACTAGACTAATCCCTTGACAATATTTCCGCTAACTCGAAACGAAACTTAGGAATATAATGCAATATTTCATTATTTCGACTGCAACTTTAAAGTAATTCCGTTGCGAACAATTCCTTTATAGCTTATGTCAGTGAATTTCTGAAATATCTCGGAAAGTTATACGCTTTTTGTACTTTATTCCAAAGGGGGGAACGTAACGAGGCAATTCTAAATTATTTTTCGAGCACTGCACAACAACCGATCAATTTTAAGTTGGTGGAAGGAATATCGGACTCTTTATCCTAGTGGGAAACCAAGTACAAGTACCAGTAGAATTTCGTGGTACTGCAGACATATCATTTATGCATGTTAATTAAAAACAATTATACAGTGCGCGCCTAAAGTACGGAATAAATTCAGTAAATGTGAAACAAAAACTTTTTTGGAAAAAATGGCAATTGAATGTTACAAAATGAAAAATATATTTTTCACAATAAATAAAATAAATTAAGTGTTCGAAATGCCGTCCATTAACTTCTTGACAATATGCAAGCCTATGTACAAATTCTCCTTGTACATTCTGAATTACTTCCGGGGTAATGGATCCCATTTCATCTTTAATGCGATCTCGTATTTCGGCTTAATTGTGTGGTCTTCTGCAGTAAACTTTTGATTTTAAATAACCTCATAAAGAAGGTGTAAGATCTGGGGATCTTGCTTGCCATTCTATCGGTCCTCGTCTGCCAATCCACCTCTGAGGAAAGATGACGTCTAAATATGCACGAACTGAGCGCGAATAATGTGGGGGTGCTCCTTGCTGAAACCAGAGTGTGTTATCTGGAATGTCAGGATCATTCTCGTTTGGGAAAATTATTGCAAGCGCTGGAACTAGATCATTTTGCAAGAACTCCAGATATATTTCTCCTGTAAGAGTTTCTTCAAAGAAGAAAGGCCCTATTATTCTGTTTGCGACTATTCCGGCCCACACATTTAATTTCTGCGGATGTTGAGTATGTGATTCGATGATCCAATGAGGATTCGTCCGACTCCAATACCTGAAATTTTGACGGTTCACTGACGTCATAACAACCAAATGCGAAAAGATAAACTGACATATGGTAATAAGGACATAAGGACATAAGGAGCAACATATGGTAATTCGTCTGAACGCCAAACGCCGATAACTCGAGTGCAGCAACACTCGATCGGGTTGCTTGTTGGATGGGTGACCATATCTGCTCTGTGAAAATTTGTCGGACAGTGGCATCTAGCGGGTGGTACCAGAGGTGGCAATCTGAGCCATCTGCTGAACCTCTGTCAGTGGGTTCGAGTCCCGCCTAATAGACTTGGCAACTCTATTAGGACATGGGTGTTACTGTGTGAGTGTATCGGGGGTTAAGTGGAAGAGCGCCGAGGGCGAACTTCGCCCCCGTAAAAATCAAAGGCACAAAAAAAAAAAAAAAAAACTTATTTCATATTGACAGAATTATGGCAAATAAACTGATGACGAATTTTTATTCAGAACATGTTTTTTTAATATAAATGGTTATTAAAAAGGTACAGGCATTATGTGCGATATTTTTTGTCATGTCGTATATATAGGATGTTCTGTTCCAAATGTCTTTAGAATACTTTTAGAACACTCCATAGAATCCAAAAATTTAATAATATGTAGGGTGTTTTATTCAAAAGCAGAAAGTTAGCATCTACTTCCGCTATAAGTGGATGTCCCAGATCTATCTGATATTTTTTAGTTTTTTAGGTCCTTTATTGTATGTCTTTTTTATTAATATTATGTTTTATGTAATGACAATTGCACTAGTGTAATTTTCTTAACACAAACTTCAGAAGTTGATAGTTCTAAGAGCAACAACTAATCGCTAACATGCAGGATCGATTTCAGAGCATACTTTGAGGACATTTATTTTTTTTCCTTATCTTATAATCCTTTAATACTTGTTTGTATGAAAATAATAAGACATCCAAAAAATACGTCATCAAATCTGGCTATGTCGAAGCTTTTCGATTACATCAAACTTTTGATAAGTGACTGTCATAATTGTAAAATAAATAATTATTGATAATTAAATAAGGTCTTTTTTACCCGGTCAACTTCGATGGCTTTTTTTAGATGACTCGATGCTTTTCTTCGAAAAAAAGAAGAATACTGAATACTGCCTGTGAAGATTTCCGCATAGAAACACAAAAAAAAATAGCTTGACTGAGATATGTATGCCGTTAGATATTTTGCAGAACACAACGTTCATTAGCATTAACGTTTCACTTTTACGAGTTCTATCATAAATATAATTTCAGCTGAACAAGAAAGAGGCAACAGTGTAAACCTCGTCCTGATTCGCCCTTGTTTTATTACCTCCGCGAAGTTTTAAAGGTAAACTACATTAGAGGTTTCAACATTAATATAGATCCAAACTTCTTGAATTATTAGTTAAGATCTGTGTATTGCGTTAGGGTGAGCATATAACTTGTAAATTATGACAAATAGGCGTCAAGTCTGTTTAGGGATACCATCTGATAATTTGATACTTTGGATGGTAACAGCGAAGTCATCCACAGGGCTGTAATCAACTTATAATTAATTATTTGCGTGCTTCAACTCCCAAGTGTTTCTTGCTAAGTTGGAGTTGTTGAATGGTAGTAGGTAACATATTTTTTTCTGAAACTGTATATGACATAAAACTTTTAATAATACAGGCTCACAAAAAAAGTCTTGTAGTTAAAAGTTGATGTACCATACGGTATTGTTACGTATTTCTCTTTAAATGATTCAATTCTTCACTTCAAAACACTTTTATTAACACTTTACAATTCGTCGACCTTAACTCTGTTACATCCAAATCACAACTAACTCTATCCTAGCAACAACACCAGTATTTATAGTTTCTACATTTCTAGAAAATCCTTTTGACATCCAGAATATTCAATATGTCATTCCATACAATTCTTTACTAATAACTAGTGTGTATAAACTAAATAAACTGAGAATGTAAACTATAAAACTTAATAAATGTCAGCTGTCACAAATGTCACTTTTACAAATGTCACAGTATGTTTTTTTGGTATGCTAAAAACGAATCCGAGGTCAGAATTCATCCATCACCCTTAGATTTTGACATAACCACAAAATTACACATTACAAATCATTAAAAAGAAAGGCCTACAAAAAAATCAAAATTATTTTTCAAATAAATCAAAAAAATTAGTTTTAGTTGTCCACTTTTCTTCCAACACCCCCATTTACCCCCCCAGAGGGTTGAAAATTCATTTCTTATAAATATTCAAGATTAATACATATTCCTAGGTACTTCGGTGCACTAAAACTGTTAATATCGATAAAAACTGATTTCAACCCCCTAATTTCCTCCAAACCCACCCCAGTAACTTATTACACCTCCTAAAGGGTCAAAAATTCATTTCTGATACAAATTCAAAATTAACCCCAGTGCTCTATTTTTGTGAGTCCCCTCGCGTTTCACAATCGGGGTGCTTTTTTTTGTGCTTTTGAGGTGCCCTCGCCTCTCGACCCAGTTGAAAAAGTTTGTTATTGTTTAGAAAATTTGTTATTAAACAAAATGTAAAAAAAGATTACTAAAACACCTGTTTTTCCCTCTTTCTTTTCTAGATAACCCGAGACCTGTTCATCTTCGAGAAGAGTTAAGAAAATAAATACCTTTTGTTATTAAATTTTACATAGGGTTATAGAGTAGAATTAAAAAATGCATAATTATGTACATGTAAAATGCAAAATAGCAGTAATGGAGCAAAAAAATGAAAATGCTTTTTCCTGAATTTTTTTCAGCCACTTAAATTACACATACGATCTCCAAGTCACGGTTCAGAAACATTTTTGATATGATAAAACAACGCACCAAATTTTATCCAAATAGGTCTACAGTTTATAATAGTTATAATAGTTTTTGCACAATAATTTTGCAATCCCGCCCTTTGTGAGAAACCGCGAATTAAAAAAAAGAACTTCACAAAAAGTGTTGAGCTGCCTGAATTGTTTTTACGTGTAAAAGAGCATTTAAGCATTTATCTCGAATCTATTTTGAAAACTTAAAATCCGTTCTTTAGGAGAATGTTCATATATTTTTTTTTAATTTCTAACCCAACACGAATTAATCAATTATTACTGTTTATCTCTACAAGTTTTCTCTACAATGAATACTTCACGAGGAGAAACAAAAATTAGGAATCACATGGAAAAGGTCCAAACTACCTCATTTGAATACAAATACCGCCTGGTCTATATTAAAATTTAATTTTCAAATTAATAAAAACCTAGGATAACCTAACCTTAAAACAGGTTTACCTTTTAATGCAGGTTTGTGTCTGAAGTAAGGTATGTTTATTATGAACATACGAGGTGTGTAAATTAAGTAACGAAACTGTTTTTTTATTTTATTTTTATTCAAATAGAATTACAATTCAGTAAAGTCTCCTTCAAGCATAGCAATGTTGGAACTCATATACTGGAATAGCCTTCAGCTGGTCGGTTACAGACGTTTGAATGTTTTCTATGGCCCTAAAATGACGTCCCTTGAGGTTATTTTTCCATCTCGGGAAGAGAAATGTGTCACAAGGACTCAAGTCAGGAGAATAAGGAGGCTAAGGAACCTCAGGAATGTTGTTACTGGCTTAAAAAGTCGTTTACTGAAATGGCTGTGTGACAAGGCGCATTGTCGTGATGCAACATCCAGTTGTTCTTGATATTTGATGTCACACGCATGAAACTTTTTGGATGTTTTTCAAGAACCTCTCTGTAAAACTGTTGATTTACTGTTTGGCCTGGAGGCACAAACTCTTTGTGGATAATTCCCTGGCTATCAAAAAAAGCAAATCAGCATCCATTTGATCTTCGACTTGCTCATTCGTGCTTTTTTGGGTCTTGGAGAGCTTGAAGTGTGCCATTCAATGCTTTGGCGTTTGGTTTCTGGGTCGTACTCAAACACCCAAGTCTCATCACCAGTAATGACACGTTCCATAAAATTGGGATTATTTTCAATGTAAATAACTTTTTGTCGAACGATACCTTCGATGATCCGTAGAGTGTATTTTGTGATGACTCATTTCACTAAATTTTGGTGCGAAGAAAAGTTGACACTATTGTAAAGCTACTTAAAATCGCCAAAAGTGCACATTTGTACGAACGAAAAGTTATATAAAGATGTCGATATTTACTGAATTTTTTTATGTTCGTATTTTGAATGAAATCGCAGCTTCTATTTCATTGGTCTAGTGAGACATGTCAATATTAGACGTACTTCTATAAACAAGTACTCAGTCATCTTTCAACGGAATTCAGATTCATCCTACAATAACTATAAACTGCTGCCGCCTCAGGTAAATTAAATTATTGCCTGGAGAACGCGTGCACAATTTACTGAATCAACAACAATATTTCGCAGTAAGCAAATTAGCCCGTTTACAATTATTCCTGAGGAACGCGAAACGCGTGACTTGAGAAAATTTCGGGGGCGTTGGAATTAGCTATTCCGCATGGCGTCGCATTCCTGCGATAACGTACGTTAACAAGAACGTAGAACAGATGTGTAGAGGGATATCCAGTTAGTTAGGAGGGACAGGGAAAATATGTATACTTTGTACAACATAAAAACCATTGCACCGATGGCGCTATTAAATTAGTGCAGTGATAGTGACTCAATCATATTTCTAAACTCAATAAGTTCGTAATATGACTTATAAAACTAACAACTTTGAGGCAAAATTTGACTTTATTCATCAACATGGTCTCCTTAAGGAGTGATACATTCATTCCAACGCTTCTTTGACATTTCGATGTCTTTATTATAGAACGATTTGTCCAACACTTTAATATAGGTTTCAGTTTCGGCGATAATCTCTTCATTGGAGCCATATCTTTTTCCGGCGAGCATTTTTTTGAGATTTGCGAACAAGTAATAGTCGCTGGGGGCTGGGGGCTAACTCTGGAGAATACAATGGATGCGGAAGCAATTCGAAGTAGAATTCGTGTAATTTTGCCATTGTTGAGATCGACTTATGACACGATGCATTTTCTTGGTGATACAGCACTTTTTACTTCTTCATTTGGGGTTGTTTTTTTCGCGACTTCATCCTTCAAACGCACTAATAATGCCATGTAAAATTCACTATCATTCTTTTTTTCTATGACTTTCCCAGCCGATTTTTCTGTTTTTGGTCACTTTTGACGACTTTCGCTGGAAAAATGGAAAAAAATCCGTTTTGTTTCATCTAAACAGGTACAAACAGGGCTCTGACTCATCAACACGTTGTTGTTTTTGGTCAACAGTCAACAAAACCCTTATCCCTAAGGTCTTGGGCCCATATAGAAATCTAATCAGGACGTTCTGAGTTACTCCATACTCAGTTTATAAGTTACAACATCCGCCATTTTCACTGAATTTGACTGAAACCACTTTTACATATAATCAGATGCGGAGTCCTTTGTAAACTGGTGTAATCTTTTACATTTTGGAATCACCGTTTGTGCTTCTTCTTCTGAATGTAACAAAACGACGGAATTGTCAGGTAAAAAGTTATTTCTAGATTCGTTTTTAGAATATTTTATTTAAGAGAAAGCATCGCAGACAGACCTCACGGGGTATGTCGTAAATTTAGTTTATCCGGTCCATTTTAGAATCTGTAGAGGCGTTTATTGAGTATGTTGTTTAATCCATAACGAATGGGTTTGCTAGGTGTTTTTCTAAATTGTTCCATTCGAGAAAACAGCCCATAGTTTGATACTAAGTATGTTGTTTAATCCATAACGAATGGGTTTGCTAGGTGTTTTTCTAAATTGTTCCATTCGAGAAAACAGCCCATAGTTTGATACTTATATCACATCTGGCAAACATAAGGGGCTAGGCGAATGGACAGCGACGTCTAGGCCAGAGGCGGTCTAGAATTAAAGCTCGTATGGCGGTTACGGCAGTCGTGATAAGTTATACATATGGAGAAAATGATTTAGTGAAAATAGCTTGTAAACGATATGTGGGAGATAAGGTTGCTAAAAATACATAAAGTATGTAAAACCCGTGATGAAAAGTCCTAGCGTCTCCTCCACTACTGGGTGGCTATGGAGACGTAAAGGTTTGTTAGGCTAGGGGGATGAAAGCAGGAAATAAACAGGAAAAAATTCAGTTCTCTTCTTCCGCTCAATGAATTCTTACGTTGTCGTGTTGGCTCTGATTAATTCTTGAAGTTTGCTATTATTGTATGCGTTCAAGAATATTTCTGCTGTTTTATTGATCAAAGCGTCTTCAAGAATTAATTAGTTATCGTCGGAAAGACGTGTGACCGGGGGTTGGTTCACGGCATTTGTTACTGTTTGTTTTGTCTAAATTAAATTGGCACGGCTGTGTTTTATTCGGCGCTGGACTATCAAGGAGACCGATCACCTACCGTCGACTAATTGAAGCGTTGTCAGGTAGGGCCATCTCTTCTCTTGGGCGAATTAATCAACGAATTCACAATATCATAGTGGGACAGATTCAAAACCGCTCGGGATCTGGAAGGTAGCAAAAAGAATCCCGGGTAACTCCGCACGTCCCTGGATCCCACATGTTACATGAAAAATAATTCACCTTTCGCTCTTCATTATTAGGATACTTTTAGTTCCACGGTGCCTTTCTGGAAAGCTCCAGTTGCCTCTAAAGCCACCGCAAACTGCGGCTTGAGGTAAATTAAATCACTTCCCGGGGAACACGTGCATAATTTACTGAATAAACAACAATATTTCGCAGTAAGCAAATCAGCCCGCTTATACCCGAGTCAAGATAGCATTTGACCTAGACAAAAATAATATAAAACTGATTTTTTGTAGAGATCATGCCTGAGGGCTAAATTGTAACATACTAAAAGTCCTGGAGAATCCTCCTTCCGCAACCCCCTTTTTTCGCCCCCCAACTCCCCCTTCTAATATTTTGGTGATTTTTCTCGAAAACTATCAACTTTAAGGAAAAATGTCAAGAGAGCATTTTTAAAGCCGATGAAATTCCCCTTCCAATGACGTATCGCAATCCATATTCAGTAGCACATGCCATCCACCAGTGGCGTATCAAATGAAGGGTTACTTTTAAAAAACATACTTTTTGGTATTTATTCTAATTTTTTTTATCAAAGTATAATTTTTTTTAGAAGAAACATATTTTTCTCTAAAACGACCATTAAAAGATAGTCTACTTGCGAATCTTTTTAGAAGTTCATCGCAATTACTTCAGCCAAAAAAAAATTAAAAGTTTATCCGAGACTTCTCAGTTTTACGTAAATCTGGAGCAAATTCATTTTTACTACCAATATAAAACCTTTTTAGGGCTGATATTTGATTTTCTACGTATACAATGTATGCTCAGCGAAATATTAACTATTAAGTCACTTCAACCCCGGGATAATAACCCCTATAATATAGACTTTCCAAGTCTACCCCAAGATTGACAATTTGCCAAATAACAGGTGCGCGTACCGCCCCCCTATGCGTGACGTTAAGCACTATTTTTGAGCTTGTATTAATATTACAAGGTCAAATAAACCGGTTTCGATATTTATTATTTGTCTATTGCGCAATGTTTCATTTGTGCGGAGACATTCTTTGATAGATCTAGTCTTCCGATATTTCTGTGCTTGTACAGAAAAGGAAAAAAAATTGTATACATGCAGTTACAGAAAAATCCCAACTTAAGGAATAAAGTTTGTGAGATATTTAATGTACCTAATCAATTACAAGAAAATGTGATACAATGTGGGGAAGAGTTTGTCAGATCCCTTTATCCTGATGGTCCAAAATTTGGAGATATCAATAACCTTCGCCATCATCTTTATAATAAAGCAATGGCAAGACAATCGCCTTCTGCACTCCTAGATCTATCCAGTTTGCCGCCCACAAAAGCAATATGTGCCCAATATTCGCTGAGAGTATACCTTCAGGTGAGCAACGGATAAAGAAAAAATTATTTGTGTCATTTCTATTGCTTTTTAAGGTACAAGAGTGGCTGGGAAACCGGCTCCCGTCTACTGAATGGGGCTGGAAGTTAGTCGAAGGACAAGTGTTGCCTGTCAAAACTACGCTACCTCCCGCACCCGAATCACTTCTCTCTCTGGTTTACTGCCATTGCAAAACCAATTGTGCTGGTAGATGCTCTTGTAGACACTCAGGCCAAAAGTGTAACACATTTTGTTCCCCTTGCAATGGCGAAACATGCAATAATATTATGGAAACTGTTGCAGAAGATTCTACTCTTGAGAAAGATGTTTAAAATGTTGTTTTGAAACTAAACAAAAAACAAAATCAACAGCAGTTTCAATATTTTCGGTTCTAGGGTCGTTCTCTACATCAATGGATTTGCAATTTTATCACCTACAAAAAATTTGGTAACGATATTTTTCGTCAAGCTTATAGTTTTTGGTAAAAATCAGTAAATTCAGTAAAGTCCTTCAAGAAATTTCAATTAATCTCGGAACAGCTTTCTTTTGATACGCCACTGGTGTGTACCACGTGGTACTATATGGGCTCGCAATACGTCGTTGGAAGGGAAATTTTGTCAGCTTCAAAAATGCTCATTTGAAATTTTTCCTTAAAGTGGATAGGGGTTTAAATGGGGGATTAAAATGGGGGGGGTGGGGGCGAAAAAAGGGGGGTTGCGGAAGGAGGATTCTCCAGGACTTTTTGTATATTAGGTACTATTTAGACCTCAATTATGATCTGTACCAAAAATTAGCTTTATATTATTGTTGTCTAGGTTTACCCAAAATTTGAACTATCTTGACTCGGGTATTACAATAATTACTCCGTCGAACAACGCGTGACTGGAGGAAGTTTCGGCAGCGCCACCGCCTGAATTAGCTATTCAGCGCGGCGTGTCGTGGCAGGTCGCCGATAACGTACGCCGCAAGAACACAGAAGAACAGTGGTAACAGCCAGTTAGTTAAGGGCTGATGTGATTTGGCGTAATCTGATTGCCGCGGCCAGATTTGATTATGATAATGCGGATTCTGTTCCGGTAAGACGCCCGGGAGTATTCCGTCTTGAAATTTATATCTTATCGAATTAGGGCGAGAACCCTCGGGGGATACCTGCCGGAACTAGAATTTGCGCGGCTCTTATCAACATAAATCAATAAATAAAATTGCCTTTGCAAAATCTGAAATACAGAAATGTAGGTAAATTTAATAAGTCGTCGTTCTCTTGATAAAACTAGAACTTGTCGCCACTGAAAACTAGAGTTTTCAGTGGCGACTCGTGCTTAATAATTGAGGTTAATTCAGAAATTTGGAAAATCTGAGGCTCTTAAAAAATATTTATATACTTCTTCTTGGGATACAGTAAACACTTTTCATAAAATTTCGTTTCATTTTATGAAGTATCCTTGGAAACAATTGCTTTTTCCAAATGGTCTTTAAGAGCAACGTCCAATTCAGCATTAAATGTAATTAATTCACGAAAAACCCCGGAATTCGAGAAAGACCTGGATCCTTCATCTGCATCTGCAGTCTTCTCAATGCAAGTTCAAACGCACCACGACAACGCACACAATTATTTATTTAGTTATTTGTATTTATTCTTTTATTTAATTTTTGAGAAAGATTTAGCGATTGTTTCACTTTTTGTGAAGTTCACTGTTTAATCGATAGGCGTCATACTTTAAGATGTCAGCGCCACTGCAGAAAATTTTGCCATTACTTTTCTGTTATTACGTCGTGTTCAATTTTTATGTTATGATTTTGGTGTAGAATTATTTTTTACCTTAAGACGCCATTTTTATGTATGTATATCAAGGCTTGTCGTTAATAAATTTCTTTTGATTTTTAGTTTTGATTGAAAATAGGATAAGAATAAATAAGGTACTGTTTTAGGTTGGATAAGTTTATTTTGATAGAGTAAAATATTTCCTATAAGGTACATATATGTTTTTTTTTTACGAAACTGTTTAACATATTAATTATATTTTTAAGTAGAACGCCAGACATTAAACTGAGTATCTTCAATCTTACATTGCGAAATTTGTTCTTCATTCGAAGAGGAATTGGTTTATCATTTCCTGCATCATGTTCGTTTGCAAATTTAATTATTTGAAGGTACTGCTGTTTTTTTGTTTCAATATCTTCCGCTTTTTTTTAATCCTTGGCTGAAACAATAAAAGTAACCACCCTCAGCAAAATGAAGAAAACAGAGAGCAGATTATCATATATTTATTAACTGGCTTCTTCAGTTGTAATTTTTAACATCCAATTATCTCGTCTATTTATGCGCTCTCATTTTCACCAAATTCACAATTGTTCACCACACCAAATAATATGTGAATGGTAACAAAAGCGCGCATTTTTTATATTACAACCGGAATTCCGCGAATCTTTTTCATAAACATCTCAACTGATTTTCTATTAGAAAATCGAGGTTTGTTTTACAGATCATCGATTTTGGAGAATATACAGGGTGAATCAGAAGGAATGGGACAATACTAAATTGGAGATACTAGACACCAAAATATTATGATTGAACTCAACATGCTTTATACCAATGTCGCTGGTTTAAGAGATACCTACAGCGTGTTCAAAGTTTAAATTTTATTCTGAAATTTTTCAATAATTGAGAAAGTTTTGATAGTATAAAACTGAAACTTGGTAGCTTGTTTTTTGGTGTGAGATTTACGATTTTTAAGCTTATTTTGATGTTGCTCCTAGATGGCGCTAGTTTCACCGTATTATATTCGTAAATTAAAACATATTTTTTTATCTGTTGAGTTATGAGTAAAACAAATCGAGAATCTGAAAGAACGCTCAATTCTACAGAGAAAAGGTACTCTTATTTAGGTCGTCTAAATATATCGGTTTTTTAAGTTATTTGCATTTAAAAGGTTCAATGTATTTTGTTGATTTTTTTCAGGCGCTGATATAGTAGGCTTGTGTCAACATTTGCCAAATTTACATATGATTAAATCATTTTGATTGAGCTCAACATGCCTTATACCAATGTCACTGGTTTAAGAGATACAGCGTGTTCAAAGTTTCAAATTTATTCTGAAATTTCTCAATAACTGAGAAAGCGTAAAATTAAATTCCCATTTTTTTTACATAGCCAACATTTTTTTAGGAAATCACTATAAATGTATTTAATCAAATGAAGCCTTCATTAAAGTTTTTCTAAATCCCTCAGTATTAAATATTTATTTATGAAATTTGGCATAAAACTATTTTAGGGGATGCTGAATCCAGTGTCGTAGATAGATTTGAAATAAAAAATTCACTAAACAGTTTTTGTAAAATTTGACAGTGAAAAAAATTCGAAGTAGGCCTTGAACATAGAAACCAAATTTTAATATTTTGCGCCAGCGAGTTTTTACTGCTCCATCTCTTAGAAAAAAACCGAAATAAATCGGATAATAAATATCATTTTTTCTAGGCTTGTTTCCATTTGAAATGGGTCACACTGTATAAAAAAATTGTCCACCACCGAAACTAAATTTTACACATGAGTTGCGTGTACTGTGATATGTAGAATCCAACTATGTAAAATATACATTGGGTTTATTGCCATTTTCGGCGAAACCGGTAGTCGGCCATCTTGTATTTTTTTCGCCACTTGGTTGGGAATTAATTTTAGTATAAAAGCCCCGAATTTCAAAAACATTCATTAATTGGTTTTCAAGATATAAGCTTGGTCCGACTTTCTGAGCCACACGATATACATTTTCTGGTCCACTCAAGACAAAGTCGATGGTAAATTGATCTATGTAAAGTCAACTTGAACCATAACAATATTTATACACCGTGATGGGACACCGTCTATAAATGATCAAAATTCACATGATTTATCATAGTCATTGTCATTGTCTTAGATTAAATTTTCTAAAACAGGAAACATCCTTCACGCAACACACTTTAAGCCGTTTGGTCTAAAACAAAAAGCGGGAGAAGAAAAAAAACAAAAAAAAATTACAAAGAACCTTTCTCACATCTAGTTCCCCATGACAGTTATCTAATAGATTTCAGACCCACTTAATAACGCTGCTCTCTCGACAGCAGCTCAACCATTAGTCAGCATTGACACCAGAAAAATAATGCTACAAAGGCCAAATGAAATATATCGACAACTATCCTACACGACGCTGGGTCTATTATTAAGGACCCCACACAATGGCAGGAAGCGACAACGTGACACCACCCGAAATTTTAGATCAAACTAATTGATAGCGGCTACATGTCTCCAGAAATACCTTATTTTGATACAGGCGACGCGTCAGGGGTGACAGCTTTATATAAGGGGTATTCAGAGAGGGCGAGCGGTCATAATAGAGATGTAAAAATAACGATATAAACTAAGAACAATGGTCTATGAAAAATAATCAGATACACGTCCAGTGTGAGAATTTTTAAATAATATGTTAATACATATTATGTAGACGTTGGCACGTCCATTTCATTATTAAACATTTCGTAATGTTAATGATACTCCGTTAAGAGAATATTTGTTATATATTAAGCATAACAATAAGCAATAACCAACAAAAAGTATAAAATCACTTTCAATCATTTATTTGAAATATAAGTGGACCTTTAAAAACGCGCGGTTTCTTTAATTATCCTAAATATAAAAACCAGAATTATATTTTAATTTAAACTTTTTCCCGTTATTTTTTCGATTATGCAAATTTATAATTAAATGGGAAATGGTTTTGCCGTTCGTGTCTCTGGTTATATGGAGTCTTTTGCGCCTACTTCCCAGTTATTGAGATTTTCGTTTCCGAAACAACAAATTACTTACTACGTGCATTGATTTTAACAGATTTTAAAATAGTGGGTGTGGCTGTAACCACAATTCTGGGTCAAAATTGACCAAAAGGATACTAAAGTCTATTTTTTTGTTCTGTTTACTCCAGATATATCGTTTCCGGAGTATTTTAACCACAGAAAAGGATTCCGTAGTCCAAATTTACTTGTGACACTTCAGTAACCCAAAAAAAAAAAACCACTTTGGGTCGAAATGGCCAAAAATAACCCCTAAGAAATAGGACATCTTTTAAATATAGTTAAAAAGCTAAAGTTGATTGCAAACGGGTTTACGCGATATGTTGAAATTATTTCCCAGTCATATAACTGATAACTGAGAACACTTTTGTCAAGTTAAGTTTAAATCTCGGTTTAAATAGCCAGCACAAAATTGTACTTTGAAAAAACCATATCTTAGACATGGCTTTATAAAAGAAATAAAAACACAAGAAAAAAAAAACGGAATCTTCATTATATGTAAAGTAATTGAGAAAAAAAAAAAGATATTTTGAAAGATGAAAAACTCATATTCATTCGTCGCATGAATTTCCAAAGATTCAAATTACAGAATTGAAGATTTTTTTAGAAACAAAGAATAATAAAATGAATCTACACTGGTTGTTTCGGTTTGGTAAAGAAGTCATCTACTAAGAACTATTTCTTATAAAATTACCTACTCTTCTATAACGTACCGAAATAAACAATGTATTCAATTTGGCTTTGAAAATGATATGCCGTAAAGAGTATATGTAAATAAATTTAAAAGTCTTTTTTTGCTAAATTGTATCCCGAAATTGGGGTTTTGTAGGAAATTGAATAATGAGGAATAAATTTGGACTACGGAATCCTTCACAGCGGTTGAAAATACTCCGGAAATGATATATCTGGAGTAAACTTTACAAAAAACAGACTTTGGTATTTTCTTGGGCTTTGACGAATAATTGGGGTTTTGTGGAAAACTGGTGGCTGATGGAGCAAAACGGACATCGGATTCGTATTTAGCGCATAAACATACATAAGAATTGACGGTCAGACCTCGGGTCCAGAATTTTTTTTGGGTGCCAGTGTAATTGGGAATATTTTACAAACATTAATAATAATAATAATAATAAATCGACTTTATTTTCTTGTAATTGTACAATAATGTACTTTTTACGCTAACTAAGTCGAAGTTTAACCTATAAGCTACTCTACTTAACCTTATATTTTGTGTACAAATGGATACCTAATAATAATACATTATTTTAACTCAAGAATATAAAAGAAAACGAAATGGTGGATTACTATAAACAAAATAGCTATATATACCTACATATATAAGTAGTCAAAAATGAAAGTAAAGTAAATTTAAATATAAAATAATAATAAAAAACAGTAATATGCGGTAGTAAGATTAACAATCAAGACTCAAATGTACTATCGTATATAAAGTACTCAATAAATAAATAGATAAATAAAAAATAAAATAAAATAAGCGAAGAACTCCTGTTAGCCAAAATTACATAACGCTGTTTATTGATTATTTAATAAATGCTTTTTAACTTTCCTGCGAAAGCTATTTAAGGACAAGGACTTATAATAATTGTCCGGTATATTGTTGTAAACATGTGCAGAGTTATATGAAAACGATCTCTTGAATAATGCTGTATTACATTTTTTGGGAATTGATAGTTTGTGTGTAAAACGGAAGATATGGTGGCGAAGAATTATTTAGCAAAACATGAACAAAAGTAGCCAACTGGCTTTTAGACATATTACTGACATTCATCCAACCCAATTCATTCAGCTTATGAAATATGTGATCAAACTTTATTAAATTATGTACGTATATATGCAACAACTATTTACTATTTTTTGAAGACGATATTGAGTAATTTGATCAAGACAAGGGTAATAAACGACGTTAGAATAATTTAAAATTGATAATACCAAACTCTCGCACAGCTTTTTTCTCATTTTAAAATTAACAATACTAATATTTGTGTACAACAATTTTAGGGTCACGTAGCATTTTTTTACTAACGTCCTTACATGATTCCGAATGACCTTAAGGTGTTATCATATATTACACATGCATTATAATTTTTTTGCAAATTCTACACTAGAAAGTAATTGATCTTCAATTTTATTATTCAAGTTTTGACTAATAAATTGTCTGTGACTATGAGAGCAGAAGAAAAGTACACTTATTTCTATTTAGTTTTAAGTTATTTGCAGCGAAATATTTAGAAATAGCAGAGAGATCTTCGTTTATATTCACCACAATATTTTGGGGAACGTTTATTTGAAATTTGTAATAACATGTTTATGGAAGAAACCGTCTTACATCCTGTACATATATTGATTTCTGTTCATCATTTTCACTTTAGCATAAAAAAGTTACTTATCGTAGTTACTGTAAAAAATAAATAAAACTACTACACATTCACTAAAAGTTTTCCAGAAGCAGCTAATTGAATACCAGGTTACAGAAGGAATTTATTCTTCTAATAATACACAATTTACGTTGATGAATACTAAATCGATTTTAATGGGTACTCTTCACCGACTCATGGGCACTTTAAAATAGTACTTATAGTAGTTTCTCGTGTTCTATGGTAATTATTTTAATAGATATCCCTGTCGCTAATGTCTCCTAAATTTTACTTTTTTATTTTACTTCGAATAGGGGTCTATAATTTAAACCGACGTAACAGTTTGAAAACTCTTTACCGAAATCATTAATTATACAGAACATAAGATTTTATTACAGGAAATTCCACAGAATTTCTTGAGGTAAAATGCTTTAAATTACTTCATATTCGGATACCGTTCGGGAATCTGAGTGGAGATTTAAACCGTTCTTCTTAGCATTCAAAGCTCTAATAAAGTTTACCCGCGTATTACGTTTAGGACATATTATGATGGCTAATTCATTCATGATATTCCTATTCCTTTTCGGAATTGAAAAATTGAACTCAAAAGAGGCATTCTAGATGTTTGCGCCGAAAATTAATATCCGTTAAAAATTTGTTATCTTCTTTTTTATATTAAAACGACTTTGTTGAGCTTACCACCGTTGCCGTATATATAGGTGTTTCCTAAGTAATCTGGAAAAGTGAAGGAAATACTTCCTCAAGTGATTTCATGAAGAAAAGGTCATATATAGTTTTTTCATAATTGGCTATGTTTTACAGATACAGGGCGTCAAAGTTTTATTTTTTCTTTTTTTCGTTTTTTTTTTCGAAAATCTTTGCAGAATACTAATATTTTCTTTTTAAATTTCTATCACTTATGCAACATCGTTTAGTCCTTAACAAAAAAACATTTCTTATTATAATAATAATTATACAAGCAAGATTACATTGTCTATTGATTGAGTTTGTTTTCTCAGAAATACTTATATGACACTTTTTCACCAAAATTAATTGTCAAGTAAGTAACTAACAACAGTATTTTTATTAAGTATATGTTTACTTATTATGTATACGAGTTGTGTAAATTAAGTAATGAGACTGGTTTTTTAAATTTTTTTATTCGAATAAAATTACAATTCAGTATTGTCTCCTTCAAAATAACTTCCTTGGGAAGTCTGGAGACGGTTATTCCATTCCTCATAGTAGTGCCGGAACTTATATACTCGAATAGCCTTCAGCTGGTCGGTGACCATTTGAATGTTTTCTATGGTCCCAAAATGACATCCCTTGAGGTGATTTTTCAATCTCGGGAAGAGAAAGAAGTCACAAGGACTCAAGTCAAGCGAATAAGGAGGCTGACGAGCCACAGTAATATTCTTACTGGCTAAAACTCGTTTACTGAAATGGCTGTGTGACAAGGCGCATTGTTGTGATGCAACATCTAGTTGTTCTTGATGTTTGGTCTCACAAGCATGAGCCTTTTTCGAAGCTTTTCAAGAACCTCTATGTAAAAGAGTACTGTTTGGCCTGTACTGTTTGGCCTGGAGGCACAAACTCTTCGACATGCTCATTCTTGCTTT
Source organism: Aromia moschata (assembly GCA_029963805.1). Classification (NCBI taxonomy): domain Eukaryota; kingdom Metazoa; phylum Arthropoda; class Insecta; order Coleoptera; family Cerambycidae; genus Aromia; species Aromia moschata. The sequence continues at coordinate 297,050 of JAPWTK010000281.1, read as the reverse complement.
TTTGGGTCTTGGAGAACTTGAGTGTGCCAGTCCATGTTTTGGCGTTTGGTTCCTGGCTCGTATTCAAACACCATCTCATCACCAGTAATGCCACTTTCCATAAAATGGGGATCATTTTCAACCGATTGCAAAAAGTCAAGACACCTTTCTCTAATGATGTCCTTTTGTTCTTACGAAATGTTTCTTGAAACCGTTTTTGCGCAGATTTTTCTCATCCCCAATTCGTTAGTCAAAATCTGATGAAGTGGTTGATTCGAAATTAACTCTTCTCCGGTCATTCTTGTCGTCAACCGACGATCTGAACGCACAAGATCCTGTATTCTATCGACATTTTCATCGGCTCTTGAAGAAGAAGGCCTTCCGCTGCGTGGTTCATCTTCAATCAACTCTCTTCCTTCTGAAAATCTAAAAAAAACGGTTTAAGAAAAGAGTCACAAAGAACAAACAAATGACTCTAACAAATTAATGTACTGAAGGTGTATTACATGTTAACCTACCGCCCTTCCAATTCCCGTCTCCGCAGTGTTGCTAGATCGGGCGCTACGTTGCCAGTCTCATTACTTCATTTACATACCTCGTATATATTATGTATATGTTTTTGTTTATTTAATGAAACATTATTATAACAACTAGTTGACAACTAATTTTGATGACAAACTGTGATATGTAGAAATATTTATGATAAAACAAACTCGATAAGTAAGCCATTACAGTTTTGTTTCAATTTCACTATTAATCTTGCTTTTTCTATGTAAAGCACAAACTAAATAAAAAAATACCAAGACATATTTTTAGAAAAGCACTAAATGAAGATTCGGAAAATTATATTAAAAGGTTAGGGGGACAGTGGCGTTCATATATATATTTTTTATAAAAATATTATAGTGACTACCTACATGCACGCCACTGATGGCACGCCGGTTCAACATGCAAATTTTCGAACTGATTCGTTAAACATTTTGACAAAATACGGATTGGAGATTCGATTACAATGGGTCGTACAGATTTCAGTCACGATAAATCTGTACATTACATTACAAAATTATAGTATAACTAGTTGCCATTAGGCTAATTTAATTTTCGAAATTATAAAAAATAAAGCCATACAATTACTCCGTTTTTCAGGCATCCGGATTGAGCCCGCTTGTATTTAAAAAAAAAAAGATGATTATTAGGTCATTAATCATTTACAGTTTCATTTAGTCTAACTACAAATCAGAATTACAATATAATCAACAAATTAACCTTTCCATGATTGCTACTACAGTCTCAACTTAAGACTTTATTTTATTTTTCTTAGGCCTATAAAAAGGTTGGGTTTTACGACTGGAAGAGTATAGTTAAGTATTTCTCGTACACTCTGCAACGCGTACTCAACTGATCTCGATATTAAATAATCGATAAAACGTAATTTTGTGTCGTTTCCTGTTCCCGTCCTTTGGCCCCTCTTTAAGCGAAAAATTTACCGACATTGCATTTGGAACGAATTATTGGACTGCCGTTTTTGGGGGGTTCATCCTTTTATTTTGTCGATCTTATTTCAACCTTCATTTAATATCGAATAAATAGTTCCTGTTCGATTAGACGTATAGGCCCAGATGGCGTATCCAGTCAAATTTCGGCTGATAAAGTCACTTCAAAGCAGTGGCGGCTCGTAGGTTACTGAATTTTGGAAAAATGGCTCTAATAATTTTTCCATCTAATATGCAACTCAATAAATAGTTTTGAATATTTTTTTGATGTACAAATCTTTAAAAACGTTGTTTTTTTTTTGCAAATGTTCATAGAAGGTCTTATCAGGTTCGGCAGCGAAATTCACTGGTGGCCATTGAAATTGCTACACTCAGTATAAACAAGTGTTGCAAATATAATAATGACGCCCTGATCTGGCCACGTCTATTTGGATTCAAGGTACCGTAAACAGCCAGAGATACATTGGTGAAGTGCTACGACCAGTGGTAGTACCTTATCTGCAGGACCACATGGGTACCATATTTCCACACAGTAATGGTTCAGTTTCTGATTGAGCATTCAGTTAAATGACTTCCTTGGCCTTCTCGTTGGCCAGGTTTATCCCCCATAGAAATGTATGGGATGTGGTAGAAAAAAAGACTCCAAACACATGCGGACCAGCAAGTGGAACAGAGGAATTATGGATGAGGGTACAAGCTAAATGGAATGCTATACCTCAAGAGACCATTCGAACTCTGATTCACTACTAAGGCGTCTAGAAACTGCTATAAGAGTACGTGGGGGACACGTTTTCACACACAAGACATTTTCAATGGCCACCAGTACATGTATCACTCTAAATAGTTCCGAATTTTCAGCAGTTTCTATTTCATCATGTCCATGTAATGCTAATTCAAAATTCACCAAAAAATGTTGTACAGTAAATTATTTTTGATGTCTGACACGAAATATATTTCATGTGGCGTACCTCAAGGATGTGTACTGGGGCCTATTCTTTTTTGCATTTATGCAAGCAATATCCGTACAGCTTTAGGTAACTGTAATGTTTATTTGTAAGCTGACGACACACAAATATTGTTTACTTACTGATTTCGATATTCAACTCACAAATGACTTTATCTACTCAGAATTGTCAAAAGTAGTATCATTTGAAAAAGGTATAGTTTGATAATTAATCCTGCAAGAACACAAATATTGGTATTTTGAAAAAATAAAAAGGAAGACTTAGAAAAAATATCGATTACCATTTATGGAACTGATGTCTCAAGTGTAAATGTTGCGAGAAACTTGGTGAGGTCTTGAGCTTCATACTGATTTGAGGTTTGCTTTTGCCACACCGCCATATTTTAGATCACCAAACAAAAAAAATTATTGTGTGATACTATGGTTCTTAGTCATTTGTATTACTGCGATTCTGTATATGGACCCTGTTTGGTCTCTCTGGATGTAAGTCGCATCCAGAGAGCTCAAAATTCCTGTCATCGGTATATTTATGGCATAAGAAAATTCGAACGCATTACTTATTAATTAAAAGATGCTAACTTGTTAAATATGAAAAATAGAAGGCAGTGCATATGGTAACATTGTTTCATAAAATTATTATCTTTAAATCACCACCGTACCTCTACAACAAAATAACTTTTCGCTGTGATGTGCATAATGTACATACTCGGTTTAGGGGCCATATTTCACCACCTCTCTATCACACTGCTAAATTTCAGGGATCGTTTTCTTATATGATATTTAAATTTTATAACCAGGTTCCTCCGCCCCTAAGACATCTTGCAACAAATAAATTTAGAGAAAGATAAAAAAATATTTTACAGAGAGGAAATATGAGCAATAAAAATTCAACATAGAAAAATAAAATAATTTTCATTTCTACTATTATGTATCTCTCTTTAACTTGTTTTTTTTTTCTTTTTGATGTGTCACATATCTACATATTTGAAATATGATTAGGACACTGTTATCTAAATGATGGCACATTGAATCAGCTATGCTGCCTGCCATCTCTTTTTTTGTAGTAATGAATAGTATTATATTTAATATAAACTACATTCTTGTATAACTTTCATTTTGCAAATAAAATTTATTATTATCATTATTATTATTATATCACAATTATTTTTGTCACTTGTTCATTATGATTTTTAATATGATTAATAGACAACTGCATCCACAGTGCATAATACAGCTAAATGCATCCAATTTAAAATGTGCTGCTTGTTATTTTCGTGGGTTTTTAAATTTGTAACTCAGATGAACCAAATGAGGTATCACCCTTTTTTAAAAACATCGCAGTGTTATGAGTACTTTTTTTAGCGAGATCTTTTCACACGATCGAAAACACGAATCGATTCTGTCTGAACTGCAGAACTGAAATGCCGTTGAGACAGGCGTTTCTTGTGACGTTTTACTTGTCGCTGAATAAGCCAATGAATTTCACAGTTTGTTAGAGAAACCTGAAGCGTTCGAGTAGACGTATACTGCATTTAAGCTTGACTACATGAATCACAACAACAGCATAATGTGGATATTGGTTCGTGAATATTGGGGGACTCATTGAATGAGTTGTAACGGTATTTATTTTAAATCCGTGGTATTTTTATTTCCATAACTGACTCCCAAGAATCACACCTTAAAATGTTAAATGAACGCAACTAATAACTAATGCCATTCTACGATATCAGTGGTAACCATAATGACAGATAATTTTTTGTGTTATTGAGAAGTTATAAATTAAACCGGGAAAGAAAAAACGAGATCTTTTGCGAATTAGCCATTGTGTGAGCTAGACTTCGACTGTTTTTTTACCCACGCTTGGCTGGGTAGAGCAATTTACTTTCTGATAACTTTAAATTTGGTTATATTCTTGCAATCATTTTTGCGTTTAATGTTTGCTGCTTAATTTTGATTTGAGCTATTTCAGTTTATCGATTGTGGATGTTTTATTTTTGCATTTATTGGTAGATTTTCAGTGTCTGCTAAAGGAAATTAGCACATGGCACATATATGTTAGGTGTGATCTAATCTATAATGTATCGTTCTATTTCAATAAGAAATAGAAAATATCGTTTCTTTTCGCGTCTCACGTATGTGGTGAATGCATTCACACTAATTGAGATACGAATTATCGTTATCTTAGAAAGCAGACCCTTTGGTTTCTGTATGTTTTAGGTATTCCCAGCTTGGGAAAATATAGCTGTGTGGAAATTTAACCTACCAACCTTTACGCAGTCGAAGAACGAGCTTTTCGTGGTCGTTGGCCAAATCTGTTTCGACACTGTAAGGACGAACGAGCATGGCAACCTGTACCTGCAAATTTTTGCTCGAGGTAAGTGAGTTTCTGTTTTCCTATTTTATCGTCATAATTTGTTGAAACCTCACTGACCTCGAGTATTTGCCGCTCGTTCAACGTGGTCTCCGCGGCTGCCCACAACTATCGCTGTTCGTCGCTAACGAAAGTGCTAATTTTCTTAATTTATTTAGTTTCCGTACCGTGAAGCAGCAAGGATTAACTGCATAATTAATCGTGAATTTTCTTTATTATAAATTGCTCTATTCAACGAAAACAGTGGTTAAAAATGGAAGTCTGATAGCTTACCTATCGTTTTTCTTCTTGTCAAATTTTGATACCTTCTTATCTTTCAAAGTTGTAGCTAAGTTTTTGGTCATATTATTGTAAATTTGGACTATTAATTAATTACCTGAGTCTTTGACTTTTGTACTATTCATTTCTATTTGGTTTATATAACTTCAACTTAACAGATACCCACTGTTTTCGAATTATTATTAGAATAGCACTGATTCCTTTTTGTTTTATCTATAAACAACACCTTCTTGGTAAACACCTTCTGGACAAACGGCAAGAATCAAGGGTAAAGAACACCAACCATCTTCGACCAGTGGCGTACGTGCAATAGATACCTTGAGGAGGATAGTCTCCGAGTCTCGGCAGTACTGTTGATAGACCTCGAGTAAGACCCCATCTACCTCCAAAATGGCACTCTACGCTCCACCAAGAAGAATATTATAAAGTAAGACTGTTTTATTGTACCCTGCCGGTCCGAGTGATATATTGTAAATCAGTGCTCCGTTCACATAGTCATTTTAACTGTAATTTTTTGGGATAATATATTTATTATTGTTTTATTTTTAATTTTATTCTGTCTCCGTCCATACCAAGAAAACTTTCAACCATCGTTCTCGTTACCTTTATCGACTTATCTGGCGCGAAGCCACCATTAAAAGTTTTTAATACCAGGGGGAACCTACCCCTTGACCCCTGTGCTGCCGGAGCTACGGTCAATAGTTTTCATGTCTGCTTGGCCAATTGAGCAAAGGAAAGGTGTTGCAGAGTATAGAACTATTATTAAATAATTTAAAAACGATGTCTTATACATCGTGACACCATAGTTGTATTTGCAAAAAGGTGCCGGTTCGACAGCACTGCAACTCCTGTGGAGAAAACGCCGCTGCTTTAAAGTTAAGCCCGTTCCGGATAGCGGGGCATTTTCCAAATTATGTAGTTATTTACCTTTATGGGTGAGCGCGAAAATTCAGCGGGAGAGATACATTTTTCAGACTTATCCGAGGCGAATTTCCAAAATGACGTCGCTCCTAAGTGGAATATAAATTGTTCTCTAACGTTTGCTGTGTCTGAGCTCCACCTTTAAGCGCCTTATTCTTTATCGATTAAACTTTTCAGAGGAGGGGAAGTTTGTTTAAACTTAACAATGAGCAATTTACTAACTTTGATTACTTCCTAAATCGCCCCGTTGTATTTATTTGTAGCGCAATAAAAGTTTTATTTTCATGCTCAAGATTGAATTAAGATAATGAGGATGACTATCCCGGAAAATCCGGCCAAAAACTCGCGAGTTATTATCGGTTTCGTTTTGGTTAATCGAAGTTGATGAAGGCGTCGAACTTTATAATAGGTATATTAACTTTTTAATAAGTTAGAAGAGTGTACAATAGAAAGTGCAAAAAAAAAGAACAATGTGCAATAAGTCAACGTTTTCGATGGAATTATAGTGGTAACTTCTCAAACCTAGATATATATCTTTATCATAAAGTAAGTTATTATAAAGTAAGGGATATAACTTCTAAATAACTCCAAAGTCAATGAACTACTGGGTGTAGATAAGGCGATCTTGGTGGCCATAACTTTTCAAAATTCACCAGTAACTGTTACACATAGTTAGTATATCGTCATTCAGTATTTCCTCAAGAAAATATCGGCTAATGATGAAATTAGCTGTGAAACCGCATCAATTTCGTGATTTCTGGTCACGAAAATCTTTTAGAATGATTGAATGTAGATTTTTTTCCATACACTAATGAAAAAAATTAAAGGGTCAAAAAAATTTTCCGAATTTTTTGCCATTTTTCAGAATGCTGTATCTCAGTGAAAAATGGTCTTATCGAGGTCTAAAATAAAGCATTTTGAAGATTCAAGTTTCTAGTTTTGAGAGATATTTCAGCAAAAAATTTTTTGGAGCTACATGTTTCGCGCAATTTTACTGTGTACTGTGAGTAAAAAAATTTGCGAATTTTTTTCCTTTTTTTCCACAATCTTGAAAAAATTTGTTCTAACCTAGGTATGGTATGGACTAGGTATGGTATATATTTTAAATCTCTATATAACCATTTGTTGCTGAGATATCGAACTTTAAATTAAAAAGGACCCTTTTGTCTTTGATCGACGATATCTCAGCAACCAACGGTAGGGCAGTTTTGAAAACTGAAATAAGACCCCTACAAGGTTTTGCTGCGGTTTTTGAGGAGACATTATTTTTATACTTGACATGAATTTGAAAAAAACAGGAAAAAACGAGTAAATTGATGGTTTTTCGGAACATCAACAGCTGAAATTCAAATCTTCATGAAATGACTAATGTTGCATATGCCTTTTATAGTTGAATGTACCCCCAAAAACCATGCAAAGTTACATTACGATGTAACGAACCGTTTTCTTGTTGCAAACGGTTAAACTTTTGAAAAAATTAAAGGGTCACGTTTTTTTGAGCTTAAACATGTCCTAATCATGGGTAGAGTGAAAAAAAAAATTCACACACACACACACACACAAGCTCGTGGACTCGAAAAAAAATCGCAAAATTTTCTTATCACACTGCTTCCTAAAATTACGCGAAACACGTAGCCCTAAAAATTGTTTTGCCAAAATATCTCAAAACTAGAAACTTCTAGCTTCAAAATGCTTTTTTTTAAACCTCGATAAGACCATTTTTCACTGAGATACAGCATTCTGAAAAATCACTAAAAAATTCAGAAAAACTTTTGGACTAATTTTTTCCATTAGTGTAGATATACACGGTGGAGACTTTAACTGGAATATATTCGCTAGCGGGGTGGTGAAGGTTTCAAACTCTGAATACAGCATACAAACTGTAATAAACAAAAATAAATTACTCTTTGCGGTCGTGTAAAAACACTAGCAAAAAATAACAAATATCAGTTGTGGCAAAAAATTGCTTGGAATTTTTGTGGGGACATATTAAAAGTAATGTTTACATTCCAAAACTAAACAACACACATTTTGAGTACGAAATTGTTGCGTTAAAAATAAATTAAGCTATAAAATTACGTTTTAATTGTATGCAACTCTACAAACATACTAAAAATTAAAATTTGATCAGTGCGTTGGATTCCTCTTTCCACCAGCTTTACAATGAGGGGTCACAAGCCATAGGGTTGCATTTGAAAAAATCATGTCGAGGGTGGTTTTAGCTACCCCTGAAGGGCTATATTTTTCATATTACTTGCAAAATGTAGGTAAATACATTTAAAAGTTGACGTGTCTCGGGAATTTTTTGAAAAATCAGGCACCACCCCGCTAGCGAATGTATTCCAGTTAAAGTCTCCACCGTGTATGTGTAATCAAGGTTCGTCATTTATAAGTAGTTTGCATAATTTTATTGGTTTTCTTTTGATTTTTAGGTTTGACAGAAATAAAATACAATAAATAAGGTACGTATGTTTTTAATTTGAATAGGTTTATTTTAAAATAGTAAAATATAAAAAAATAAAACCACTATAAGGTATATCTTTCTATGTATAAGGTATATCTGCGTGTTTTTTTTACGAAACTGTTTAACATATTAATTAACAGCGAGGTACACAACATTCATTATAAAAGGACTATTTTAATTTTTAATGTTACAACACACAAATAGAAAGCAACGGGCGTTTCAATAAACAATGGCACAGTAATTAATTTGTTGAGCGACCACCAGGTGGCGATAACACTTTGTATAGTAAATACCATATATTTAAGAACTTCTGCAACTTGATGCGTCACTGGAGTGCATTAGGACAAAATCCCAATATTGTAGCAACTAGACTTCAATTCCTTTTACAATATTTCAATTTCCTCAAAGTGCATAAGAACTTAAAAGTATATTCCTGACTTTATGATAACCTTGTGTATGATAAACTAAATAAAAAATATTAGTGGGAATGTGGGAAAATTACAAATCTAACACCTGAATAGTTCGTGCTGGTGCGAGAACATCCGACGTTCGCAATTAATTTGTTGATCTTTTTTTTCATGGACAGGTGTAGGTTTTCCATTAACGACGTCTATATATTTTTCTTCAACGTCCATTTTTCAAACTAATTATTGCTCTCATAGACAATCCATCACTTGAACCGCTACTGATTGATAGGTATTTTTGTTGTTAACATTTTTTATTTGGATGCCATCTGATTTATTATAGACTTCCCCGCCCCGGCTTCGCCCGGTTTACGACATCACATTAGAAGCCTCTAAAATTATCAGTGTTTCTCTACTATATTATGCACGTATTATACATATAAACCTTCCTCTTGAATCACTCTATATATTAAAAAAAACCGCATCAAAATCCGTGGCGTAGTTTTAAAGATCTAAGCATACATAGGTATGCTTAGATCGAAGAGTTACTATTTTTTTCGGATTCAGCGGAAAAGCCAAATAAATGCAAAAAACTGCAAAAAAAAATTAGGTATGCTTTTACAAATATGCTCAGTTTTGTTTTTTATTTTTATATTCCAAATGGCACTCAGAAAAAATTATTGAATTTTTCAATCAATATTTACATTAGGACACTTTACATTGGCCAACTTTTTAAGGATGTGTCTTTTTTTTTGTATTTTTTGACACTCTTTCACGTGGTGCTGCTTCAATTTAATTTTATGTGGTGGAACATCGTGAAAAATCCAAAAAACTGTTTTTTTTAGTCAGTTTTTTGCATTTATTTCTTGGATTACATTTTATCGAAGAGTTACTATTTTTTTCGGATTCAGCGGAAAAGCCAAATAAATACAAAAAACTGCAAAAAAAACGGTTTTTTGGATTTTTTCACGATGCTCCACCACTTAAAATTAAATTTAAACAGCACCACGTGAAAGAGCGTCAAAAAATACAAAAAAAAAAACATGTATACAATATGTGAATATTGGATTGAAATATTCAATAATTTTTTTCCGAGCGCCATTTGGAATTAAAAAAAATTGAGCATATTTGTAACAGAAACATGCAACTATGTGAATTTTTTCAAAACATTTAGTTGAAAATTGTGTCCAGAATCGAGAAAAAAAGAAAAATCACACTTTTGAGGTTGGGAGTTTCTAGAGACGACCTGGAGGTCTGAAAATCTTGCTAAAGGAGTCTTTTTTATTTATACTTCCGACCTGCCAAACCAGAACCTCGATTGGTTCAAGGGCCGATTTGACCCCTTATAATGTCCGATATAATTGTATTTCCGAAAAGTATTTATTTAAATGAAAGACTATTTAGGTTAGAATTAGGTGTTGTTTTATAGACAGCGGGAAGCGACTTTTATACTATGTTATGATTATGATATCAATCTACATTATACTGGGCGATTCTCGAACGTGGTTCACCCCCATAAGTTTTTTTTTATAATTATCAGAAATAAAATATTGAAATATTATAAACTGTATATCCTCGTCCACATTTTACACCGATAATATATATTGATTTGAATGTGAAAATTTTGCATTTTATTTGAAATTTTCACATAACATGTATATAACAACATGGAGTATATTAAAACTTACATTACTTAATTATTTACTACTACCTAAAGTAAAGGACCCCGCACAAAACAAATAATGGAAAGTGCGTCTCGGTCGATTTGTCAATTGATTATATGATAGTTCTCGACTTTCTGAACAAAAGTTCTCATGTATATATATATATAAAAAATATGTATAAATAAAATATATGTATAAAAGTTCTCAAACTGTCTATAACTTATTTTATTGAAATATTTCTTGCAGACTACTAATTCTCCGAGTTTATGATCTGCAAAATACATTAGGCATATTCTGTAATATAGCCAAATAATCAACCTTCATCCCTCTATGTCTTGAATCCTAATCATTGGGTCTTTTTTGGCACATGAGAACAGTGGCAGTTGGTGATATTTCAGTTAGCCATATCTTGGAAACGACGCATGGGACCCACTTAACTTTTTATGTGATGACAATACACCTCTTACAGAATGGATTTATAGTGAAAAAACCGTCAACAAAGTTTGCGAAAAAAATTTCAAAAAAAAACGCAGAACACCCTGGGATCTCAGTAACGCTCTGTGGAATATTTGCAGTATATTTGTTTTCATAATCTAGAAACAAGTATAAGGAGAAGTTTTTCGATTTGTTACAATTTTTTTTTTTTTTTTTCAAAAAGTTATGACCATTTTAATTTTGGGATATAAAATGTTCCTATAAAATTAAAATTAAAATGGCCATAACTTTTTGAAAAAAAAATATTTTGTAACAAATCTAAAAACCTCTCCTTATATTTGTTTCTAGATTATGAAAAAAAAAATATACTGCAAATATTGCACAGAGCGTTCCTGAGATCCCAGGGTGTTCTGCAGTTTTTATGAAAATTTTTTCGCAAACTTTGCTGACGGTTTTTTCACTATAAATCCTTTCTGTAGGAGATGTATAGTCATCACCTAAAAAGTGAAGTGGGTCCCATGCGGCGTTTTCAAGATATGGCTAACTGAAACATCACAAACCGCCACTGTTCTCATGTACCAAAAAAGACCCTATGGTTAGGATTCAAGACATAGAGGGATTAAGGTTGATTATTTGGCTATATTACTGAATATTAGCACTGTAGAATTTCCAAATAGGAAAATCATTCATTACTACATTACATTCCAATTTCGTAGCAGATTAAGTTAGAATAACGTGAAAATCACGTCCACTCTGGAATTTCCCATGATTCAGTTATAGTTGTAAATATCTCGTCTCTTGTTATGTAAATAGAATTGGGCACATCCTCATGCAACTTTAATGCCATAATCAGCCGCATATATCACGTATACGCAAACATTAATTCCTAACATTGTTTACACGCAATAACGCATGCGATAGTTACCTGATTTGTCATTGTCCCTTGTAATTTATTGCTGCGCGGGGTGGTTCAATGCTGAGTTATATATTACAGTGGAGCAAGCGGTGACGACAAAATCCTATCCGACACATCACTTTTTCATGTTCGCGGAAAATTTCATTATAAGCCAGTGTGAAGTGATTTATATGTTGGCGAGCAGCGGTTGGAGGAAACAAATTTTCAAATCATACTTTCCCACCTTACATTTTATTGTCTTTATAGAGGAATTCATAGAGGGAAGTCGGTCATAACTTTTGAAGTAATCAAAATACGGGGTGTGTAAATTAACCCGTTTCGGCCGAAAAGCCACTCCCGGTACATCGCTCTTCAGCGCCTCACAACTAATACTATTTACGACAGAAAAATTTAACAGGGACATATTTTTAAAGCTTAAGACGTGCCCTTTCCGATGGTGTCCATGAAATTCCACCAAAAAATATTAATTATGAAAAAAGCAGTTTTTTTTAAACACGATTTTTTTTGCACATTTTATTTAAATCAAGTTTTGAAGGGGGTTTCCGGTCTGCAATGGACCTGGAACCTCACTATACGCTGTAATAAATGTTTGAACTTCAAGTATACGTGGTTTAAAGATCGATTTTTTCCCTTATGCGCTCAAAATGGCGCCTGAACTGCAAAATTTTTTGCGTAAAAATTCAAGAATCTTTTTATTGGAAAATGATGCACTTTACAAAAAAAGTGTCAAGAATAAAAGGTTATTAAAATCACTCAAAGAATGCACTGGAATTTTCAAAATTTTTGAGCAACTTTTTGGATTTTGCAAATAGTCAATTTTTGCAAAACATAAAAAATCACTTAAAAAAATTCTGAAAAAACTATTTATTTATGAACTTTTTGTTCTTGCCAATTTGTGGTAAAAATGCATTGTTTTTGAGAAAAAAAAAATTCAAATTTCGATACTAATTTGATTTTTTAGAATTTTTTTTCTCGAAAACAATGCATGTTTACTATAAATTATTATTAAGAATAGAAAGTTCTTAAAATCAAATAGCAAAAATTGACTATTTGCAAAATCCAAAAAATTGCTCAAAAATTTTTGAAAATTTTTCTAATGAGTTCATTTCATTCATTCATTCATTCATTGAGTGATTTTGAGAACTTTTTTCTTGACAATTTTTTGTAAAAGTGGATCATTTTCCAATAAAAAATTTTGAATTTTTACGCAAAAATTTTGCTGTTCAGGTGTCATTTTAAACGCATAAGGCAAAAAATCGATCTTTAAACCACATATACTTAAAGCTCAAACATTTATTCCACTGGTTAGTGAGGTTCCAGGTGAATTGCAGACCGGAAACCTCTTGAAAATTTGATTTAAAGAAATGTGCAAAAAAATCGTGTTTTTTTTAAACTGCGTTTTTTCATAATTAATAATTTTTTGGAGGACTTTCATGGACACCATCGGAAAGGGCATGTCTTAAACTTCAAAAATATGTCCATGCCAAATTTTTCTGTCGCAAATAGTATTAGTTATGAAGCGCTGAAGAGCGATGTACCGGGAGTGGCGTTTTCGGCCGAAACGGGTAATGAGACTGATTTTTTATTTTTTTTTATTCGAATATAATTTATTACAATTCAGTATTGTCTCCTTCAAAATAACTTCCCTGGGAAGCCACACAGCGCTGGACGCGGTTCTTCCATTCCTCATAGCAGTGCTGGAACTCTTATATTGGAATAGCCTTCAGCTGGACAGTTTGAATGTTTTTTATGGTCCCAAAATAAAGTCCCTTGAGGGATTTTTCAATCTCGGGAAGAAAAAAGTCACAAGGACTCTAATGAGGCGAATCAGGGGGGTTGAGGAGCTACAGGAATGTTGTTACTGGCTAAAAAAATGGTTTACTGAAATGGCTATATTACAAGGCGCATTGTCGTGATGCAATATCCAGTTGTTCTTGATGTTTGGTCTCACACGCATGACCCTTTTTCGAAGTTTTTCAAGAACCTCTCTGTTAAAGTGTTGATTTACTGTTTGTCCTGGAGACACAAACTCTTTGTGGACAATTCCCTGGATATCAAAAAAGCAAATCAGCACACATTTGATTTTCGACTTGCTCATTCTTGCTTGTTTGGGTCTTGTAGAGCTTGAAGTTTGCCATTCCATGGTTTGGCGCTTGGTTTCCGGGTCGTACTCAAACACCCAAGTCTCATCACCAGTAATGACACGTTCGATAAAATGGGGATCATTTTCGGTCGATTCCAAAAAAGTCAAGACACTCTTCTTCTGAGACAAGACACTTCTCTCCTGATGTCCCTTTGTTCCTGCCAAAGGTTTTTTGGAACCGTTTTTGTCCAGATTTTTCGTCTGTCTCTAATTCGTTCTAGTCAAAATCTGATGAAGAGTGGTGTGATTCAAATTTAGCTCTTCCCCGATCATTCTTGCCGTCAAACGACGATCTGAACGCACAAGACGCAGCATTCTATAGACATTTTCATCGGTTCTTGAAGATGAAGGCGTTCCACTGAGTGGTTCATCTTCAATGGACTATCTTCCTTCTAAGAATGCCTTAAACCACCGGAAAACCTAGGCTCTTAAAGAAACACCGTCTTCAGCATCAATGAAACATTGTTTACAGTCAGTTTCTTCATAGTTTCTCTAACAAAAAAATTTTTTTTTCACTTTAAGATTTTATTCCACTTTAAAATAAACCTTGTTATCTATGAATACAACAAACAGGTTTGTCATTTCATTATATGGGGTGGTTGATCGAAAACATTCATTAAAAATATAGGGGCTTGTAGAAATTACTTATGTGAATTTGAACTTAAGCTAATAGGACTATAATAGGACTTCAGCACGTCCGATTAAACCGAAAGTCGACAAAAACTTCCTTATTTTAAATAGAATGGCACCTCTTTTAATCCAGACTTAAATTCTAATGTTATTTTAGATATATTTTCATGAGCTTTTCCTATAGAATCGAAATATGGAATAAAAAAGGTAACATTCCATTTAAAATAAGGAAGTTTATGCCGATTTCCGGTATAACCTGAAGTGCAGCCATCTTCAAAATATTTCCGTCAAGTCCACCATAGGCCTTTTAGTTTAGGTTCGAATTTTCAAAAAAGGGTCATTTCTGCAAGCCCTAATACTTAAACGAATGGTTTCGGTCAATCACCCTGTATAAAACAAAGATATAACGGAATATAAAAAAATAAAGGAAACTTTAGCATGCAGAGGGCAGATACTTGGATGTAGCGTGAAACATAATTGATAGGTGCACGTCGAATACAGTGTAGTATTTCCGTGTCGGGGAAAATGTGACTAGGTTTTTACTTTTATTGAAAATATTGTTTAAAAGAAATATTAAACCTATTTGAAAATAAGTATTTAAAAAACTAATCTAATCCGTTTTTATAACGAAAGAACTTGAATTATTACGGCTTTTTGTTTAAACTCTTGTAGAATGAGAAAATTCTGCGAGTCAAAGAAATTTTCCACCAGCGTATCCTCAAAGAGAAAACTGCAAAAGTTTAATTAGAATTCGATAGATAGAGAGATTACTCGAGGAACTCGTAACAAGGATTTTCTATAATAATACGTTTTTACAACTTACGATTACTAGCCCTCATCTTATGTAGAAACCAGATGGCTCTTTTGGATATAAATCTTTGTCTTGTAGACAGAAAATAAATCTACGATAATAATCACAGGGCGACAAAATTAGGCCGACCCTTTAACCCAGAAACCAGAATGTATTTTTCCGAAGGTTTTTGATGCCTGAATCCGACTCCGAATCTCTCCAAATTGGCCCAAATCTCTCAATTAGCTCTGGTTTCCGATATATCCTCATCTAAAAGTGCGATTTTGGCCTATATTTGAGGTTATGTAGCATCGCAATTTTGTTTTTCTCAAAAAACTATGAAAAGCATCTTAAAGTATATGTCTTGCCCTTTTAAATGACGTCGAGTTTACTCAAATATCTTTTTTTTTCGCTGCGATATCGCATTTTGATATTTTTAAGTTTGTGAATTTCTCTATAATCACAGGCCGACAAGATTTTAACCCAGAAACCAGAATATATTTTTCCAAAGGTTTTTGATGCGCTGAATCCGAATTCGAGGTCCAAATCTCTCAATTGGCTATGGTTTTCGAGATTATGTAGCATTGCATTTTTTTTCTCAAAAAACTACGAAGAGCATCTTAAAGCCTTGCTCTTTTAAATGCCGTTGGGTTTGCTCAAATATCTTTTTTATTTTCGTTGAGATATCGCATTTTTAAAATTTTATGTTTGTGAATTTCTGTGTATTTGAAAACCCATTAAGGACCACGTGTACATCAAACAGTTGATTGGTTTTTTGATTAGGAAACACTGAAAATGTTTGAAATTCAACAGCAGGGCAATGTTTTATTATGTAAAAAAGACTTACTCGTTCAGAATCCTAGGTCAGATTTTCAAAAATTTTCGAGGAAAATTTCAGGTCAATGTTTTCTTAAGTAAAAAGACCTACTCGTTCAGAATCCAAAGTCAGATTTCCAAAATTTTGCGATGGTAGATAACCTCAAATATAGGCCAAAATCGCTTTTTTGCACTTATAGGTTAGGATATCTCGGAAATCAGGGTCAATTGAGAAATTTTGACCTCGGATTCAGCGCATCAAAAACCTTTGGATAAATATATTGTGGTTTCTGGGTTAAAATCTTGTCGTCCTGTGTAACATAAAATTAACCAATTCATAATGTGTAATTATCCGGTTGATTCATTAGTATCGAGCCATTCCTTCGAATGCCTGGAATTTTCTAGACAAGTCTGGAAAGTGGTGGGGTACAAGTTATATAAATTGTGTACTTATGTGTGTCGACATTTTAAATCTCAGGGCAGAACTGTAATGTGCAACGTGAAAATGAGTGAAACTTCAAGTGAAATTCGATATGACTTGTCATATGAATTTCGTTTAGGTCGTAATACAACCGAAATACACCTAAATCTAGTGTAATAACGCCCCTAGTTTAGCAACATGCAAAATATGGTCCGCTTCCATATTCCACTTCATAGTTCGCTTCTATGGTCCATTTCTCATCTGATGAGTTATTTTGATGAGTTATCGTCGACGATAAACCATGATTTGGTAGGCCACCTCAACTGAACCACACGAGACATGGCACGAGACCTCGGCTGTAGCCAGGCCATGAGAATACGTGGATTCGAAACGCTAGGCAAAGTTCAAAAATTGGTTAAGTGGGTACCACATTTAATAAGCGAAGCCGATTGCCAGCATCGGAGTAACCTTCGCAAACAACTTCTCTTCCGCAGTCGTCGTTTCGACTGGATGAACGGTGTTATTACCGGGGATAAAAAGTGAATGCTTTATGTAAATCACAGCCGTAAGCGTTAGTGGGAAGGTGCAGATACTCCAGCACAATTGTGATACCTATATCTGACGTCCACCCGAGAAAAGTGATGTCAGTTTGGTGGGGCTTCGTGACATAAATCACTGGGAACTCTTCGCGGACAATACCACTGTCACCGCCGCTGTCTACTGTGTTCACCTCCGCAATTTGGCCGCCCAGCTCGATCTTCTGCTGCCGTGGCTGGACAAAGTTATACTGCTGAGTTACAAAACAGAGACGCCTATAACTTTTGCAGTTATGTTTTGAAGTCCTGCCCCTTTCATCGTTTTCATCAGACCTTTCCCCCACTGGCTATCGTTTGTTATGTGACCTCAGCAAACATTTAATAAATAAATAATTTGACGATCGTCGCTATCTACAAATAGTCATACACAACTTTTTCGCTCCACAACCGTCTGAGTTCTAGGAACGTAATATCCGTAGTCTACCTACTCGTTGGCGACAATTTATAGAGTCGGATGGCACTTGCATTCTAAATTAAATTTCTCCTATTTATAAAGTACATAATTGTATTTGAACATATCAGCAAGGCTAAATACTGTGGAACATATCAGCAAAGTTAAAAACTTTTGAATCAATCGGATAGATAGATAATTAGAAAACGGTAGTAAGGATAGTAGAGTTTTGAATGTTTGTGATATTTTTATGCCAATTTTAGAAATTTTTCATCTCTAGGCTTTCTTTTTTTCCAAAATGACCCGGTCAGATAAATACTCTGAATTATGAGTCCAAGAACATTGAAAAGTATTTAATATTTTCAGTTATTCTTGGTTTTTTGAAAACATCACAATTTTACTTTTTCAGCGATATCTTTTCTCACAATCGACATACCACCTTCAACTTGGACTTGTTAGATGTAGAATTTCACAAGCTGTGCTCCTATCAGACAAAAAACATACAACTCCTAGCATGAATTTAAGAAAAATTCAAAAAGTGATTGTAGGAATTATTACACTGCTGAAAGGTCTTATTAGTAACAACGGTCATCTAAAACGTCAAAATTTAAAAATTATTACAATATTAACTTCAATTTATGCCTACGAGGTGTGGCTATTGAATAATCGAACTGCTGTAATAACCGAACACTTTTTATTCGTTACCAATCACAATAGCAACTTTTTTGCCTTCAATGTACTGCCCTTAGCGATCTCTGCACCGCTCCATATGACTTTTCCATTGTTGAAATCGGTGCTGAACCTCCGTCGCTTTCGCTTTAACCGCTTCCACACTTTCGAACGTTGTCCCATTCAGTGTCGATTTGACTTTGGGAAATAAAAAAAGTCACAGGAGGCAAGGTCGGGCGAGTATAGTAGATGTTCCAACACAGTAATGCCGTATTTTGCAAAAAACGCCTTCACAGACAATGCAGAATGGGTCAGTACATTGTCTAGGTGAATATTCCATGATTTGGTCTTCCGCAAATGGGGTCTTCGTCTTCTCACACGCTCACGAAGGGCCGTCACAACCTCGATGTAATGATGTTGATTGACAGTCTGACCCTCAGGGACCCAATGAACGTAAACAATTCCTCGAATGTCAAAAAAACGATCATCATCGCTTTGAATTTGGATTTGCTCATCCTGACTTTTTTTTGCCTTGACGAGTTCTGGCTCTTCTAATGCATGGATTGGAGCTTTGTTTCGAGGTCGTAAGTAAAAAACCACGATTCATCACAAGTAATCACCGTGTCTAACAAGCCTGGATCAGTGCCGATGTTGTTTAGAATGTCAGCGCAAATATTCATTCTAGATTCCTTTTGGTCGGGAGTGAGTTTTGGCACCATTTTTACGCAAACTTTGCGCATGTTGAACGATTCATGCAAAATCTGGCGAACACATTTTTTATCGATTACTGTTATTTCAGCAAGCCCTTGGATGCTTAGACGACGATCTTCGCGGATTAATTTAACGATTTTTTCAATGTTTTCGTCCATTTTTGACATTGAGGGCCGTCCGGGGTGCGGATCGTCTTCGGTCGTTTCACGTCCCTTTTTAAACCGTTTGAACCATCCACAGACTTGTGTGCGGGATAAACATTCATTCCCGTACACTTCTTTCAACATTGCATAAGCTTCTGTAACACTTTTCCCCAGTTTAACAAGAAACTTGAGATTAACCCGTTGCTCCGTCTGAACACTTTTTCGACACGTCACTGGTGCGTAGACTAATTCAAACGACTGCTACACTCAAACTGAGCGACCCACTGACTTGTCCAGCGAGCTCAGGGTGGGGAAAATTTCACCAGACACAGTTCTGTTCAAACTTGTCGCGACACGCTCGCAGCGCAGCATAAATTCGGTTATTTAATAGCCACACCTCGTATACTAAAAAAGGAGAGGCATTTTTTTTATCGCTGCTTCGTCAGTTCTCACTTCGCCTGTATGTCTGTGCGCGCATTATTTTTTATAATACTGACACGTATGTTTTTGATATCCTGTATAATAAGACGAAAGTTTTTATGTTTAGCGCCCTCCGAGAGCCACGTGCGACGAGTCAGCAGTAAAAGGAGAGTGCAAATGTCAAAGGTGCCCATAAAAAGGGGCAGTAAAAAGCAGGATCCGCTATCTTGGGGATACATATCAACTAAATATATACCACTTTTTGCTCGTACCCGTACACGTTAAAGAAATATATGGGAAAACTACCGTATTCCTTAGGTTTTCTTTTTATTGCGAGACAGGAGAGTTACACGAAAACTCCACTGTCTGGGTAATACATTCAAAGTTTACATAGAGAGGAGATTAAAGTTGTTGATAATTAAACATAAACATTATTATCAACATTGTTGATAAACATTAAACTAGTTTAAACGATTTATTGATACCTACGTATATAAAGAAAACATTGAGAGTAAATCTAAATCCGATTTTCCGAATATTGTCAAGTTTATCTGTAACACTGCCTTATTTTTCCCAGATATTTAGTAAATTAGTGTGAGTTTGTAAATAGCACCGTAATGTTTGTAAATACGAAGTATATAGATTAAGAAAGGAGATTGGCAATATAGCGCCCGATCTAGCAACACTGCGGAGACGGGACTTGGAAGGGCAGGAGGTTAACATGTAGTGCAATTTCATTACACTTTTTAATTTGTTAGTCATTTGTTTGTTTTTTTGTGAGTGTTTTCGTAAACAGGTTTTTATAGTGCGTTTTAAAAATGAGTGACATTAATTTTGACCAACGTGTGTTTTCACCGGTCGTAATCAGGTTTTGCTTCAGACTTGGACACAGCGCAATGGATACTTTTGCAAAACTTCAATACGCCTATGGAGACAGTGTTTTTTCAAGAGCCCGAGTTTTTAGGTGGTTTAAGGCATTTTCAGAAGGAAGAGAATTGTTTGAAGATGAACCACGTAGAGGAAGGCCTTCATCTTAAGAACCGATGAAAATGTTGATAGAATACGGGATGTTGTGCGTTCAGATCGTTGGTTGACGACAAGCATGATCGGGGAAGAGTTAAATTTGAATCACACCACTGTTCATCATATTTTGTCTAACGAATTGGGGACGAGAAATATCTGCGCAAAAATGGTTCCAAAAAAACTTTTCGTAGGGATAAAAGGACATCAGGAGAGAAAGCTGTCTTGACTTTTTTGAGTCGATTGAAAATGATCCCCATTTTATGGAATGTGTCATTACTGGTGCTGAGACATGGGTGTTTGAGTACAACTCGGAAGCCAAGCACCAAAGCATGGAATGGCACATTTCAAGCTCTCCAAGACCCAAAAAAGTAAGAATGCGCAAGTCGAAAATTAAATGCATGCTGATTTGCTTTTTTGATAGCCGAGGAATTATAAACAAAGAGTTTGTACCTCCAGGCCAAACAGTAAATCAACACATTTACAGTGAGATTCTTGAAAAACTTCAAAAAGGGTCATGCGTGTGAGACTAAACATCAAGAACAACTTGATCTTGTCACAACCGTGTCACACAGCCATTTCAGTAAACGGATTTTTAGCAAGTAAAAACATTACTGTGGCTCCTCAGTCTCCATATTCGCCTGACTTGAGTTCTTGTGACTTTTTTTCTTCCCGAGATTGAAAAATCTCGAAACATTCAATATACTAAATGAAAATATACTGAAGCAATTTTATGAATATTGTGAAATTTTTTTTGAAAGATGTACTTTCATGTAACAAAGAAATCATTAAGTTTTCAATAAAAAACAAACAACAGGTAAACTATTCAGTAGTTGTTATGATTTGCACCGTCGAGATTATGCATATTGTATATGAACCTGAAGATAGGTGAGATTGTCTGGGGTGTGGGGTAAATGACCCAGTCTGGCACCGATTGTATTCCAGCCCTCTTCCACTGATGAGAGATTGGGGTAACGTGCAGACCATAGAAGCACATGTATATTACATCAACTATGTAACTGACTGCATTCAGTTTGTCCCAAAGGAAAACTGAAGGTGGCCTACTTACCAAAACATATTGCACCCCACGTGTAAGAACATTTGGCGTTCAACAGCTAATTGTAAATTCCTCTGTTCCCAACGGAAACCTCTCACCCTTCTGCGTCCATCATGAACCTACAAACAGATTCGGGAGCCGTCGTCGGCGAGTCTGTCTCTTACCTCCAACATTCTCAGATGACGTTCATCATGATATGTAGTCCTTCTAGGACGTCCTAATCCTTCGTGACGCCCATGAACATCATCTTCAGACCACCTGGTCCAACAGATGTCGTTACGATCTATGCGGTTGATAATTAATAAGACAAAATCCGGCTCTCTTATTCCAAAATTCTCTTATTCCAACAATCCAGCCATGTTCAAAATCACTCGATAGTAATTTTGAATTCTAGTCACCGTAAGTAATGTTCACTATAGAAATGTAAAAGCAGGACTGACACGAACTTATTTAAGTTCAGCAAAATCTGATTCAAAACAACTTTTTTATATGAAAATCACAAGAGATTGTTGCCGAGATAACATTGAATTTTTTTGTTGAAACTAATAATTTCTTTGTTACATTAATATACATCTAATGAGAAAATTTCAAATAAAATGCTTAACTGATACTGGGTGTTACGGTTTGTATTTAAATCAGTATTATGGTAAACAAAGTAATGCAGGAAAACAGCATATCTACATAACAGTTGAAAATAAAAATTCAATGGACGTATCACAAATTCCGTTCATTAACTGAATTATAGAACTTTTGATATCTCACAGAACTTTTTTGTTATTTATTTACCACGTGTAGGTATTGAAAAATTAAAATACTTTAACAAATTAATAGGATAATGATATCATCAACCTACATTGAAATAGCCATTGAGAATTGATTGGAGAAATACTTGAAGAATATGGTTGCATTGCATTCATTCAACAGCTGCACCAGTTCACAGCTGATTGCTTAACATATTTTGTAAGATTATTGTTATTAGTATTGTCTTGTATTAAAAAAAATATGTTTGTTTCGTTGTGTGACTTTTCGTTCTACTTGTTAATTTCCATGAGCTTTTTTAAGCTCATTGAAATTAACTCTCATTTTATGTATCATATTTTGACGATACATAAAATTTACTAACACATTTGTATACTTTTGTAAATGTTTTTCTTATATTTATAATAAATCGTGTAAGTAGGTGTCAAAATATAAACGAAAACATTGTACCTACATATGTACTTATGTAGTTGGGACTATTATTAAAGTATACAGTTTGTGTAAGGTCGACATTGGCCGGTTGTAAAAAAGGACAAATTCTACACTTCTCCTTCTAACGACTAACGTAGTGCGGTGAGAGGGTCAGTCTTGTTCCCTCACTACCTTCGATGCGTATGCGATATGCATGATAAATATGCATTTTAACATTTCCATTCCATTTAAATCTTCATTTTTACATTTATGGAAAAACTATTAAAGTGTTGATTTGACACTGATTAAAATGTGTAAGTAATGCACTTCAATAAGTAATAATAATTATTTATTGCATATATGAATATCTACTAAATACCTCTAAAATAAAGTTACTAGGTGTTTAAAGTTTTTACGTAATATGTCTAAACCTTATAGTTGCTACTATAACTTGTTTCTCCTAGTTGTGTTCTTATCTTACTTGAATTCGGATGACTTCGAATTTTCTGATCCATTTTCCCGGCTTAATCCAGACATATGTGACACGCTGAGTTCTAATCTAATCTAAAGCAAGGTCCATTGGCTGTACATCTAGCTCTACTGACCGAGAGATCCCAGTAACTAGGGCAGTAGCAAATTCCGTTTCAGTTTGTATATATCAATCGATCTCCTGAAGGTATCCTGAAGTTAATTAAA
This sequence comes from Aromia moschata, assembly GCA_029963805.1. Taxonomy (NCBI): domain Eukaryota; kingdom Metazoa; phylum Arthropoda; class Insecta; order Coleoptera; family Cerambycidae; genus Aromia; species Aromia moschata. The sequence goes on along the minus strand of JAPWTK010000281.1, from coordinate 273,487 downwards.
GGATGCATATTAAAATTGGAAGAGATTAAATGTTAGGTTACGTCATATTTATTACATTTTATTTCTCAGATTTTGTGTACATATCGTAAGATAAAAAAAAATCCTGAAAGTCCTATGCCGTGGAATAGATCCCACATGTTTTGAATTATTACTTTTAGAACTGTCTACATAATTAAAAAAAAACATATACGACAAAGAACCTAAAAATTAAAAATTTAAACTAAATAGCGTGCCCACTTTCTACTTTCAAACATCTTCTTCTTTTTTTCAAAGAATCCAAACGTTGGTGAGTACTTGGGGGAGTTATTAGTCTCCTGAATTCTAGCCCGTAGTAGGTCTTCTAAATTTTCTCAGGGGGTTTTGAAAACCGAATTTTTAATATATGGCCATAAAAAAATTGTACACCATTATCTTGCAGTGTGAGTCGCATCATGGATCATAGTGGCCACCTATTTGTCATATTACAACCAAAGATTCTTCCAAGATTCTTATTTCTTCCTCTCCTCTAAAATAAAGTTACTAGGTGTTTAAAGTTTTTACGTAATATGTCTAAACCTTATAGTTGCTACTATAACTTGTTTCTCCTAGTTGTGTTCTTATCTTACTTGAATTCGGATGACTTCGAATTTTCTGATCCATTTTCCCGGCTTAATCCAGACATATGTGTAATATTTGTCATATTACAACCAAAGATTCTTCCAAGATTCTTATTTCTTCCAAAAAAAATTAAATTATCAAAAGTTATATAATTTTTTTTTTTAGTTATGAATGATGCTGGCAGAAACGAGTCGGGCCACAAAGGCGTACGCATCATAAGTGTAACTGATACCCTTTTGCACGTTTGCCATATTTTACTATGAAATTATATCACCCTCTTCGATGTAATTCATACAGTCAGTGGAGGAAATACAACGGCATCAGCTGACATAGGACTACTGCAATAAAATTAAATTTGTTGCAAAGTTGCCTATGTTTCGAGTCGAAATAAGCCAACCTTAGTCATGAATATACCGGGTTTTTCAGCACAGCACACCTACAGATTCGATATCGCAAAAATTATGGAATTCTAGAAAATTATGAAAAACTTGAAAATTTAAAGGTAAGTTTGATTTTCTAGTCAATAAAAATCTGATTTTATTCAAGAGAATCAAGAGCATTTCAATGAAAACTGGCCGTTTTTGATTTTTTTTAATATGGTGAGAAAATGGCGCTTACACATAGATATTTCAACAAATAGCTCAATCACCAGTATTTAGACATTTGTTCATGAATAATTTTACTTCCAAATATTAGCGAGATTTACGTTTTATGACCCGCTGAACCCAAATTTCGGGGTCCCAAAGTCTGAAAGTGATCGAAAAATGAGTAACGACCATGTTTTGTCATTTTTTCAACATGTTCTCTTCGAAAGAGGGTTTTTAAATTAACTAACCTCGTGATTTCGATTTCTCGAGTCCAAAATTTAAAAATCTTAGGATCCTTGAGATAGGGCCAATATTTGGCCATCTTTTGACCATAATTTTCAGTTAAAAAGGATTTTCTTGTCTTATAGTAACTATTTTTATGCTTATCGACATGGTGATTTAGATTTTTTTGTTCCTTTCATGCAATAATTAATGTACTTTCATAAAACTTTTAAACCGTTCCAAACCTAACAAAATTAAACTTAACATAATTTAAGACGTTTAGTCCGAACCTAACAAAATTAAACCTTACATAGCATAAAAACACAACAACTTTTAACCAAATATTTCTAAGGCATTTAGTTAAAAACTTAATTAAACAAAGTTAATTGCATGAAAGAACCAAAAAATCGAAATGATGATTAAACATAAAAATAGTTTCTCTGAAACAAAAACTCCTTTTAGACTGAAAATTATAGTAAAAAAATGCCAAAATTGCCAAAAAAAATGGTCAAATATTGGCCCTATCTCATTATCCTTTGATTTTTCAATCTTAAGAACCAAACAAATCGGATTTGCCATTTCGATAAACATAAAAATAGTAACTGTGAGACAAGAAATCCTTTTTAACTGAAAATTATCGTCAAAAAATGATATAAATATTGACCCTATCTTATGATCCTACGATTTTTTAAATTCTGAACTCCAAAAATCGAATTCAGCTTACCGAAAAACATTAGGTTAGTTAAGTTAGTCAAAAAACCCTTTTCCGAGGGAAATGTGTTAAAAAAATATACAAAAAAATGTTCAAAATGACCGTTACTTATTTTCCCACCACTTTCAGGATTTGAGAACATGAAATTTGGATTCAACGAATCATAAAGCCTAAAGCTCGCTAATATTTGCAAGTAAAATGCTTCATAGATAGGGGTCTACATGCTGGAGATTGAGCCATCTGTTCAAATATTTATGTGTAGGCGCCATTTTGTGCTCACCATATTGAATTAAAAAAAAACTCGGATATAGCCAGTTTTCATTCAAAAACATACTAAAATTTTGAGACCTTAAAAACGTTTTTCCGCAGCGTTTTTTTGGGCAAACCACTATCCCGGTTGACACAAAATGTGTCTAATATACTTTTACGAAGATGTTTACCACTTTTTACCTCCTCTACTCCTAAGCAAGCACATTTGTTTCTATAGCTGCATATCCTAGTCTGAATTATTAGGTGAAACTAAACAAAATTAAATTCTGAAAACCAATTTCCGTACTAGCTTCTTCGTATACGTTTTGCATTACATCTGCAGCGAATACTCATTTGAGTTAAGCATGTTGGTAATAAAACTCGCATTGAATTAGTTTGTTCTGCAGGAAACTACATATCCGTATTATGCTAAATCCTCCTCACACGTACATTCTAAGGCATACGACTTAAATGCTACCGTTGCGGCAAATTCCAATTCACTCTAAAGTTCTATGCAGTTTACATGGAACGGTAAATTTGATGAAGACGACTTTTTTTGTAATGCTTGTTTAATATGCTAAATTTTGTTCTTGACACTATTAGAGCTTATGTTCTACTGGCCGTAGGGTGCAGTTCTCAAGGTCAAGTCTAAATTTATGTATCTAACATAAACCCTTGTTCATAAAATGTGACACATTGAAAATAAGATGATATCTATCTGTTTCCACCTTATTTTCTACTGACTCTTGTACTGAAATTGTAAATGAAGTCAATTTAGCCAATATATTATTAACAACAGTACTACTGACTAGAACATAACCAAACTAAATTTAATCTCTAAATCAGAGGTCCCCAAACTATTTTGTCTCGTAGACCACTTGCCATGTTTTTCGGTTTTGTGTAGACCCTCGCTTAGCTAATATTGCATTTTTGAAAATTCATCAACTTCAAACGTGTTTTGACTGATTTATAATTGTAGTGACGCGTAGAGTGAAGAAACAATAAAAACACACTTTAATTTTTATACATTTATTAATGAAACTTAAATTAGAACGAACCAAAATAAAATTAAGTACCTATGTATTACATTAAAAGTAAAAATATACGCTTTTAAGTGGCAGGGATGAACTTGGTGCTTTGATAATAAATTTTCAATATTTGGTATCAATTGAGTGAGGTTTAATCTTAAATCTCCTCGGTTAATGATGTCCAGTTTGTTTGTTGTTTTTTTTTGTTAGAAGATTGGCAACCGCGATTAAACCTTTTTCCACTAGATATGAAGACGGAAAAGCAATTAAAAACTTTCTCGTGATATTCCATAATACGGGATAAATAACAGGTATATCTTTTTGAAGCCAGAATAGTTGATATCCGTTTCTAAACTGTACCTTAAATTCTCCGTTAGTGTTTATCCCGATCAGTTCCTCTTGTAATATGACATCCGTTTCTTCTACCATATGGATTGATTATCCACTGTGGTATTACCATATTCAAAACATCCTCAAATCTTATTTTAAAATCTGCATAGATGGCATTTAAATGTTGAACGTAAGTTAAAACGTCATCTTCCTGGCAGTTTGTTTGTGACAAATTGGGAAACTGAGAAAATTCGCCCTGTCCATGATTTGCTTACTTTAATTCTAGCAAGAAATGCTGAAATGATGTACTTTGTTTTGATCTTTAGACTGTCAGCTTATAACTACAAGTTAACCTCATTAAAGTTACTGGATAAATCTGTTAAATAGGTAATGTCTGGTTTGCACCTGATTAAACATTGTTTTAAAATTGAATTTTTAGCATCCAAAAACTCCAAAACAGTGTCAAAAAGAGCAAAAACCCTTGTCAAACATTTTTTCCAACCCTTTCGAAAGCCAGCGTACTTCAGTGTGAAGGAGCAAGTGATGAAAGTTCTCGTCATTCTCTTCACACAACTGAGCAAATAATCACGTATTCAACGCATTGGATTAAATCAGTATATGTCCTTGAAGCTGTTAAATGCCCTCCTATCCAGTTTTTGCCTCATCCAGTACCCCAACCACGTTAACTACATTTTTTTTCTTTAACATCCGTTGTCTAATCAATACTAAGCCATATAGGTTTATCGTGCAATTTCGAGACGATATTTATTTATGTCCTCACGCAGTGGTGCTATATATAATCGTCTAATTGTTGTTTTTGCATGGAGACTAACTTCGCCGTACTTTCCACTCACAGCGTTCTGAATAAATTGTCTGACCTCGGGTTGAGCTAATTTGACGAATGGAATATTACACGCTGCCATCATTTTGACTAGATGCAAGTTAAATTGTCTTTGTTTGTTTCGCGAACTCACACCACCACTTACACAAGCTTTATATTTGTTTGTAGATTGTAGACTGTACATTGTCACACACAGTAAAACGAAGTTAAAATTATTTATCCAATGCTCCACCGTAACATTCGACGGACGCCGTCCCGACATTTTTACAAACTTATTCGACGTTTCGTGCACACCAATGATGCATCGACCAGCTCAGCTTAATTAATACTAAGAATAAGTGTAAATTACATTCACGTTCGCGACTCGTTCTTTGGAACGTGCCATAACTTGGTTAGAGTGGGGCGCACAACACAGCAGATGTATTATTTTCCGGAATATAATGCCGTTATTTGAACTACGATTGTACTACGTACATACATGTATACAGTAAGCGGCAGCCTAATGCGTACATATGTGGATATTAATGATACATTTTTATGTCATAGTTAGGCGAATTTATTACTAGCGGCTAGCCAGCACCAGGTCACGGGCGATCCGACCAATCAAACCGAAAAAGAAAAACGCGCATGCTTCTAGACAATTTTACTGCTGAGAAATAAAACTGTAAATCCTGTAATCAATTTTCATTAAATAAGATAGTTACCGGCTAGACGCTAGTACTTGTCGTTTGGTTAATTTATATTTTATATTAGTATGCGAATAGTTGTTCGAAGGAGATATGCTGGCGTATGTGTTTTACCTTACACACATACGTAAAATCATTGGCATATGCCAATATTGATTGATGGTACGCACTTTTCTAATCAGGCACTAGACCAGAATAAAATATAAAATGGTATTTCTAATTTTAACTCAAACAGCCCTACCGACAAACCAGATGCCTTTCATACGCCTGCGCTAGCGATTGGATTGCGATTGGTTCTCACCTCATGTTTACATCTACTGAACAAAGAAGTTAAATTATCAATTGCCCTTCATTCGGCTATGTACGCATTAGGGTGCCGCTTACTGTATATAGGAGTTGACGATGTACTTTATTAATGTGGCACATATCGTCACCCCGAAACAAAAGTGGCATAACTCAAAACATACGTTGTTTGAGCTACATATTTAAAAAGATTGCAAATACCTTAGAGTTTTCATTAGAAAAGTGGCATAACTTAAACGCTTTAAGTTTGAAGTCAAAGTGCAGATTTGCTCCACAAAAAACTGGGATTGTGAAACTGAAATGATGTCACAACTCCAGTTGAGATGTGTCTATTATTTCAAAATCTGAGGATGGTAATAACCAACAACATCATTTGGTAATGGGTAATTTTTAATTGTAATTTACTGAAAAAGGCATTTTTTATAAAGTAACTTATGTCACTTTTCTTCCGGGGTGACGATATAACAATATTTCAGTCGCATTAAGACCGATCCTGGAATATATTATTAGCCTACGTCATGCCAACAGTAATCCGTAAATGGGCTGTAACACGTTAATTAAGCTGTTCATAATACTGAATAGCGAAAATAAACAAAAAAAAAAAGTTCACCGTGTATAGCAAACACATTCTTGCCACGGAGAGTATGATACCAATAATGCCACGCTGAATAAAATTTTATTTACGACACATAATTACGGATTTTGAGGTTACTGCTCGGTCGGTGAAATAAAATCAGCGCGTGTACATCAAACTAAAAGGACAACGAGTAATTTCATTATTTATTACAATACGGTATAATTTACATTTCACGATCAATAATTAGCTTTGCTGAAAAACTCTTTCAGCGAATAAAACAAACGCTCAATTACCGTTTATTGTATCTATTTCCATGGACAATGAGTATTTTGATGAGCAACAATGTAACTAACCTGTAATTCAACAAAATAATACATTCAAATGTGACCGCATGCATAATTTATCATACAGGGTATCAACCAGTACATATACAATACCCACATAAAATTAGTAATATAGTAACTCAGTACATAATTTGTTATTATAAGTAGATACGTAGCTTTATTTTAATTAGAATAATATCTCGATAAATTCTGCTCTCTGCCAATTATTACTGTATTTTATTTGCACTGCTGTTCTAAACCAGTTGCATCAGATAGTTGCCTGTTTTATTTATAACTGATCTAAAATCATAATTGCCAAGTCGGTTCCTTCCTTACCGTTGCTCTGCCGTCGATAAAAGGTTCACATATAATCTAGTTTAGTTTAAAAGCAGAAGATTAAGATAACGTGGCAAACGTGTTTTGTTTTAGAAATTCGTACCCAGTTATACTTTGAGACGTGAAGTTTGTCCACCTCGCGAAACGTAGTAAAGGGTGGATGACAGGCAACGACATACCATTCGGATAAAACCAGGATGCGCTCTGTTTACTCTGAACAGTACATACAATGCCCCTTTGCAGTACCAAACTTATTCTAACAGCATTTTTATAGTAAAAAAGCAATAAATAGTAGTTAATTACATTTTTAAACTGGTTACATTTATGGCTATGTTCATATGCCAAGATGGAGAACTGAAAGTTAGACAACTTGGACCAAAAAAATACAGGGTGTTCCATTGGAACTAAACAAATTACCTCGATTAGAAATTAGAATATAAACCAAAGATAGAATACCAAAAATGAATAGGATATAAGAATAAGCTAATTAACAACAGCTGTTGTATTATGGGTTGGACTCCATCCAGCTGCTATGACGTTACATAAATTATTATTCAAAAATTGAAAAAAAATTTCATCAGTTTTATTAATTTCATCTGGACAATTAAAAGTGTAAAACTTGTATTTCCTTTTTTTGCCCGATTGACTTATTTTTAGTTCCAAGGCAAATATTGATCTGCTTATGTATTTTTAATTATCTAAAAGTTTAGCACCCAATGAAAAAACACTCGGCAGATATTTGTCGCTCAAATCTAGTATGTGTGTAATTTGATGGATGATAAACGGGTCATACTGTATACGTAATATATATATTTTTAATTATAAAATAAAACATTTCTGGACTGGAAAAAAGAACATGTGTATCTCTTAAACATCCTTAGATTCCCCTAAATATTTTAGCTATATATATCTTTAGATAACAAGTTGGTTAAATAGGGGAAGGTATTAGGTTATTCTTAGGTATTAGGTAATATCTTTATTGAAAACTCAACTATTTGTTGAAAAATACAAATACAAAAATATAAAATTACGCCGTCCACGAATTCACGAATTTGAATAATCACAATTCACAAAAATCACGAATTTTAATAATCTGTGTTGACCACAATTCCACAGACGTAAGTCGTAGACAGGTGCGAATGTGCACAAATTCGAATTTTAGATATCGCTCACTCGGCAGCTGTAGCACAAATAAGTATGTCAACAACGGCACGGAATGGGGGGTTGGGGAGACATAGTTGTCATAGTAGGGGCAGCCCTTGTAGACGCTTGACTGAGAAATGCCAGCTAGTTGAAAATTTTTCTGGTGCGAATTAGCACCAGTGTGCGGTTTAAGGGCTAAGATCCTTTCACTGCCATTATAATATGTCGGTTGTAATTTGTTTCCGAGTAAGTGCCACTTAGAATTTTTTATGTGGTTAAATAGTACTCAAAATTTGCTTTTCAGTTGTATATCACAATAGGTACTAGAAAATAATTTTCTAGTATTTCCTTTTTGGAATTTATTTCTTTTCCTTACCTTTTTTGGAATAATCTCGAAAAGGATTACCGATAAATCAAATTTGAAAGAAAAGTCGAAGAGGTAATAAAATCATAAAATCATCTAAAAATTACCCCATTAACCATCTTTCTATCTCCAGCAGTAACCGAGATACCAATGAATTTGGGACAGACTGGACATGCTCGCTTTATCAAATTGTACCTACTTAGCGGACACAAACTTATGCAACTTTTTAAACACAGAAGACGACTCTTTAACGGCTGGAAGTGATTGTAATCAAGGAGATAAAGCTCGCTGCATATTAAATCCCTCTTGCCTATTTTAAATTACAAACCTCCCTCAAATAGTCCAGTAGGCAGAGACTTTTATATGTTCTTGAAACATATAGGGCTAGTTTTGACGGTCTCCTATGTATTTTTTTGCGTAGAACACAATGCGCGGGGTCTGTAGAGCTGAAACCGTCCGCAAAATTTTCTAATTAACGATTAAATTAACATTTTCGCTTATATTTCCGTTCCTTGGCATATTTTATATAGCATATGCATTTAAGAAGTTGTAGCTTATTGAATTTCCAAAATTGTAAGTCCAAACCGAAGTCTCCAAGTGCTATTGTTAACTTGCAAATGACTGCTGAAGTTGAAAAAGTGCTTTTTGCACTATTTTTTTTACTTCGAAATTAAGGCTCATGAAATTGGATCTCATCTCGGAGGGACTGCTATTTGTAGTATGAAGTTACAGAAAAAAATCAGCTCGATACGTTAATAACTTTTCGAGTAATTAACGATCGAATTTTTTTGCAAGCCTTAATTAACAATGACACCATTTCTTTGTTTATTGTACGATATTGACCGGTTTGGGCTAGAAAAATCATAAATCTCTTCAAGCTTCTTGTCGCCCATTTTTTTTAAAGACGCGTCTCGAAGCGTACTTTCAAGATATTATAGTCAGAATTCCGAGAATTTCCAAGCGGCAACGTTAAAACAATATATACGTCGCGTCAAAAAAAGGTAGTCGCGTAGAAAACGTTATAAAACTGGCCCAAATTAATATTTTTCAAAATCTCAAAAAAGTCGATTTTTCTAGCCCAACCAGGTCAACATCGTACAATAAACAAAGAAATGGCGGCATTGTTAATTAAGGCTTGCAAAAAAATTTCGCCCTATTTTCGAAGTAAAAAAATAGTGAAAAAAAAAACACTTTTTCAACTTCAGCAGTTATTTGCAAGTTAAAAATAGCACATGCAGACATCGGGTTGGGCTTAAAATTTTGGAAATTCAATGGGCTACAACTTCTTATATGCATATGCTATATAAAATATGCCATGGAACGGAGATATAAGCGAAAATGTAAAAAAAATACTTTTTTTTTCACAAATTGTTAATCTAAAAAAATTAGCGGACGGTTTCAGTTCTACGGACCCCGCGCATTGTGTTCTACCCAAAAAATACATAGAGAACCGTCAAAACTAGCCCTATATGTTTCAAGAACACTTTTGAATGATTGTACCTCCCTGCCTACTGGACTAAAACTCAACAATATTAAAATTCTATCAGCCTCCAACTACTTTTAGCCGGCGGGAGTTCATGTAGCGGTGACATAGTTTCGCCAACTTAGTTTATCCGCGGAAAACGTGGAGCGCAGAATTCGAATCATGCGAGGAACTCCCGCAAGTTTCTAAGACGGTTCGCCGAGGAAGGACGGGAAAGGGAGACGAGACTCGGATAAGGCTCGAGGAGAGACTGTCGTCCGCGTTCGGTCTTAACTGCCGCTATCTCTCCTTGCATCTGGCGGGCCCCCGCTTATCTGAACAATGCCAGTTAATTACCTAACTTGGCTACCTGGCAGCTCGACGTGACCGCCGCTGTGTTTGCCCAAGTGGATGTCCCTCGATTCGCGGCACAGTAAAGTTGCGGAGCAGTCGCACGGTGTCTACGACCGTGTTGCCGTTAGGCCAGCGGCACACATTTAATATGTACAGGGTTAATTTATTACATTGGACCACAAAAGTGTTTCCAATGCGCGGAAGTAGAGACATGGTCTATTAGGTTGTGTAAGAAAACCCGTAGCTATGTCTGCGTGTTTTACTGCGATAAACATCCCAAAATTAATCTTTTACCAATACATCAAAAGCGATATCAGTGAATAATATAATCAATGGCCATAAGAGTCAAATACATCGTCACTCACCTAAACAACTCGAGAAGTGATCTCTTGTGAATGCGCTTATTAACACCTATGAAAAATAACCACAATAAGTGTCCAGCTCGCATTTTTGGATGTGTTTGCTTAATTTGTAGGAATTACGAATAATAACATGTCCCTATTATCCCCTACTTTTATAGCGTGGTGCCTGGACATATGTCTCAACATCTTCCAACTTTTCAACAACACAACAACAACTTTGACTATGAGATTCTATTCTCTCTATCTAGTCACAATCCCCACAGCAACAACTAGTCACTGCTTTGTCTCTGCCTGGCTCAAACCCATCGCAGCCCAGGAGGTTGCAGTCAAGGCCGATATCGACTCCAGCGCCCATATCCCCGCAGCACACCATCCCAGGGGTTAAACATTATGCACCCGTGCCGCCGTTGGCTCAAACACAGCAACCAACCATGCACGACCCGACAATGCAGCCCTTTTCACTACGAGACACATGCTCCAGTACCACAAAGCTCGTGGCCTTTTATTACAAACAATATTTACTTGTTTACTGATTCACTCTGTAAGTTCTTGTTTACTTTTCTTTAGATTGCTTTAACTGATTACTGACATGAATCTAAGCTAGCTACGTTTACGAGAAGACACTTAGTGAGGAAACTCACCTGTAATTAACAACAAAACACAAGCACATTCACAATAACCTTTCCACACTTCGACTAAGACCGAAAATGACCCAACTGTAAAAATGCTAGATCGTATTCTCTTTGTGTTCGGCGTCATGACGCATTTTTTGGGGAGCTTTCAAGGCTCATTTATTAATAATAGAACAAAGTTCAAGCAATGATGTATTTCCCATTTTGATCGATGGTCTTTTTCCACCTTTCTGGGAGCTGCATGATTCCACGCTCGTAGAAGGACCGCTCTTTTCCAGTGAAAAACTGGGTGAGATGTTCTTTCGATGGCCTCATCAGAATCAAACGATCTACCATTCAAGTCCTTCTGCAAGGAACGAGACAAATAGTAATTTGATGGGGCAAAGTTCGGTGAGTAAGAAGGATGAGGCAACACTTCCCATTCAGGCTGCAGAAACTTTTTGGAGAGTCACCAAACTTGTATGGGGTCTCTCGTTGTCGTGGAGGAACACTACGCCTTTGCGATAAATGAGTTCTGGCCACTTATCTGCAAGAGATGTATTCAAATCATCCATTTGGTGACAGTACACATCGGAATCCATCGACTGTTTCCACAGCAGGAGCTTGATAAACACCACGCCCTTATAATTCCAACATATTGCGCCATGGCAAATAATAATAATAGCCACTCCTTCCCGCACAGGTCCCTGAGATGACCTAAGGGGTTACTCTTTGGAGTAATTATAGGGTGAGTATTATTAGTATATTATTATTATTATTATATTGAGAGCATAACTTTCTTCTGGTGAAGATCAGCTTTGGATTGTGTTCGCTCGCTCATTTCCACTGCACCACGATCGCTTACGTCGAATATTGTTGTAAATAATCCATTTTTCCTCGCCTGTTACCAGGCGCTTCAAAAACGGATCGGTTTTATTGTGGGTATTGGCGATATTGGTGCGATTGGTTAGATGATTTTTTTGAGTTCATGAGGAACCCATGTATCGAGCTTACTGATGAATCCCAGCTTTCGTAGATGGTCGTGATCGGTGGAATGATGAAGGTTTAGTGTCACGAATGGTCGAATGTGGGTTTGCTTCGATCAGTGCCTTTATTTGGTCGTCATCAGCCTCCATGGGCCTTCCGGAGCGAGGAGCATCAGTGACGTCAAAGTCACCAACATGGAATTTGGTGAACCATCTCTGACACTGACGCTCTTATAGGGCATTGTGACTGTAAACTTTACGCAATTTTTCACAGGCCTGCCTTGCGTTCTTCCCTTTGCCGAAATAAAAAAGCGTCATATACCGAAAATCCACAGTTTGCAATCTTCCATTTTCAATTTGATGTAAAAACCAAACGACGCGACCAAATCGATTACTTTATTTTCTTAAATGAAGGTTGAACTGTTAGCTGTTAAATGGTATACCACTCGATCCGATCGTGATGACATTTCTCATGTAAAAATACATGTAATGCCATCTATTGCAAACACATGTCTTGACTTTTCCGGCAACCTAATACTTCATGTTTTTGGGGTCACTGAACACGCATAAATCAGACCTCGCTTTTCTTCGTTTAGCGCTAGTTTTTTTCTAACCTCAAAAAACACATTTTACACGGTTACAGCTTGATTACCAGGCATTCCCCTTCTACGGTTTTTAACGCGCTTAATCTAAATCTGAGGTCAGGATGCATTTACGACTATCAGTTTTCCCCTAGGTACAAAAAGAGGTGTCCATAACCAGAGGTTTTACTGTGTGTTCAACTCAGCAATATCTTAAACATATCAGTTTCCGAACACCAAGACAAACACAGACCAAAGAAATCTGTGCTATCAATTGTTTCAGCAATAGGAAGGAGCCCTCACCTGCAATCTTTCAAAATGGTTATAGAACCAGATCGAAACTTGCCTCTCTCCCTACCTACTTTTTTCAGTACCAATAAAATGGGGGAATATACCTTTGTGAGGGCAAAATCAATGGCCATTTTTGACGCTTTATAAAAACAAAGGCAAATCGATATATTCAAATTCGGTTTTTGGCACATAATAATACATATCTTAAGGTACAAGATACATTTTTTTATTCAATTTCAACACAAAATGGCGGTTGGGTGTCCGATATAAAAACCCTCTTTTTTTCTCAAAGACCTCCACGGGCGTACTCGTACAGGTCACAATTTTGAACCTAGGACAAAAAATAAAAAATATTTGGAAACTAGATATAAAAAATTTGTTATTTTCGTAGTATTTTGTTAAAATATTGAATTTTAAAAAAATGGCGTCAATATTAAGGAAAAATTGCGTTCTTTACCAAAAAAAATTGCTCGATTTTTGATCATAAAATTGTTAATTTTTATTTTATCGAAAAAATCCTACGTGATAACTAGAAATGAGATGAAGAAGCTACGGTTAAAATTCCATGTCGATCTGTTCAAAACTGAAGGCGCTATGAATACGCCCGTTTCAAAAAACATAGTTTCGAGAAAAAGGCGTTTAAAATCATGAAAATTTAGTGTCTATCTTTAATCGGCGATGCCTGGACATTGACTGGAATGACTGAATTTAGTAGATTTAATTGACATTGAGAGTCGATAACATTTACTTACCGCCTTAATGACTTCAATATTAAAAACTCAAGCATTTAACAAATTTTCTCAAAATATCGAAAATCAACGTTAAAACATTCATTGAAAAATCGAACTTTTTGACGACTTAAAAAATATTTTCCTCATAAAACCTTTTAGAAATCATTTTTGGGTAGCTAAGGGACCTTTAAGTCAAAAAAAAATGCAAAAAAAAAATAACAAAGGTATATTCCCCCCTTATACATACATGAAATATTTGACAATGAAAATACGAGGTGTGGCTATTAAATAACTGAACTGATGCTGCTACCAGCGCGCTGCGAGCATGTCGCGACAAATTTGAACAGAACTGCGCCTGGTGATACTTTCCCCATCCTGAGCTCGCTGGACAAGCCAGTGGGTCGCTCAGTTTGACTGTAGGAGTCGTTTGAATTAGTAAATGTTATAGTTAGTCGTTTGAATTAGTTAGTCGTTTGAATTAGTCTACTTAGTATACGCCAGTGACGCGTCGAAAATATGTTAAGTGTTCAGATGGAGCAACGGGTTAATCTCAAGTTTCTTGTTAACCTGGGGAAAACTTTTACAGAAGCTTATGCAATGTTAAAAGAAGTGTAGAGGAATGAATGTTTATCCCGCTCACTAGTTTTTGGATGGTTTAAATGGTTTAAAGAGGGACGTGAAACGACCGAAGACGATCCGCGCCCCGGGCGGTCCTCAGTCAAAAACGGACAAAAACATTGAAAAAATTCACAAACTAATCCGCGAAGATCGTTGTCTAAGCATCCGAGGACTTGCTGAAATAACAGGAATCGACAAAGGATGTGTTCAATTGGAACATGCGCAAAGTTTGCGCAAAAATGGTGCCAAAACTCCTCATTCTCGAGCAAAAGGAATCAAGAATGAACATTTGCGCTAACATTCTAAACAGCATTGATACTGATCCAGGCTTGTTAGACACGGTGACACTGAAGGGGAAAAGATTCGAAAGTGTGGAAGCAGTTAAAGCAAAAGCGACGGAGGTTCTGAACCAGCTCATAGAAGCGGACTTCCAGCACTGCTTTCAACAATGGAGAAGTCGTATGGAGCGGTGTAGAGATCGCCAAGGGCAGTACATTGGAGGCGAAAAAGTTGCTATTGGTAACGAATAAAACCTGTCATGACTGCAGTTCGGTTATTTAATAGCCACACCTCGTACGTGTATACTCTAAATCAGAGGTTGGCTCTGATTTATGGTGAAAAAAAAATGAAAATTGACATGGAAATCTTTAGAATCCCACATCTCAAAAGGGGTACAGAATTAGGACTAATGAATGTTTAATATAATTGACTTATTTGAATACCTCACAGTAATTGGTATCACTTATTTGTGTTGCCTCGTTCAGAAGTAATCTGCGTATGCTTGAAGAGAGAACGAATAATGTGTGTTTGCTCCTGCACTACGGTCAAAGTCCGCCTGACTAAATACGAGATAATGTTCGATGTATTTCACCTTAAGCTTTGCCTTAGTTGATCGTAAACGTGTGGGCGCTGAATTATTCGCACATGACATTTAGTTATTGTTATAGCAGCGCGGCGTGGCCAATTGCATGAATCGTTAATTCCAATAATTTACATTGCATACTGTGCAAACACAAATAAAAACATTTTGGGAGACTGCATTTTTTCGGTATTGGTATATTGTAAAAACACATATTACTATGCCCTAATTGGCATACGCACTCCATATAATATCTTTTTCGTGGTGTTTAAACTCAAAAATGTATTAGTCCAATTGATAAAAACACTCCACCTTGCATTAATTAGGGCAAATGATTTTTTTTCTAGGACTGTTTGGTATGAGGTGGAGAGTGTAAAACTAAGTTTTCGACCTGGGGGAGAACTTTGGTAGGTGAAAAACCACGAAATTTTCGCATTTTTTTTAGTTTTCAGCTTATATCTCCTAAACGACTCGTGCTACAGAAAATTTTATACATTCCAAAATTAAAGTAGATAAAATTTCCTATAAAATGCATTGGTCATTATTAGTGTTGAGGAAATCAGGAAAAGAATAGCAAAGGAGCAAAAATACGTATGTATTTACAATTGATATATTGAATTATTTACAGTTTACATTTTCAACCGTTATAATGGCCCAGGTTGAGGTTCCTCTTCCACTGAAGGTACATCGAAATGCACGTTATTATCATCTGTCTCCTCGTCAACTGCAACAAAAGTGTTAATTATGAATGTAAAGTCATGACTTGGATAATTAAATTGAGTGACGTAATAAAGATAAGAAAAGTGGAAATATTTATAAGGTGATAGTACATGTTAAGATAATTACTCAGTCCATCTTCGGTGGTACCCACGTCATCTTCTTCAATTTCAATGGTGGTGTGTTGTTTGTGCATGAAATGCCTGAGCAGTTGTGGCATATTGTGGTACACTTTAAGATTTTTGGCAAGTGCATGCACCGGTGCACCCTTTCTTGCAGCTGCAAAACACCAATTGAAGCAATGATTGGGGTGCCGCTTCTTTTTTCATTGGCACGGGAGTGAGACCAAGGCTGCCTCTTTTCCATCCCTACTGAAGGGGGTCCAAGTTGTTTCCCAGTCAGCACTGGGAACATTGCGGCAATGGTTTTTGGCTCTATCAAGGGTCTGTGGCAGTTATGGCAAGCTAAACTTCCCCTTTGAAGACATCTTGATAAATTGGTGATACCTCATCTTGTCAAGAGATTGCTCTGTGACTGCACTGGCGCCATACAATGCTATGAAAATAGCTTCCCCTGCTTTGCTGATTTGGGCTGTTGATGCGGTTGCTTCATAAAAAGTAGATGCCGCTCCCATTAATACAGGGTTGTTTTCAAAGAGGGCACATATTTTGGTCTTGCCATGTCTAAAAGGGAATGACGTTATGTCACAACCGAAGAAGGCGTGAGCAAAAAGAATGTAATCAGCATCATACTTATACGATGATGTTGAGAAGAATATGCCAGGTTTGCCACTCTTTCCTGGTTTCAGCTTGTATAAGGTCCTTTTGGTTGGACTAGGAATCCCAGTTAGCATCACAAGAATGTCAACATCTTCGCTGATTATAAATACACAATCTAAATTGGGAGATTGAGACAAAGCTGTTGTCACAATGAGAACATCAGCATCCTCTGCTTCCTGTAACATTTGTATGCAATTCGCTTCGAAGTGTGTTTCCAACATCTATATTAGATTGTTTTTGTTTTTCTCATTACCCAAAAACTTTTCCTGGGACACAGCAAGGAGAGTTATTTCTTCAAAGGTGTCTACTGATATGTTCATTTTAGAAAGGTCTTTATGTTCATTTTGAACCCTTTCCGAGCTTTTTGTACCCCACTCATTCACATCACCTGTGTAGCCATCAAAAAGATGATTACGACAGGCCCGTAAAAAAATAATTGCCAATTTTTGATGACAGAAATTCAATTTATGTATAAATTCAAAATTAATTTAAAAATCAAAGTGTCTCATCTAAATTCGTCGACTTTGACCAATGCATTTTATAGAAAATTTTGTCTATTTTAATTTCGGAACATATAAAATTTTCTATAGCATGAGACGTTTAGGAGATATAAGCAAAAAACTAAAAAAAGTGCGAAAATTTCGTGGTTATTCGCCTGCCAACATTTCTCCCCCCGGCTTTCGAGGTCGAAAACTTAGTCTCACACTTCCCACCTTATACCAAACAATCCTAGAAAAAAATCATTTGCCCTAATTAATGCAAGCTGAACCCTTCTGAGGCTACGCATCAACTGGGCTATATGTATTTCTTTATTATTTTGTTGTTTTACTTTTTGCTAGATGTTTTTTAATGTACCTTATTTGTTTTTGTACACAATTTTAAGTTATATCTACTAAACGAATAAATTATAATATTTGTCGATCTTTATTGTATGTACAAACCTAAATACTAAGGGTTTTATTAAATAATTACTAGAGCCATAATAATAGATTATAGGACCGGTTTTGACGTGACTGGGATATAAAGTACATCGTCCACTATGTACATATATATGTACATAGTACAATCGTAGTTCAATCAAATAACGCCATTATATTCCGGAATATAACCCATCTGCCATTTATACTCATTGTTAGTATTAGTTAAACTGAGCTTGAGCAAAATTGAGATATGTCAAAAGAACTGTACTAAAAGTAGTTTTCTTTCAAATAACTTCATTTTCAACGTTTTTTTATAGAGATAAAATTTATATACTCTTAGACGTATGTTTATAGACGTACTGTTAGACGTATGTATAACGTAGAAAAAATCAAGATGGCATACAGCTCTATTACACAGATTAAAAAAAAATAATAAAAAATGAGCTTACATCTTCCGGTCTTACTCCATAAATTTAATCTTTATTGCTCTCTTACAAACGTTTCAAAAGAGTCGATTAAATTTGACAGCCATTAACTCCGAGAAATTAATCAGTTTCGTCTTATAAATGAGGATTATTAAACAAAATTATATAGTGCTCAACATTTCCTTAACTATTCGAGTATCATCACAGGCTTTCAGGAGTACATTGGTACACGTAACAACCTCATTATATCCAGACTATAGTCAATAAATTTATTGTCAGCTTAATTGTGCCCTTTGTGTTTTCTTCTTTATTATTTACGTTTAGTTAATTGGGTGTGTATAAAACGTTTACGTCTGAATAGTTGAATGTTACGTCAGGCCTTCTCTTTTGTGCCTCCCCATTATAACAGTTTTCTATTCTTTTAAGTAAATAAAGTCATTTCAATGCGATTTAAAATGCGGGGACTGGTCCATTGTGGATTGTTGTAACTGAAAAGAATCATTTATCTATCTTATTTAGAAGTTTCGAGCAGTGTATCTAGTCCGGATAATTAATGTTGTTCATTTTTCACGAGAACAGATAAACCAAACGTTTATCTGTTGCTTAGAGTTTACGGTGTAGGTATAAGACCATAAGAGATTGAAATGTTTCTTGAAATATAAAAAAAAAATACATACGGCGTAGCAAAAAGTCGCGTATAGTGCTGTAACTTTTTAATATTCATGAACATTGTTGTCAACATTAAATAATTTTGCCTTCTCACGTTTAGTTGTTATGAAGACCAACTTTATTTCTTCATATAGCAACCTGTTTTCTGTCAATATGTGACCTTGAGAAAAAACACATTTTCTCTTTACTGTACACTAAACATTTTGATATGATTAGATAAAGAAAATCCAGTCCAATTTTCCAGGGTCTTGGAAACTACTTTTGTTGTTTCTCATCAGTCAGTTAAATATTAAAAAAAAAAAAAACAGAAAATTAAAACTTACCGAAACCAAAAACTCACTAATTCACTGTTTGTTAAGTTTCCCCTCAGTAAACAGAGGTTTGACATGAGAAAAATTCAATTAAGGATATAGCTAACAATAACGGTTACTCAGTGTAATTAATAGACACGTTAATAAGGAAGCATACATTTAAGAGAACCCTGTACAATTCCACGACTTTTCGTAGAGATACTGACAATTCGAAATTTGTTTTTTCCATATGAACCTAAATTCACCCGCGGACTAAATAAAGTTTTTAAAAACAATAATATCAATTTGGTTATAATTCTAATAATAAACTACAGACGCTTTTGGGCAACCCCAAAGACAAAATGGACGATAACGAAACGTCAGGAATATACGAAAGAAGTTGTAAAGACTGTGATCAAAAGTATATTGGGCAAACAAAAAGATCTATTTTGACTAGATTTAAAAAAACACATGGCTCATTTTAAATATGGCAGAACGGAAAAATCTTGTGTTGCCCAACATGCTTTTGACAAGAACCATAGGATAGACATAAATAATTTAAAATTAATTAGAAATGCAACAAACAGTAGACAGTTGGATGCTTTGGAAAGTTTAGAAATCATTAAATGGAATACCCACCAGTCCACTGTTTGCTCTGATAAACACAGACAAATGTTACGGTTCAGTGAACAGTGGCGACAAATTAAGTACAAATAGTGCAAGTGTATAAGTTAGAATTTAATTTTAATCTTCTCCTGAAGATGCCAACATAGTTGGCGAAACGTGTGTCGAGAAAAGTATAGAATTTCAGTATTTCGTGGAAAACGTCCAGTTTTTTGTTTCTACGCCGAAGGTTCCAGTAGAAGTAGATAGAAGTGCTGAATTTTTTGAAGGTTTGATGGAAAGATGTAATAACAATAACTTCCATATAACAATATAATCAAATATATCCTTTTTCGGATTAATTTACATTCAATTTAAATGGTGCTGTTAATCACCATAATAGCTGTTACGAGTCAAGTCAGAACCCTCATTGTTTCCAAAAAGCGCATACCCAAAATCTCCAAAAATTTAATGTTTGAACAGGCATTGTTGGAAAACGTATTGCTGGACCTTTCTTCATACATGGAAATTTTAATTCTGAAAAACATAAAATTGTTTCCGGATGAAAATTAAGTTAACCAACAACTATGGCTCCAACAGGATGAGGCACCACCATATTTTGTGGTAAATATCAGGAAGTACTTAAATGCACAATTTCTAAGACGTTGGATAGGAAGAAGAGGTACAATTGACTGGCCAGCGCGCTCCTCGGATCTAGATCCCTAAATTTTTTTTCTGTGACAGGTATTTAAAATGTAAAGTTTATGTCATTCGACCAAATAACATTGAAGACTTGATACACAAAATTTCAAAATGAAATCCGGGCTAATCCTGAAGACTTCCTAGTAAATGATATTGAAGAGTTTCGGGACTAGCTTTGGTATTGCTTAGTGGAAAATGGAGGTCACTATCAACACCTCAATCGTCAACTATAGTTTTCTATAAGAAAGTTTTTTGCGATTTTTTTTTATATTCATATCAAATTTTTGGTGTATAGTATGAAAACCAAACGCGAAAAGACAACATTATTTCACGTTGACAGAAATATGTCAAATAAACTGATGTAAAATATTTCAGGTTCATTCAGGACAGTTTTTCATATACAAGGTTTTTAAAAAGTTACAGGAATTAGACGTGACCTTTCACCATGCTGTGTATACAAATAACAAAGTGTTAGGTAATTTTGAAAACTTCATTGAAGTTAGAGATCACACTGATCATTCTCATCACAATTTGCACAAAGTGATGGCTTTCACCGTTCAATTTTTGAATTATAATAAATACATACTTATGTATGGTCCCCGTCATAACGATATAGCGTACGCTTTCCTGCTATTTTCACCACGAAGTGAATTTTTAACAGTCACAGTAATATGTTTATGTAAATGCAGGCTGGTGTTCATGTACTACCAAGTCATAAATATGTAAGCGTTAAACATGCTTGAAATAAAAGCAAGCGAAATGTCAATAAAATATGGTTAATTGCCACTTCGAACTTCAACACATAACGTCTAGTTTAAACGGCAATTCGCGGTCACTCTAAGTGCATAAATCGATTTTTATTCTCTCAAGTCTTTAATGTTTGACGTATTTATTAAGGGGAATTAAATTGCAAATAGTACGTTAATTGGACGTGACATTTAAAGCTACCATTCTATAAGCAAACGTATCGATGGCAATAATTTAAATGTTAAGCTTTTCGAGTATTTGTTTTAATTTCGTGTTTGTGTATGTGAACGCAGACATTTATGGAAAATGATTCAGAATGACTAAGTTTTACGATGACAGATGCTTATAGCTACAATTGTAGGAATAAATATATGTCGTATTCACAGATTTGTAAGGTGCTAACTTTTGTGTTCTCGAAACGTATAGGCACTGCGTGGAAGAGACAGACACTTTCACCTTTTGTAATTTTTAGATTATTGAGAAATTATATTTAAACAAGAAGAAAGTAGCTGTATCTTTATACATATGTATCTTTGTAGATATGTAATACAGGGTTGCTTATTATAAAGGGGACACAGCGGAACTATAGATGCTTTGAGTAAAAATATTTCGATTTAACCAAACTTACCTTAATTCAAAAGTTATTGGTAACCACGATACCGGTAAGTTTTATTTCCGATTTCCGTAAATAACTTCTGTAAGAAACCATTTTTTTTACAATAATTAGTGATTGGGGGTTCTTTGAGGAGAAGAAATTTAATTTGTCGTCTTTCGTGTTCACCGTCAATGAATTTGTAATCATTTTGATATACATTGTTCAAGGCGCTCTCTGTAGCATTCTAGATAAATAAAAAAGTGGTGTAAGTTATACCTTTAAAATGTTGCTCCGATTGACCGTTTTAGATTTGCGTTTAAAGTGTTCAGTGCAAAAAAGTTGTTCTTTGATTTACAAAAAAAAAAAAAACTAGATCATAAAACATCATACGAGGTGTGTAAATTAAGTAATGAGACTGGCAACGTAGCACCTGATCTAGCAACACTGAGCGGACGGGACTTGGAAGGGCGGTAGGTTAACATACAGTGCACCTTCAGTACAAGTTTGAACTTGTTAGGGTCGTTTGTTTGTTCTTTGTTACTGTTTTCGTAAATCGTTTTCTTTTTCTATTGCGTTTTAAAAATGAGTGACATTAATTTTGACAATGGTGTGCTCAGACCAGGTTTTGCTACAGACTTAAACACAGTGTGTTTTCAAGAGCCCAAGTTTTTCGGTGGTTTAAGGCATTCTCAGAAGGAATAGAGTCGATTGACGATGAACCAAGCAGCAGAAGGCCTTCACCTTCAATAATTGATGAAAATGTCGATAGAATACGGGATCTTGTGGGTTCAGATCGTCGGTTGACGACAAGAATGATTGGGGAATAGTTAAATTTGAATCACACCACTGTTTTCAGATTTTGACTAAAGAATTGGGAATTAGAAAAATCTGCGCAAAAATGGTTCCAGAAAAACTTTTGCAAGAACAAAAGGACATGAGGAGAAAAAAGTGTCTTGACCTTGAACATTCCTGTGGCTCATCAGCCTCCTTATTCGCCTAACTTGAGTCCATGTGACTTTTTTCTCTTCCCGTGATTGAAAAATCATCTCTAGGGACGTCATTTTTGGGCCATAGAACACATTCTAAGGGCTGTAACCGACCAGCTGAAGGCTATTCCAATATATAAGTTCCAGCACTGCTATGAGGAATGGAAGAACTGTCTCCAACGCTGTATGGCTTCCCAAGAAAGTTATTTTGAAGGAGACAATACCGAATTGTAATTCTATTCGAATACATTTTTTTTAAATCTGTCTCATTACTCGATTTACACACCTCATATGTGGAGTTAATTAAATAAAACTAGTTGTATATTATAACAAATGTAAAATGCTTTAACATTTGCCAATTTAAAAAAAAATCAAAAAGAATTTGAAAGAAAATGTGCCAACCTTTAATTGCAGATATCTTGAAAATTATCCACTCTATGGGTTTCCAAATGTTGTACATGATTTAAGTAAAATACATTAAAAAATTCAAAATTATAGTCAAAATTTCGACACACCAATTCGATAAGAGTAAATGTTGCTTCATCAGAATATACATTTTTTTGTTATGAAATTAATGTATAATTTTTTACATCTTGTTCGCAAAATTCTCTTTCCTATCAAAGTAGTCTCCACTGAGCTTATGAACTGGAGGTAGCTTGTAATGAATTATTTTCTTATGTCGGAATCACTTTTTCAAAGTATTTTTGATACTAAATACTGATGTAAATCTCCAAATAATCTCGATCTAATTGCATTAGATGCGTTTTTATGCAGATACTTCTAAAATGTATTTCCTTAACATTCAAAAACTATAAGATAGGGGCCTTTTGTACGTTAGAAAAACTGGAAAGGAACCAAAAACGGAAACGGAATCATTGAAGGTTATATTTGACATAAAATAAAGTAGAATAAGTCAGAGAAGTGTTAGATTTTAATGAAAAAACTTTGGTTCTTCGTCAATGTTTCGGTAATATATTTCACCATCCTCAGGATTTGAAACGTCGATATTTGACTGTCGTAGAATTTTTTAGTTACTGTGTAAAATATACGAAACAATCCTGTACTAACACGTAAGAAATGCGATAGGATCAAATGATTTGTTGTTTGTGCCTCCTTTTGAAGAGGATAAAAGGAGAATTCGCATAAAATAGCTTCTTCTGCACTAAAAGCCGAGGAGCGAAGCCAGTCACGTACTGCTCATCGGATGGGTCACAGAAATAGTACAAAAAGGTGAAACGAGTGTAAATTATCCAGTCCTATTCAGCCGTCTGCGTTTGTTTTTAATTTAGTGTCGTTTAATTAAAAGGTCTGCGAGCAAATAGCGATATATTTATTTAGCATCCGGCCTAATTAACTCTATTTAGGTTAGCGTATAATGTTACCTTACACTTAAACTTTGCTCTTGCGGCGGTAATTTAAATTAAAAAATAATAGGTGTACCGATGGAAGTAAACAGTCTCCGGATCTACCAGAAATTACGCAAGATAATTCTGAAAGTGTAAAGTTTGTACAACCTAAAATATAATCCAAGCATTATTCGACTTTGTTATGACGTTATGAGTTCATAACACAAAGTTTTCTCATCCACATGTATCAACCGGATAATTTCCGGCAGAAATATATACATACATATATACTATATAAATATTGTGGTATACTTTCATGGAAGAATGTAAAGATAAATGCCGAGATCTCGATTTTTTTTAATTCAGGGTTGTGATTGGACTAGTTAGGAGGTAAACATACCAAAAGTCTCCCGACCTAGGTGGTGAGGTCAGGTTCTTCAAAAGGCTCGCAGTTTTTTTAGGTCAATTCTCACTTGTCACACATGTCTTGGTAAACTTTGCCTCTTAATTTCTTTACCGTTCGTTTGGGGAGAAAGTCCTCAGAAAAGAAATGATGGAACATTAAATTCCTTTTACAATTATGTCAACATTTTATTCTCAATTGATGAAAAGCTAAAGTAAGTCGAAAAATTAGTGTAAATTTCGAGACATATAACGCAAAATCGTGAATTGCTCTTTCTAGAGTATGCGGTTATGAAGTGTTTGCGTTTTAACTACTCCAAACACAGCCAAAACAATGACAAAAGAAATAGAACACACTAATCAGGAGTCAAGATAAAAATTCATTCATACTGAATTTTGTTTCAGAATTTTGCCTCTACCTGTATAACGGACATAACCCATAAACTCATAATATGAAGCACAAAAGCATCAGTCATTAAAGAGCTGTCAATGAAATGTAATTGGTTCCGATAACTGTACTGTTCCGATAACTGATTGGTAACCGAACTGTGCCTTGCCAGAACTTTGACAACGTTTTGTCTGCTGCGTTAATTTTTTTAAATCCTCCAGGCAGTCTGCCCCAAATTATTTATGCATGCAGGAAATGCGGATTTGCCAGCAAAACTATAGAACACATAATAGGAATGTGTTCCGCGCTAGCAGAGTCAGCATATTTCGGCAGGCACAACTAACTTGCGAATATGGTCTACCAACAACTAGCACTCAAGTATGGCCTATGCCAAAGTAGCTGTGACGTACTGAGTCAGGCTAATCATCACCAACCAAACAGTGGCCTTCAACCGACCAGATATTATGCCGATAAACAAGGAGCAACAAAGAGGGATCATCACAGATATCTCAGTTCCACTTACCCACAACATTCAGAAGATCGAAAAGTAGAAGATCGCGAGATACGAAAACCTATCAATCGAGCTGAAGCGTCCATGGAGACTGGAGAAGATAGAGACTTACGCCCTAGTAATATAGGCACAGGGAGTAATGACGACTATATTCAACAAGAACATCGCGGTATTGGAACCGTTTTATAACATCATTAGAAACCGCCAGAAGGTAATATTATTACAAACTTGTCATCTTCTAAGAAATATTTTTAGACAGAATGAATTTCCTTCCCTCGCCTGAGGCTAATTCCTGCTGGGGGCGGAGGCGGGTAACCAACCCATCACTGTCTGCAGTAGGAATGGGTGAATTTTTCCCAGCGTTCACGCTGAGAAGTGTGACTCTCGGCAAAATAATAACAATACCAGTTCTGAGACAAATTGTACAGGATACAAATCAAGTGTGGCATCGGCTTAAAGTTGTTCAGAGCAATATATTCCACCAGTGACCTAATGTCCTTTGTGACTATTTTCATAATCTGTTTTTTTTTCTAGTGCGTTTTTAAAATGAGTGAAATTAATTTTGAGCAACAGTGTGCCATCAGGTTTTGCTTCATTTGGACACAGCATAACGGATACTTACGTGCAAAACTTCAACACGCCTACGGAGACTGTTTTTCCAGGAGCTCAGGTTTTTCGGTGGTTTGAGGCATTCTCAGAAGGAAGAGTCGATTGAAGATGAACCACGCAGCGGAAGGCCCTCATCTTCAAGAATCGATAAAAATGTCGACGGCATTTAAACGACGGCGGTAAAACGGTTGACGACAAGAATGATCGAGAAAGAGTTACATAAATTTGAATCATACCGCTGTTCATCAGATTTTGACTAACGAATTGGGGATGAGAAAACGATTTTTAGCCCGTAAAAACATTCCTGTGACTTCTCAGCCTCCTTATTCGCCTGACTTGAGTCCTAATGACTTTTTTCTTTTCCCGAGATTAAAAAATCACCTCAAGGTACGTCATTTTGGGACCATATAAAACGTTCAAATATCTGTAACCGACCAGCTGAAGGCTATTCCAGTAAATGAGTTCCAGCAGTGCTATGAGAAATGGAAGAACCGTCTCCAGCGCTGTGGATTCACAAGGAAGTTATTTTGAAGGAGACAATACTGAATTGTAATTCTATTCGAATAAAAAAATTTAAGAAAGTCAGTCTCATTACTTGATTTACACACCTCGTATACTGGGACAATTTTATGGTAAGCAATATCTCAGTCAGTTTATTTGGATATTTATCTTTGTGGCATACAAAAAATGAAGTTTACGCATTAGAATCGCCTATATTCCAAATTTTGGAAGAATGTCAGAAAAACATTTGTTAGTATTAAGCAAAACACATTAAGAGAGTACTTAATTTAATTTTAAAGAAGCGCCAAAAGTATTTAGATGAGGAAGAACGTTACAACAGACAATTTATGTAGTTTACATCATTTTTAGAAGTTGTGGTCTGTGGAAAAAATATATTTATTTTTAATGTTTTTCTATCATTGTGATACACCATTGAAAAGCAAATTTTGAGGACTATTTAACCATATAGATCTCCAATTTTGTTAACTCAGGAACAAATGACAATAAAAATATTTTGACAGCGAAAGCATCTTAAAAAAGCGTCCAGTTTTTTTAAGATGCGACATTTTTTTTAAATTATCTCGAAAATGGTGACCAATAAACCGAATTTGAAAGAAATTCGAGGAATCAATTTGGGACAGACTGTATTCTTTAGGTCTGCAATAATGGCACTCCCCTTCATCAGCTATAAAATTTATTTCAAACAATTTCTCTACAGCTGCCCCACATTAAACGAGTTTTTAAGTAATCCATCGCATAAAATAAAACTCGATGATTCTGCTTTTTTTTTATTAAAATGTGTTATTTAAAAAAGTTCCGAAACGGCGAGTATCGGACGCACCGAGCGTTTTATCGGTTCGCTGGCCTGAAAGTCAATTTCGGTTTGATGTGATGTGAATAAAATTGAACGCCCGACTAGTCCCATCAACCCTTATAACTACACTGATATTGAGAAGAAAAAAAGCCTTTATAATAACATTCCATCTGATTCCGGTACCCGGATTGGAAATGCATTGTTGGATATTAAATAACCGCCAGTAAATGGGCCCGCGGTTTCGATGATTGCTGAAACGGATCACTCCGCATATTTATGGAAAATAATTGCGAATTTTATTTCAAGCGATCGGTTTCGTTTTATTTATGTACTTTTGCAAGTTTCCTGTGCATTACGTAAAACTATGAACATAGTGAAGTGAAAGTCCTTCTAAAGGGTGGGCCATCTATTGGTTTCTTTTTAAACTGAGTGTTATTTCTGTGTTGCCGGCACTGACACGCTTGACATTTGACATATGTGTATGTGGTCTCTAACCTCCGCTGTAATAAATGGATCGTTTTCCGCTTGAAAAGCCTTGGGAAATATTGAAAAAATATTTCCAAAGTGTTGTAGAAACAGTGAGAAAATTGAGAA
Organism: Aromia moschata; assembly: GCA_029963805.1. Lineage (NCBI taxonomy): Eukaryota > Metazoa > Arthropoda > Insecta > Coleoptera > Cerambycidae > Aromia > Aromia moschata. The sequence goes on along the minus strand of JAPWTK010000281.1, from coordinate 245,736 downwards.
CAATTTTTTGTCGAAATGAAGCTCCGCCAGCGCCTGATGTAAGAAAGTCCTTAAGAAAAGTTCGTGAAACTGGCATGCTTATAGATAACAGATGTCATCCACGTGCTCGTCCGGTGCGCACAGCTGAAAGAATTGCTGCTGTTGCCCAAAGTGTGCAAAAAAACCCAAGAACCTCAACTCGTCACAGAGCACTACAACTTGATGTCAGTCGCACTTCTCTGTGTAGAATATTGCAAAAAGATCTCGGATTATTTGCTTACAAGTTGCAACTTACTCAAGAGGTACAGGAAAATGACCACCCACTTCGTTATCGCTTCTCCGTGTGGGCTTTAAATGAGTTTGAAAATTACATCGATTTCAATCGAAAAATCATTTTTTCGGACGAAGCTCATTTTCATCTTAGAGGACGTGTTAATAAACATAATTGTAGGATTTGGGGTTCCGAAAATTCACACGTAGTCATAGAGAAGCCAATGCATCCTGCAAGAGTGACTGTTTGGTGTGGGTTTTGGAGTGGTTGCATCATTGGTCCGTACTTCTTTCAAAATGAAGATTGTAATAGCGTTACAGTAAATGGAATGCGTTACAGAGACATGTTAACTAATTTTTTGTGGCCGCGATTGGACGATTTGAACTTGGACGAGCTTTTCCTTCCAGTACATTGTCCACACTGCCACATTGCCGACACTGACGCGCTTGACATTTGACATATATGTGGTGTCTAACCTCCGCTGTAAGAAATGGATCATTTTACGCTTGAACAACGTTAGGAAATATTGAAAAATCATTTCCAATGTGAATGATGCTGTGTTGCAGAAACAGTGAGAAAATTGAGAACAATTTTTGGTCGAAATGAAGCTCCGTCAGCGCCTGATGTCAGAAAGTTCTTAAGGAAAGTTCGTGAAATTGGCATGCTTATGGATAACAGAAGTCATCCACGTGCTCGTCCGGTACCCACAGCTGAAATAATTGCTGCTGTTGCCCAAAATGTGCGTGAAAACCCAAGAACCTCAACTCGTCACAGAGCACAACAATATTGCATAAAGACCTCGGATTATTTGCTTACAAATTGTTACTTAATTAAGAGGTAAAGGAAAATGACCATCCACTTCGTTATCGCTTTTCCATGTGGGCTTTAAATGAGTTTGAAAATGACGCCGATTTCAATCGAAAAATCATTTTTTCGGACGAAGCTCATTTTCATCTTGGAGGACGTGTTAATAAACATAATTGTAGGATTTGGGGTTCCAAAAATTCACACGTAGTCATAGAGAAGTCAATGCATCCTGCAAGAGTGTCTGTTTGGTGTGGGTTTTGGAGTGGTTGCATTATTGGTCCGTACTTCTTTCAAAATGAAGATTGTTATAGCGTTACAGTAAATGGAATGCGTTACAGAGACATTTTAACTGATTTTTTGTGGTCGCGATTGGACGATTTGAACTTGGACGAGCTTTTCCTTCCAGTACATTGTCCACACTGCCACATTGCCGACACTGACGCGCTTGACATTTGACATATATGTGGTGTCTAACCTCCGCTGTAAGAAATGGATCATTTTACGCTTGAACAACGTTAGGAAATATTGAAAAATTATTTCCAAAGTGAATGATGCTGTGTTGCAGAAACAGTGAGAAAATTGAGAACAATTTTTGGTCGAAATGAAGCTCCGTCAGCGCCTGATGTCAGAAAGTTCTTAAGGAAAGTTCGTGAAATTGGCATGCTTATGGATAACAGAAGTCATCCACGTGCTCGTCCGGTACCCACAGCTGAAATAATTGCTGCTGTTGCCCAAAATGTGCGTGAAAACCCAAGAACCTCAACTCGTCACAGAGCACAACAATATTGCATAAAGACCTCGGATTATTTGCTTACAAATTGTTACTTAATTAAGAGGTAAAGGAAAATGACCATCCACTTCGTTATCGCTTTTCCATGTGGGCTTTAAATGAGTTTGAAAATGACGCCGATTTCAATCGAAAAATCATTTTTTCGGACGAAGCTCATTTTCATCTTGGATGACGTGTTAATAAACATAATTGTAGGATTTGGGGTTCCAAAAATTCACACGTAGTCATAGAGAAGTCAATGCATCCTGCAAGAGTGACTGTTTGGTGTGGGTTTTGGAGTGGTTGCATTATTGGTCCGTACTTCTTTCAAAATGAAGATTGTTATAGCGTTACAGTAAATGGAATGCGTTACAGAGACATGTTAACTGATTTTTTTGTGGCCGCGATTGGACGATTTGAACTTGGACGAGCTTTTCCTTCCAGTACATTGTCCACACTGCCACATTGCCGACACTGACGCGCTTGACATTTGACATATATGTGGTGTCTAACCTCCGCTGTAAGAAATGGATCATTTTACGCTTGAACAACGTTAGGAAATATTGAAAAATTATTTCCAAAGTGAATGATGCTGTGTTGCAGAAACAGTGAGAAAATTGAGAACAATTTTTGGTCGAAATGAAGCTCCGTCAGCGCCTGATGTCAGAAAGTTCTTAAGGAAAGTTCGTGAAATTGGCATGCTTATGGATAACAGAAGTCATCCACGTGCTCGTCCGGTACCCACAGCTGAAATAATTGCTGCTGTTGCCCAAAATGTGCGTGAAAACCCAAGAACCTCAACTCGTCACAGAGCACAACAATATTGCATAAAGACCTCGGATTATTTGCTTACAAATTGTTACTTAATTAAGAGGTAAAGGAAAATGACCATCCACTTCGTTATCGCTTTTCCATGTGGGCTTTAAATGAGTTTGAAAATGACGCCGATTTCAATCGAAAAATCATTTTTTCGGACGAAGCTCATTTTCATCTTGGAGGACGTGTTAATAAACATAATTGTAGGATTTGGGGTTCCAAAAATTCACACGTAGTCATAGAGAAGTCAATGCATCCTGCAAGAGTGTCTGTTTGGTGTGGGTTTTGGAGTGGTTGCATTATTGGTCCGTACTTCTTTCAAAATGAAGATTGTTATAGCGTTACAGTAAATGGAATGCGTTACAGAGACATTTTAACTGATTTTTTGTGGTCGCGATTGGACGATTTGAACTTGGACGAGCTTTTCCTTCCAGTACATTGTCCACACTGCCACATTGCCGACACTGACGCGCTTGACATTTGACATATATGTGGTGTCTAACCTCCGCTGTAAGAAATGGATCATTTTACGCTTGAACAACGTTAGGAAATATTGAAAAATTATTTCCAAAGTGAATGATGCTGTGTTGCAGAAACAGTGAGAAAATTGAGAACAATTTTTGGTCGAAATGAAGCTCCGTCAGCGCCTGATGTCAGAAAGTTCTTAAGGAAAGTTCGTGAAATTGGCATGCTTATGGATAACAGAAGTCATCCACGTGCTCGTCCGGTACCCACAGCTGAAATAATTGCTGCTGTTGCCCAAAATGTGCGTGAAAACCCAAGAACCTCAACTCGTCACAGAGCACAACAATATTGCATAAAGACCTCGGATTATTTGCTTACAAATTGTTACTTAATTAAGAGGTAAAGGAAAATGACCATCCACTTCGTTATCGCTTTTCCATGTGGGCTTTAAATGAGTTTGAAAATGACGCCGATTTCAATCGAAAAATCATTTTTTCGGACGAAGCTCATTTTCATCTTGGATGACGTGTTAATAAACATAATTGTAGGATTTGGGGTTCCAAAAATTCACACGTAGTCATAGAGAAGTCAATGCATCCTGCAAGAGTGACTGTTTGGTGTGGGTTTTGGAGTGGTTGCATTATTGGTCCGTACTTCTTTCAAAATGAAGATTGTTATAGCGTTACAGTAAATGGAATGCGTTACAGAGACATGTTAACTGATTTTTTGTGGCCGCGATTGGACGATTTGAACTTGGACGAGCTTTTCCTTCCAGTACATTGTCCACACTGCCACATTGCCGACACTGACGCGCTTGACATTTGACATATATGTGGTGTCTAACCTCCGCTGTAAGAAATGGATCATTTTACGCTTGAACAACGTTAGGAAATATTGAAAAATTATTTCCAAAGTGAATGATGCTGTGTTGCAGAAACAGTGAGAAAATTGAGAACAATTTTTGGTCGAAATGAAGCTCCGTCAGCGCCTGATGTCAGAAAGTTCTTAAGGAAAGTTCGTGAAATTGGCATGCTTATGGATAACAGAAGTCATCCACGTGCTCGTCCGGTACCCACAGCTGAAATAATTGCTGCTGTTGCCCAAAATGTGCGTGAAAACCCAAGAACCTCAACTCGTCACAGAGCACAACAATATTGCATAAAGACCTCGGATTATTTGCTTACAAATTGTTACTTAATTAAGAGGTAAAGGAAAATGACCATCCACTTCGTTATCGCTTTTCCATGTGGGCTTTAAATGAGTTTGAAAATGACGCCGATTTCAATCGAAAAATCATTTTTTTCGGACGAAGCTCATTTTCATCTTGGAGGACGTGTTAATAAACATAATTGTAGGATTTGGGGTTCCAAAAATTCACACGTAGTCATAGAGAAGTCAATGCATCCTGCAAGAGTGTCTGTTTGGTGTGGGTTTTGGAGTGGTTGCATTATTGGTCCGTACTTCTTTCAAAATGAAGATTGTTATAGCGTTACAGTAAATGGAATGCGTTACAGAGACATTTTAACTGATTTTTTGTGGTCGCGATTGGACGATTTGAACTTGGACGAGCTTTTCCTTCCAGTACATTGTCCACACTGCCACATTGCCGACACTGACGCGCTTGACATTTGACATATATGTGGTGTCTAACCTCCGCTGTAAGAAATGGATCATTTTACGCTTGAACAACGTTAGGAAATATTGAAAAATTATTTCCAAAGTGAATGATGCTGTGTTGCAGAAACAGTGAGAAAATTGAGAACAATTTTTGGTCGAAATGAAGCTCCGTCAGCGCCTGATGTCAGAAAGTTCTTAAGGAAAGTTCGTGAAATTGGCATGCTTATGGATAACAGAAGTCATCCACGTGCTCGTCCGGTACCCACAGCTGAAATAATTGCTGCTGTTGCCCAAAATGTGCGTGAAAACCCAAGAACCTCAACTCGTCACAGAGCACAACAATATTGCATAAAGACCTCGGATTATTTGCTTACAAATTGTTACTTAATTAAGAGGTAAAGGAAAATGACCATCCACTTCGTTATCGCTTTTCCATGTGGGCTTTAAATGAGTTTGAAAATGACGCCGATTTCAATCGAAAAATCATTTTTTCGGACGAAGCTCATTTTCATCTTGGAGGACGTGTTAATAAACATAATTGTAGGATTTGGGGTTCCAAAAATTCACACGTAGTCATAGAGAAGTCAATGCATCCTGCAAGAGTGTCTGTTTGGTGTGGGTTTTGGAGTGGTTGCATTATTGGTCCGTACTTCTTTCAAAATGAAGATTGTTATAGCGTTACAGTAAATGGAATGCGTTACAGAGACATTTTAACTGATTTTTTGTGGTCGCGATTGGACGATTTGAACTTGGACGAGCTTTTCCTTCCAGTACATTGTCCACACTGCCACATTGCCGACACTGACGCGCTTGACATTTGACATATATGTGGTGTCTAACCTCCGCTGTAAGAAATGGATCATTTTACGCTTGAACAACGTTAGGAAATATTGAAAAATTATTTCCAAAGTGAATGATGCTGTGTTGCAGAAACAGTGAGAAAATTGAGAACAATTTTTGGTCGAAATGAAGCTCCGTCAGCGCCTGATGTCAGAAAGTTCTTAAGGAAAGTTCGTGAAATTGGCATGCTTATGGATAACAGAAGTCATCCACGTGCTCGTCCGGTACCCACAGCTGAAATAATTGCTGCTGTTGCCCAAAATGTGCGTGAAAACCCAAGAACCTCAACTCGTCACAGAGCACAACAATATTGCATAAAGACCTCGGATTATTTGCTTACAAATTGTTACTTAATTAAGAGGTAAAGGAAAATGACCATCCACTTCGTTATCGCTTTTCCATGTGGGCTTTAAATGAGTTTGAAAATGACGCCGATTTCAATCGAAAAATCATTTTTTCGGACGAAGCTCATTTTCATCTTGGATGACGTGTTAATAAACATAATTGTAGGATTTGGGGTTCCAAAAATTCACACGTAGTCATAGAGAGTCAATGCATCCTGCAAGAGTGACTGTTTGGTGTGGGTTTTGGAGTGGTTGCATTATTGGTCCGTACTTCTTTCAAAATGAAGATTGTTATAGCGTTACAGTAAATGGAATGCGTTACAGAGACATGTTAACTGATTTTTTGTGGCCGCGATTGGACGATTTGAACTTGGACGAGCTTTTCCTTCCAGTACATTGTCCACACTGCCACATTGCCGACACTGACGCGCTTGACATTTGACATATATGTGGTGTCTAACCTCCGCTGTAAGAAATGGATCATTTTACGCTTGAACAACGTTAGGAAATATTGAAAAATTATTTCCAAAGTGAATGATGCTGTGTTGCAGAAACAGTGAGAAAATTGAGAACAATTTTTGGTCGAAATGAAGCTCCGTCAGCGCCTGATGTCAGAAAGTTCTTAAGGAAAGTTCGTGAAATTGGCATGCTTATGGATAACAGAAGTCATCCACGTGCTCGTCCGGTACCCACAGCTGAAATAATTGCTGCTGTTGCCCAAAATGTGCGTGAAAACCCAAGAACCTCAACTCGTCACAGAGCACAACAATATTGCATAAAGACCTCGGATTATTTGCTTACAAATTGTTACTTAATTAAGAGGTAAAGGAAAATGACCATCCACTTCGTTATCGCTTTTCCATGTGGGCTTTAAATGAGTTTGAAAATGACGCCGATTTCAATCGAAAAATCATTTTTTTCGGACGAAGCTCATTTTCATCTTGGATGACGTGTTAATAAACATAATTGTAGGATTTGGGGTTCCAAAAATTCACACGTAGTCATAGAGAAGTCAATGCATCCTGCAAGAGTGACTGTTTGGTGTGGGTTTTGGAGTGGTTGCATTATTGGTCCGTACTTCTTTCAAAATGAAGATTGTTATAGCGTTACAGTAAATGGAATGCGTTACAGAGACATTTTAACTGATTTTTTGTGGTCGCGATTGGACGATTTGGACTTGGACGAGCTTTCCTTCCAGCAGGGTGGAGCAACGTGTCATAAAAGGTGTGAAACAATCGATCTTTTGCACACTAAATTCGGTAACCATGTTATCAGCCGTTTTGGAGACATTAATAGGCCATCGCGCAGCTGCGATTTAACACCGTTGGACTATTTTTTATGGGGACATGTTAAGGACCGTTGTTACTCCAACGATCCACAAACAATTGACGCACTGAAGGAAAACATATATCGAGTTATTAGTGCAATAGAGCAACAAATAATCGAAAATGTACTGCAAAATTGGGTGAAAAGAATGAACTACTGCCAAGCCAGCCGCGGCGGCCCTTTAACTGAAATTGATTTTCATAAATAATGGAAAGGCATACTTTCTTGAATAAAGTAACAATCATTTAAAAATATTCAACGTTGAAGTTTTAATAGCAATTTTAGAAGGAAACCATCTGCTGGCCCACCCTATTCATCCCCATTACGTGGATGTAGAAGTAATACTCATATTTTTATATAGAAATAATACTCATAATTTTACGTAATGCACAGAAAAATTGCAAAAATAAATATGGTATTCTACTCCACTACTCATGTATTTTGTTTAAATCTTTATCGAATAAATAGTCTCATCAGCCCTTATAACTACACTGATATTGAGAAAAAAAACTTTATAATAACATCACATCTGATTAAATGAATCGTGAATGAGGCAATGGTTTCCTTGATTGGTAAAATATATTACTCCTCACATTTATTGAAAATAGTTGCAAATTTAATTTCAAGCGATACGTTTTGATTCCACTTATTTTTTTTGCAATTTTTGCTATTATGTACAGTATGTCAAATTTTCGGCACTTTTGCGAGATAACTCAATTGTCTTTAAATATAGAAACTTGTGATTTGCACATTCCTATCTTACTTTTTTTGTGGGACGAAAGATGCACTAAACAAAATTTTCATAGCCATTTTAGTGTTTGAGATTACTGAAATTTTGCTGAAAAAAATTACTGAAAATTTTCACTTTTCAGACACTCCCTCTAACTCATTTTTCTTTTATCTAATTGGAAATATAAAAAGCGACTTTCGTGTAAGTTTTTATGTAGAATCCAGTAACGTAGTCACTTCTTGTATCTCATCGTCCGTTACCTCAGTATAAAGCAAACATACGCTTTTTTTTTAATGGAACACCATGTATATTTAATTTGGTTGAAAGTATTTTCTAGGCATTTCAAAAATATATCAGTTTTCTTAATAATAAACTCACAAACTGTTAATTTAAATGAAAAATATAATTAATAATATATCGGGTGACTGGTACCGCGACGTATTCCTTTGAAGAGGTGTTAGTAGAGACAATTTGCAATCGACTGAACCACAATATGCATAATCCACTTGTTGATATTTTTTTGAGATATTTTAATTATTGTGTTTTCTTAGAAATGGACTACCTTTTACTATTAATTGTAAAATAAAAAAAAAGGATATTTTTTTTGTATTTTTTGCCTCTACCGTTAATACACATAGTAGTTCATGTTATGTAACAAATATTATGTTAAATAGTTTGATATGACAAAAATACAGCAGCTAAGACCTGCAATGGTTGTTAGAAACTTTAATCCAATTGTAGATTCACCAGGATTTATTTCAAAAATTTGTGAATACATTAAACGTACAAATTATTTTTAAAACTTCTCTGCTTGATCACCTTTCGAATAAGGTATACATTTTGAAGAAATTTCCTGTTACTTCCAGGAATAATAAAAAATTAATAGGTGCACGACACAACTAAGTCCTCATAAAAAAAAAAAATCCATTCCTAAGAAAACACAAAAATTAAAATATCTCGAAAACTATCAACAAGTGGATTATGCATATTGTGGTTCAATCGACTGCAAATTGTCTCTACTAACACCTCTTCAAGGAATACGTCGCGGTACCAGTATCGGTATCTATATTATTATTAATAACCATAATAATTAAGTAATAACCATACGTAGGAATTTGTTTTTTTATTATTTCCGGATTCAAAATTTCAAAAATTTTGCTAAAGATAGGTATGGTCACGTCTCTAAAACACATTTTTTTGTCAGCTTGTGTAATTTTTAACGCCTTACGAAGGATAAGAAAAATTTGCGAGTATGCAGTTAGAAAAAATGGCCATCACTTTCAACATTATTTATGATTAAATAAAATTAGGGACATACATTTTTGAATTTGCCAAAGAAAATCGTTGTATTAATCACTTTAATCAATAACATTGGCCGGGTATGATTTATTAGTACAGTAATTAACTGTTAAGATTTAACTAATAGTAATAACTGTTAAGATAATATTTTCCTTTCATAAATTGGTTCATAAAATTGGAAACTAAAGTCCTCTGTATTTATTGACACATTATATACTCGTAACTAAAGTCTACTGGAAATGTAAAGACAAGTTTTGTCAGAAATTCAAATTGTCAGCTTATTGCGCCAGTGAGATAACTGTGGATAACTGAGTTATCTCGCAAAAGTGCTGAAAATTAGACACACTGTACACCACGTAAAATAATAATTACTCTTCACTCCACTACGTGGAAGTGGAATCCACTCCAGTAGTAATGAAAAATACTAGAAACATCATTGTGTTATATTTGTGCCTTTTTTGTGGCTTTAAGCATGTTTACATCGACCAGAAACCACTACATGTCGTTCCTGGGAGCACACTACTAAAGGTAGGCCCGTTAAGCGACAGTATAACAATTATAATTCCCCGTAATTAGTGGTGTGCTTCCGGGAACGACATTGCTGATGACCTTGTCAAGCCCACTGACGTCCAGTTTCATTTAGGTACACCAGTCCCTCTCGTTTATTGTTGTTGGTCGTCAGTACATGGCACTGATGAGACCTAATATGGTCGACATCCGGGTCTTTAATTTCTGATGACGAATTATTCTCTTTCTACTTTTAATGTTACTTAATAAAAATGAAACGAACTTAAGGGGAGGTTCTCATCTAACGACCTAAAAATTACATGATTTTCTTGATTTTTTGTTTTCATAGAAGGGAGTAACAAAACAACAAAACAAGTTTTTAACACTTATTTAATGAGTCTTAAGGTATAGATTTTTTTATACAAAAATAGTGACGAGGTAATAAGTAAGTTATTCGTTTGGTAATGTGACAGTCCGAAAAACAAATGCCCAACTGGTGGGAAATGTAAAACTTGTAAAAATTATCTGAAATAAAAATTTCAAAAAGATTTATAAAATATATAATATTTATATATATAGCTTATACCAATAATATCAATAAAATGCCGAAAATTAATAAAATGGCGGACATGCGAATTTTCGGTACCGATTTTTCAACATTTGTTTGATCTTTAAAGTATTATAAAAAAAAAAATAATAGCAAAATGAATCTTTTTTATAGGTATAAGCTCCCATAAATTTAATTTACTTTAAAATAAAAAAATAAATTGACATCTGTTTTAATTAATTTTTTGAGTTATAGTTCGTCAAAAACATGGTTTCGAGTAAAATGCATTTAAAGATTCGGTTAAAGATTTTTTTGAAAGTAAGGCAGGCAAACTTTCTAAACTGTTATAATCATAGTCAACATCCTGACATATGATGGTACTTCAGGTAACTACACTTACCATAGAATCCATGATATAGGCGCGTATTTCAAAAATCGTAAGATAAAATACGGTATACCGTGCAAAGTCTATTTTTGCGTAATTTTTCGTTAAAAGGTGGGTTCCATTATTATGCAATATTTTCTTTTTATAAAATTGTTTTCAATAAAATCGTATTGGGAACATATTCTACACATAATAAGGCATCAAAAAAGAAAAAAAACTACGATTTTTTGGTCGAGTTTCATGAGAACCTCTCCTTAAGCATAAAAAATCAGTTAACTCAGCTGAAAACTTGAAATTTAGATGCACTTTATAATCTCCCAGTCGAAGCTTCCTTTAATGAGGAACTACTTCTTGACTAAGTACATAATATCGGATTAACTATTTGGAAAGTTAACAACGTGTTTGTAGGAAATATGAGCTACCACCAAACTCCTCATTTACCCTATCACACTTAGCGTTATGTCTTCACCCTTCGTCCTTACAATTAATTAATAATAGACAAGTCGACGGTTAGACACTAAGATGGGGTCCTATCTGTCTAATAACCACATACAGCCATTTATAATAACCTATTACACAGGACCACAATTTTTTTTTGTTTTTACGCAAACAAGATTAGGTGTCTTATACGTATTTTTGGTCGCTGAAAAAGAATCCGTTTTCCGTTTCCCTCCATTACGTCTGGATTTTGCGTAAATCAAGGAAATATAACCTCAAAACCATGTAAAAATAAAGCAGCTTAAAGAAACAAAAAGTTTTACATCAAAAAGGCATGATACCATTCCATATGTTTTTTTGTATACTGAACACAATTTTGAGATCAGAATTGTTCCATAGGCCGTGCATTAAGACATAACCTCAAAAAAACATCTTGAAATTGAAAAACAGAAATACGTTTATCAAGTAAATTAGAAGTTGGCGAGCATGTGTATACAGTTTGTGTAAAGCCGACATCGGCCGATTGTGAAAAAGGACAAATGCTAGTGTAGCATTTGTCCTTGTTGTTAGAACAAAAAGTGCTTGTTCTAACAACAAGTACAAAGGACAAATGCTACACGCACAGAGGGCAGGTCGTTTCTTATCTGTCGTCTCACTTCTGTTTGTCCTTTTTCAGAATTGGCCGATGTCGGATTTACACACACGGTATACATTTTAGAGCGTGTATTCTGAAGATGTGATCAAAAGTAACAATTCGCGGATAGATTTTCACATAACCTCCAAAAAAAAAAAAAACAGGTAAAAATATGCCAATATGTGACATTACATAAATTAAAAGATTAAACGAACAAAGCAATAAAAAAGTTTTGTAGTCGAAATGTCAGATGACATGCCATATGTTTGTTGGTGTGCTAAAAACGTCTTAATAACTGACTCGTAAATAAACGTCATATGCTGTGTATTAAGACATAACTTCAAAATAAATACTTACTTTTCGAAGTATAAGCAGTCAACCTCGTCACAAGTGTAAAATATTTTCATACAAACGTGATTTTTTTAAAAGGTAAGTCCCCTTGAATCTCATCACTTTTTTTGTTGGTGTTAAAATGTTACTGCTTTATTTTTACACGCTTTTGAGGTTATATTTCCTTGATTTACGCAAAATCCAGACGTGATAGAGGGAAACGGACAACGGATTCTTTTTCAGCGACCAAAAACACATGTAAGACACCAAATCTTGTTTGCGTAAAAACAAAAAAAAATGTGGTCTTGTGTTATCGAGAGTCGACGTCAATATTAACATTTTTAAGAATACTCATATATATTATATTTTTATTATATCATATATATTATATCACATATTATATTGTTTAATCCAGCTTACAGGTAAATAAATATTAATTTAGGGGAGTACATTAATCAAAATAATCAAATTAAGAGATACATTTATGGTGAAAATAATAGCAGTGGTAACAATTTTTAATCACTTGCAAATATGACGTAAATCAAGTGGTTTAAGGAAATTTGAAGGCAACAACACTTTCCAGTCAGTAGTGCGCGGTTGTGCGAATGTTTTCCGCACACCAAGAAGAGTAGAAAGGAAAGAAGGAAGAGGCTGACCAAGAAAACGGACTCTAGAATTAGTAAAAAAACGAAAAGTTGTGGAAAACACTTCTAAATCTTGTGTTCGTGTTGTCTGTCGCAATTAACTGAGGTATGTATGTTGGTACTTGACAATACTGTTTAAAAAAACTGCACCTCTTTCCATTATACTTAATTTGTCACCAAAAACATCCAGAAATTGTAACTCACTGAACGAAAGTATAGGAGGTACATTGTAACACCTTTTATTAATCAGTTTGATCACATACAACTGCAACAAGGCCATTTTCAACAAGATGACTTTAGAGCTCACACTGCAACAGAAACTGTCAACTTTCGCGTTTTGGCGCGTTTTGGCGCTGCCATTTTGGCGATTCCATTTTGGTGCCGCCAATTTGACACCGCCGATTTGAGGCCACTGTTTTGACTTTGCATGTTTGACGCCAGAAATTTTGGTTCCGCTGGTTTGACACCGTAATTTGACCCAAATGTTTTATCATCCTGCTAACTTTTAGCCTCATTTAAATTTTTAAGTTATGCCACATGAAGCCTACCTTCATGTGGTATAGTTTGGCAACTATACAGGGTGATTGATCGGAACCATTCATTAAAATAATTATGGCTTACAGAACCTTGTAATTTTTGAAAATTTGGACTTTAGATAACAGGCCTATGACGAACCGGATGAAAATATTTTCAAGATGGCCGCATTTCCTGTTATAGCGAGAATCATCATTTACTCTCTTATGTTAAATAGAATGGTGCCTTTTTTTATTGCACATTTCAATTCTACACATTATTTCAGGTTCATTTTTTTTGCAAATTTTGGCCATTAGCACCATAACATTTGAAATCATCTGTAGTCGTCATATTTGAAAATGAATTATCGGTGTTGGCACTGTGGTTAGTAGAATCATTAGGCTTTGTAACGATGCTTTTATTATTGTTCAATTATCTACAGGGTGTTTAAAACAGACCTTCCATTTATCACAACTTCAAACCATCAAAACTCGATTTTCTTATAACCCTAATAACTAAAAAACTATTAACAATAAGTATAGGGAAGGGTAATATACAGCGGCGCAGAATTTAATTCTACATCTAAATTTAATTTAATTTAAATCTACATTTTAAATGTAAAGTAAAATATGGGACATTGTATAAATCAAGGTTTGATGGTTTGAAGTTGTGATAAATGGAAGGTCTATGTTAAACAGCCTGTAGATAATTGAGCAATAATAAAAGCATCGTCGCAAAGTCTAATGATTCTACTAACTACAGTGCCAACACTGAATGAATTTTTTAAAATGACAGCTACAGCTGATGTCAAATGTTAACCTTAAATGACTCAAAAACAGCAAAATATAGATACAGGGAAACCTAAAGAAAGTCAACCTAAAATTATATGTAGAATCTAAATTTGCAATAAAAAAAGTCACCATTCTGTTTGAAATAAGGAAGTTGATGTCGACTTCCAGTATAACGGGAAGTGCAGCCATCTTGAGCCAAATATTTTCATCAATTTCGTCATGGCCTTTTTAGCCAAATTTTAAAAATCACAAGCCCTAATACTTTTAATGAATGGTTTCGTTCAATTACCCTATATTTATGTTACTTTTTGGCTAATTACAAAAAATATTTAGTAAGGAACGAAATGAGTTGTATTATTTCTGTCAAAATTCTTATTCCTCAAATATTTTTTTTTTCGTTAATTACTAAATATTTTTCGTTATTATTAAAAAAATAGAAACAACAAAATAAAAATAGTTGCCTTGCTAACTACCTTCACGTGGTGGTTAGCTTTAAAAATTGGGAATCACGCTAAAAGTTAGCAAAAAAGACAAGATATATGCGTCAAAACAGCAGCGTCAATCGCGTCGCGGTTAAAATGTCCGGCGTCAAAATGGTGGCATGAAAACAGCGGTGTCAAAATGTGGGCATCAAAATGGCGTCGTCAAAATGGTGGCGTCAAAATGGTGGCATCAAAATGGCGGCGTCAAAACATCGTGGATGGTATAGAGTACGTTGAATCGCTATGGGAAAAGTATGTTCACAATCGGATTTATTTTAACTTTTAAGCGCCTCTGTACGCATCCGTCTTCCTAAGGAGCGTATGTGGCGACGTAAAATTTCCTGTGCAAGCGCCGAAAAACATCAAAACCCGATATATACCCTTTCCGAAGTAAATTCGCGATAAAATACCATCGAGAGCGCCTTCAAGTTCTGTAATACAAAGAAGTGGGCCCTAATAAATTCTACTTAAGTGTTTTATATTTCGAGGCGGGCCATTGTGGCCGCGAGTGGAAACTAGCCACAGTATGTTACGTATGGTTCGGTGCCTCGGCGTTTCGTGTAAACAAACTGTGCGGAGACCAGCAGTTTACTGGATTTACTGCTGCATAAAACGCCTCCGCTGTACTCTTAAAGTTCGGTATCCGTGGCGCTGCGAGTACAACTATTAGGGTAATAGCTACCACAAACTTCGCATTCAACGATAACTAATGCGAGCGTTATAAGTGAGGTTTATATATTACGAACTTATAACGCCTCTATAATATTATAAATGCTAGCAATTAATCTATAACCGTGTAACTACAACATAAACTAGTGCAAACAATTAAGGGAGCAAAACAATATTGTAAATTTTTTAGTGATCTTTGAAGGACTGTATTTATGTGAAAAATGATCGTATCGAGATGATAAAGAAAGCATTTTGAATCTCCAAGATTCTAGTTTTCAGATATCTTGGCCGAAAAGCCAAGGAGCGACAATTATCGAGCAATTCTAAGGAATAACACGAAAAAAAAATGCAAATTTTTTGCGTTTTTCTTTCTCGGTCTACGGGCATGGAAATATTTTTCACAGTGAAACCATAGTATACACTTGATAGCCTGTTTATTCAGCTTCAATTTCCTTTTTTTAATTTTTCTCTACGTTAATTTGTCCCGGAGATATCGGACTTTGAATGCAAAATGATCTTTTAACCATCGATATCTCAGCAACTAGTCATCGGACAGAAAATTGAATGGCAGTTTCAGAATCTGGAATAAATTTCCTATAAGGCTATGTCATGTCTTTTTGAAAAAAAAAATGTTTTTTTCATCCTCAATATTAACATTTTTTTTTTTTTCAAAAAATTGAAAAAAAACTGGTTTTTCTTTTTCAAATTCAATGGGTAAAAGATGCCCAATTGTGGAAAAAGTGGAAAAAAATTGAAATTTCTATTTTTACGTCAGTTACAGGGTGCTCAGAAACGTAAATTTTGCTCCTTTATTTTTTTCTGAAATGTTGATCAAACGGTCTGGGGAAACCATTCGATAGATCGATCTGCCGATTTGCAGGACCATTGGGGGTACATTGAGCTATAAAAATTCGTACAAACATTAGACTCCCCATCAATATTTGCAAAGATGCGGTCGACTTAGCAAAACAAGTGAAAAAGTCACTTTTTTTCACTTTTTTCAGGTTAATATTGAGGATGAAAAATTTTTTTTAAAAAAAGACATGAAAATACTTGTAGGAAATTTATTCCAGATTCTGAAACTGCCATTCAATTTTCTGTCCGATGACTAGTTGCTGAGATATCGATGGTTAAAGCCAAAAGGATCATTTTGCATTCAAAGTCTGATATCTCCGGGACAAATTAACGTAGGGAAAAATTTCAAAAAGGAAATTGAAGCTGAATAAACAGGCTATCAGGTTTATACCATGGTTTCACTGTAAAAAAAAAATTCCAAGCCCGTGGACCGAGAAAGAAAACGCAAATAATGCTTGCTTGCGCCCTTAATTGTTTTCAGTAGTTTATTTAGTGAAGTTGAAATGACATTTAGTTAAATTATGCAGGGAGTTACTTATTGTTATGTTATTTTAGGGAGTCATCCATGGACACATTGTACGCTGTGTTCTTGCAAGTTGTTAGTGTAAAGAAAGGGTGTCCCATAATTCACGAAAGATTTGAATTTGCTGTCATTTGTGAGGTAAAGTGTTGGCAACCAAAGAAAGGAAACAGTTTGACAGCTGATAGTTTAGAATTAGTAAAAATGAAAGAACAACGCGTTTTCATTGTTGAACAGTAGTAGAATGCAGGTTTTCACGGTTGTCCAATGGTAAAGTTATTTCTTCCGGGTTTTGCCGCGGTCGTCTAAATTGACTTGACGTTTCGCTGATCATGCTGTCACCTTCTTCAGAAGGTTTCTAAAGAAGGTTCTGTAAAAACTTATAAAGTCTTTAGAAACCTTCTGAAGAAGCTGGCAGCATGATCAGCGAAACGTCAATTCAATTTAGAATAGAAAACATTAAAAGGGTTGTAACCGACCAGCTGAAGGCTATTCCAGTGTATGAGTTCCAGCACTGCTATGAGGAATGGAAGAACCGTCTCCAGCGCTGTGTGGCTTCCCAACGAAGTTATTTTGAAGGAGACGATACTGAATTGTGATTCTATTCGACTAAAAAAAAAAAAAAAACTAAAAATCTGCCACATTACTTAATTTACACACCTCGTAAATAATTATTTGTCTTTTTTATGTACTGTTATTACAAATCGCCGCCATAGTAATAATTTTTCTCTATTTCAGACAAACATCAATATTCCCTACACAGTAAATGAAATACATGCATATAATGAAAAGCAAACACTGAATATGTATTTTTCCGTAATAAATTATAGTCTCATATTTTATACATTATCGACGGATACGGCACCGATGATAATTCTGGGGTCCGCACAAACGTTTGGGCACCGATGAATATTCAGAGTGCTGCGAACAGCTGCGGTGACAATCCTGATTGGTTATTCTGTTTCAGACAACTTGGATTATTCGACGCCAGTATTTGTTGCTCTTGTGGATTAGTCTTGGAATTGTGGGCTTTTTCAAAGTGTTAATTTCGTATTCACATGCAGCACGCATACACGCTATGGTGGGCTGCACATGATGCTTTGCGGAATAAGACGTAAAAGTATTATTTCCAATTACGTTGCGACATTTTTAAGCAGTGTAAATTCTAACAGAAGCCCAGACAAGTTTTCCACAACAACGGATTACTAGCCAGCGTGCATTTTGCCATCGATATTAACATTATTAGGAGATGATTAGCACTAATGTTTCATCGAAGTACTTACCTTATAACCTGCGTTCAAAAAAAAAAAAAAAACGAATTGGTTTATGAAAATTTGAAGGCATGCAGTTTATGTTGCGGATGCTTTTCATTCAATTTAGGTGGAAATAACTCGGTTATCATGTCGCGATATCGAGCACCAGTGACAGTAACTGCCTGATCAGCCTCATTTTCGAAGAAGAATGGTCCAATGACGCCTCCAATCCAAAATCCTCACCAAACAGTGACACGTTGTGGATGCATTTGTTTTTTGACAATCACATGTGGGTTCTCTGAACCCCAAATGCGGAAATTTTGATGGCTTAACGAAGCCATCAAAGTGAAAATGAGCTTCATCGCTTAGGAAGATTTTGCTCGAAAAATCAGCATTCATTTGTTTTTGTTCAATAATCCGTACAACGAACTGCAACAGTAGGCTGCAGTTTGTGTCAATTGAACTTTGTAAGCATGAAGACGCAGATTTTTAGTGAGTATACGCTATAGAGAGCTTCTTGAAATTTGCAATTCTTGTCCACGACGGCGAATCAATGTTCCTGGACTTTCAACAACACTCTCACGTACAGTTATTACTCCCTTCACAGTTGACGAAGTTAAATCAATATTCCGACTATATTTTGTATGAAATTTGCGAACTGTAGCAGACAAACTTTCATTATTTTTGAAATACTGTTCAACAATGGTGAAGTTATTTCTTCCGGGTTTTGCCGCGGTCGTCTAAATTGACTTGACTTTTCGCTGATCATGCTGTCAGCTTCTTCAGAAGGTTTCTAAATACTTTAGACGGTTTTACAGTCTTTAGAAGGATAATATACATCCACCTTAAAGGTGGATTTATATTATCCGGTCAGACACGGCACGGGAACGAAGCATTAACGTTCCGACAGAGACGGGGGATGTTTATATTATCAGTACTATTTATATCACTCGTCTTCAGACATATAGATATATTGCAAGAGCACAGTGAACTATCATTAAAAAATTATAGACGCGTATCGTGGCAGACAAACATTCTTCTCAACAATGACGGACGGTATGTGTATGACACGCAACGTGTCTGAACGGAACCGATTCATATAAGAATAACCGATACATATAAGAATGTTTGTCTTGCTGGACACGTAACGTTTCCGCACCGTGTCTGACCAGATAATATAAAGCCACCTTAACGCGTATATAGCCGAATGACGGGAAATTGATAACACCGGCACACAAAAAAAAGTGGTCATTACTTTTGACCAGATCCATCTAGGGTTATGTATTTCGATGCACTGAATCCGAATTTGAGGTCGGTTTAACCCGTACACCCTCAATAATTTGAGTAAATTGCAAAAAAAAACGCTAAAAATCGCTAAAAATGGCAAAAAAATGCAGTTATGCAAGCGATAAATTTTTTTACGAACTAGATCAAGTATGTTCATTATGTATTCCGATGCGCTGAATCCAAATCTGAAGTTGAATTAGCTTGTCAACCCTCCAAATTTAGAGTAAATTGCAAAAAACCGCTAAATGTAAAAATTTATGAAAACGTTATGAAAACGAAAAATTTTTTTTCGAACTAGATCTAGCATGTTTTTTGTGTATTTTGATGCGCTGAATCCAAATCACAAGTTGATTTAGCTGGTAAACCTTTCAAAGTTAGCGTAAATTGCGAATAACCGCTGAAAATTGCTAAGAAATCGTGAAAAATTGCAATTATGCAAACGAAAAAAAAATGTTAAACTAAATCAAGAATTTTTCTTATGTATTTTGATGCGCTGAATTCAGATCCGAAGTCTGTTTGGCTTGTACACCCTCCAACTTTAAATAAATTGCGAAAAAACTTTAAAAACAGCCAAACTCGTAAAAAATAGTCATGAAGTAGTAGATAATATCAAAAAAATAGTATTGTTCTTACTCACAGTAATAAACAAACCATGATTCCTTTCAAATTATACTATAACATCAATCGATTGTAATTTAGATTTAAAAAAAAACGACCTTCCTTGATTTTACACTGTTCTTCACTTGTATCGACTACAGTGAAGAATAAGAACGATTTCATCAAGACATAAGTGAAATGGAGAATTGGTATCAAGGAATATGGAATGTCAACATGATGGCCGATTTTTGCTGGACTTTAAAGAGAGAAATAACGAGAGAAAATAGAAAACGAAAAGAGAAACCTACTGCATAGAACATTCGAAGAAAAAAGAGTTCGATACAAGCGAAGAACAGTGTAAAATCAAGGAAGGTCATTTTTTTTTTAATTCTAATTACAATCTATAGATATTATAGTATAATTTGAAAGGAATCATGGTTTGTTTATTACTGTGAGTAAGAACAATACTACTTTTTGATATTATCTACTACTTCATGAGTGTTTTTTACGATTTTTTGCTATTTTTAGCGTTTTTTCGCAATTTATTTAAAGTTAGGCAACAAGTTGACTTGGTGTACAAGCCAAACCGACTTCGGATTTGAATTCAGCGAATTAAAATACATAAGAAAAAATACTTGATTTAGTTTAAGACATTTTTTTTCGTTTGTATAATTGCAATTTTTCACGATTTTTTAGCAATTTTCAACGGTTATTCGCAATTTACTCTAATTTTGGAGGGTCCATCAGCTAAATCAACTTGTGATTTGGATTCAGCGCATCAAAATACACAAAAAAACATACTAGATCTAGTTCGAAAAATTTTTTTCGTTTTCATAACTTCAATTTTCACGATTTTTAGCGATTTTCAGCGGTTTCTTGCAATTTATTCTAAATTTGGAGGGTTGACGAACTATATCAACGTCAGATTCGGATTCAGCGCATCGAAATACATAATAAACATACTTGATCTAGTTCGTAAAAAAATTTTCTCGCTTGCATAACTGCATTTTTTTGCTATTTTTAGCGATTTTTAGCGGTTTTTTGCAATTTACTCAAAATTTTGAGCGTGCACGGGTTAAACTGACCTCAAATTCGGATTCAGCGCATCGAAATACATAACCCTAGATGGGTCTGGTCAAAAGTAATGACCACTTTTCTTTTTTTATGTGCTAGTGTAATTTAACTTGTTTGTTAAGTAGATGTAAACATGAGGTGAGAACAATCGCGATCTAATCGCTAGCGCAGGCGTATGTAAGGCATCCGGTTTGTCGGTAGGGCTGTTTGAGTTAAAATGTAAAATACCATTTTATATTTTATTATGGTCTAGTGCCTGATTAGAAAAGTGCATATAATCAATCAATATTGTCATTTTCCAATGATTTTACGTATGTGTGTAAGCTAAAACACATGCGCCAATATATCTCCTTCGAACAACTATTCGCATACTAATATAAAATATAAATTAACCAAACGACAACAAACGTCTAGTCCCCGAGCGCTGGCGCAGTTTGAATTTGACATGCGCAGATGCAGTTCTGTCTGCGATTCGCCGAAATTTTGTACGCCGAAACCGAACGATTGGACCGTTCGTTCTGCCTTGTTTCGCTGTTGTCATATCAACATAATATTCCTATTAGATATTTTAAAATTGTTTCACAACTGTTTAAAGTAATATTAACTGTTTAAAATTATTTCACAGTAGTTGGGTTGAAAAAAGATAACAGTAAACTTTATTATACGATACGCAACGCAGTCTGAAAATTAAATTGGCTTATATTAATTGATCGTACGTCAATACATTTTGTAAATATAGGGTTTTTATAAAGACTTATTATGCAGAGTTAAGAGTTACACTTAGTTCTGGCAACGTTGCTCTTTAGATTTCCGCTAAGACCCCTTTTCTTAGCTTTATGTACAACCAAGCCCCCCCGGCCCAAGTAAATTCGCCTAATTATGACATAAAAATGTATCATTTAATAGGTATTTAATATCCACCTATGTACGCATTAGGCTGCCGCTTACTGTTTAATATTTTAAATCTTACAGAAATAGTAATATCTTGCTTTTCCATTTCTGTTAAAAAGTTTATATTTCCACAGAACCAACAAATTGTCGGGATCTCAACGCAAAACTTATCGGACATACCATCTGCAGGAAACCGCATCCCCATTGTCGGACATACCGCGCGCTATATTAGATATGGAATAGAAACCTTTATGTACGCGGAGCGATCGTATTCACGAATTAAACGGTTCTTTAAACTCGGAATTGATCCTATTCCCTATTCGTATAGAGGCTCGGAAGAGATTTAAGAAGAGGAGGATCGGAGACACGATCTGTTTACGACACCGTTCAATCCTGGGATTCTGCTCCTGAATTACACGTCCCACTTCCGGTGTGAACTGTTCAGTGCTTTGTCATGTGCATACGCACCCTAATATAGACTTATAGCCACTTTTAACTCAAATAAGGCACTAAACGCGCCCAATTCGCGTAGAACATTATTTCAGTTTCACGTTTAGTGTTACAGTCTCTAGTCTGCCCAGCTGTTAAATTCATGGGGTCAGAGGTATCAGTTGAGGACATTATTGACTTTTTAAAAAGAGTTTTTTTGGTCATATGTAAAAGTTTCCTAATTGGTTATCAAAAAAATACACATACGTTCCTACATTACAATCCAGGAAGAGCTTGAGAACTCTCTTCAAAGACGTTTTAGAACTATCTGTTGTAACAATTTTTTGCTGGAAAATTCTTTTCAAGATCTTTAAATATCTCATGTAATCCTGAAAAACTTGTAATACTAATTACAAGTTCCTCTTCTCCAACCTCAGTTTCGATTGGATCAGTGAATTCAATGCAATCAATAATATAAATACATATTTGATTTTTCAGTTATTAAATCACTATTAATAGGTTCC
The DNA here is from genome assembly GCA_029963805.1 of Aromia moschata. NCBI lineage: Eukaryota > Metazoa > Arthropoda > Insecta > Coleoptera > Cerambycidae > Aromia > Aromia moschata. The sequence continues at coordinate 223,103 of JAPWTK010000281.1, read as the reverse complement.
TAAATCTACATCAGTAAGCTTAAAATTTGGAAATAATAACGCTAATAGTGTATTGTCTTCCACACTTTATGAAACAGTTATTTTCTGTTACAGGCCATACTTTCTTCCAAACCGCTAAAATCTATATTAATGTACTCTATTTCCATTCTAAATTGAAAATAGGTAGAAAAAGCAAGGTTGTCACATATATTTTCTAAAATTGCTAAGCTCACTATACAAGTATACTTCATACTTCAGTAAACTGTTAGTTCGTGACGTTCTTAGAAAGCTAGTTTGGAAATATTTAAAAAAAATACATAGATATAAATTTATTAGTTAGCATTAAAATAAAGCGTTTAAAATTGCTGGAAAAAATAATTATAAATTAAAACAACTTTATGTATGTTACTATACTTGAAGAGCCGGCAACGCGATGCCAGCAACACCGATGCCGGCAACCAGCAAATGTCGACCAGTATACTATAGGATTGCTTTATATGTAATACATCCAAATACTTATTCGGTCCACTGTGCCATAAAATTTTTACGACGTCGTTAAAATGATTTACGACTTTAGAAATTCTACGTGTTTAAGGCGCCAGTGACGTGTATTTAACACAGCACTGCATCTAGGTTTATTAACACAGACAATTTTTTGAGATTGTCTGGCTAAATGAGCATTATTTACAGCAAATTATATTACAAATATTAAGAGTTTTTTATGCAGGCTAATTTTAATCTCCTATATTGATTTGAATGAAAAAATTATTTCACAATTTTCGAATTTATAAAAGATATATGCACGCCCATGGAATCATAAAGTTGCACCGCTTTTTTTGTTCCCCAGACGTATTTATCATTTTCAATTAAAATTAGAAGGACTATAACTACTGTTATGTTTTTCTCCACCTTTTCCAGTGACTCTTCCGTGACCGTTAATGCCAAAAGCATTTTAACAAGCATGCCTCTGTAAATGACTTTAAAGTTTGAAATGATGCACTGGTCCATAGATTGACAACTGTAGGTTGCATTTGGAGGAAGAAAAAATCAGTTTCACGTTCTCTAATGAAATATTTATATGGGAAATTGCATTATCGAAAAATATGACTACATTTCTTTTTTCTCTTTTCATCTTGCTGCCAATATAATATCCAAGGTCATTCTTATTGGATATCTATTACATTGACAGTTTATCCACACGCGTATCTTTAAAACATCGAGGCTTCTTACTTTTACCAGTAACTAACGGCTTTTCTTTATCTCCTTCCATGTTTGAACAAAATATTATAATCAGCCTTTCATTTGCAGATTTTATTTTGTAGGAAGTGTACGGAAAAATATACATGTTTCATCGGCAATAAAAACATCCCTTGAAGTTCTACATTCCTTCAGTAATGACTGCAACTTTTCTCTCCAGTCATCAACTGTTGCAAGTTCACCGCAAACCGTGTTAAAGGGGAATTTTCTGCCTCTGGGCAAATTTCTCCAACCAACCATTGGAAGCTTTAAAGTCAGTTAGCTGCAAACTTTGGGCTGCTCCTAGTACCTTTTCTTTTAGTACAGGTCCAGATATCGGCATATTTTTGTCTCGTACCTTACAGAACCAATTAAAAACTCTTTATCAGTGGCCAAACCAGCATTTTGCTTTGTCTTTTTTTGTTCCAGATTTCCAATTTTCTCAAGTCAACTTCTACTAACATTTGTTGTTGGCTTAATTTTTTGAAGTTGTACTCGTATAATAATTTGAAAAATTGCCTTACTTACAAACCTTGTATGTACATTTATCATGTTATTTGTGTACCTTAAGCTACATAAATAACGGCAATGACATAAAACGCACTCAAAGCAACACGTTATCGTTCTTACTTCTTAATTGTTTGTGTGTCAGACTGACGACGACAAGAGACTAGCGTTTTCTCGTGTCCATAACGAAATACCGCCGATAATTTAAAGATTGCATTTCGCGCAGTCCATTAGCATTAATCAATAATAATTAATACGAGTTGCGTGCATTAAAAGCTCCCGCCAATAAACTACTGGTTTCATTAGGTCTAGTTACCCTGTTCTGTACCGGCCGCAGTGCTCTATGTAGGTGTTATAATCATTAGAGCCGGACCACCTAGAGTTTATATAACTTAGCAGTCGGTTTTCTATTAGTACAGTCTGTTTAGTTAATATTTTAGTTCGTTCATATTTGAATTTAAGCACCGCGCGTTGAGTGCTATCTATACGAGGTGTGTAAATTAACCCAGATATGCCTGAATAATTTTTTTTTTTCAAAAATTTACATTAAAACTGATAGAATAAAAGTAAAATGTTTAATTTTAGGCTCTATGTTGCGAAAAAAATCTAAAAAAAATATCATGCACATTGGTTGTTTAGAAAAAATTCTGTTCTTTTAAAAGGACAATAGGCATACAGACCATTATAAAAAATGTTTTGAAAAAATCATATATTTTAAAATAAATCAAATTTTAAAATACATGGTATTATAAAAAACTGTAAAAAATATTTCTACATTGGGGTAGGTATTTCAGTTATTATCAAATAATGTCAATCTTGCTGTTTGCTCCCTGGTACGGTTCGATGCAAAGGGCATATCCAGTGCTGGTCGCACCCATCCAGATTTTGTAACCATATATCATTGGCTTTCCCCTAATAAACTGTTTACATCCAAGTTTTCCAAAATATAGAATCAAAACTATGTTGCTCCCAATAAGGAGCATATTCTGGAAATGTCTTATTCAGGTTGTTAAATAATGGGCGAACTTTAATAAATTTATCCGATGGGTCTAATTGGTCATTGTCACAGCAATGAAGATTTTGCATAATGAACTCAAACCTATCTCTTGATAGAGCATCAGCTACTAAAATATTCTATGTCTTTTCGTTGTTCCCAGAATATTCGTCTTCTTGGCACAGGTAGATATCCACTTAACAGGAGTATGCCAATAAATGATTTTTTTTGTCCAATAGTTGTTGGACCAAAAAACAAACACATCTATTACTTCTTCATTGAAAAATCGCAGAAATAATTCTGTTGCCGATGGGAGTTGACTTTCAACTTTATACATTGTTGGCGACTTGATATCTGGCAAGGATAAATCTGTTTCTGACCATTTGTACATTTTCTTTACCGCTTGGAAAACACTCAAAGGAATGTCATCTTCTTCATGCCAATGGTCTGCCGATATAATTTTTCTGGAAGCATTCAAATTAAGTCCAACCGCAGTGGCGTTACTTTCATCAGTATCTTTGGTCATAACCTCTGCTGGTGCCAAGAGCTGAGAACCGGGCAAGTTGTTTATGTTAAATACTCCTCATCTCCAGAATCTTCGTCTGTTAAATATTCAACTTAATTTACGGGAGGCAACAAAGCAATATTTATTTCCGGAAGTAGTCATCTTCTTCCAAACTTTATAAAAGATAATTTAGCGTGAGACCCCTGAAATAAAATACCTTTAATGCCTACTGTCCTTTTAAAAGAACGATAAAAAACATTTGACCGAATCAACAAGTTTTTGACATCATACCCTCAAGTTTTCAAATTAAATTAAAACTGTGAACTTTTTACCTAATAAAAACACCTATAACAATTCAATTTAGCAGGTATTACTTACCCCACTGGTCTCAAATCAATAGACTACGACATTTTTTAAAAACCACAATCTTTAAATGAAAATATTTTACCTAAACACAGTCAAAATAAATGCACTGGCTTTTAAAACACTTTTAAACGTTTTGCTTCCGACTTGGACACAGCGCAATGGATACTTTTGCAAAACATCAGCATGCATACGGAACAGTGTTTTTTCAAGAGCCCAGATTTTTCGGTGGTTTAAGTCATTCTCAGAAGGAAGAGAGTCGATTGAAGATGAACCACGAAGCGGAAGGCCTTCATCTTCAAGAACCGATGAAAATGTCGGTAGAATACGGGATCTTGTGCGTTCAAATCGTTGGCTGACTATAAGAATGATCGTGGAAGGGTTAAATTTGAATCACACCACAGTTCATCAGATTTTGACAAATGAATTTTATTGGGGATGAGAAAAATCTGCGCAAATATGGTTCCAAAAAACCTTGCGCAGGAACAAAAGGACATCAGGAAATGAGAAAAATTCTTGAAACCCTCATTATTTTCAAGAAGAGCATACCTAAATTCCCCAAAATTTAAATTCTGAAAAATTTTTAACGCTCGAAGAAATCAAATTATTTCATCTTGCACACTGTTGCTTCCTGGTGAAAATAATGTTATTAAACAACTACTATACTATTAATTGGACGAGTCGCAACAGAGTCGGACTCAGGTCACTATTATCTCAAAACGATAGTTCACGGAGAATACATAATAATACAATAATGAATACTCGAGGGGTGTAATGAGTACTAGGGGGCTAATTATTACATGACAATGCTTACATGACATTTGTATGTGCTGTAACGTCAGTGTCATGAAAAATAACACTTCAATGAAAACATAAAATTAGGAAACATAAAAACCCATAAAATCTGGACCTAAAGTGCGAAGCAACTTGATTACAAATTATAAGTCTATGACCTGTATTATTGCTCCTGACTTCTTTCGTCTCTTGATATACAATTGCAGGTTTCTTTCAACTGATCTAGCGTCAAAAAAATGTTATCTTTAAACCGACGAAATATTAGTCTCACTTGCCAAAAACAGGTATTTGTAACAGATATACTCTTGGAACAGGAACACATCATACTTGTACAATTCTGGATAGAGTGACATAGCGAAAAAGTTTATGACCATCGGTCTTAACTGGGTCTTAACTTGGCCTGCCGATGTGGTTAGACTGTTTCGCTATGCTGATGTGTTCCTGTTCCAACGGTATGCCCGTTCCAAATACCTGTTACCAAAATAAATTCCTATTTTTGGCAAGTGAGATTCTAATATTTCGTAGGTTTAAAGGTAAAATTCATTAAGTGACACCAAATCAACCTGAAAAAAAAAACAAGAAATAGAAAATGTTGCAATAATATGGGTTGGCTAATTAAAAAGTAATATTACTTTTGACCTCCTAAAATAACTTTCTCTTCTTTTTTTTTTTTTGGTCTCTAGTTTAAATATTTGTAAGTGGTTTACTCCCTTTTAAAAATAAAAGATTCAGCTATTGTATTTCTTTCTATTATATTATCAAGTTTATATAAATAATGTTATCTGTTCCAAACATCTGAACCTTATAAAACCTGCTCCTCAGTATTATCAAGCATCAGAGAGACTTTCTTTGCTTTTTTAACTCTTACGTTAGGATACCAATTTATCATAATATAGTAGTGCCAATTGTACTGTACTAACGGCTTGGCCACTCGCATCTGAAATGGTTCTTTATTGGCCTGTGTCTTTTAATTTACTCCGCTGCCTATTAACTACACTACGTATCACTCATTACTGATGTTTTCATCCATCAACTGTAGTACCCTTTAATTGCTTTCCTGCATTATTGTTATATAGATATAATCGAGTGTGTTATATAGTGATATGGTATATTACTAACCGTAAAATGTCGTTATTACTGGTAAAATTATTATATAATGAACGCTTACACGCTGCGGATTATGTAAAAAGATGTTCGTGAGGCTTTATGAGCAGCGGTATATAATAAAACTGAATAAACTGCCCGTTGGCAAGTCAAATCAAATCTTTCGACATCAATACATTTTAATCAAACATTTTTTTAACACATAAAAAAATATTAGTATATCCTTCTTTACCATATCACCTACATAAAATCGGATTAACCCTAGAATTAACTCCTCCCATCTACTACTTGTTGGGAGTGGTTCTTGGAACAAATAACAAACGATGCTTCTTACTATCGGAAGGTGATTTGGACGGACGAGGCAACTTTTACCCGTAGTGGTATCTTTAACCAACATAATGCGCATATTTGGGCCCATGAAAACCCGCATGCTGTAAAAGAACAACATTTTCAACATGAATTTTCGTGCAACGTTTGGATGGGGTTATGCGACGATACACTCATTGGTCCATATTTCTTGCCTCCAAGACTAAATGGTCCGGCCTTTCTTCATTTCCTGGAAAATGAATTTGAAGCAATATTAGATGACATGCCTCTAATTGATAGAGCAAACAGGTGGTTCCAGTTAGACGGTTGCCCAGCCCATTACACTCTACTAGTGCGGCAATGGCTTCACAACCATTTTTCAGGAAGATGGATTGGTCGCGGTCGAGACTGTCCCCGTCCTTGGCCTCCGCGTTCCCCGGACTTAACCACTATGGATTTTTATGTTTGGGGCAGAATGAAGAGCAAAGTTTATGCTGAGCCCGTCAACGACGAAGCTAGTCTCCGAGCGAGGATCTTGCAAGCTGCCCAAGAAATACCACTAGCGGAGTGTCGTGCAGCCGCGCAATCAGTCATTCGCAGATGTCAACTTTGCATTGAAAATGACGGTGGACATTTCGAGCAGTTTTTGAAATAAAAGGCAAGAAAATCAATTTGGGCCTGCCATCTTTGAACGTCCGTAGCGCTCTTAGGAAGCATTTCCGGACACATGTTTATTAGAACTTTTTTGCTTAGAATAACATGCCCTATCCGTACCTTTCGTTTGTCGCGTTAAGTTTGACTCACCCTGTATATCAATAATGATGATATATTGCAAGTTATTATCATTTGTCTCCTCGTCAACTGCAACAAAAGTGTTAATTATGAATGTAAAGTCATGACTTGGATAATTAAATTGAGTGACGTAATAAAGATAAGAAAAGTGGAAATATTTATAAGGTGATAGTACATGTTAAGATAATTACTCAGTCCATCTTCAGTGGTATCCACGTCATATTCTTCAATTTCAATGGTGGTGTGTTGTTTGTGCATGAAGTGCCTGAGCAGTTGCGGCATATTTTGGTACACTTTAAGCCAGATTTTCGGCAAGTGCATGCACCGGTGCACCCTTTCTTGCAGCTGCAAAACACCAATTGAAGCAATGATTGGGGTGCCGCTTCTTTTTTTCATTGGCACAGGAGTGAGACCAAGGCTGCCTCTTTTCCATCCCCACTGAAGGGGGTCCAAGTTGTTTCCCAGTCAGCACTGGGAACATTGCGGAAATAATTTTTGGCTCCATCAAGGGTCTGTGGCAGTTATGGCAAGCTAAACTTCCCCTTTGAAGACATCTTGATAAATTGGTGATACCTCATCTTGTCAAGAGATTGCTCTGTGACTGCACTGGCGCCATACAATGCTATGAAAATAGCTTCCCCTGCTTTGCTGATTTGGGCTGTTGATGCGGTTGCTTCATAAAAAGTAGTTGCCGCTCCCATTAATACAGGGTTGTTTTCAAAGAGGGCACATATTTTGGTCTTGCCATGTCTAAAAGGGAATGACGTTATGTCACAACCGAAGAAGGCGTGAGCAAAAAGAATGTAATCAACATCATACTTATACGATGATGTTGAGAAGAATATGCCAGGTTTGCCACTCTTTCCTGGTTTCAGCATGTATAAGGTCCTTTTGGTTGGACTAGGAATCCCAGTTAGCAACACAAGAATGTCAACATATTCGCTGATTATAAATACACAATCGAAATTGGGAGATTGAGACAAAGCTGTTGTCACAATGTGAACATCAGCATCCTCTGCTTCCTGTAACATTTGTATGCAATTCGCTTCGAAGTGTGTTTCCAACATCTATATTAGATTGTTTTTGTTTTTCTCATTACCCAAAAACTTTTCCTGGGACACAGCAAGGAGAGTTATTTCTTCAAAGGTGATGTCTACTGATATGTTCATTTTAGAACGGCGAACCCTTTCCGAGCTTTTTGTACCCCGCTCATTCACATCACCTGTGTAGCCATCAAAAACATGATTACGACAGGCCCGTAAAAAATAACTGCCAATTTTTGATGACAGAAATTCAATTTATGTATAAATTCAAAATTAATTTAAAAATCAAAGTGTCTCATCTAAATTCGTCGACTTTGACAAATGCATTTTATAGAAAATTTTGTCTATTTTAATTTCGGAACATATAAAATTTTCTATAGCATGAGTCGTTTAGGAGATATAAGCAAAAAACTAAAAAAAAGTGCGACAATTTCGTGGTTATTCGCCTGCCAAAATTTCTCCCCCCGGCTTTCGAGGTCGAAAACTTAGTCTCACACTTCCCACCTTATACCAAACAAGCCTAGAAAAAAATCATTTGCCCTAATTAATGCAAGCTGAACCCTTCTGAGGCTACGCATCAACTGGGCTATATGTATTTCTTTATTATTTTGTTGTTTTACTTTTTGCTAGATGTTTTTTAATGTACCTTATTTGTTTTTGTACACAATTTTAAGTTATATCTACTAAACGAATAAATTATAATATTTGTTGATCTTTATTGTATGTACAAACCTTATTAAATAATTACTAGAGCCATAATAATAGATTATAGGACCGGTTTTGACGTGACTGGGATATAAAGTACATCGTCAACTCATGTACATATATATGTACATAGTACAATCGTAGTTCAATTAAATAACGCCATTATATTCCGGAATATAACCCATCTGCCATTTATACTCATTGTTAGTATTAGTTAAACTGAGCTTGAGCAAAATTGAGATATGTCAAAAGAACTGTACTAAAAGTAGTTTTCTTTCAAATAACTTCATTTTCAACGTTTTTTTATAGAGATAAAATTTATATACTCTTAGACGTATGTTTTTAGACGTACTGTTAGACGTATGTATAACGTAGAAAAAATCAAGATGGCATACAGCTCTATTACACAGATTAAAAAAAAAATAATAAAAAATGAGCTTACATCTTCCGGTCTTACTCCATAAATTTAATCTTTATTGCTCTCTTACAAACGTTTCAAAAGAGTCGATTAAATTTGACAGCCATTAACTCCGAGAAATTAATCAGTTTCGTCTTATAAATGAGGATTATTAAACAAAATTATATAGTGCTCAACATTTCCTTAACTATTCGAGTATCATCACAGGCTTTCAGGAGTACATTGGTACACGTAACAACCTCATTATATCCAGACTATAGTCAATAAATTTATTGTCAGCTTAATTGTGCCCTTTGTGTTTTCTTCTTTATTATTTACGTTTAGTTAATTGGGTGTGTATAAAACGTTTACGTCTGAATAGTTGAATGTTACGTCAGGCCTTCTCTTTTGTGCCTCCCCATTATAACAGTTTTCTATTCTTTTAAGTAAATAAAGTCATTTCAATGCGATTTAAAATGCGGGGACTGGTCCATTGTGGACTGTTGTAACTGAAAAGAATCATTTATCTATCTTATTTAGAAGTTTCGAGCAGTGTATCTAGTCCGGATAATTAATGTTGTTCATTTTTCACGAGAACAGATAAACCAAACGTTTATCTGTTGCTTAGAGTTTACGGTGTAGGTATAAGACCATAAGAGATTGAAATGTTTCTTGAAATATAAAAAAAAATACATACGGCGTAGCAAAAAGTCGCGTATAGTGCTGTAACTTTTTAATATTCATGAACATTGTTGTCAACATTAAATAATTTTGCCTTCTCACGTTTAGTTGTTATGAAGACCAACTTTATTTCTTCATATGGCAACCTGTTTTCTGTCAATATGTGACCTTGAGAAAAAACACATTTTCTCTTTACTGTACACTAAACATTTTGATATGATTAGATAAAGAAAATCCAGTCCAATTTTCCAGGGTCTTGGAAACTACTTTTGTTCTTTCTCATCAGTCAGTTAAATATTAAAAAAAAAAAAAAAGAAAATTAAAACTTACCGAAACCAAAAACTCACTAATTCACTGTTTGTTAAGTTTCCCCCTCAGTAAACAGAGGTTTGACATGAGAAAAATTCAATTAAGGATATAGCTAACAATAACGGTTACTCAGTGTAATTAATAGACACGTTAATAAGGAAGCATACATTTAAGAGAACCCTGTACAATTCCACGACTTTTCGTAGAGATACTGACAATTCGAAATTTGTTTTTTCCATATGAACCTAAATTCACCCGCGGACTAAATAAAGTTTTTAAAAACAATAATATCAATTTGGTTATAATTCTAATAATAAACTACAGAAGCTTTTGGGCAACCCCAAAGACAAAATCGACGATAACGAAACGTCAGGAATATACGAAAGAAGTTGTAAAGACTGTGATCAAAAGTATATTGGGCAAACAAAAAGATCTATTTTGACTAGATTTAAAAAACACATGGCTCATTTTAAATATGGCAGAACGGAAAAATCTTGTGTTGCCCAACATGCTTTTGACAAGAACCATAGGATAGATATAAATAATTTAAAATTAATTAGAAATGCAACAAACAGTAGACAGTTGGATGCTTTGGAAAGTTTAGAAATCATTAAATGGAATACCCACCAGTCCACTGTTTGCTCTGATAAACACAGACAAATGTTACGGTTCAGTGAACAGTGGCGACAAATTAAGTACAAATAGTGCAAGTGTATAAGTTAGAATTTAATTTTAATCTTCTCCTGAAGATGCCAATATAGTTGGCGAAACGTATGTCGAGAAAAGTATAGCATTTCAGTATTTCGTGGAAAACGTCCAGTTTGTTTCTACGCCGAAGGTTCCAGTAGAAGTAGATAGAAGTGCTGAATTTTTTGAAGGTTTGATGGAAAGATGTAATAACAATAACTTCCATATAACAATATAACCAAATATATCCTTTTTCGGATTAATTTACATCCAATTTAAATGGTGCTGTTAATCACCATAATAGCTGTTACGAGTCAAGTCAGAACCCTCATTGTTTCCAAAAAGCGCATACCCAAAATCTCCAAAAATTTAATGTTTGAACAGGCATTGTTGGAAAACGTATTGCTGGACCTTTCCTCATACATGGAAATTTAAATTATGAAAAATATAAAATTGTTTCCGAATGAAAATTAAGTTAACCAACAACTATGGCTCCAACAGGATGAGGCACCACCATATTTTGTGGTAAATATCAGGAAGTACTTAAATGCACGATTTCTAAGACGTTGGATAGGAAGAAGAGGTACAATTGAGTGGCCAGCGCGCTCCTCGGATCTAGATCCCTTAGATTTTTTTTTCTGTGACGGGTATTTAAAATGTAAAGTTTATGTCATTCGACCAGATAACATTGAAGACTAGATACAGATAATTTCAAAATGAAATCCTGGCTAATCCTGAAGACTTCCTAGTAAATGATATTGAAGAGTTTCGGGACTAGCTTTTGGCATTGCTTAGTGGAAAATGGAGGTCACTATCAACACCTCAATCGCCAACTATAGTTTTCTTGTTTCATTTTTTAAAAAATAATAATTAAATAATATTTTTCTAATTTAATATTATTTTACAAGAATGTTTTTTGCGATTTTTTTTTATATTCATATCAAATTTTTGGTGTATAGTATGAAAACCAAACGCGAAAAGACAACATTATTTCACGTTGACAGAAATATGTCAAATAAACTGATGTAAAATATTTCAGGTTCATTCAGGACAGTTTTTCATATACAAGGTTTTTAAAAAGTTACAGGAATTAGACGTGACCTTTCACCATGCTGTGTATACAAATAACAAAGTGTTAGGTAATTTTGAAAACTTCATTGAAGTTAGAGATCACACTGATCATTCTCATCACAATTTGCACAAAGTGATGGCTTTCACCGTTCAATTTTTGAATTATAATAAATACATACTTATGTATGGTCCCCGTCATAACGATATAGCGTACGCTTTCCTGCTATTTTCACCACGAAGTGAATTTTTAACAGTCACAGTAATATGTTTATGTAAATGCAGGCTGGTGTTCATGTACTACCAAGTCATAAATATGTAAGCGTTAAACATGCTTGAAATAAAAGCAAGCGAAATGTCAATAAAATATGGTTAATTGCCACTTCGAACTTCAACACATAACGTCTAGTTTAAACGGCAATTCGCGGTCACTCTAAGTGCATAAATCGATTTTTATTCTCTCAAGTCTTTAATGTTTGACGTATTTATTAAGGAGGGAATTAGATTGCAAATAGTACGTTAATTGGACGTGACATTTAAAGCTACCATTCTATAAGCAAACGTGTCGATGGCAATAATTTAAATGTTAAGCTTTTCGAGTATTTGTTTTAATTTCGTGTTTGTGTATGTGAACGCAGACATTTATGGAAAATGATTCAGAATGACTAAGTTTTACGATGACAGATGCTTATAGCTACAATTGTAGGAATAAATATATGTCGTATTCACAGATTTGTAAGGTGCTAACTTTTGTGTTCTCGAAACGTATAGGCACTGCGTGGAAGAGACAGACACTTTCACCTTTTGTAATTTTTAGATTATTGAGAAATTATATTTAAACAAGAAGAAAGTAGCTGTATCTTTATACATATGTATCTTTGTAGATATGTAATACAGGGTTGCTTATTATGAAGGGGGTACAGCGTAACTATAGATGCTTTGAGTAAAAATATTTCGATTTAACCAAACTTACCTTAATTCAAAAGTTATTGGTAACCACGATACCGGTAAGTTTTATTTCCGATTTCCGTAAATAACTTCTGTAAGAAACCATTTTTTTTACAATAATTAGTGATTGGGGGTTCTTTGAGGAGAAGAAATTTAATTTGTCGTCTTTCGTGTTCACCGTCAATGAATTTGTAATCATTTTGATATACATTGTTCAAGGCGCTCTCTGTAGCATTCTAGATACATAAAAAGTGGTGTAAGTTATACCTTTTAAATGTTGCTCCGATTGACCGTTTTAGATTTGCGTTTAAAGTGTTCAGTGCAAAAAAGTTGTTCTTTGATTTACAAAAAAAAAAACTAGATCATAAAACATCATACGAGGTGTGTAAATTAAGTAATGAGACTGGCAACGTAGCACCTGATCTAGCAACACTGAGCGGACGGGACTTGGAAGGGCGGTAGGTTAACATACAGTGCACCTTCAGTACAAGTTTGAACTTGTTAGGGTCGTTTGTTTGTTCTTTGTTACTGTTTTCGTAAATCGTTTTCTTTTTCTATTGCGTTTTAAAAATGAGTGACATTAATTTTGACAATGGTGTGCTCGGACCAGGTTTTGCTACAGACTTAAACACAGTGTGTTTTCAAGAGCCCAAGTTTTTCTTTGGTTTAAGGCATTCTCAGAAGGAATAGAGTTGATTGACGATGAACCAAGCAGCAGAAGGCCTTCACCTTCAATAATTGATGAAAATGTCGATATAATACGGGATCTTGTGGGTTCAGATCGTCGGTTGACGACAAGAATGATTGGGGAATAGTTAAATTTGAATCACACCACTGTTTTCAGATTTTGACTAAAGAATTGGGAATTAGAAAAATCTGCGCAAAAATGGTTCTAGAAAAACTTTTGCAAGAACAAAAGGACATGAGGAGAAAAAAGTGCCTTGACCTTGAACATTCCTGTGGCTCATCAGCCTCCTTATTCGCCTAACTTGAGTCCATGTGACTTTTTTCTCTTCCCGTGATTGAAAAATCATCTCTAGGGACGTCATTTTTGGGCCATAGAACACATTCTAAGGGCTGTAACCGACCAGCTGAAGGCTATTCCAGTATATAAGTTCCAGCACTGCTATGAGGAATGGAAGAACTGTCTCCAACGCTGTATGGCTTCCCAAGAAAGTTATTTTGAAGGAGACAATACCGAATTGTAATTCTATTCGAATACATTTTTTTTAAATCTGTCTCATTACTCGATTTACACACCTCATATGTGGAGTTAATTAAATAAAACTAGTTGTATATTATAACAAATGTAAAATGCTTTAACATTTGCCAATTTAATAAAAATCAAAAAGAATTTGAAAGAAAATGTGCCAACCTTTAATTGCAGATATCTTGAAAATTATCCACTCTATGGGTTTCCAAATGTTGTACATGATTTAAGTAAAATACATTAAAAAAATTCAAAATTATAGTCAAAATTTCGACACACCAATTCGATAAGAGTAAATGTTGCTTCATCAGAATATACATTTTTTTGTTATGAAATTAATGTATAATTTTTACATCTTGTTCGCAAAATTCTCTCTCCTATCAAAGTAGTCTCCACTGAGCTTATGAACTGGAGGTAGCTTGTAATGAATTATTTTCTTATGTCGGAATCACTTTTTCAAAGTATTTTTGATACTAAATACTGATGTAAATCTCCAAATAATCTCGATCTAATTGCATTAGATGCGTTTTTATGCAGATACTTCTAAAATGTATTTCCTTAACACTCAAAAACTATAAGATAAGGCCCTTTTGTACGTTAGAAAAACTGGAAAGGAACCAAAAATGGGAACGGAATATTGAAGGATATATTTGATGTAACATAAAGTAGAATAAGTCAGAGAAGTGTTACATTTTAATGAAAAAAACTTTGTTTCTTCGCCAATGTTTCGGTAATATATTTCACCATCCTCAGGATTTGAAACGTCGATATTTGACTGTCGTAGAATTTTTAGTTACTGTGTAAAATATACGAAACAATCCTGTACTCACACGTAAGAAATGCGATAGGATCAAATGATTTGTTGTTTGTGCCTCCTTTTGAAGAGGATAAAAGGAGAATTCGCATAAAATAGCTTCTTCTGCATTAAAAGCCGAGGAGCGAAGCCAGTCACGTACTGCTCATCGGATGGGTCACAGAAATAGTACAAAAAGGTGAAACGAGTGTAAATTATCCAGTCCTATTCAGCCGTCTGCGTTTGTTTTTAATTTAGTGTCGTTTAATTAAAAGGTCTGCGAGCAAATAGCGATATATTTATTTAGCATCCGGCCTAATTAACTCTATTTAGGTTAGCGTATAATGTTACCTTACACTTAAACTTCGCTCTTGCGGCGGTAATTTAAATTAAAAAATAATAGGTGTACCGATGGAAGTAAACAGTCTCCGGATCTACCAGAAATTACGCAAGATAATTCTGAAAGTGTAAAGTTTGTACAACCTAAAATATAATCCAAGCATTATTCGACTTTATTATGACGTTATGAGTTCATAACACAAAGTTTTCTCATCTACATGTATCAACCGGATAATTTCCGGCAGAAATATATACATACATATATACTATATAAATATTGTGGTATACTTTCATGGAAGAATGTAAAGAGAAATGCCGAGATCTCCATTTTTTTAATTCGGGGTTGTGATTGGACTAGTTAGGAGGTAAACATACCAAAAGTCTCCCTACCTAGGTGGTGAGGTCATGTTTTTCAAAAAGGCTCGCATTTTTTTTAGATCAATTCTCACATGTCTTGGTAAACTTTGCCTCTTAATTTCTTTACCGTTCGTTTGGGGAGAAAGTCCTCAGAAAAGAAATGATGGAACTTTAAATTCCTTTTACAATTATGTCAACATTTCATTCTCAATTGAAAAGCTAAAGTAATTCGAAAAATTAGTGTACATTTCGAGACATATAACGCAAAATCGTGAATTGCTCTTTCTAGAGTATGCGGTTATGAAGTGTTTGCGTTTTAACTACTCCAAACACAGCCAAAACAATGACAAAAGAAATAGAACACACTAATCAGGAGTCAAGCGAAAAATTCATCCATACTGAATTTTGTTTCAGAATTTTGCCTCTACCTGTATAACGGACATAACCCATAAACTCATAATATGAAGCACAAAAGCATCAGTCATTAAAGAGCTGTCAATGAAATGTAATTGGTTCCGATAACTGTACTGTTCCGATAACTGATTGGTAACCGAACTGTGCCTTGCCAGAACTTTGACAACGTTTTGTCTGCTGCGTTTTGTCTCCAGGCAGTCTGCCCCAAATTATTTATGCATGCAGGAAATGCGGATTTGCCAGCAAAAACTATAGAATACATAATAGGAATGTGTTCCGCGCTAGCAGAGTCAGCATATTTCGGCAGGCACAACCAACTTGCGAATATGGTCTACCAACAACTAGCACTCAAGTATGGCCTATGCCAAAGTAGCAGTGACGTACTGAGTCAGGCTAATCATCACCAACCAAACAGTGGCCTTCAACCGACCAGATATTATGCCGATAAACAAGGAGCAACAAAGAGGATCATCACAGATATCTCAGTTCCACTTACCCACAACATTCAGAAGATCGAAAAGTAGAAGATCGCGAGATACGAAAACCTATCAATCGAGCTGAAGCGTCCATGGAGACTGGAGAAGATAGAGACTTACGCCCTAGTAATATAGGCACAGGGAGTGATGACGACTATATTTAACAAGAACATCGCGGTATTGGAACCGTTTTATAACATCATTAGAAACCGCCAGAAGGTAATATTATTACAAACTTGTCATCTTCTAAGAAATATTTTTAGACAGAATGAATTTCCTTCCCTCGCCTGAGGCTAATTCCTGCTGGGGGCGGAGGCGGGTAACCAACCCATCACTGTCTGCAACAGGAATGGGTGATTTTTTCCCAGCGTTCACGCTTTTGACTGTCGGCAAAATAATAACAATACCAGTTCTGAGACAAATTGTACAGGATACAAATCAAGTGTGGCATCGGCTTAAAGTTGTTCAGAGCAATATATTCCACCAGTGACCTAATGTCCTTTGTGACTATTTTCATAATCTGTTTTTTTTTTCTAGTGCGTTTTAAAAATGAGTGAAATTAATTTTGAGCAACAGTGTGCCATCAGGTTTTGCTTCATTTGGACACAGCATAACGGATACTTACGTGCAAAACTTCAACACGCCTACGGAGACTGTTTTTCCAGGAGCTCAGGTTTTTCGGTGGTTTGAGGCATTCTCAGAAGGAAGAGAGTCGATTGAAGATGAACCACGCAGCGGAAGGCCCTCATCTTCAAGAATCGATAAAAATGTCGACGGCATTTAAACGACGGCGGTAAAACGGTTGACGACAAGAATGATCGAGAAAGAGTTACATAAATTTGAATCATACCGCTGTTCATCAGATTTTGACTAACGAATTGGGGATGAGAAAACGATTTTTAGCCCGTAAAAACATTCCTGTGACTTCTCAGCCTCCTTATTCGCCTGACTTGAGTCCTAATGACTTTTTCTTTTTCCCGAGATTAAAAAATCACCTCAAGGTACGTCATTTTGGGACCATATAAAACGGTCAAATATCTGTAACCGACCAGCTGAAGGCTATTCCAGTAAATGAGTTCCAGCAGTGCTATGAGAAATGGAAGAACCGTCTCCAGCGCTGTGGATTCACAAGGAAGTTATTTTGAAGGAGACAATACTGAATTGTAATTCTATTCGAATAAAAAATTTTAAGTCAGTCTCATTACTTAATTTACACACCTCGTATACTGGGACAATTTTATGGTAAGCAATATCTCAGTCAGTTTGTTTGGATATTTATCTTTGTGGCATACAAAAAATTAAGTTTACGCATTGGAATCGCCTATAATCCAAATTTTGGAAGAATGTCAGAAACACATTTGCTAGTATTAAGCAAAACACATTGAGAGAGTAGCTAATTTAGTTTTAAAGAAGCGCCAAAAGTATTTAGATGAGGAAGAACGGTACAACAGACAATTTATGTAGTTTATCATTTTTAGAAGTTGTGGTCTGTGGAAAAAATATATTTCTTTTGAATGTTTTTCTATCATTGTGATACACCGTTGAAAAGCAAATTTTGAGGACTATTTAACCATATAGATTTCCAATTTTGTTAACTCAGGAACAAATGACAATAAAAATATTTTGACAGCGAAAGCATCTTAAAAAAGCGTCCAGTTTTTTTAAGATGCGACATTTTTTTTAAATTATCTCGAAAATGGTGACCGATAAACCGAATTTGAAAGAAATTCGAGGAACTAATTTGGGACAGACTGTATTCTTTAGGTCTGCAATAATGGCACTCCCCTTCATCAGCTATAAAATTTATTTCAAACAATTTCTCTACAGCTGCCCCACATTAAACGAGTTTTTAAGTAATCCATCGCATAAAATAAAACTCGATGATTCTGCTTTTTTTTTATTAAAATGTGTTATTTAAAAAGTTCCGAAACGGCGAGTATCGGACGCACCGAGCGTTTTATCGGTTCGCTGGCCTGAAAGTCAATTTCGGTTTGATGTGATGTGAATAAAATTGAACGCCCGACTAGTCCCATCAACCCTTATAACTACACTGATATTGAGAAGAAAAAAGCCTTTATAATAACATTCCATCTGATTCCGGTACCCGGATTGGAAATGCATTGTTGGATATTAAATAACCGCCAGTAAATGGGCCCGCGGTTTCGATGATTGCTGAAACGGATCATTCCGCATATTTATGGAAAATAATTGCAAATTTTATTTCAAGCGATCGGTTTCGTTTTATTTATGTACTTTTGCAAGTTTCCTGTGCATTACGTAAAACTATGAACATAGTGAAATGAAAGTCCTTCTAAAGGGTGGGTCATATATTGGTTTCTTTTTAAACTGAGTGTTATTTCTGTATTGCCGGCACTGACACGCTTGACATTTGACATATGTGTATGTGGTATCTAACCTCCGCTGTAATAAATGGATCGTTTCCGTTTGAAAAGCCTTGGGAAATATTGAAAAAATATTTCCAAAGTGTTGTAGAAACAGTGAGAAAATTGAGAACAATTTTTTGTCGAAATGAAGCTCCGCCAGCGCCTGATGTAAGAAAGTCCTTAAGAAAAGTTCGTGAAACTGGCATGCTTATAGATAACAGATGTCATTCACGTGCTCGTCCGGTGTGCACAGAAGAAAGAAGAACAACTCGTCACAGAGCACTACAACTTGATGTCAGTCGCACTTCTCTGTGTAGAATATTGCAAAAAAGATCTCGGATTATTTGCTTACAAGTTGCAACTTACTCAAGAGGTACAGGAAAATGACCACCCACTTCGTTATCGCTTCTCCGTGTGGGCTTTAAATGAGTTTGAAAATTACATCGATTTCAATCGAAAAATCATTTTTCGGACGAAGCTCATTTTCATCTTGGAGGACGTGTTAATAAACATAATTGTAGGATTTGGGGTTCCAAAAATTCACACGTAGTGATAGAGAAGCCAATGCATCCTGCAAGAGTGACTGTTTGGTGTGGGTTTTGGAGTGGTTGCATCATTGGTCCGTACTTCTTTCAAAATGAAGATTGTAATAGCGTTACAGTAAATGGAATGCGTTACAGAGACATGTTAACTAATTTTTTGTGGCCGCGATTGGACGATTTGAACTTGGACGAGCTTTTCCTTCCAGTACATTGTCCACACTGCCACATTGCCGACACTGACGCGCTTGACATTTGATTTGACATATGTGGTGTCTAACCTCCGCTGTAAGAAATGGATCATTTTACGCTTGAACAACGTTAGGAAATATTGAAAAATTATTTCCAAAGTGAATGATGCTGTGTTGCAGAAACAGTAAGAAAATTGAGAACAATTTTTGGTCGAAATGAAGCTCCGTCAGCGCCTGATGTCAGAAAGTTCTTAAGGAAAGTTCGTGAAATTGGCATGCTTATGGATAACAGAAGTCATCCACGTGCTCGTCCGGTACCCACAGCTGAAATAACTGCTGCTGTTGCCCAAAATGTGCGTGAAAACCCAAGAACCTCAACTCGTCACAGAGCACAACAATATTGCATAAAGACCTCGGATTATTTGCTTACAAATTGTTACTTAATTAAGAGGTAAAGGAAAATGACCATCCACTTCGTTATCGCTTTTCCATGTGGGCTTTAAATGAGTTTGAAAATGACGCCGATTTCAATCGAAAAATCATTTTTTTCGGATGAAGCTCATTTTCATCTTGGAGGACTTGTTAATAAACATAATTGTAGGATTTGGGGTTCCAAAAATTCACACGTAGTCATAGAGAAGTCAATGCATCCTGCAAGAGTGACTGTTTGGTGTGGGTTTTGGAGTGGTTGCATCATTGGTCCGTACTTCTTTCAAAATGAAGATTGTTATAGCCTTACAGTAAATGGAATGCGTTACAGAGACATGTTAACTGATTTTTTGTGGCCGCGATTGGACGATTTGGACTTGGACGAGCTTTCCTTCCAGCAGGGTGGAGCAACGTGTCACAAAAGGTGTGAAACAATCGATCTTTTGCACACTAAATTCGGTAACCGTGTTATCAGCCGTTTTGGAGACATTAATTGGCAATTGCGCAGCTGCGATTTAACACCGTTGGACTATTTTTTATGGGGACATGTTAAGGACCGTTGTTACTCCAACGATCCACAAACAATTGACGCACTGAAGGAAAACATATATCGAGTTATTAGTGCAATAGAGCAACAAATAATCGAAAATGTACTGCAAAATTGGGTGAAAAGAATGAACTACTGCCAAGCCAGCCGCGGCGGCCCTTTAACTGAAATTGATTTTCATAAATAATGGAAAGGCATACTTTCTTGAATAAAGTAACAATCATTTAAAAATATTCAACGTTGAAGTTTTAATAGCAATTTTAGAAGGAAGCCATCTGCTGGCCCACCCTATTCATCCCCATTACGTGGATGTAGAAGTAATACTCATATTTTTATATAGAAATAATACTCATAATTTTACGTAATGCACAGAAAAATTGCAAAAATAAATATGGTATTCTACTCCACTACTCATGTATTTTGTTTAAATCTTTATCGAATAAATAGTCTCATCAGCCCTTATAACTACACTGATATTGAGAAAAAAAAAACTTTATAATAACATCACATCTGATTAAATGAATCGTGAATGAGGCAGTGGTTTCCTTGATTGGTAAAATATATTACTCCTCACATTTATTGAAAATAGTTGCAAATTTAATTTCAAGCGATACGTTTTGATTCCACTTTTTTTTGCAATTTTTGCTATTATGTACAGTATGTCAAATTTTCGGCACTTTTGCGAGATAACTCAATTGTCTTTAAATATAGAAACTTGTGATTTGCACATTCCTATCTTACTTTTTTGTGGGACGAAAGATGCACTAAACAAAATTTTCATAGCCATTTTAGTGTTTGAGATTACTGAAATTTTGCTGAAAAAAAATTACTGAAAATTTTCACTTTTCAGACACTCCCTCTAACTCATTTTTCTTTTATCTAATTGGAAATATAAAAAGCGACTTTCGTGTAAGTTTTTATGTAGAATCCAGTAACGTAGTCACTTCTTGTATCTCATCGTCCGTTACCTCAGTATAAAGCAAACATACGCTTTTTTTTAATGGAACACCATGTATATTTAATTTGGTTGAAAGTATTTTCTAAGCATTTCAAAAATATATCAGTTTTCTTAATAATAAACTCACAAACTGTTAATTTAAATGAAAAATATAATTAATAATATATCGGGTGACTGGTACCGCGACGTATTCCTTTGAAGAGGTGTTAGTAGAGACAATTTGCAATCGACTGAACCACAATATGCATAATCCACTTGTTGATATTTTTTGGGATATTTTAATTTTTGTATTTTCTTAGAAATGTACTACCTTTTACTACTAATTGTAAAATAAAAAAAAAGGATATTTTTTTTGTATTTTTTGCCTCTACCGTTAATACACATAGTAGTTCATGTTATGTAACAAATATTATGTTAAATAGTTTGATTTGACAAAAATACAGCAGCTAAGACCTGCAACGGTTGTTAGAAACTTTAATCCAATTGTAGATTCACCAGGATTTATTTCAAAAATTTGTGAATACATTAAACGTACAAATTATTTTTAAAACTTCTCTGCTTGATCACCTTTCGAATAAGGTATACATTTTGAAGAAATTTCCTGTTACTTCCAGGAATAATAAAAAATTAATAGGTGCACGACACAACTAAGTCCTCATAAAAAAAAATCCATTCCTAAGAAAACACAAAAATTAAAATATCTCGAAAACTATCAACAAGTGGATTATGCATATTGTGGTTCAATCGACTGCAAATTGTCTCTACTAACACCTCTTCAAGGAATACGTCGCGGTACCAGTATCGGTATCTATATTATTATTAATAACCATAATAATTAAGTAATAACCATACGTAGGAATTTGTTTTTTTATTATTTCCGGATTCAAAATTTCAAAAATTTTGCTAAAGATAGGTATGGTCACGTCTCTAAAACACATTTTTTTGTCAGCTTGTGTAATTTTTAACGCCTTACGAAGGATAAGAAAAATTTGCGAGTATGCAGTTAGAAAAAATGGCCATCACTTTCAACATTATTTATGATTAAATAAAATTAGGGACATACATTTTTGAATTTGCCAAAGAAAATCGTTGTATTAATCACTTTAATCAATAACATTGGCCGGGTATGATTTATTAGTACAGTAATTAACTGTTAAGATTTAACTAATAGTAATAACTGTTAAGATAATATTTTCCTTTCATAAATTGGTTCATAAAATTGGAAACTAAAGTCCTCTGTATTTATTGACACATTATATACTCGTAACTAAAGTCTACTGGAAATGTAAAGACAAGTTTTGTCAGAAATTCAAATTGTCAGCTTATTGCGCCAGTGAGATAACTGTGGATAACTGAGTTATCTCGCAAAAGTGCTGAAAATTAGACACACTGTACACCACGTAAAATAATAATTACTCTTCACTCCACTACGTGGAAGTGGAATCCACTCCAGTAGTAATGAAAAATACTAGAAACATCATTGTGTTATATTTGTGCCTTTTTGTGGCTTTAAGCATGTTTACATCGACCAGAAACCACTACATGTCGTTCCTGGGAGCACACTACTAAAGGTAGGCCCGTTAAGCGACAGTATAACAATTATAATTCCCCGTAATTAGTGGTGTGCTTCCGGGAACGACATTGCTGATGACCTTGTCAAGCCCACTGACGTCCAGTTTCATTTAGGTACACCAGTCCCTCTCGTTTATTGTTGTTGGTCGTCAGTACATGGCACTGATGAGACCTAATATGGTCGACATCCGGGTCTTTAATTTCTGATGACGAATTATTCTCTTTCTACTTTTAATGTTACTTAATAAAAATGAAACGAACTTAAGGGGAGGTTCTCATCTAACGACCTAAAAATTACATGATTTTCTTGATTTTTTGTTTTCATAGAAGGGAGTAACAAAACAACAAAACAAGTTTTTAACACTTATTTAATGAGTCTTAAGGTATAGATTTTTTATACAAAAATAGTGACGAGGTAATAAGTAAGTTATTCGTTTGGTAATGTGACAGTCCGAAAAACAAATGCCCAACTGGTGGGAAATGTAAAACTTGTAAAAATTATCTGAAATAAAAATTTCAAAAAGATTTATAAAATATATAATATTTATATATATAGCTTATACCAATAATATCAATAAAATGCCGAAAATTAATAAAATGGCGGTCATGCGAATTTTCGGTACCGATTTCTTTTGTTTTTGTTACCGAACATTTGTTTGCTCTTTAAAATATTATAATAAAAAAAAATAATAGCAAAATGCATCTTTTTATAGGTATAAGCCCCCATAAATTTAATTTACTTTAAAATAAAAAAATAAATTGACATCTGTTTTAATTAATTTTTTGAGTTATAGTTCCCACCAGTTTCAAAAATATGGTTTCGAGTAAAATGCATTTAACGATTCGGTTAAAGATTTTTTGAAAGTAAGGCAGGCAAACTTTCTAAACTGTTATAATCATAGTCAACATCCTGACATATGATAGTACTTCAGGTAACTACACTTACCATAGAATCCATGATATAGGCGCGTATTTCAAAAATCGTAAGATAAAATACGGTATACCGTGCAAAGTCAATTTTGCGTAATTTTTCGTTAAAAGGTGGGTTCCATTATTATGCAATATTTTCTTTTTTATAAAATTGTTTTCAATAAAATCGTATTGGGAACATATTCACACATAATAAGGTATCAAAAGAAAAAAAACTACGATTTTTTGGTCGAGTTTCATGAGAACCTCTCCTTAAGCATAAAAAAACAGTTAACTCAGCTGAAAACTTGAAATTTAGATGCACTTTATAATCTCTCAGTCGAAGCTTCCTTTAATGAGGAACTACTTCTTGACTAAGTACATAATATCGGATTAACTATTTGGAAAGTTAACAACGTGTTTGTAGGAAATATGAGCTACCACCAAACTCCTCATTTACCCTATCACACTTAGCGTTATGTCTTCACCCTTCGTCCTTACAATTAATTAATAATAGACAAGTCGACGGTTAGACACTAAGATGGGGTCCTATCTGTCTAATCACCACATACAGCCATTTATAATAACCTATTACACAGAACCACAATTTTTTTTTGTTTTTACGCAAACAAGATTAGGTGTCTTAACATATACGTATTTTTGATCGCTGAAAAAGAATCCGTTGTCCGTTTCCCTCCATTACGTCTGGGTTTTGCGTAAATGAAGGAAATTTAACATCAAAAGCATGTAAAAATAAAGCAACTAAAGAAACAAAAAGTTTTATATCAAAAAGGCATGATACCATTCCATATGTTTTTTTGTATACTGAACACGATTTTGAGATCAGAATTGTTCCATAGGCTTTAAGACATAACCCCAATTAAGACATAACCTCAATAAACATCTTGAAATTGAAAAATAGAAATACGTTTATCAAGTAAATTAGAAGTTGGCGAGCATGTGTATACAGTTTGTGTAAAGCTGACATCGGCCGATTGTGAAAAAGGACAAATTCTAGTGTAGCATTTGTCCTTGTTGTTAGAACAAGAAGTGCTTGTTCTAACAACAAGCACATAGGACAAATGCTACACGCACAGAGGGCAGGTCGTTTCTTATCTGTCGTCTCACTTCTGTTTGTCCTTTTTTCAGAATTGGCCGATGTCGGATTTACACACACGGTATACATTTTAGAGCGTGTATTCCGAAGATGTGATCCAAAGTAACAATTCTCGGATAGATTTTCACATAACCTAAAAATATGCCAATATGTGACATTACATAAATTAAAAGATTAAACGAACAAAATAAAAAAAGTTTTGTAGTAGAAATGTCAGATTACATGCCATATGTTTGTTGGTGTGCTAAAAACGTCTTAATAACTGACTCGTAAATAAACGTCATATGCTGTGTATTAAGACATAACTTCAAAATAAATACTTTTTTCGAAGTATAAGCAGTCAACCTCGTCACAAGTGTAAAATATTTTCATACAAACGTGATTTTTTAAAAGGTAAGTCCCCTTGAATCTCATCATTTTTTTTGTTGGTGTTAAAATGTTACTGCTTTATTTTTACACGCTTTTGAGGTTATATTTCCTTGATTTACGCAAAATCCAGACGTGATAGAGGGAAACGGACAACGGATTCTTTTTTCAGCGACCAAAAACACGTGTAAAACACCAAATCTTGTTTGCGTAAAAACAAAAAAAATGTGGTCTTGTGTTATCGAGAGTCGACGTCAATATTAACATTTTTAAGAATACTCATATATATTATATTTTTATTATATCATATATATTATATCACATATTATATTGTTTAATCCAGCTTACAGGTAAATAAATATTAATTTAGTGGAGTAAATTAATCAAAATATTCAAATTAAGAAATACAGTTATGGTGAAAATAATAGCAGTGGTAACAATTTTTTAATCACTTGCAAATATGACGTAAATCAAGTGGTTTAAGGAAATTTGAAGGCAACAACACTTTGCAGTCAGCAGTGCGCGGTTGTGCGAATGTTTTCCGCGCAACAAGAAGAATAGAAAGAAAAGAAGGAAGAGGCTGACCAAGAAAACGGACTCTAGAATTAGTAAAAAAACGAAAAGTTGTGGAAAACACTTCTAGATCTTGTGTTCGAGTTGTCTGTCGCAATTAACTGAGGTATGTATGTTGGTACTTGACGATACTGTTTAAAAAAAAACTGCACCTCTTTCCATTATACTTAATTTGCCACCAAAAACTTACAGAAATAGTAACTCATTGAACGAAAGTATAGGGGGGAAATTTTATCACCTTTTCTTAATCAGTTTGATGACACACAACTGTAACAAGGCCATTTTCAACAAGATAACTCTAGAGCTCACACTGCAACAGAAACTGTCAACTTTCGCGGTTTTGGCGCCGCCGTTTTGGCGCTGCCATTTTGGCGATTCCATTTTGGTGCCGCCACTTTGACACCGCCGATTTGAGGCCACTGTTTTGGCTTTACATGTTTGACGGCGGAAATTTTGATTCCGCTGATTTGACACTGTATTTTGACCCAAATGTTTTATCATCCTGCTAACTTTTAGCCTCATTTAAATTGTTAAGTTATGCCACATGAAGCCTACCTTTATGTGGTATAGTTTGGCAACTATACAGGGTGATTGATCGGAACCATTCATTAAAATAATTATGGCTTACAGAAGCTTGTAATTTTTGAAAATTTGGACTTTAGATAACAGGCCTATGACGAACCGGATGAAAATATTTTCAAGATGGCCGCATTTCCTGTTATAGCGAGAATCATCATTTACTCTCTTATGTTAAATAGAATGGTGCCTTTTTTTATTGCACATTTCAATTCTACACATTATTTCAGGTTCATTTTTTTTGCAAATTTTGGCCATTAGCACCATAACATTTGAAATCATCTGTAGTCGTCATATTTGAAAATGAATTATTTATCGGTGTTGGCACTGTGGTTAGTAGAATCATTAGGCTTTGTAACGATGCTTTTATTATTGTTCAATTATCTACACGGTGGTTAAAATAGACTTTCCATTTAGCACAACTTCAAACCATCAAAACTCGATTTTCTTATAACCCTAATAACTAAAAAACTATTAACAATAAGTATAGGGAAGGGTAATATACAGCGGTGCAGAATTTAATTCTACATCTAAATGTAATTTAATTTAAATCTACATTTTAAATGTAAAGTAAAATATGGGACATTGTATAAATAAAGGTTTGATGGTTTGAAGTTGTGATAAATGGAAGGTCTATGTTAAACAGCCTGTAGATAATTGAGCAATAATAAAAGCATCATCGCAAAGTCTAATGATTCTACTAACAACAGTGCCAACACTGAATGAATTTTTAAAATGACAGCTACAGCTGATGTCAAATGTTAACCTTAAATGACTCAAAAACAGCAAAGTATAGATACAGGGAAACCTAAAGAAAGTCAACCTAAAATTATATGTAGAATCTAAATTTGCAATAAAAAAGTCACCATTCTGTTTGAAATAAGGAAGTTGATGTCGACTTCCAGTATAACGGGAAGTGCAGCCATCTTGAGCCAAATATTTTCATCAATTTCGTCATGGCCTTTTTAGCCAAATTTTAAAAATCACAAGCCCTAATACTTTTAATGAATGGTTTCGTTCAATTACCCTATATTTATGTTACTTTTTGGCTAATTACAAAAAATATTTAGTAAGGAACGAAATGAGTTGTATTATTTCTGTCAAAATTCTTATTCCTCAAATATTTTTTTTTTCGTTAATTACTAAATATTTTTCGTTATTATTAAAAAAATAGAAACAACAAAATAAAAATAGTTGCCTTGCTAACTACCTTCACGTGGTGGTTAGCTTTAAAAATTGGAAATCACGCTAAAAGTTAGCAAAAAAGACAAGATATTTGCGTCAAAACAGCAGCGTCAATCGCGTCGCGGTTAAAATGTCCGGCGTCAAAATGGTGGCATCAAAACAGCGGTGTCAAAATGTGGGCATCAAAATGGCGTCGTCAAAATGGTGGCGTCAAAATGGTGGCATCAAAATGGCGGCGTCAAAACATCGTGGATGGTATAGAGTACGTTGAATCGCTATGGGAAAAGTATGTTCACAATCGGATTTATTTTAACTTTTAAGCGCCTTTATACCGCATCCGTCTTCCTAAGGAGCGTATGTGGCGACGTAAAATTTCCTGTGCAAGCGCCGAAAAAACATCAAAACCCGATATATACCCTTTCCGAAGTAAATTCGCGATAAAATACCATCGAGAGCGCCTTCAAGTTCTGTAATACAAAGAAGTGGGCCCTAATAAATTCTACTTAAGTGTTTTATATTTCGAGGCGGGCCATTGTGGCCGCGAGTGGAAACTAGCCACAGTATGTTACGTATGGTTCGGTGCCTCGGCGTTTCGTGTAAACAAACTGTGCGGAGACCAGCAGTTTACTGGATTTACTGCTGCATAAAACGCCTCCGCTGTACTCTTAAAGTTCGGTATCCGTGGCGCTGCGAGTACAACTATTAGGGTAATAGCTACCACAAACTTCGCATTCAACGATAACTAATGCGAGCGTTATAAGTGAGGTTTATATATTACGAACTTATAACGCCTCTATAATATTATAAATGCTAGCAATTAATCTATAATCGTGTAACTACAACATAAACTAGTGCAAACAATTAAGGGAGCAAAACAATATTGTAGATTTTTTAGTGATCTTTGAAGGACTGTATTTATATGAAAAATGATCGTATCGAGATGATAAAGAAAGCATTTTGAATCTCCAAGATTCTAGTTTTCAGATATCTTGGCCGAAAATTTGTAGGAGCTACAATTATCGAACAATTCTAAGGAATAACACGAAAAAAAAATGCAAATTTTTTGCGTTTTCTTTCTCGGTCCACGGGCATGGAAATATTTTTCACAGTGAAACCATAGTATACACTTGATAGCCTGTTTATTCAGCTTCAATTTCCTTTTTTTAATTTTTCTTTACGTTAATTTGTCCCGGAGATATCGGGCTTTGAATGCAAAATGATCTTTTAACCATCGATATCTCAGCAACTAGTCATCGGACAGAAAATTGAATGGCAGTTTCAGAATCTGGAATAAATTTCCTATAAGGCCATGTCATGTCTTTTTGAAAAAAAAAATGTTTTTTCATCCTCAATATTAACATTTTTTTTTTTCAAAAAATTGAAAAAAAACTGGTTTTTCTTTTTCAAATTCAATGAGTAAAAGATGCCCAATTGTGGAAAAAGTGGAAAAAAATTGAATTTTCTATTTTTACGTCAGTTACAGGGTGCTCAGAAACGTAAATTTTGCTCCTTTATTTTTTTCTGAAATGTTGATGAAACGGTCTGGGGAAACCATTCGATAGATCGATCTGCCGATTTGCAGGACCATTGGGGGTACATTGAGCTATAAAAATTCGTACAAACATTAGACTCCCCATCAATATTTGCAAAGATGCGGTCGACTTAGCAAAACAAGTGAAAAAGTCACTTTTTTTCACTTTTTTCAGGTTAATATTGAGGATGAAAAATTTTTTTTCAAAAAACACATGAAAATACTTGTAGGAAATTTATTCCAGATTCTGAAACTGCCATTCAATTTTCTGTCCGATGACTAGTTGCTGAGATATCGATGGTTAAAGCCAAAAGGATCATTTTGCATTCAAAGTCCGATATATCCGGGACAAATTAACGTAGGGAAAAAATTCAAAAAGGAAATTGAAGCTGAATAAACAGGCTATCAGGTTTATACCATGGTTTCACTGTAAAAAAAAATTCCAAGCCCGTGGACCGAGAAAGAAAACAGCAAATAATGCTTGCTTGCTCCCTTAATTGTTTTCAGTAGTTTATTTAGTGAAGTTGAAATGACATTTAGTTAAATTATGCAGGGAGTTACTTATTGTTATGTTATTTTAGGGAGTCATCCATGGACACATTGTACGCTGTGTCCATGCAAGTTGTTAGTGTAAATAAAGGGTGTCCCATAATTCACGAAAGATTTGAATTTGCTGTCATTTGTGAGGTAAAGTGTTGGCAACCAAAGAAAGAAAACAGTTTGACAGCTGATAGTTTAGAGTTAGTAAAAATGGGGCATACACGAAAGAACAACGCGTTTTCATTGTTGAACAGTAGTAGAATGCAGGTTTTCACGGCTGTTGTCCAATTGTGAAGTTATTTCTTCCAGGTTTTGCCGCGGTCGTCTAAATTGACTTGACGTTTCGCTGATCATGCTGTCAGCTTCTTCAGAAGGTTTCTAAAGAAGGTTCTGTAAGGACTTCTAAAGTCTCTAGACACCTTCTGAAGAAGCTGGCAATTCAATTTAGAATAGAAAACATTAAAAGGGCTGTAACCGACAAGCTGAAGGCTATTCCAGTGTATGAGTTCCAGCCCTGCTATGAGCAATGGAAGAACCGTCTCCAGCGCTGTGTGGCTTCCCAACGAAGTTATTTTGAAGGAGACGATACTGAATTGTGATTCTATTCGACTAAAAAAAAAAAATTAAAAAATCTGCCCCATTACTTAATTTACACACCTCGTAAATAATTATTTGTCTTTTTATGTACTGTTATTACAAATCGCCGCCATAGTAATAATTTTTCTCTATTTCAGACAAACATCAATATTCCCTACACAGTAAATGAAATACATGCATATAATGAAAAGCAAACACTGAATATGTATTTTTCCGTAATAAATTATAGTCTCATATTTTATACATTATCGACGGATACGGCACCGATGATAATTCTGGGGGTCCGCACAAACGTTTGGGCACCGATGAATATTCAGAGTGCTGCGAACAGCTGCGGTGACAATCCTGATTGGTTATTCTGTTTCAGACAACTTGGATTATTCGACGCCAGTATTTGTTGCTCTTGTGGATTAGTCTTGGAATTGTGGGCTTTTCAAAGTGTTAATTTCGTATTCACATGCAGCGTGCATACACGCTATGGTGGGCTGCACATGATGCTTTGCGGAATAAGACGTAAAAGTATTATTTCCAATTACGTTGCGACATTTTTAAGTAGTGTAAATTCTAACAGAAGCCCAGACAAGTTTTCCACAACAACGGATTACTAGCCAGCGTGCATTTTGCCATCGATATTAACATTATTAGGAGATGATTAGCACTAATGTTTCATCGAAGTACTTACCTTATAACCTGCGTTCAAAAAAAAAACGAATTGGTTTATGAAAATTTGAAGGCATGCAGTTTATGTTGCGGATGCTTTTCATTCAATTTAGGCGGAAATAACTCGGTTATCATGTCGCGATATCGAGCACCAGTGACAGTAACTGCCTGATCAGCCTCATTTTCGAAGAAGAATGGTCCAATGACGCCTCCAATCCAAAATCCTCACCAAACAGTGACACGTTGTGGATGCATTTGTTTTTTGACAATCACACGTGGGTTCTCTGAACCCCAAATGCGGAAATTTTGATGGCTTAACGAAGCCATCAAAGTGAAAATGAGCTTCATCGCTTAGGAAGATTTTGCTCGAAAAATCAGCATTCATTTGTTTTTGTTCAATAATCCGTACAACGAACTGCAACAGTAGGCTGCAGTTTGTGTCAATTGAACTTTGTAAGCATGAAGACGCAGATTTTTAGTGAGTATACGCTATAGAGAGCTTCTTGAAATTTGGAATTCTTGTCCACGACGGCGAATCAATGTTCCTTGACTTTCAACAACACTCTCAGTTACAGTTATTACTTCCTTCACAGTTGACGAAGTTAAATCAATATTCCGACTATATTTTGTATGAAATTTGCGAACTGTAGCAGGCAAACTTTCATTATTTTTGAAATACTGTTCAACAATGGTGAAGTTATTTCTTCCGGGTTTTGCCGCGGTCGTCTAAATTGACTTGACGTTTCGCTGATCATGCTGTCAGCTTCTTCAGAAGGTTTCTAAATACTTTAGACGGTTTTACAGTCTTTAGAAGGATAATATACATCCACCTTAAAGGTGGATTTATATTATCCGGTCAGACACGGCACGGGAACGAAGCATTAACGTTCCGACAGAGACGGGGGATGTTTATATTATCAGTACTATTTATATCACTCGTCTTCAGACATATAGATATATTGCAAGAGCACAGTGAACTATCATTAAAAAATTATAGACGCGTATCGT
Organism: Aromia moschata; assembly: GCA_029963805.1. Lineage (NCBI taxonomy): Eukaryota > Metazoa > Arthropoda > Insecta > Coleoptera > Cerambycidae > Aromia > Aromia moschata. The sequence goes on along the minus strand of JAPWTK010000281.1, from coordinate 191,413 downwards.
GGCAGACAAACATTCTTCTCAACAATGACGGACGGTATGAGTATGACACGCAACGTGTCTGAACGGAACCGATTCATATAAGAACACCGATACATATGAGAATGTTTGTCTTGCTGGACACGTAACGTTTCCGCACCGTGTCTGACCAGATAATATAAAGCCACCTTAACGCGTATATAGCCGAATGACGGGAAATTGATAACACCGGCACACAAAAAAAAGTGGTCATTACTTTTGACCAGACCCATCTAGGGTTATGTATTTCGATGCACTGAATCCGAATTTGAGGTCGGTTTAACCCGTACACCCTCAAAAATTTGAGTAAATTGCAAAAAAAACGCTAAAAATCGCTAAAAATGGCAAAAAAATGCAATTATGCAAGCGATAATTTTTTTTACGAACTAGATCAAGTATGTTAATTATGTATTCCGAAGCGCTGAATCCAAATCTGAAGTTGAATTAGCTTGTCAACCCTCCAAATTTAGAGTAAATTGCAAAAAACCGCTAAACGTAAAAATTTATGAAAAACGTTATGAAAAACGAAAAATTTTTTTTCGAACTAGATCTAGTATGTTTTTTGTGTATTTTGATGCGCTGAATCCAAATCACAAGTTGATTTAGCTGGTAAACCTGTCAAAGTTAGCGTAAATTGCGAATAACCGTTGAAAATTGCTAAGAAATCGTGAAAAATTGCAATTATGCAAACGAAAAAAAAAAATGTTAAACTAAATCAAGAATTTTTCTTATGTATTTTGATGCGCTGAATTCAAATCCGAAGTCTGTTTGGCTTGTACACCCTCCAACTTTAAATATATTGCGAAAAAACTTTAAAAACAGCCAAAATCGTAAAAAATAGTCATGAAGTAGTAGATAATATCAAAAAAATAGTATTGTTCTTACTCACAGTAATAAACAAACCATGATTCCTTTCAAATTATACTATAACATCAATAGATTGTAATTTAAATTAAAAAAAAAACGACCTTCCTTGATTTTACACTGTTCTTCGCTTGTATCGACTACAGTGAAGAATAAGAACGATTTCATCAAGACATAAGTGAAATGGAGAATTGGTATCAAGGAATATGGAATGTCAACATGATGGCCGATTTTTGCTGGACTTTAAAGAGAGAAATTACGAGAGAAAATAGAAAACGAAAAAGAAACCTACTGCATAGAACATTCAAAGAAAAAAGAGTTCGATACAAGCGAAGAACAGTGTAAAATCAAGGAAGGTCGTTTTTTTTAATTTTATTTAATTCTAATCTAACAATCTGTAGATATTATAGTATAATTTGAAAGGAATCATGGTTTGTTTATTACTGTGAGTAAGAACAATACTATTTTTTGATATTATCTACTACTTCATGACTATTTTTTACGATTTTTTGCTATTTTTAGCGTTTTTTCGCAATTTATTTAAAGTTGGCAACAAGTTGGTGTACAAGCCAAACCGACTTCGGATTTGAATTCAGCGAATCAAAATAAATAAGAAAAAATACGTGATTTAGTTTAAGAAATTTTTTTTCGTTTGTATAATTGCAATTTTTCACGATTTTTTAGCAATTTTCAACGGTTATTCGCAATTTACTCTAATTTTGGAAGGTCTATCAGCTAAATAAACTTGTGATTTGGATTCAGCCCATCAAAATATACAAAAAACATACTAGATCTAGTTCGAAAAATGTTTTTCGTTTTCATAACTTCAATTTTCACGATTTTTAGCGCTTTTCAGCGGTTTCTTGCAATTTATTCTAAATTTGGAGGGTTGACGAACTATATCAACGTCAGATTCGGATTCAGCGCATCGAAATACATAATACACATACTTGATCTAGTTCGTAAAAAATTTTCTCGCTTGCATAACTGCATTTATTTGCTATTTTTAGCGATTTTTAGCGGTTTTTTGCAATTTACTCAAAATTTTGAGGGTGCACGGGTTAAACTGACCTCACATTCGGATTCAGTGCATCGAAATACATAACCCTAGATGGGTCTGGTCAAAAGTAATGACCACTTTTCTTTTTTTGTGTGCTAGTGTAATTTAACTTGTTTGTTAAGTAGATGTAAACATGAGGCGAGAACAATCGCGATCTAATCGTTAGCGCAGGCGTATGAAAGGCATCCGGTTTGTCGGTAGGGCTGTTTGAGTTAAAATTTAAAATACCATTTTATATTTTATTATGGTCTAGTGCCTGATTAGAAAAGTGCATATAATCAATCAATATTGTCATTTTCCAATGATTTTACGTATGTGTGTAAGCTAAAACACATGCGCCAATATATCTCCTTCGAACAACTATTCGCATACTAATATAAAATATAAATTAACCAAACGACAACAAACGTCTAGTCCCCGAGCGCTGGCGCAGTTTGAATTTGACATGCGCAGATGCAGTTCTGTCTGCGATTCGTTGAAATTTTGTACGCCGAAACCGAACGATTGAACCGTTCGTTCTGCCTTGTCTCGCTGTTGTCATATCAACATAATATTCCTATTAGATATTTTAAAATTGTTTCACAGCTGTTTAAAGTAATATTAACTGTTTAAAATTATTTCACACTAGTTGGGTTGAAAAAAGATAACAGTAAACTTTATTATACGATACGCAACGCAGTCTGAAAATTAAATTGTCTTATATTAATTGATCGTACGTCAAAACATTTTGTAAATATAGGGTTTTTATAAAGACTTATTATGCAGAGTTAAGAGTTACACTTAGTTCTGGCAACGTTGCTCTTTATATTTCCGCTAAGACCCCCTCTTAGCTTTATGTACAACCTAGCCCCCCGGCCCAAGTAAATTCGCCTAATTATGACATAAAAATGTATAATTTAATATGTATTTAATATCCACCTATGTACGCATTAGGCTGCCGCTTACTGTTTAATATTTTAAATCTTACAGAAATAGTAATATCTTGCTTTTCCATTTCTGTTAAAAAGTTTATATTTCAATAGAACCAACAAATTGTCGGGATCTCAACGCAAAACTTATCGGACATACCATCTGCAGGAAACCGCATCCCCATTGTCGGACATACCGCGCGCTATATTAGATATGGAATAGAAACCTTTATGTACGCGGAGCGATCGTATTCACGAATTAAACGGTTCTTTAAACTCGGAATTGATCCTATTCCCTATTCGTATAGAGGCTCGGAAGAGATTTAAGAAGAGAAGGATCGGAGACACGATCTGTTTACGACACCGTTCAGTCCTGGGATTCTGCTCCTGAATTACACGTCCCACTTCCGGTGTGAACTGTTCAGTGCTTTGTCATGTGCATACGCACCCTAATATAGACTTATAGCCACTTTTAACTCAAATAAGGCACTAAACGCGCCCAATTCGCGTAGAACATTATTTCAGTTTCACGTTTAGTGTTACAGTCTCTAGTCTGCCCAGCTGTTAAATTCATGGGGTCAGAGGTATCAGTTGAGGACATTATTCACTTTTTAAAAAGAGTTTTTTTGGTCATATGTAAAAGTTTCCTAATTGGTTATCAAAAAAAATACACATACGTTCCTACATTACAATCCAGGAAGAGCTTGAGAACTCTCTTCAAAGACGTTTTATAACTATCTGTTGTAACAATTTTTTGCCGGAAAATTATTTTCAAGATCTTTTAATATCCCATGTAATCCTGAAAAACTTGTAATACTAATTACAAGTTCCTCTTCTCCAACCTCAGTTTCGATTGGATCAGTTAATTCAATGCAATCAATAATATAAATACATATTTGATTTTTCAGTTATTAAATCACTATTAATAGGTTCCTAAATCTACATCAGTAAGATTAAAATTTGGAAATAATAACGCTAATAGTGTATTGTCTTCCACACTTTATGAAACAGTTATTTTCTGTTACAGGCCATACTCTATTTCCATTCTAAATTGAAAATAGGTAGAAAAAGCAAGGTTATCAGATATATTTTCTAAAATTGCTAAGCTCACTATACAAGTATACTTCATACTTCAGTAAACTGTTAGTTCGTGACGTTCTTAGAAAGCTAGTTTGGAAATATTTAAAAAAAAATACATAGATATAAATTTATTAGTTAGCATTAAAATAAAGCGTTTAAAATTGCTGGAAAAAATAATTATAAATTAACAATTAACAACTTTATGTATGTTACTATACTTGAAGAGCCGGCAACGCGATGCCAGCAACACCGATGCCGGCAACCAGCAAATGTCGACCAGTATACTATAGGATTGCTTTATATGTAATACATCCAAATACTTATTCGGTCCACTGTGCCATAAAATTTTTACGACGTCGTTAAAATGATTTACGACTTTAGAAATTCTACGTGTTTAAGGCGCCAGTGACGTGTATTTTACACAGCACTGCAGCTAGGTTTATTAACACAGACAATTTTTTGAGATTGTCTGGCTAAATGAGCATTATTTACAGCAAATTATATTACAAATATTAAGAGTTTTGTATGCAGGCTAATTTTAATCTCCTATATTGATTTGAATGAAAAAATTATTTCACAATTTTCGAATTTATAAAAGATATATGCACGCCCATGGAATCATAAAGTTGCACCGCTTTTTTTGTTCCCCAGACGTATTTATCATTTTCAATTAAAATTAGAAGGACTATAACTACTGTTATGTTTTTCTCCACCTTTTCCAGTGACTCTTCCGTGACCGTTAATGCCAAAAGCATTTTAACAAGCATGCCTCTGTAAATGACTTTAAAGTTTGAAATGATGCACTGGTCCATAGATTGACAACTGTAGGTTGCATTTGGAGGAAGAAAAATCAGTTTCACGTTCTCTAATGAAATATTTATATGGGAAATTGCATTATCGAAAAATATGACTACATTTCTTTTTTCTCTTTTCATCTTGCTGCCAATATAATATCCAAGGTCATTCTTATTGGATATCTATTACATTGACAGTTTATCCACACGCGTATCTTTAAAACATCGAGGCTTCTTACTTTTACCAGTAACTAACGGCTTTTCTTTATCTCCTTCCATGTTTGAACAAAATATTATAATCAGCCTTTCCTTTGCAGATTTTTTTTTGTAGGAAGTGTACGGAAAAATATACATGTTTCATCGGCAATAAAAACATCCCTTGAAGTTCTATATTCCTTCAGTAATGACTGCAACTTTCCTCTCCAGTCATCAACTGTTGCAAGTTCACCGCAAACCGTGTTAAAGGGAATTTTCTGCCTCTGGGCAAATTTCTCCAACCAACCATTGGAAGCCTTAAAGTCAGTTAGCTGCAAACTTTGGGCTGCTCCTAGTACCTTATCTTTTAGTACAGGTCCAGATATCGGCATAGTTTTGTCTCGTACCTTACAGAACCAATTAGAAACTCTTTATCAGTGGCCAAACCAGCACAGTGGGATAAAAATCGAAAAAGATGGTCATAAGCATATAACTCGGCTGATTATTAAAAAATCGTCTCAAAAATCGTTACTCGGGAATTTTTGAAGTCGCTGAATTCGAATCTGACAATATTTTTTCGAAAAACAAAATGGCGGATCCAATATGGCGGCCAAAAATATCAAAAGTCGATCAATATTCACCACAATTGTTACTCGGGGGTCTTCGGGGTCGCTGATTACGAATCTGACAATATTTTTTCTGAAAACAAAATGGCGGATTCAATATGGCGGCCAAGAAATTATAAAAGTCGATAAATATTGACCACAATTGTTATTCGGGTGTTTTTGGGGTCGCTGATTACGAATCTGACAGTTTTTCTGCGTATGCGATTTCCTCAGCATTGTACTCTTCTCGCAGTTTCTGGGTTCTTCTGCGTTTTGATCTGTCACTGTATTCCGCAAAGCTTTTGGAACGTGTTTGTTTAGTATTATTTTCACCGGATGCTTGTTCATCAGTTAAGACATTGAACAGAATGGAACCATTTAACCATTTCTGATTTTTTGCCATAAATCTGCTTTCTACTCTTATTGAGTCTTTCCATAAACTGCGAAACCGGTACAGCAAATACGATACATTTTTCTTATCGTCTTCAGATAAACAAAATTTGCATTTTGCTTTCTCGGAAATGTAGTTTTCCACTACATCAAGCGTTTCCTTAAGTTCATTGTTCAAGATGCCTTTTAAAATGACGAAAAGTTCACTTCTTGTGACTGATATTTGTCCGACAGTGCTCATTTCTGAAAAAAAAAAAAATATTATATTACTCATTACAGAATTAATTTGAAAATGATCCATTTTTGATAATTGATTTTCAAAAAATGGAATATAAATTCTTGATTTTTGTAATTTAGGTTATACATTCAATTCACTCTTTTAATCGATACTCTGATTTATAAATAGCAACAACGAAAACTCCCCAGTGACGATTTTGGCAATCATTTATTGACTTTTGACATTTTTGGCCGCCATATTTAATCCGCCATTTTGTTTTTCGGAAAAATATTGTCAGATTCGAATTCAGCGACCCCAAAAACCCCCATGTCACCATTTACATCAACATTTATTAAGATAAAATCATTTTTTTAGTTACGTACATTATCGTTCATATATGCATGTTTATAAACGAATTAATGTAAACAACGGGGTTGCAGGTTGTCGCGGCTATTTACCTCACGAATTCAAAGTTTAGGGGTTATCAAACAATTTCCAGTGATAGCCATTGATCGAGTGAAGTCGAGTGGTAAACTTTTCACTCAAAGTTTACAAAAATTGTCGTATTTTAATTTCAAAAACATACGTTTACTTAATTGTTTATAACTATTTAATGATTAGTAATTAAGAAATGCCATTTTTTTCTTAAATTCTACATACCTTGCTGAGAACATTCCATAGCACGACTGATCAATATGCTGTGTTATCTCGAAATGCACACAGTATAACTTTCCTATTTAGAACCACATTAGCGATCTGTTCCCTTCGACGCGACGCGACGGTCAACTTTCGAATGGTCCTATGGCTAATGCTGCGCGGCATCTAACGCTTGAAAACCGGTTTTCTTTGTACTTTGGGGTTCCTAGAAACGGTAGGGACATATTGCAGCGGCAACCTAGAACTTTCGATTTTCGGCAAATGGCCAGCTTTTTCCGATTTTATCCCACCAGTTTGCTTTGTCTTTTTTTGTTCCAGATTTCCAATTTTCTCAAGTCAACTTCTACTAACATTTGTTGTTGGCTTAATTTTTTGAAGTTGTATAATAATTTGAAAAATTGCCTTACTTACAAACCTTGTATGTACATTTATCATGTTATTTGTGTACCTTAAGCTACATAAATAACGGCAATGACATAAAACGCACTCAAAGCAACACGTTATCGTTCTTACTTCTTAATTGTTTGTGTGTCAGACTGACGACGACAAGAGACTAGCGTTTTCTCGTGTCCATAACGAAATACCGCCGATAATTTAAAGATTGCATTTCGCGCAGTCCATTAGCATTAATCAATAATAATTAATACGAGTTGCGTGCATTAAAAGCTCCCGCCAATAAACTACTGGTTTCATTAGGTCTAGTTACCCTGTTCTGTACCGGCCGCAGTGCTCTATGTAGGTGTTATAATCATTAGAGCCGGACCACCTAGAGTTTATATAACTTAGCAGTCGGTTTTCTATTAGTACAGTCTGTTTAGTTAATATTTTAGTTCGTTCATATTTGAATTTATGCACCGCGCGTTGAGTGCCATCTATACGAGGTGTGTAAATTAACCCAGATATGCCTGAATTATTTTTTTTTCAAAAATTTACATTAAAACTGATAGAATAAAAGTAAAATGTTTAATTTTAGGCTCTATGTTGCGAAAAAAATCTAAAAAAAATATCATGCACATTGGTTGTTTAGAAAAAAAGTTCCGTTCTTTTAAAAGGACAATAGGCATACAGACCATTATTAAAAATGTTTTGAAAAAATCATATATTTTAAAATAAATCAAATTTTAAAATACATCGTATTATAAAAAACTGTAAAAACATTTCTACATTGGGGTAGGTATTTCAGTTATTATCAAATCAAGTCAATCTTGCTGTTTGCTCTCTGGTACGGTTCGATGCAAAGGGCATATCCAGTGCTGGTCGCACCCATCCAGATTTTGTAACCATATCTCATTGGCTTTCCCCTAATAGACTGTTTACATCCAAGTTTTCCAAAATATGGAATCAAAACTATATTGCTCCCAATAAGGAGCATATTCTGGAAATGTCTTATTGAGGTTGTTAAATAATGGGCGAACTTTAATAAATTTATCCGATGGGTCTAATTGGTCATTGTCACAGCAATAATGCTCTGCGTGTCTTTTCGTTGTTCCCAGAACATTCGTCTTCTTGGCACAGGTAGATATCCACTTAACAGGAGTATGCCAATAAATTATTTTTTTGTCCAATAGTTGTTGGACCAAAAAACAAACACATCTATTACTTCTTCATTGAAAAATCGCAGAAATAATTCTGTTGCCGATGGGAGTTGACTTTCAACTTTATACATTGTTGGCCACTTGATATCTGGCAAGGATAAATCTGTTTCTGACCATTTGTACATTTTCTTTACCGCTTGGAAAACACTCAAAGGAATGTCATCTTCTTCATGCCAATGGTCTGCCGATACAATTTTTCTGGAAGCATTCAAATTAAGTCCAACCGCAGTGGCGTTACTTTCATCAACATCTGTATCTTTGGTCATAACCTCTGCTGGTGCCAAGAGCTGAGAACCGGGCAAGTTGTTTATGTTAAATACTCCTCATCTCCAGAATCTTCGTCTGTTAAATATTCAACTTACTTTATGGGAGGCAACAAAGCAATATTTATTTCCGGAAGTAGTCATCTTCTTCCAAACTTCATAAAAGATAATTTAGCGTGAGACCCCTGAAATAAAATACCGTTAATGCCTACTGTCCTTTTAAAAGAACGGTAAAAAACATTTGACCGCATCAACAAGTTTTTGACATCATAACGTCAATTTTTCAAATTAAATTAAAACTGTGAACTTTTTACCTAATAAAAACACCTATAACAATTCAATTTAGCAGGTATTAATTACCCCACTGGTCTCAAATCAATAGACCGACATTTTTTAAAAACCACAATCTTTAAATGAAAATATTTTACCTAAACACAGTCAAAATAAATGCACTGGCTTTTAAAACACTTGCCTTGGAATATTCTGAAATGAGACTGGCAAGGTCATATGTGATCCGGAGGTTTATAGAGGCTGTACATGCGTAAAAAAGACGCCTGTAAAATGTCCTTTCAAAAGGACAATATGCATATCTGGGTTAAGTAATGAGACTAGCAAAGTAGCGCCCGATTAGCAACACTGTGGAGACGGGACTTGGAAGGGCGGTAGGTCAACATGTAATGCACTTTCAGTACGGGCTTGAACTTGTTACAGTCATTTGTTTGTTCTTTGTGACTGTTTTCGTAAACCGTTTTTTTTTTCTAGTCAGTTTTAAACATGACTGACATTAATTTTGAGCAACGGTGTGCTATCAGGTTTTGCTTCAGACTTGGACACAGCGCAATGGATACTTTTGCAAAACATCAGCATGCCTACGGAACAGTGTTTTTTCAAGAGCCCAGATTTTTCGGTGGTTTAAGACATTCTCAGAAGGAAGAGAGTCGATTGAAGATGAACCACGCAGCGGAAGGCCTTCATCTTCAAGAATCGATGAAAATGTCGGTAGAATACGGGATCTTGTGCGTTCAAATCGTCGGCTGACTATAATAATGATCGTGGAAGGGTAAATTTGAATCACACCACTGTTTATCAGATTTTGACAAATGAATTTTATTGGGGATGAGAAAAAAATCTTGAAACCCTTCTTCTTCTTGAAGTATTTTCAAGAAGCGCATACCTAAATTCCCCAAAATTTAAATTCTGAAAAATTTTTAACACTACGAAGAAATCACATTATTTCATCTTGCACAGTGTTGCTTCCCGGTGAAAATAATGTTATTAAACAACTACTATGGTTCATTTGCACCATATTTTTCATATAATAAGTAAATACATTAATTGGAGGAGTCGCAACAGAGTCGAACTCAGGTCACTATTATCTCAAAACGATAGTTCACGGAGAATACATCATAATACAATAATGAATACTCGAGGGGTGTAATGAGTACTAGGGGGCTAATTATTACATGACAATGCTTACATGACATTTGTATGTGCTGTAACGTCAGTGTCATGAAAAATAACACTTCAATGAAAACATAAAATTAGGAAACATAAAAACCCATAAAATCTGGACCTAAAGTGCGAAGCAAATTGATTACAAATTATTAGTCTATGACCTGTATTATTGCTCCTGACTTCTTTCGTCTCTAGATATACAATTGCAGGTTTCTTTCAACTGATCTAGCGTCAAAAAAATGTTATCTTTAAACCGACGAAATATTAGTCTCACTTGCCAAAAACAGGTATTTGTAACAGATATACTCTTGGAACAGGAACACATCATACTTGTACAATTCTGGATAGAGTGACATAGCGAAAAAGTTTATGACCATCGGTCTTAACTGGGTCTTAACTTGGCCTGCCGATGTGGTTAGACTGTTTCGCTATGCTGATGTATCCAGAATTTTACAATAACATGTATGATGTGTTCCTGTTCCAACGGTATGCCCGTTCCAAATACCTGTTACCAAAATAAATACCTATTTTTGGCAAGTGAGATTCTAATATTTCGTAGGTTTAAAGGTAAAATTCATTAAGTGACACCAAATCAACCTGAAAAAAAAACAAGAAATAGAAAATGTTGCAATAATATGGGTTGGCTAATTAAAAAGTAATATTACTTTTGACCTCCTAAAATAACTTTCTCTTTTTTTTTTTTGGTCTCTAGTTTAAATATTTGTAAGTGGTTTACTCCCTTTTAAAAATAAAAGATTCAGCTATTGTATTTCTTTCTATTATATTATCAAGTTTATAAAAATAATGTTATCTGTTCCAAACATCTGAACCTTATAAAACCTGCTCCTCAGTATTATCAAGCATCAGAGAGACTTTCTTTGCTTTTTTAACTCTTACGTTAGGATACCAATTTATCATAATATAGTAGTGCCAATTGTACTGTACTAACGGCTTGGCCACTCGCATCTGAAATGGTTCTTTATTGGCCTGTGTCTTTTAATTTACTCCGCTGCCTATTAACTACACTATGTATCACTCATTACTGATGTTTTCATCCATCAACTGTAGTACCCTTTAATTGCTTTCCTGCATTATTGTTATATAGATATAATCGAGTGTGTTATATAGTGATATGGTATATTACTAACCGTAAAATGTCGTTATTACTGGTAAAATTATTATATAATGAACGCTTACACGCTGCGGATTATGTAAAAAGATGTTCGTGAGGCTTTATGAGCAGCGGTATATAATAAAACTGAATAAACTGCCCGTTGGCAAGTCAAATCAAATCTTTCGACATCAATACATTTTAATCAAACATTTTTTTAACACATAAAAAAATATTAGTATATCCTTCTTTACCATATCACCTACATAAAATCGGATTAACCCTAGAATTAACTCCTACCATCTACTACTTGTTGGTAGAGTACGTAAAAAAAGCCGTGATCATTACAAAAACAGTTTTTGTGCCCTTCGTAACTTTACTTTGGAATTAAAATTATAAAAGGAACAAATCATAGTTCTCTAAACAACGTATATTTAAAAAAATACTATCACCAAATTAGTAACAAAATAAGAACAAATGAGAAAACTTGAATGATTTCACAAATGAGTTAAATGAGTATGCCAAAAAGTTTGAACCAATGTTCCTAATTATATTTTTTTATTAGTCAGTAGTATAATGTAAAGAATAAAATAATATAAGATGCTTGCTGCTTGAAAAATTCATGAAAAGGAACTGAAAGAGAAGTCTGTGTGACCAAGTCTAGGGTACAGACGATATTAGGAAAATATAAATCGGCCTTACAAATCGTACAAAATATGCTCCCTGGAGATGTGGAACGACGTTTAATTTTATTCAACTGGTATATGGTACAAATCTGTGTGTTATCAGGTTTTGTTTCAGACTTGGACACAGTGCAACGGATACTTGCACTTGGAACGGATTTTCGATGGTTTAAGGCATTGTCAGAAGGAAGAGAGTCGACTGAAGATGAACCACGCAGTGGAAGGCCTTCATCTTCAAGGACCGATGAAAATGTCGATAGAATACGGGATCTTGTAAGTCAGGATCGTCGGTTGATGATGAGAATGATCGGAGAAGAGTTAAATTTGAATCAGACCACTGTTCATCAGATTTTGACTAACGAACAGGGAAGAACAGAAACAATTTCAAAGGAACAAAAGGACATCAAGAGAGAAAGGTGTCTTGACTTTTTGGAATCGATTGAAAATAATACCCATTTTATGGAATGTGTCATTACTGATGATGAGACTTGGGTGTTTGGGTACGACCCGGAGACCAAGCGCCAAAGCATGGAATGGCACGTCATGGAAAAAAGCAAGAATGAGCAAGTCGAAGGTCAAATGCATGCTGATTTGCTTTTTTGATAACCAAAGAATTGTTGACAAAGAGTTTCTACCTCCAGGCCAAATACTAAATCAACCGTTTTACAGCTAGATTCTTGAACAACTTCGGAAAAGGGTCATGCGTGTGAGACCAAACATCAGGAGCAACTGGATGTTGCATCACGACAATGCACCTTGTCACACAGCCTAGCTAAAAACTAAAAAACTTGTTTACTGAAATGTAAACGAGTTTTTAGACAGTAAAAATATTCATGTGGCTCCTCAGCCTCATTTCGCCTGACTTGAGTTCTTGTGACTTTTTTCTCTTTCGAAGATTGAAAAATCACATCAAGGGACGTCATTTTGGGATCACAGAAAACATTCAAACGGCTGTAACCAACCAGCTGTAAGCTATTCCAGTATATGAGTTCCAGCACTGCTATCAGGAATGGAGGAACCATCTCCAGCGCTGTGTGGCTTCCCCAAGGAAGTTATTTTGGAGACAATACTGAGTTGTAATTCTATTCGAATAAAAAAATTAAAAACAAAATCATCTTTCTGTCTCATTACTTAATTTACACACCTCGTATATTATGTTCTCACATGAACACACAAAAAAACGTATTTCCTGTGTATTCAATAATTGCTTTTTCCGTTGCTTCCTTTACATCCGCCATAAAACAAGCTCGATAAATTGAATTAGCCGTAGTTTAGAGGCCTAAAAACGGTCATCAATATCTCCAGTGCCGTTATCGTTCCGGCCGGAGATGTTTCTGTAAACTCTTTTTGCCGTGTCCATAGACGGTATAGGATTACGTTCCTTTATAAATCAAAAGCTCCTGATGAATTGTGCCAAATGGTTCCTATGATTAAAGCAATAAAGGAAACGGACATTTCTTCGGGGAGATCCGCAAAAAAAAGATAAATCTGGTAAAAAATGCTATATATAATTCATAAAGAACGGCGCGGATAAGGACGGATCAGGAAACTGTTACGCCGAGGGAAAAAACTTTCGGTATTCGTAGCCTTAAAGAGACTTAAAACTTTGGCGGACTTCCGGCTGCTTTGAGGATTATAATTCCTGCACACTTTTAACCCTTTTCCTGGCTTAATAAATTTGTAGCAATACTTGATTTTTTTGCGTAATAATTTGTGCGGTGGAAACCCTTCTTCGCTAAGCAGTTTTGTTTCCCAAGTCAGTTTAAAAAAATATTTATCAAGGAGATATTGTGTTTATAACGAGTTTTAAAAAAACGCCATCAATGTTAATCGACCAAGAAAATATGTAGTTCTACTCTCAATCTTAAGTGTATTGTCAAAGCTGTGCACAATATGTGATGGGTACTTTTACCGATTTTATAAAACCAGAAATAAAAAACTTTATCAAAAAGAAACTATATTTTCGAAAAAAAAAAAATTAAAAACTAATGAAAAAAAAAATGACTGTCGCTCATATTTATACACACTTGAGTTCTTATTTTAACTGAGTCAACAGCTGTAGTGTCCATTAATTTCTTCAATTTTATTGACAATGCGTTGAACTCTTTCATATCCACAACGGGAGTTTCCAAATTGAATCGAAGATCTACGGAGGAATATGGTCTGCGTGTTCAAACTAGTTATACGATGTTCGAAAAATTTGCCTATATAATTAAAGCCATCTGTTGCCATCTTGTTGAATATAACCTTCTTGCAAGTCGTCGTCATGCAACATTAAACGGTACCTCTCTGCATTCAATGTTTCATTTAAAAAAATAGGTCCAACAATCCTCCTTTTGCTCACAGCTGTCCACTCCAAGTTTTTGTGAGTGTAGTGGAGTAGCAATATAAAAGTGAGAGTTATCTGCACTCCAAAGTCTCATACTCTGAGAGTTAAAATAGCACAAAAGATGGCACAAAGCCTCTTCATTAAAAAATTACGTTTTCGAAGACAGCATCGTTCATCCGCTCTAAGAATTTCATGGACTGTAGACGATATGTTGGTATATAAATTTGTTGTGTAGGGCAGATTCACTTATTGGCTCAGATGGCTCTTGGATTGTCTGTTATCACTTGCCTAACCATTTCAACGTTTTCTTCTGTCCTTACTCTGGATCTACCATTTCCTTGTTTCCGAGTGACGCTTTCAGTTTGTCGGTACAAATTTAGAAAACGATCAATAGACCGGCTAAAATGGCCGAAACGAATAACTGTGTCGGAAAAACTTCACTGTTCTCAAGTTCTCATAAGCAGCTATCATCGAATATATCCAGATTCCGTTGATTATATTGCCATTTCTTGAATAAATTTCAAAGAAAACACCCCTCTGTTTTCCATTAAAAATTAATTCAATTAAATATTTTACATTTGTGACAGCCATTTGAAAAAATTTACAACAACGAAGTTTCGCTTCCAGCTTTGATATAACCGCTATTGCCATCTATTTCGTCTTTGTTTTGAATGGCTTGTAATTTTCATAAGTTAATATAAAACATATTTTGGATTCTTTATTTGCATTCTCTGTAAAATGAAACTAACAATTTGGCTTATGACTTGTTTTGTACTACCGATCTGGCTTTATTACTATGGATATTGATTACGACAGTAATAATCCAAAATGGTGATGGTATATTAATTGTAAAGGGTGAATAGTCAATTTTGGACGATGCTAATAACCAAAACCTTAAAAATGAATTTAAAAAAAATTTTGAAGCACCACGACTGCTGTGAAATGTAGTTTAATCAAATGGTAGTCTTATTCGGCTCGATATAACACACAAAGCAACAATTGGCCATAGTTTGAAGCTGTGCCACAAAAGTATTGACTTAGCGAAAGGATTTTGCATCAGTTTTACAAAAGTCACTATATCTCGAACACCCTCATCTGTCTAGCTTTTGTCACATATTTAGTCATAACCTGGTCTGTAACCTTGTATTGGCTTGATGTTCCTTTTTAGAATACCCAGTATATAATTTTGGAGATACCTATATAAACCCACGGCGGTGAGACACTCGGTCTTTATATACAGGGTGTCTCATTTACCTTGATAAATCGTAATATCTCGAAAACTTCACATAAAAAAGTGGGTTATGAAATTTGTTCCTCTCGAAGGGGACATCCAATGATACAAAATTCGACAATGAAACTAATTTTAGCGTTACCTAGGAACAAAAACGAAGACGTGGTAGTTTTCTGTTCCCCTCCGGGGTGCCTGAGTCCCCTCGTATATCATCACCATTTAATTATTAAATTAAATGCTCAAAATCATAACCTTGAACTTCAGTTCACTAGTTGATTCGTGCTTCAAATGCCTATACGTGTTTCATAAATATTTGGATATTTGCTTTTGCTGTCATTGGATGGCTTTTTTGAAACATGTACGTTTTGTTTTTTAGATTCGATGTGTTTTTCCCAGAGTTGGGCAGAATATGACTAACTAATGACTAAAGTAAACTGAATAAACTTTAGCTATGACTAAATTAGTCATAGGATTTAATCACGACTGCGGTTTAGTCATGATTGTCATAGTCATGATTGAAGTTTAATCATTAGTCATGATTAACCATCAATCATTAGTATGACTAACATCAATTCCCACATTTGTCAATTATGCTATTCCGTCAATTGTGATGTTTGTTCATTTTTATGATTCTTGTTTTGTTCTGCTCACATTTGGGTCAAATTGAGCTACGAACCTTGGGAATGTTGAATTTCATTACGGGAGGAAGAATTGAGGGGGGGTAAATAAAGGTAAATGATGACATTTCCGCTATTGTCAATGATCAACGTTTTTGATGATTCTTTTTTTTTGTTCGATTCAGTTTCCAGACCAGTTGTACACCAACCCTCGGTTATGCCTAAATTCATGACATTAATGGGGGGATGGGGGGGGAGTGAATAATGACAAAATATAATATTTTCAGTATTGCCAACCGATGTAGTGATCTGTACACCACCTAATGGGACGTCCCTGTAGTGCTCGGATTACTTATCAATATATATTAGTTAACTCCACTTTTTAAGTTTTTAATGGGTACTTATTTTTTAATTTTTTACCTATTTTGTTTTTTATAATCTTTTCGCATTTTTCAATTCGTAGTTTTTTTACAACTTCGTTCTTTACACTTCATTTCATTTCCATTTTTTTTTAATTTTTTGTGAATAGTCATGGCTGATAACTAATGAGTGATGGTTACTCATGATTAATGGCTACTGATTGGCGGTTAGTCGTGACTAATGAATAATGACTAATTTAGTCATGAGTGATATCCGTGACTAATGATTAATTTAGTCATTAATCATTGTTGTTATGATTAATGAATAAATTAGTCATTAGTCGCTTTTGTTTTCAACATGCCAAAAGCAGGAAATGTACCCCATAGGTCAAAATCCAGTATAACAGAGATTGAAGGGGATGCGAACATGTTTATGTAACAAAATACAAAACTTTTATTCCAAAATTATATTTCCTGAGGTTCTGGAGGTTGCTGATTTCAAATTTTAACACGTCCATATCATGGAATTAGTTTCAAGTTTTCAAGTGTGAAAATTGAGTAAAATAGAGGTTGAAAGGGGTGCAAAACGTTAATTAAACAATATACGCAACTTTTACGCCGAAAGTTTCCAGGAGGTTTTGAGGTTGCTGCTTTCAAATCTCAATATGTCAAGAACAGAATGTTTTTTGCGGACATGAAAATCCTATATAAAAGAGTGTAAATTTAATAAATTACGTAATTGTTTTTTCTTAGAATCTCAGCCGTTGTAATGAAATGAATTTTATTCTAACGTTTCTCGTGGTATCTATTTTTAGACAAATCGACCGGGACCCACTTTCCATTTGTTTTGTGCGGGGTCCTTTCATTACCAACTTTTTTTGTCCGACGTGTGGTTTTCGAGATATTACGATTTGTCAGGTTAAATGGGACACCCTGTATATTGTTCTTGAGGTCAACATATTTATATACCGATGAGCAACAGAAATAAAGTAAACTTAGCATAGAACTAGAATAGAGATATGCATGCCAGCTACCCCTAGCTACCCCTATGATTAGACCTTCCCATGCATCATTGTTATTCACCACGCCGACGTTATTATCGATGTGGGTCTTTGACCGTGCATATAGAGAAACGGCTCTCTTACGGGCAACTTTTTCCGTTCTCCTCGGAAAAAGTGATGTCGAGAATTCCGGTTGGTTAAAAGAAGAGTCGAGTTATCACGTGCAGCACTTTCGGATCAATGTTCACATAAAAATCTCGTTTTAGTCGTATTAACCGGACGAGTTGCACTAAAATTGATACACGCGGTCGGAATTACCAATAAAAGTGAAAAAATGTCACTAAAACCCATCAATCAGATCCTTAAGAGGCTCGAATTGTTTTGCCAATATCGAATTAAAAATACCACCCAAGAGCAGACTGCTTTACTTGAAAGGAGGTAAAAAATGTTGTGAAGGATTTCTGCATCCTGTTTAAGGGAGCACGTTGCTGTATACATATACATGTAAGAGTATGAAAGATGGTTTCAGTAGCGTGACAACGATTTGATTAATTATATTTTACGTTAAATTGTTTTATTTTTGTAGACGACAAACATTTGTTGTCGGCAGTTTCGTCTAGCTTGTTTATCGCTCTTTCTTTACATACAATATAAAGCAAGGAATATAATTAAAAGGAACATAATTATAACAAAATTTTAAAATTTAGTATTTTAAATAAATTATTAAAATGAATATATTGAATAAAATGAAATATACAGTGTTTTAGTTTTTTAACACGACTTTAACATCTGATACTGTACAGTGATAGATGTACAGTGTGTATCAGCCAATTTAAATAAATTAAATAACTCCATATTGAAATTACACTCGACATCGACATATCCGAACTCCATATTTCCGAACTCACGATACTTCTGAACTTTTTCCCAGGATATTTCCGAACTTGTACTTCCACACAACCGAACTTGTCGCTGATTGGTTGACGACAAAAAACCGCGAAATTTCCAAGAGTTCTTCTTTGTATAAGCCAGTGAAAAAACACTTATTTCAGATGGCATATCATAAGTACCGGTGCACTTTTTTGTGTCAATCCGTCCACTCAATTTTCGTCTTTTTTTCAAATTCCGGCAAGTATATTTCTTTTTTTCCAAGAATTTCTGTCACTGACGATTTACAAATATTGTACATCTTACATAGTTCAACATTTTTAACACCATTCTTTGCGTGATTTATCAATTCCAGCTTTTGCTCCAAGGTTAGCCTCTTAGCAGGCTCTTTTTTCCGCAAATAAACAGTGCAATTATGTTTGTTTTGTATCACGGTTTTCTTAAAAATACATATATTCTCATCATTTTTCATTTCAGTTTTAAATTATTATAGGTTACGTCAACAAAATGTTCAATAAAACAAACCTTTACTTTGAATTACAAAATAATTACCTGCATCACTCTCTCCTTTGCACCTGGCAACATTTTTTTTGTTTAAAAAACGTTCTTTTATTAACATGTAGACATGTATGTATTACATTTGCATAAAAACCTCGAAAAACAAAGAAAAGTACATTGAATGAGCCAGAAAAAACCCTTTGCGCATGCGCCAGCGTTCAGTTCAGTTCGGTTATCCCGAGGTCAAGAGAGTTCGGAAATGTGGAATTTCGCGGAACGGAAAAGTTCGGATATGTCGATGTCGAGTGTATTCAAGATCTCGCATCTGTCAATGAAATGTTTAACCACATCAAGTGATTTGGACTGTTTCCTGAAATTTTTAGCTTACATGTTGCAAAAATAGATCATGTGACTGATGGTACTTTCGTTCTCGAAAGTTGTTTTTTCAAAAACGCTTTTATTATTGTAAATACAGAAAAAATATTTCAGATGTTCTAAATATGCACCCAAAATATTCAATTACATCTTTAAACTTCACATACCGCCACTTTCGTGCCTCAAAAAAATCCTCGCTGGAAGGTAACGTTTTGACAGGTATAATAGGAAACAACGTCATTGGTCCGTTCTTTTTGGAGGCAACTTTAAACAGTACAACTTTACTCTTCTATCTAAAGTAAGACTCCCTAAACCCTAACACCTAATGCCTAGAAATAGACTAAATTACTTAACATAGTTTTAAATTTCCAATTTTTACTGTGAAATATCTGATGCATATTGGGAAATAGAAAAACAGCTGTTTTTTTTATTCATGTATTAAAATGAGATCTGAGAACATCGCCTAATATGGCGCTTTTATTTTATTTCGTTTTTATAGAATTTGATATATATTACATTGTATACGAGTCCTACAGCGTTTGAATTGAACACGCTCTTTTTAAGTCTACACAACTTATCGATTCGGTTGGAGTCTACAATACAGGGTGATGACGTCTGACCGCAATGAGGTTTTTAATAAGTTACAGGCATTATGCGCGATTTTTTTTACCACGCTCTATGTAACACTGTCGCGGTCGCTAGAGTTTCATACGAGGTGTGGTTATTAAATAACTGAACTGATGCTGCTAACAGCGCCCTGCAGGCGTGTCGCGACAAGTTTGAACAGAACTGTGTCTAGTTACACCCTGAGCTGGCTGGACAAGCCAGTGGGTCGATCAGTTTGACTGTAGCAATCGTTTGAATTAGTATGAAATGTTAAAATAAGTGTATGGAATGAATATTTATCCCGCACACAAGTTTTTGAATGGTTTAAACGGTTTAAAGAGGGACGTGAAACGACTGAAGTCGATCCGCGCTCCGGACGGCACTCAACGTCAAAAACGGACGAAAACATTGAAGAAATTGGTAAATTAATCCGCGAAGATCGTCGTCTAAGCATCCAAGGGCTTGCTGAAATAACAGGAATCGAAAAAGAATGTGTTCGCCAGATTTTTCATGAATCGTTCAACATGCGCAAAGTTTGCGCTAAAATGGTGCCAAAAGTCCTGACTTCCGAGCAAAAGGAATCAAGAATGAACATGTGCGCTGACATTCTAAACAACATTGACACTGCTCCAGGCTTGCTAGACACGGTGACTACTTGTGATGAATTTGTTTTGTTTGATGAATGTTTGATGAATGTTTTTTACTTACGACCCCGAAGCAAAACGCCAATCCATGCATTGGAAGAGCCCGAAGTCGCCAAGGCAAAAAAAGCCGGGATGAGCAAATTCAAATTCAGATGATGATCGTCTTTTAGTATTGAAAATACTATATGGGCGCGTATATAGGAGCTGTCTCCTACAATATTAACGCTGAAGCGACATGCAAAATGCGAGCGACCTCGACATGGTCACGTGCTCATAGAACGACCTAGCTATTTAAGCAGTCTATGTTTATGTTAGGGATCCATGAGTAGTCATCCACAATTTTGATGACTGCTCCAGGGCGTTCAAGGCCACCGTCGGATGACTAAGATTTGCTGATTTGCTGAAATGGCAAAACGACATCTGAGCAACAGGGCGCTTATCTTATATTCGAGCACGTTTAATAAAAAGTTCCCCGTACACCGTTTAGTGAAAATTTGCCAGCGTATTTTATGAACTGATGTTTGATGTTGAATGAAAAATTTAGTATTTACTGATCGTTGTAATAGGATGAACATATTTGTTATTTTATTAATTTACACTAACATATATACAGGGTGATTCATTAAGAATAAGTCACAAATCTCTAAACTGGAAGATTTAGTTTTCTAGATACATCAAATAAAAGGTTTTGGTATCACACCCTGTATAAATATAATGGACTATGGAATGTATAAAGTGTTAACAAAAATAGTTTTAGGCTGACGCAACCTGCATTTGAGAAATTATGGAGGAAATTATGTTGCCATTAAAGAAACGAAAATGCAATGTTTTAGAAAATGAAAAGGAAAAAAGCTATTCATCTTATGTTAAGACATATTTGTAAACAATTTTGAAATCATCTGGCTCATGTTCGAATTCAAAGTTGCTGAGTAGATGGATTCTTAGAATCCAAGACTAATTATTATTATTATTATTAATACTTTGCTGAATTTTGACAATGTGCATTAAAGTTTTGTTAAAGTAGTTGGATTATTTTTTAAAATTGTTAAAATTACAATTAATCGTCTTTTTACCGAGATACACACTTACATATATTTTACAGACATATTTTAAACAACTAGAGGCACCGTTCGGGTCCACTTCTGCAGTTCCAAATAAATTAAATTAAACATTGACTTGTTTTTGGATTTTGTATGAAAACTTGGCTGAAAAATAAATTATCCTTAAGTTATGTAAGCACTATATTAAACAATTGACAAGAAATCGTATCAGGTCAACAAGGCATTGAATATCTGACTTCTTAAGAGCTAGACTGGCTGGTAGAGGCGGCTTTTCTTAC
This sequence comes from Aromia moschata, assembly GCA_029963805.1. Lineage (NCBI taxonomy): Eukaryota > Metazoa > Arthropoda > Insecta > Coleoptera > Cerambycidae > Aromia > Aromia moschata. The sequence continues at coordinate 169,634 of JAPWTK010000281.1, read as the reverse complement.
AAATGCCCCATTGAACAAAGTTGAGAATTGACAATGAAGAGTCTATTGCGAATAGTCCTCTTCTTTGCCTCGGGACTTTTTGGTATCTACTGTTCAGCAAAATTTGTATTTGTATAAACTGCCGATTAGGACTATCAGACACCAACACTTGTGAAATCTCACATCCTGGTGAACAATGTTGCTTAAACGCCGATATCACACTACAAGATATTCACAATCTTGTCGATATATGTTATCCACACGCCGGTATTCTGCTATCCATCGGTGTGGATTTCTGCCTGTTTGCGTAACTGGGTAATAGTCTCTTAGGGCATATCCCTGCGACAAATGGTGTTCAAGAATACGACGAGCCAAATTCATCGCAACTGCATCTACATTCTCGGTATACTTCAGGTAGTCCATGACAGCCAGGCCATTGTAAAGGCACATGATGACGATCAACTTCCTAATCGAAAACATTTTTGTTACGATATGCACGGCAAAGAAATCGCAAACCTGACTGAATATCATATGCAAGATAACCCGTTTAAAACCACAAGACCTTCAGGGTCAAACCGCCAAAAATCGTAACAACAAAACTGTGTTTAAATTTTATTAAATTTACTTTAGAAATTTCTACCAGATGTGTCTGGTACTTTCAGTACGCCTACGATTCTTGCGTAAGATACAAGATCTGTGAATTTTTTAATATTCGAGGCATTGGTTACGTTTACTGGGTCCCTGAGGGTCAGACGGTTAATCTCAGAAGTTCTGACGGCCTTTCGTGAGCGCGTGAGAAAACGAAGACCCGATTTATGGATGATCAAATCATGGAAGTTTCTCCAAGACAATGCACCGGCCCATTCTGCTTTGTCTGTGAACGCTGTGTCTTGCGTTTTTTGCAAAATACGGCATTGCTGTGTTGGAACATCCACCATACTCGCCCGACCTTGCCCCCTGTGACTTTTTTTTTTTTTTCCAAGGTCAAATTTGCGCTGAAGGGGACAAGATTCGAAAGTGTGGAAGCGGTTAATGCAAAAGCGATGGAGGTTCTGAACCATCTGACAGAAGCGGACTTCCAACACTGCTTTCAATAATGGAAAAGTCGTATGGAGCGGTGTAGAGATCTCCAAGTACACTGAAGGCGAAACAGTTGCCACTGTAATAGGTAACGAATAAAAAGTGTTATGACAGCAGTTCGGTTACTTAATAGCAACACCTCGTACGCAGACGACTTCGAGGATTAACTACTTAACCCCTATACGTACTGGCGAAAAAAAGGGCCATAAATTTCCCCAAGCGAGCGAAAGTCTTCCAGCGGCAATAAATTCCAGGCGTCCCAGTGCTATACTTACAACAAAAGATAATCACAATGGCCCTAAATAGGTAACAAAATGAAATGGCGCTCTCGGAGTTGTTATTTCTCTCCAGGCGGCGGTGCGGGCGTTATCAGAAAGCTGCAGGCTTATGTTGTTGATAACAAAGCTTAAATGTGCTTTCAAGTATTGTGTATATTTTTGTCCGGATCCGCTAGGGACCGGCTGCGATATTTGCGATTCCCTCAGATGTTAAGCCTTTCGCTTTCCAGAGGACTGAAGTGTATTTGCATAAGAATGCCCGAAGACAATTAAGATTCTCATATTTGATACGCGCCGTCGATGAAAAACTAAAATTGTTTTCCGTTCCTTGCGATAATCTTCAGGGATCCGTACGCCTATTGTGTTATACAGGCCGTTTCGCAGTTTGAATGTTATCTTGTGAAGTACAGATTGTTTATAACTAGTATTATCTACGGGAGTAAAGACATTACATATATCGAGCCATCCAAAAAAAAGTTACACAGGCCGACAAAATTAGGCCGACCCTCTAACCCAGAAACCAGAGTATATTTTTCCGAAGGTTTTTGATGCCCTGAATCCGATTCCGAGCTCCATATCTCTCAATTAGCTCTGGTTTTCGAGATATCCTGACCTAAACGTGCAAAAAAGCGATTTTGGTTTATATTTGAGGTTATGTAGCATCGCAATTTTTTTTCTCAAAAAACTATGAACAACATCTTAAATACCTTTTTTTTTCGCTGCGATATCGCATCAAGTTTGTGAATTTCTCTATAATTACAGGCCGACAAGACTTTAACCCAGAAACCAGAATATATTTTTCCTGCGCGGTTTTTTGATGCGCTGAATCCGAATACGAGGTCAAAATCTCTCAATTGGCTCTAGTTTTCGAGATATCCTAACCTAAATGTCCTAACTAAAATATCCTAACCTATACGAGTATTTGAGATTATATAGCCTCGCATTTTTTTTTCAAAAAACTATGAACAGCATCTTAAAGTACAAGCCTTGCCTTGCTCTTTTAAATGCCGCTGAGTTTGCTCAAATATCTTTTTTTTCGTTGAGATATCGCATTTTGAAATTTTTATGTTTGTGAATTTCTTTATATGTATTTGAAAACCCATTAAGGACCACGTGTATATCAAACAGTTTATTGGTTTTTTCATTAGGAAACACTGAAAATGTTTAAAATTCAATATCAGATCAACGTTTTCTTATGTAAAAAAGACTTGCTCGTCTAGAATCCAAGGTCAGATTTCCAAAATTTTCCTTGAAAAATTTAGGCCAAAAAAAATCACAGGGGTCAAATCGCAAGATCTAGAGGGGAATGTGGTCTGCGTGTTCAAACTAATTACATGATCTTCGAAAAGTCACCTATTTTATTAATTGTTTCCCTAGTAGTATGTGTACAAGCTCCATATTGTTGATTCATTCTTGCAGTTTTTCGTCATGCAACATTTGTATAAAAGGTGTTAAGGTTTCTAAACATTTAGTGTCACGTAAGAAAATAGGTCTAACAATCCTCCTTCTGCTCAAGAGCTGCCCACACTCAAATTTTTTGAGTGTAGTGAAGTTTCGATATAAAAGTGAGGAGTGTCTGCACTTCAAAAGTTTGGAGTGCAGACAGTGCTCAGAGAGGAACCAAGCCTCATCAGTAAAAAAAACTTTTTCGAAGACAGTATCATTATTGTTGGCTCAGATTACCCATTGATGTTCTTGGATTATCCATTATCTCTTGTCCAACCATTTCAACGTTTTCTACTGTCCTTACTTTGTATATGCCACTTCTTTGTTTCCGATTGACGTGTCCAGTTTGCATGTATAACATTAGGAAATGTTTTACTGACCGACTAAAATGGTCAAAATGAATGACTGCATTTAAAAAAACTTCCCTGAAGTCCCCATGCACAACTCATCGAATATATCCAGTTTCCATTGATTCTACTGCCATTTCCAAAATAACTTCCAAAGTAAACACGCGTCTGTTCTTGATTAAATATGAATTCCATTATTTATTTTACAATTCTGACAGTTTGACTACAAGAAACAATTCTTGTTGTCAAACGTTTGACAATAACAATGTTTCGTTTCGAGCCTCGATATGTCCGCTATTTCCATTTCTCTCATACATAGCCAGATTTAATGACGTTTCTTTTGAATATCTCTCTATCATCTTGCTTGAAAATTGATCACATATAGTCCAGGCGAGGTAGCAAAAAACAAGTGATTTTTTAAAATAATTAGTTGCGGCATTTTCTCCACGTGATAATTAGGAGAAAAGCCGTACGAAGACATTTCTAGGATAATTCGCGGTTTTTATTTTTTTGTGCAAAAAGTTATCAACCGATAATTAATTAATGATCCAAAAACCATTTTATTCGTATTTTCAAGCGTTATAACGTGCTATTTTTTTGTTTTTTACTCAACATTTTTTTTAGTGCCTAAAAGTCGAAAAAACCTTTTTTTCGCACCTTTTTGCCATTTTTTTCGCAATGATTCTGCAATCGGATTTTGTCCAAAACATTTTCATTCGATTCGTACGATTTTTCTCTTAATTATCACGTTGATAAAGTGCCGCAACTAATTATTTTAAAAAATAAACTACGCCGCCTGGACTAATAACGAGCCGTCCAATAGAAACGTCATCAAATCTGTTTATGAACGAGAGAGATAGAAATAGAGGTCGATAATGGCTGTCACATATTTTCTGAACATCTTAAATTTCCTCACGTCAAGGCACAAAAAGGGAGAGAAAGCCTTAGTAAACAATTACAGACCTATTGCATTTCTCTCAAATAGCAACATATTTGAAAAAGTAATCTACTGCAGATTAATAGTTTTTTTGGAAACATATAACCTGTTGACAGATGCACAAATGGCTTAAGAAAAAAACAAATCAACAATAAGAGAATTGAGTAAGGTCATACGATTATTAAATAAAAATAACAATACTACGACTGTATGTCTAGATTTGTCAAAAACATTTGATTCAGTGGATTACGCCATTTTATTAAAAAAAGATTGAAAGTATTAGAGGAATTCCATTAGAATTAATAATCTCATATTTACAAAATATAAAACAATGTGTTATAGAAACCGATATTATTGGAAATCTCATAAAATCAGGCATAATATCTATTCAGAATGGTGTACCTGAGGGATCTATATTAGGTCTTTTCTTATAAATTCTCTACACTAATGACTTATCTGCAGCTAGTGACGTAACAACTGTTATGTATGCAGATGATACTTCGTTACTAACACAGGCCCACAAAAAAAAAAAATTTGACTATGGATAGGAAAATACATAGTTTTTCCCTGTATTTTTTGACGCTGAATCCAAATCCGGTGTCCGTTTAACCGTAGCACGTCAGGATCAAGGTCATTTCAAGGTCAAATAGCGAAATAAAAGCTTAAAAGGGAATAAACCCATATATCTTTATGTTTGGTAAGAATTGGTAATCAAAGTAAACAAGCACTAAACAAACAGTAACTAATGAACTGGATACACTGGATTTCTTAGAAAATGTTTTCATACGAATAATTTAAAATTAAATAGAGAAAAAAACACAAAGAACCAGTTTTTTTTACAAAAAAAAAAAAAAACTCAAGAATTAATACTTACCTGTGATAATGCTACTATAAAATCAGTTAGCAATACTTCTTTCTTGGGGGTCAAGGTTGATTCACGATTGGACTGGAGAGCGCACACTAACTACGTCGCACAAACCATTGTTAGGAATTACCATGCTCTAAAAGTAACAGCACAAAATATTAATCAGTCCCACGCATATTTACTCTGCAAAAAAGGTATATTAGAAATATTCTAAACATAAATCAGATGGATAGATTTAAACAAATTTTTATAGATAAAAAATATTTAGGTTCCTTACCAAGCTTATAATATATGTTAAGCTTACCAAGGTTATCTTTTTGTATAACACTCTTTGAAAACTGTAGTTGAAACATCACAGTACATAACACAAGATATAAAAACAACCTAGTAAGTGCAAATATAGTAAAAATACATATACATTCAAAAAAACGTTCCATTTTCCCTATAAAATATATAATAAATTACCTCAAAGTATAAGAAATTGACCTTTTAGGCAAATGACGAAGGCATTAAGTACATTGTATGTATGTGAGTCTGTTTGTAGAATTTAAGTGTATTAGTTCTTCATTCACTTATTTTTTAAAATGTGTGTTACTGTTTGTTCTTGTTTATATTTATCAATTTCATATTTAAAATTTATATTTTACTTCTTAGTATCCTAATGTTAGGTATTAGTGATATTTTTTTTACATATTTTTTACTATACAGGGTGGCCCAGGGTTATGTACACCCCCAAAAAGAGCTCCATTTTTTAGTAGGAATTTGAAATTTTACATACGTAAATGAATCGTTGAAGCTCAACTTTTAACCTATAGGGTGGATATTTCCTATTTCCGCTCTAACCGGAAGTGATATCAACTTTTTTTTTCAAATGGCAACCACCATTTTTTTTATGCAATTCGGCTAGAGTATCGGATCTGTCTGTTTTTTTAACAGAAAAATCGGTTGAAAAATGGCAAAGATACGTACATTATTTATATTTTATTAAGGCGGCTATGAATCAAATATTAAGCGCTTGCTTTTTTAACAAGTAAGCCACGGAGTTTACAAAAAAAGGTACAATGGTACTATTGTTGTAAACTGAAGTTGGATGTAAAGTTTTTGTTATGTTTTATAACTTATGTTTATGCAAAACTTTAGAAAACTTCTTTTTTCCTAAAAAAGAAAGCGCCATTATTACAGTTTTTCAAATGACAATGTCCATTATTTATTTTATAAATTTGAAACACATAATGTCAACTTGACATACAGCATGTGAAAATTACGTCAGAACTTACAGACTAATAACTAATAAGATTAAGCATAAATAATAAGAGCTGTGCAAAACAAAAGTTTGCGTTGAGTTTGACAGGTAACTGATTTAGTAATTTTTACAATCAGTAGACGCATTCGATGGCATACTAACTGGAGAACGTTTCAAACTTGTAATATCAAAAATGAATATTGCCATTTGTAAAAACGTAATATTGGCCCTTTCTTTTATGGAAAAATGAAATTTTCTAAAGTTCTGCATAAAGATAAAGATATTCTGCGTAACTTTACATCCAACTTTAATTTACTACAGCACCATTGTACCCTTTTTTGTAAATTCCATGGCTTACTTGTTAAAAAAGCAAGCGCTAATATTTGATTCATAGCCGCCTTCATAAAATATAAATAATGTACGTATCTTTGCCATTTTTTAACCGATTTTTCTGTTTAAAAAAACAGACAGATAAAGAATCCGATACTCTAGCCGAATCGCATAAAAAAAATGGTGGTTGCAATTTGAAAAAATAAAGTTGATATCACTTCCGGTTAAGGCGAAAATAGGAAATATCCACTCTATAGGTTAAAATTTGAGCTTCAACGATTCATTTACGTATGTAAAATTTCAAATTCCTACTACAAAAAATGGAGCTCTTTTTGGGGGTGTACATGACCTCTGGGCCACCCTGTATAGACAAGTTCGACACCTATGTTTGGTATTTTATAAGGACAAATAAAGTGTAACTAACTAACTGACTAACTAGCATAATGTGACAACCTAGACAATTCAATAACGTTGTGAACTTAAGAATAAGAATAAAAATACATTTTTTTGCTCGGCCAACTTTGATGACGTTAATAATGTCATATTTTAGAATTCAAAAAATACTGGTCGAAGATATTCCAAAGCTGCGGGAATGTCCTCGATAAAATACCTGGGGAGCTACTGATACTGCAGCTAGAACTGTGGCTGGTGAAACAATTAAATTACACATTAGGGGTAAAAATAATGAATTGTACACATTACATACAAATGATACATTTAAATAAGAGCGGCCAAGGTGAATTTCTCCCCACAAAGACTGCTCACAAAACGGAATGAAAACAAAATGAGATTTTGAAGCTGTATGATAAGCCTAATATCCTACTTAAAATTCAAGCAATTTCGGATTATGTTAATTGCAGTTAAATCCCGAGGAAGTTCTTCGCGTAAATATTTATCTTTATGAATTTTAAATGTCCAGGAAGATTTTTTTGTTAGATTGCTTTATAATGCGTAAGAGAGCTCTAAAAAACCTCATTTCATATTAATGCAAGCAGTGGCGTATTATATAATCTTAAATTCTAGTAGGTATTTTTATCAGAGAGTCCTGATAAAAATGGCCCCACTTAGAATACACAGTGTGGTTTGGATATGGTTACATAAAGAAATTTTAGTCAACAACACGTTTCAGTTAATATTTTGTAAAATAATTTAATTATTTACATAATTATTTATTTATGAAAAAATGAAACACTGAAACAATAGTTAGCGAATGAGGTGATGAAAGTGACCTCCAGTTTTCCTCTGAACAATGCCTAAGCCGGTCTCAAAACTGTTCAAAATTACTAGGAAGTCTTCAAGAATGACATTAATTTCATTTGAAATTTTCTTTTTCAAGTCTTCAACAATGTCATCTAGTCGATTGACATAAACTTTACATTTTAAATACTCTCACAGAACAAAATTTAAGGGATTTAGATTCGGAGAGCGCGCCGGCCATTCAATTGTACCTCTTCTGCCTATTGAGTGTTCTGGAAATTGGGAATTTAAATACCCTGATATTTGCCGCAAAGTGTGGTGGTGTTCAAAATTTTTACAATAATTAACGTTTTTTTGATAATGAAAACATGGATTATTGCAAAAAAAAATTCCTTGAAAAAAAATTAATAAAAAAATTTCTAGTTAATAAAAAAAAATTAAATAACAAATAATAAAAAAGTGAAAAACCTATCCTTACATTGATTTTTAGCGCAAACGACAATTTCAACCATTCCGAATACTAGAAAAAAACAAAATTTCAGCACTTTGAAACCTTCAGGGTTTCTTTGAGGTACTTTGTGGTTGAAAAGTTAGTCAATCCATTATTTGCAAAGGTATGCCAAGTTATGCAAATATCCTTAGTTACGCAATTTTTTATCTTTTCTTCAATCAACAATTTCGCTTCGATTTTTTTTTTTGCAAAAAACCATCACTACAACTTGTAAAAGATACTTTGCAGTTTTCAAAACCCTGCATGAATATTCTGTACGTTCATTAATTTCCGAGTAATTGATCACCAAAGTCAAAAATAACTTGTTTGCTTTGAATTGCGATAACTCAGCAAAAAAATATTGTACAGAGCTCGAAAAAGGTCAAATAAAAAATAATTAAATTATCTAAAAGAGTTTTATGACTAAATTATTGAAAACAAAAATATTGAAGCCAGTGGACCTTTTAAAAAAGATAAGCAAAAGTTTCCTTTTATTTTTCGATATTTTTCTTATGATTAATCAAAAACTGCTAACGCGAAAAAAAATTTAAACTCAAAATCCAAAGACTAGAAACTTGGAGCTTCAGTTTTGGAGCTATAAAGTTACAGATCTCTAAAAATCACTTTTGAGATCCCTTAATGTCTGTGCCTAGTTATGTTATTAAGTACGATGTTATTAAGTACAATGATGTTCTCGGAGCAGTCCGGGAAATACGTACCTAGTTCTCAGACTATACTGGAAAAGTGCTACTGTCTCTAAAGAAAAGTGTCCGGAAAGCAGGTGCTTTCATGAGGTTGCCGAAAAATATTTTTTTATGTAAAGGTATCCACTAGTAATATTTACTTTTAATGTGAAATTTCTTGATAGTCCACATTGCAGTTAATTTCAAATCACTTTTCTCTTAAATACCATCCCCCCGTTTTAACTATGAGCCGCCGAATATTAATTACAATGCATTCCGATCCCTTATGAAAATTTCTCGGTTCGTCTAAGTTTAGTAATTAAACTGTAACAAACAAAACGCAGCGAATTTATTACTGCCTCGCATTTTCAGCCGTATAATAATTTCCGGACCGGTTGGAAGTATTAAAATGAACCAGATTTCGTTTCTCTCGCGAAAATAATTATATAAATCCCTTAGGTAAGTGTTTCCTTTCAAGGAGGTGGTGGAGAACTCTCAAATTTTAATCGTCCTCATACAGCTAACCCACAATTAAACTCGAGCATCTGAGATTGACAAATAATCAAAAGGGGATTCAGCGGATTTCGCGTCTGAAATATGAGACGAGCGAATGTTAGGCCCGTTTTGCCTGTGCGGGGCCCTCTTTAACCAAAAACCGACTGAGAACACGGCGGGACAGTGGCGTACCTTACATTTAAAGCTTTCGTTTCACTTTGTCTTTCTCGACTCTGCCTGATTAATAGCGCCCGTAGGTTAATAATAAATTCCAGGACCGGTCTTAACGCGACTATAACACTGTTATATGTGTTCCATTAATAACGTAGATATCAACTCCTGTATACAGTAAGGTTACGATACTGCGTACATAGGTGGATATTAAATAGTTCATTTTTAAGTCACAGTTAGGCGAATTTACTTATGTACAACAACTCAGACCCCCCCCCCCAACCCCCCTGCTAGCGAAAATCTAGAGAGCAATATTGCCAGATCTAACTGTAACTCTGTATAATAGGTCTTTATAAGAACCCTATATTCATAAAAATGCTTTGATGTACGATCAAGTAATACAGTATACAGTAAGCGACAGCCTAATGCGTACATAGCCGAATGAAGGGCAATTGATAATTTAGCTTCTTTGTAAGTAGAGTAAACATGAGGTGAGAACCAATCGCGATCCAATCGCTAGCGCAGGCGTATGAAAGGCATCCGGTTTGTCGGTAGGGCTGTTTGAGTTAAAATTTGAAATACCATTTTATATTTTATACTGGTCTAGTGCCTGATCAGAAAATTGCGTTATTACGAGCGTATTGTAGAAGCACTACATACATTCATAAAAATAAAAATGGATATTTATCACATTGACGAAAAAGTTCAAATAATTAAATGACAGACGGTATGAGCGCGGCCGCCGACAACCGCAGAGATCCGTGACGGGACAAGGAGAGTGCATTAGTGGGTGGAGCTTAGAGTGAACCATTGGACTGTTCGTTCTGCCTACGTTCGCTGCGTGCGTTCGCTGTTGTCATATCAATATAATATTCCTATTAGATATTTTAAAATTGTTTCACAGCTGTTTAAAGTAATATTAACTGTTTAAAATTGTTTCACAGTAGTTGGGTTGAAAAAACAGTAAACTTTATTATACGTTACGCAACGCAGTCTGAAAATTAAATTGGCTTATATTAATTGATCGTACATCAATGCATTTTGTAAATGTTTTGTACGGACTTGTAATAACGTGCTTTTTCAGGGCCGAATCTCTCGGCCCATATTAATTTTATACAAATACACTAATGGAAAAAATTAAAGGGTCAAAAAAAATTTCCGAATTTTTAGTGATTTTTCAGAATGCTGTATCTCAGTGAAAAATGGTCTTATCGAGGTCTAAAAAAAGCATTTTGCTGCTTCAAGTATCTAGTTTTGAGATATTTTGGCGAAAAATTTGTAGGGTGAGGAGGTTGTAAGTAGGGTGAGAAAAAATTTTGCGAATTTTTTTGCTTTTTTTTTCAACGTGAATGAAGTCCATGAGCTTGAAAAACATTTTTCTAACTTAGCCATGGTATGGACCGGATAGCTTGTTTATTCAGCTTCAATTTGCCTTTTATTTAAATCGGGAAACGACCATTTTTTTGCTGAGATATCGAACTTTAAATCAAAAAGGACCCCTTTGTCTTTGATCGACGATATCTCAGTAACCAACGGTTAGAATTGAGCTCTAAACATATTTTCGCCAAAATATCTCAAAACTAGAAACCTGAAGCTTCAAAATGCTTTTTTTTAGACCTCGATAAGACCATTTTTCACTGAGATACAGCATTCTGAAAAATCACTAAAAATTCGGAAAATTTTTTTGACCCTTTAATTTTTTCCATTAGTGTATTTGTATAAAATTAATATGGGCCGAAAGATTCGGCCCTGAAAAAGCACGTTATTACAAGTCCGTACTTGAAAATAACACAATTAGCAGTTCAAATTGTAGTGCTTCTACAATACCCTCGATCTTATATCATTTTGATAGTTTGATATAACATGAAAATATTTTGTCATTTTAGCATTTGGTTATTTACGGAAGTAGTAGTTATAACCTTAGTTTATAATTTATGCTTATAAATTAAAAATACACGATACTGTAAATGAAAAACACGACGTCAATAACAACTAAACGTCAGTTTAATGAGATATCGTCGATCAAAGACAAAAGGGGTCCTTTTTGATTTAAAGTTCGATATCTCAGCAAAAAATGGTCGTATCCCGATTTAAAAAAAAAGGCAATTATTATAGTTTGTTTTGTTTGTTTTTATAAATATTATCTGTCGTATACACTGTACTTTGTAATGTATTTTAATGTGTATGTTGTGTCTCAAAAAATTTTATATCTACATCTAATTTTATCTATGTACCTATATATTGTATATTTAAATTTGTTTTATTGTATCTACATTTACCTTTTTTTATATACTTACAAAAATTTGTTCTTTTTTGACGTGTGTAAACACTTATGTGTATTTAACACCAAATAGTAAATAAAATAAAAAAATAAAAATAAAAAAAAAATGTTGCGTCAACAATTGACAGAAAAATTTTTACTGTAATTTCGCCTAGGTATCCAGCAGGACGAAAATATTTTTTTACATTTCAATGCGCTGTTGAAGAAGTTATATAAAGTCGTTTAATTGAAAAAAAAATCGTATTTTATTCATACATAATAGGAGCGTCTGCCGAGAGCCGGAAATCTCGAGCAACGGATCTTGATCGGATATTGATTACGACAGTAATAATCCAAAATGGTGATGGTATATTAATTGTAAAGGGTGAATAGTCAATTTTGGACGATGCTAATAACCAAAACCTTAAAAATGAATTTAAAAAAAAATTTTGAAGCACCACGACTGCTGTGAAATGTAGTTTAATCAAATGGTAGTCTTATTCGGCTCGATATAACACACAAAGCAACAATTGGCCATAGTTTGAAGCTGTGCCACAAAAGTATTGACTTAGCGAAAGGATTTTGCATCAGTTTTACAAAAGTCACTATATCTCGAACACCCTCATCTGTCTAGCTTTTGTCACATATTTAGTCATAACCTGGTCTGTAACCTTGTATTGGCTTGATGTTCCTTTTTAGAATACCCAGTATATAATTTTGGAGATACCTATATAAACCCACGGCGGTGAGACACTCGGTCTTTATATACAGGGTGTCTCATTTACCTTGATAAATCGTAATATCTCGAAAACTTCACATAAAAAAAGTGGGTTATGAAATTTGTTCCTCTCGAAGGGGACATCCAATGATACAAAATTCGACAATGAAACTAATTTTAGCGTTACCTAGGAACAAAAACGAAGACGTGGTAGTTTTCTGTTCCCCTCGGGGTGCCTGAGTCCCCTCGTATATCATCACCATTTAATTATTAAATTAAATGCTCAAAATCATAACCTTGAACTTCAGTTCACTAGTTGATTCGTGCTTCAAATGCCTATACGTGTTTCATAAATATTTGGATATTTGCTTTTGCTGTCATTGGATGGCTTTTTTGAAACATGTACGTTTTGTTTTTTAGATTCGATGTGTTTTTCCCAGAGTTGGGCAGAATATGACTAACTAATGACTAAAGTAAACTGAATAAACTTTAGCTATGACTAAATTAGTCATAGGATTTAATCACGACTGCGGTTTAGTCATGATTGTCATAGTCATGATTGAAGTTTAATCATTAGTCATGATTAACCATCAATCATTAGTATGACTAACAATTCCCACATTTGTCAATTATGCTATTCCGTCAATTGTGATGTTTGTTCATTTTTATGATTCTTGTTTTGTTCTGCTCACATTTGGGTCAAATTGAGCTACGAACCTTGGGAATGTTGAATTTCATTACGGGAGGAAGAATTGAGGGGGGGGGGTAAATAAAGGTAAATGATGACATTTCCGCTATTGTCAATGATCAACGTTTTTGATGATTCTTTTTTTTTGTTCGATTCAGTTTCCAGACCAGTTGTACACCAACCCTCGGTTATGCCTAAATTCATGACATTAATGGGGGGGATGGGGGGGGGTGAATAATGACAAAATATGATATTTTCAGTATTGCCAACCGATGTAGTGATCTGTACACCACCTAATGGGACGTCCCTGTAGTGCTCGGATTACTTATCAATATATATTAGTTAACTCCACTTTTAAGTTTTTAATGGGTACTTATTTTTTAATTTTTTACCTATTTTGTTTTTTATAATCTTTTCGCATTTTTCAATTCGTAGTTTTTTTACAACTTCGTTCTTTACACTTCATTTCATTTCCATTTTTTTTTTAATTTTTTGTGAATAGTCATGGCTGATAACTAATGAGTGATGGTTACTCATGATTAATGGCTACTGATTGGCGGTTAGTCGTGACTAATGAATAATGACTAATTTAGTCATGAGTGATATCCGTGACTAATGATTAATTTAGTCATTAATCATTGTTGTTATGATTAATGAATAAATTAGTCATTAGTCGCTTTTGTTTTCAACATGCCAAAAGCAGGAAATGTACCCCATAGGTCAAAATCCAGTATAACAGAGATTGAAGGGGATGCGAACATGTTTATGTAACAAAATACAAAACTTTTATTCCAAAATTATATTTCCTGAGGTTCTGGAGGTTGCTGATTTCAAATTTTAACACGTCCATATCATGGAATTAGTTTCAAGTTTTCAAGTGTGAAAATTGAGTAAAATAGAGGTTGAAAGGGGTGCAAAACGTTAATTAAACAATATACGCAACTTTTACGCCGAAAGTTTCCAGGAGGTTTTGAGGTTGCTGCTTTCAAATCTCAATATGTCAAGAACAGAATGTTTTTTGCGGACATGAAAATCCTATATAAAAGAGTGTAAATTTAATAAATTACGTAATTGTTTTTTCTTAGAATCTCAGCCGTTGTAATGAAATGAATTTTATTCTAACGTTTCTCGTGGTATCTATTTTTAGACAAATCGACCGGGACCCACTTTCCATTTGTTTTGTGCGGGGTCCTTTCATTACCAACTTTTTTTGTCCGACGTGTGGTTTTCGAGATATTACGATTTGTCAGGTTAAATGGGACACCCTGTATATTGTTCTTGAGGTCAACATATTTATATACCGATGAGCAACAGAAATAAAGTAAACTTAGCATAGAACTAGAATAGAGATATGCATGCCAGCTACCCCTAGCTACCCCTATGATTAGACCTTCCCATGCATCATTGTTATTCACCACGCCGACGTTATTATCGATGTGGGTCTTTGACCGTGCATATAGAGAAACGGCTCTCTTACGGGCAACTTTTTCCGTTCTCCTCGGAAAAAGTGATGTCGAGAATTCCGGTTGGTTAAAAGAAGAGTCGAGTTATCACGTGCAGCACTTTCGGATCAATGTTCACATAAAAATCTCGTTTTAGTCGTATTAACCGGACGAGTTGCACTAAAATTGATACACGCGGTCGGAATTACCAATAAAAGTGAAAAAATGTCACTAAAACCCATCAATCAGATCCTTAAGAGGCTCGAATTGTTTTGCCAATATCGAATTAAAAATACCACCCAAGAGCAGACTGCTTTACTTGAAAGGAGGTAAAAATGTTGTGAAGGATTTCTGCATCCTGTTTAAGGGAGCACGTTGCTGTATACATATACATGTAAGAGTATGAAAGATGGTTTCAGTAGCGTGACAACGATTTGATTAATTATATTTTACGTTAAATTGTTTTATTTTTGTAGACGACAAACATTTGTTGTCGGCAGTTTCGTCTAGCTTGTTTATCGCTCTTTCTTTACATACAATATAAAGCAAGGAATATAATTAAAAGGAACATAATTATAACAAAATTTTAAAATTTAGTATTTTAAATAAATTATTAAAATGAATATATTGAATAAAATGAAATATACAGTGTTTTAGTTTTTTAACACGACTTTAACATCTGATACTGTACAGTGATAGATGTACAGTGTGTATCAGCCAATTTAAATAAATTAAATAACTCCATATTGAAATTACACTCGACATCGACATATCCGAACTCCATATTTCCGAACTCACGATACTTCTGAACTTTTTCCCAGGATATTTCCGAACTTGTACTTCCACACAACCGAACTTGTCGCTGATTGGTTGACGACAAAAAACCGCGAAATTTCCAAGAGTTCTTCTTTGTATAAGCCAGTGAAAAACACTTATTTCAGATGGCATATCATAAGTACCGGTGCACTTTTTTGTGTCAATCCGTCCACTCAATTTTCGTCTTTTTTTCAAATTCCGGCAAGTATATTTCTTTTTTTTTCCAAGAATTTCTGTCACTGACGATTTACAAATATTGTACATCTTACATAGTTCAACATTTTTAACACCATTCTTTGCGTGATTTATCAATTCCAGCTTTTGCTCCAAGGTTAGCCTCTTAGCAGGCTCTTTTTTCCGCAAATAAACAGTGCAATTATGTTTGTTTTGTATCACGGTTTTCTTAAAAATACATATATTCTCATCATTTTTCATTTCAGTTTTAAATTATTATAGGTTACGTCAACAAAATGTTCAATAAAACAAACCTTTACTTTGAATTACAAAATAATTACCTGCATCACTCTCTCCTTTGCACCTGGCAACATTTTTTTTGTTTAAAAAACGTTCTTTTATTAACATGTAGACATGTATGTATTACATTTGCATAAAAACCTCGAAAAACAAAGAAAAGTACATTGAATGAGCCAGAAAAACCCTTTGCGCATGCGCCAGCGTTCAGTTCAGTTCGGTTATCCCGAGGTCAAGAGAGTTCGGAAATGTGGAATTTCGCGGAACGGAAAAGTTCGGATATGTCGATGTCGAGTGTATTCAAGATCTCGCATCTGTCAATGAAATGTTTAACCACATCAAGTGATTTGGACTGTTTCCTGAAATTTTTAGCTTACATGTTGCAAAAATAGATCATGTGACTGATGGTACTTTCGTTCTCGAAAGTTGTTTTTTCAAAAACGCTTTTATTATTGTAAATACAGAAAAAAATATTTCAGATGTTCTAAATATGCACCCAAAATATTCAATTACATCTTTAAACTTCACATACCGCCACTTTCGTGCCTCAAAAAAAATCCTCGCTGGAAGGTAACGTTTTGACAGGTATAATAGGAAACAACGTCATTGGTCCGTTCTTTTTGGAGGCAACTTTAAACAGTACAACTTTACTCTTCTATCTAAAGTAAGACTCCCTAAACCCTAACACCTAATGCCTAGAAATAGACTAAATTACTTAACATAGTTTTAAATTTCCAATTTTTACTGTGAAATATCTGATGCATATTGGGAAATAGAAAAACAGCTGTTTTTTTTTATTCATGTATTAAAATGAGATCTGAGAACATCGCCTAATATGGCGCTTTTATTTTATTTCGTTTTTATAGAATTTGATATATATTACATTGTATACGAGTCCTACAGCGTTTGAATTGAACACGCTCTTTTTTAAGTCTACACAACTTATCGATTCGGTTGGAGTCTACAATACAGGGTGATGACGTCTGACCGCAATGAGGTTTTTAATAAGTTACAGGCATTATGCGCGATTTTTTTTACCACGCTCTATGTAACACTGTCGCGGTCGCTAGAGTTTCATACGAGGTGTGGTTATTAAATAACTGAACTGATGCTGCTAACAGCGCCCTGCAGGCGTGTCGCGACAAGTTTGAACAGAACTGTGTCTAGTTACACCCTGAGCTGGCTGGACAAGCCAGTGGGTCGATCAGTTTGACTGTAGCAATCGTTTGAATTAGTATGAAATGTTAAAATAAGTGTATGGAATGAATATTTATCCCGCACACAAGTTTTTGAATGGTTTAAACGGTTTAAAGAGGGACGTGAAACGACTGAAGTCGATCCGCGCTCCGGACGGCACTCAACGTCAAAAACGGACGAAAACATTGAAGAAATTGGTAAATTAATCCGCGAAGATCGTCGTCTAAGCATCCAAGGGCTTGCTGAAATAACAGGAATCGAAAAAGAATGTGTTCGCCAGATTTTTCATGAATCGTTCAACATGCGCAAAGTTTGCGCTAAAAATGGTGCCAAAAGTCCTGACTTCCGAGCAAAAGGAATCAAGAATGAACATGTGCGCTGACATTCTAAACAACATTGACACTGCTCCAGGCTTGCTAGACACGGTGACTACTTGTGATGAATTTGTTTTGTTTGATGAATGTTTGATGAATGTTTTTTACTTACGACCCCGAAGCAAAACGCCAATCCATGCATTGGAAGAGCCCGAAGTCGCCAAGGCAAAAAAAGCCGGGATGAGCAAATTCAAATTCAGATGATGATCGTCTTTTAGTATTGAAAATACTATATGGGCGCGTATATAGGAGCTGTCTCCTACAATATTAACGCTGAAGCGACATGCAAAATGCGAGCGACCTCGACATGGTCACGTGCTCATAGAACGACCTAGCTATTTAAGCAGTCTATGTTTATGTTAGGGATCCATGAGTAGTCATCCACAATTTTGATGACTGCTCCAGGGCGTTCAAGGCCACCGTCGGATGACTAAGATTTGCTGATTTGCTGAAATGGCAAAACGACATCTGAGCAACAGGGCGCTTATCTTATATTCGAGCACGTTTAATAAAAAAGTTCCCCGTACACCGTTTAGTGAAAAATTTGCCAGCGTATTTTATGAACTGATGTTTGATGTTGAATGAAAAATTTAGTATTTACTGATCGTTGTAATAGGATGAACATATTTGTTATTTTATTAATTTACACTAACATATATACAGGGTGATTCATTAAGAATAAGTCACAAATCTCTAAACTGGAAGATTTAGTTTTCTAGATACATCAAATAAAAGGTTTTGGTATCACACCCTGTATAAATATAATGGACTATGGAATGTATAAAGTGTTAACAAAAATAGTTTTAGGCTGACGCAACCTGCATTTGAGAAATTATGGAGGAAATTATGTTGCCATTAAAGAAACGAAAATGCAATGTTTTAGAAAATGAAAAGGAAAAAGCTATTCATCTTATGTTAAGACATATTTGTAAACAATTTTGAAATCATCTGGCTCATGTTCGAATTCAAAGTTGCTGAGTAGATGGATTCTTAGAATCCAAGACTAATTATTATTATTATTATTAATACTTTGCTGAATTTTGACAATGTGCATTAAAGTTTTGTTAAAGTAGTTGGATTATTTTTTAAAATTGTTAAAATTACAATTAATCGTCTTTTTACCGAGATACACACTTACATATATTTTACAGACATATTTTAAACAACTAGAGGCACCGTTCGGGTCCACTTCTGCAGTTCCAAATAAATTAAATTAAACATTGACTTGTTTTTGGATTTTGTATGAAAACTTGGCTGAAAAATAAATTATCCTTAAGTTATGTAAGCACTATATTAAACAATTGACAAGAAATCGTATCAGGTCAACAAGGCATTGAATATCTGACTTCTTAAGAGCTAGACTGGCTGGTAGAGGCGGCTTTTCTTACAAATGCCCCATTGAACAAAGTTGAGAATTGACAATGAAGAGTCTATTGCGAATAGTCCTCTTCTTTTGCCTCGGGACTTTTTGGTATCTACTGTTCAGCAAAATTTGTATTTGTATAAACTGCCGATTAGGACTATCAGACACCAACACTTGTGAAATCTCACATCCTGGTGAACAATGTTGCTTAAACGCCGATATCACACTACAAGATATTCACAATCTTGTCGATATATGTTATCCACACGCCGGTATTCTGCTATCCATCGGTGTGGATTTCTGCCTGTTTGCGTAACTGGGTAATAGTCTCTTAGGGCATATCCCTGCGACAAATGGTGTTCAAGAATACGACGAGCCAAATTCATCGCAACTGCATCTACATTCTCGGTATACTTCAGGTAGTCCATGACAGCCAGGCCATTGTAAAGGCACATGATGACGATCAACTTCCTAATCGAAAACATTTTTGTTACGATATGCACGGCAAAGAAATCGCAAACCTGACTGAATATCATATGCAAGATAACCCGTTTAAAACCACAAGACCTTCAGGGTCAAACCGCCAAAAATCGTAACAACAAAACTGTGTTTAAATTTTATTAAATTTACTTTAGAAATTTCTACCAGATGTGTCTGGTACTTTCAGTACGCCTACGATTCTTGCGTAAGATACAAGATCTGTGAATTTTTTAATATTCGAGGCATTGGTTACGTTTACTGGGTCCCTGAGGGTCAGACGGTTAATCTCAGAAGTTCTGACGGCCTTTCGTGAGCGCGTGAGAAAACGAAGACCCGATTTATGGATGATCAAATCATGGAAGTTTCTCCAAGACAATGCACCGGCCCATTCTGCTTTGTCTGTGAACGCTGTGTCTTGCGTTTTTTGCAAAATACGGCATTGCTGTGTTGGAACATCCACCATACTCGCCCGACCTTGCCCCCTGTGACTTTTTTTTATTTTCCAAGGTCAAATTTGCGCTGAAGGGGACAAGATTCGAAAGTGTGGAAGCGGTTAATGCAAAAGCGATGGAGGTTCTGAACCATCTGACAGAAGCGGACTTCCAACACTGCTTTCAATAATGGAAAAGTCGTATGGAGCGGTGTAGAGATCTCCAAGTACACTGAAGGCGAAACAGTTGCCACTGTAATAGGTAACGAATAAAAAGTGTTATGACAGCAGTTCGGTTACTTAATAGCAACACCTCGTACGCAGACGACTTCGAGGATTAACTACTTAACCCCTATACGTACTGGCGAAAAAAAGGGCCATAAATTTCCCCAAGCGAGCGAAAGTCTTCCAGCGGCAATAAATTCCAGGCGTCCCAGTGCTATACTTACAACAAAAGATAATCACAATGGCCCTAAATAGGTAACAAAATGAAATGGCGCTCTCGGAGTTGTTATTTCTCTCCAGGCGGCGGTGCGGGCGTTATCAGAAAGCTGCAGGCTTATGTTGTTGATAACAAAGCTTAAATGTGCTTTCAAGTATTGTGTATATTTTTGTCCGGATCCGCTAGGGACCGGCTGCGATATTTGCGATTCCCTCAGATGTTAAGCCTTTCGCTTTCCAGAGGACTGAAGTGTATTTGCATAAGAATGCCCGAAGACAATTAAGATTCTCATATTTGATACGCGCCGTCGATGAAAAACTAAAATTGTTTTCCGTTCCTTGCGATAATCTTCAGGGATCCGTACGCCTATTGTGTTATACAGGCCGTTTCGCAGTTTGAATGTTATCTTGTGAAGTACAGATTGTTTATAACTAGTATTATCTACGGGAGTAAAGACATTACATATATCGAGCCATCCAAAAAAAGTTACACAGGCCGACAAAATTAGGCCGACCCTCTAACCCAGAAACCAGAGTATATTTTTCCGAAGGTTTTTGATGCCCTGAATCCGATTCCGAGCTCCATATCTCTCAATTAGCTCTGGTTTTCGAGATATCCTGACCTAAACGTGCAAAAAAAAGCGATTTTGGTTTATATTTGAGGTTATGTAGCATCGCAATTTTTTTTCTCAAAAAAACTATGAACAACATCTTAAATACCTTTTTTTTTCGCTGCGATATCGCATCAAGTTTGTGAATTTCTCTATAATTACAGGCCGACAAGACTTTAACCCAGAAACCAGAATATATTTTTCCTGCGCGGTTTTTTGATGCGCTGAATCCGAATACGAGGTCAAAATCTCTCAATTGGCTCTAGTTTTCGAGATATCCTAACCTAAATGTCCTAACTAAAATATCCTAACCTATACGAGTATTTGAGATTATATAGCCTCGCATTTTTTTTTTCAAAAAACTATGAACAGCATCTTAAAGTACAAGCCTTGCCTTGCTCTTTTAAATGCCGCTGAGTTTGCTCAAATATCTTTTTTTTTCGTTGAGATATCGCATTTTGAAATTTTTATGTTTGTGAATTTCTTTATATGTATTTGAAAACCCATTAAGGACCACGTGTATATCAAACAGTTTATTGGTTTTTTCATTAGGAAACACTGAAAATGTTTAAAATTCAATATCAGATCAACGTTTTCTTATGTAAAAAGACTTGCTCGTCTAGAATCCAAGGTCAGATTTCCAAAATTTTCCTTGAAAAATTTAGGCCAAAAAAATCACAGGGGGTCAAATCGCAAGATCTAGAGGGGAATGTGGTCTGCGTGTTCAAACTAATTACATGATCTTCGAAAAGTCACCTATTTTATTAATTGTTTCCCTAGTAGTATGTGTACAAGCTCCATATTGTTGATTCATTCTTGCAGTTTTTCGTCATGCAACATTTGTATAAAAGGTGTTAAGGTTTCTAAACATTTAGTGTCACGTAAGAAAATAGGTCTAACAATCCTCCTTCTGCTCAGAGCTGCCCACACTCAAATTTTTTGAGTGTAGTGAAGTTTCGATATAAAAGTGAGGAGTGTCTGCACTTCAAAAAGTTTGGAGTGCAGACAGTGCTCAGAGAGGAACCAAGCCTCATCAGTAAAAAAAACTTTTTCGAAGACAGTATCATTATTGTTGGCTCAGATTACCCATTGATGTTCTTGGATTATCCATTATCTCTTGTCCAACCATTTCAACGTTTTCTACTGTCCTTACTTTGTATATGCCACTTCTTTGTTTCCGATTGACGTGTCCAGTTTGCATGTATAACATTAGGAAATGTTTTACTGACCGACTAAAATGGTCAAAATGAATGACTGCATTTAAAAAAACTTCCCTGAAGTCCCCATGCACAACTCATCGAATATATCCAGTTTCCATTGATTCTACTGCCATTTCCAAAATAACTTCCAAAGTAAACACGCGTCTGTTCTTGATTAAATATGAATTCCATTATTTATTTTACAATTCTGACAGTTTGACTACAAGAAACAATTCTTGTTGTCAAACGTTTGACAATAACAATGTTTCGTTTCGAGCCTCGATATGTCCGCTATTTCCATTTCTCTCATACATAGCCAGATTTAATGACGTTTCTTTTGAATATCTCTCTATCATCTTGCTTGAAAATTGATCACATATAGTCCAGGCGAGGTAGCAAAAAACAAGTGATTTTTTAAAATAATTAGTTGCGGCATTTTCTCCACGTGATAATTAGGAGAAAAGCCGTACGAAGACATTTCTAGGATAATTCGCGGTTTTTATTTTTTTGTGCAAAAAGTTATCAACCGATAATTAATTAATGATCCAAAAACCATTTTATTCGTATTTTCAAGCGTTATAACGTGCTATTTTTTGTTTTTTACTCAACATTTTTTTTAGTGCCTAAAAGTCGAAAAAACCTTTTTTCGCACCTTTTGCCATTTTTTCGCAATGATTCTGCAATCGGATTTTGTCCAAAACATTTTCATTCGATTCGTACGATTTTTCTCTTAATTATCACGTTGATAAAGTGCCGCAACTAATTATTTTAAAAAATAAACTACGCCGCCTGGACTAATAACGAGCCGTCCAATAGAAACGTCATCAAATCTGTTTATGAACGAGAGAGATAGAAATAGAGGTCGATAATGGCTGTCACATATTTTCTGAACATCTTAAATTTCCTCACGTCAAGGCACAAAAAGGGAGAGAAAGCCTTAGTAAACAATTACAGACCTATTGCATTTCTCTCAAATAGCAACATATTTGAAAAAGTAATCTACTGCAGATTAATAGTTTTTTTGGAAACATATAACCTGTTGACAGATGCACAAATGGCTTAAGAAAAAAACAAATCAACAATAAGAGAATTGAGTAAGGTCATACGATTATTAAATAAAAATAACAATACTACGACTGTATGTCTAGATTTGTCAAAAACATTTGATTCAGTGGATTACGCCATTTTATTAAAAAAAGATTGAAAGTATTAGAGGAATTCCATTAGAATTAATAATCTCATATTTACAAAATATAAAACAATGTGTTATAGAAACCGATATTATTGGAAATCTCATAAAATCAGGCATAATATCTATTCAGAATGGTGTACCTGAGGGATCTATATTAGGTCTTTTCTTATAAATTCTCTACACTAATGACTTATCTGCAGCTAGTGACGTAACAACTGTTATGTATGCAGATGATACTTCGTTACTAACACAGGCCCACAAAAAAAAAAAAATTTGACTATGGATAGGAAAATACATAGTTTTTCCCTGTATTTTTTGACGCTGAATCCAAATCCGGTGTCCGTTTAACCGTAGCACGTCAGGATCAAGGTCATTTCAAGGTCAAATAGCGAAATAAAAGCTTAAAAGGGAATAAACCCATATATCTTTATGTTTGGTAAGAATTGGTAATCAAAGTAAACAAGCACTAAACAAACAGTAACTAATGAACTGGATACACTGGATTTCTTAGAAAATGTTTTCATACGAATAATTTAAAATTAAATAGAGAAAAAACACAAAGAACCAGTTTTTTTTACAAAAAAAAAAAAAACTCAAGAATTAATACTTACCTGTGATAATGCTACTATAAAATCAGTTAGCAATACTTCTTTCTTGGGGGTCAAGGTTGATTCACGATTGGACTGGAGAGCGCACACTAACTACGTCGCACAAACCATTGTTAGGAATTACCATGCTCTAAAAGTAACAGCACAAAATATTAATCAGTCCCACGCATATTTACTCTGCAAAAAAGGTATATTAGAAATATTCTAAACATAAATCAGATGGATAGATTTAAACAAATTTTTATAGATAAAAAATATTTAGGTTCCTTACCAAGCTTATAATATATGTTAAGCTTACCAAGGTTATCTTTTTGTATAACACTCTTTGAAAACTGTAGTTGAAACATCACAGTACATAACACAAGATATAAAAACAACCTAGTAAGTGCAAATATAGTAAAATACATATACATTCAAAAAAACGTTCCATTTTCCCTATAAAATATATAATAAATTACCTCAAAGTATAAGAAATTGACCTTTTAGGCAAATGACGAAGGCATTAAGTACATTGTATGTATGTGAGTCTGTTTGTAGAATTTAAGTGTATTAGTTCTTCATTCACTTATTTTTTAAAATGTGTGTTACTGTTTGTTCTTGTTTATATTTATCAATTTCATATTTAAAATTTATATTTTACTTCTTAGTATCCTAATGTTAGGTATTAGTGATATTTTTTTTACATATTTTTTACTATACAGGGTGGCCCAGGGGTTATGTACACCCCCAAAAAGAGCTCCATTTTTTGTAGTAGGAATTTGAAATTTTACATACGTAAATGAATCGTTGAAGCTCAACTTTTAACCTATAGGGTGGATATTTCCTATTTCCGCTCTAACCGGAAGTGATATCAACTTTTTTTTTCAAATGGCAACCACCATTTTTTTTATGCAATTCGGCTAGAGTATCGGATCTGTCTGTTTTTTTAACAGAAAAATCGGTTGAAAAATGGCAAAGATACGTACATTATTTATATTTTATTAAGGCGGCTATGAATCAAATATTAAGCGCTTGCTTTTTTAACAAGTAAGCCACGGAGTTTACAAAAAAAAGGTACAATGGTACTATTGTTGTAAACTGAAGTTGGATGTAAAGTTTTTGTTATGTTTTATAACTTATGTTTATGCAAAACTTTAGAAAACTTCTTTTTTCCTAAAAAAGAAAGCGCCATTATTACAGTTTTTCAAATGACAATGTCCATTATTTATTTTATAAATTTGAAACACATAATGTCAACTTGACATACAGCATGTGAAAATTACGTCAGAACTTACAGACTAATAACTAATAAGATTAAGCATAAATAATAAGAGCTGTGCAAAACAAAAGTTTGCGTTGAGTTTGACAGGTAACTGATTTAGTAATTTTTACAATCAGTAGACGCATTCGATGGCATACTAACTGGAGAACGTTTCAAACTTGTAATATCAAAAATGAATATTGCCATTTGTAAAAACGTAATATTGGCCCTTTCTTTTATGGAAAAATGAAATTTTCTAAAGTTCTGCATAAAGATAAAGATATTCTGCGTAACTTTACATCCAACTTTAATTTACTACAGCACCATTGTACCCTTTTTGTAAATTCCATGGCTTACTTGTTAAAAAAGCAAGCGCTAATATTTGATTCATAGCCGCCTTCATAAAATATAAATAATGTACGTATCTTTGCCATTTTTTAACCGATTTTTCTGTTTAAAAAACAGACAGATAAAGAATCCGATACTCTAGCCGAATCGCATAAAAAAATGGTGGTTGCAATTTGAAAAAATAAAGTTGATATCACTTCCGGTTAAGGCGAAAATAGGAAATATCCACTCTATAGGTTAAAATTTGAGCTTCAACGATTCATTTACGTATGTAAAATTTCAAATTCCTACTACAAAAAATGGAGCTCTTTTTGGGGGTGTACATGACCTCTGGGCCACCCTGTATAGACAAGTTCGACACCTATGTTTGGTATTTTATAAGGACAAATAAAGTGTAACTAACTAACTGACTAACTAGCATAATGTGACAACCTAGACAATTCAATAACGTTGTGAACTTAAGAATAAGAATAAAAATACATTTTTTTGCTCGGCCAACTTTGATGACGTTAATAATGTCATATTTTAGAATTCAAAAAATACTGGTCGAAGATATTCCAAAGCTGCGGGAATGTCCTCGATAAAATACCTGGGGAGCTACTGATACTGCAGCTAGAACTGTGGCTGGTGAAACAATTAAATTACACATTAGGGGTAAAAATAATGAATTGTACACATTACATACAAATGATACATTTAAATAAGAGCGGCCAAGGTGAATTTCTCCCCACAAAAGACTGCTCACAAAACGGAATGAAAACAAAATGAGATTTTGAAGCTGTATGATAAGCCTAATATCCTACTTAAAATTCAAGCAATTTCGGATTATGTTAATTGCAGTTAAATCCCGAGGAAGTTCTTCGCGTAAATATTTATCTTTATGAATTTTAAATGTCCAGGAAGATTTTTTTGTTAGATTGCTTTATAATGCGTAAGAGAGCTCTAAAAAACCTCATTTCATATTAATGCAAGCAGTGGCGTATTATATAATCTTAAATTTAGTAGGTATTTTTATCAGAGAGTCCTGATAAAAAATGGTCCCACTTAGAATACACAGTGTGGTTTGGATATGGTTACATAAAGAAATTTTAGTCAACAACACGTTTCAGTTAATATTTTGTAAAATAATTTAATTATTTACATAATTATTTATTTATGAAAAATGAAACACTGAAACAATAGTTAGCGAATGAGGTGATGAAAGTGACCTCCAGTTTTCCTCTGAACAATGCCTAAGCCGGTCTCAAAACTGTTCAAAATTACTAGGAAGTCTTCAAGAATGACATTAATTTCATTTGAAATTTTCTTTTTCAAGTCTTCAACAATGTCATCTAGTCGATTGACATAAACTTTACATTTTAAATACTCTCACAGAACAAAATTTAAGGGATTTAGATTCGGAGAGCGCGCCGGCCATTCAATTGTACCTCTTCTGCCTATTGAGTGTTCTGGAAATTGGGAATTTAAATACCCTGATATTTGCCGCAAAGTGTGGTGGTGTTCAAAATTTTTACAATAATTAACGTTTTTTTGATAATGAAAACATGGATTATTGCAAAAAAAAATTCCTTGAAAAAAATTAATAAAAAAATTTCTAGTTAATAAAAAAAAAAATTAAATAACAAATAATAAAAAGTGAAAAACCTATCCTTACATTGATTTTTAGCGCAAACGACAATTTCAACCATTCCGAATACTAGAAAAAAACAAAATTTCAGCACTTTGAAACCTTCAGGGTTTCTTTGAGGTACTTTGTGGTTGAAAAGTTAGTCAATCCATTATTTGCAAAGGTATGCCAAGTTATGCAAATATCCTTAGTTACGCAATTTTTTATCTTTTCTTCAATCAACAATTTCGCTTCGATTTTTTTTTTTTGCAAAAAACCATCACTACAACTTGTAAAAGATACTTTGCAGTTTTCAAAACCCTGCATGAATATTCTGTACGTTCATTAATTTCCGAGTAATTGATCACCAAAGTCAAAAATAACTTGTTTGCTTTGAATTGCGATAACTCAGCAAAAAAATATTGTACAGAGCTCGAAAAAGGTCAAATAAAAAATAATTAAATTATCTAAAAGAGTTTTATGACTAAATTATTGAAAACAAAAATATTGAAGCCAGTGGACCTTTTAAAAAAGATAAGCAAAAGTTTCCTTTTATTTTTCGATATTTTTCTTATGATTAATCAAAAACTGCTAACGCGAAAAAAAATTTAAACTCAAAATCCAAAGACTAGAAACTTGGAGCTTCAGTTTTGGAGCTATAAAGTTACAGATCTCTAAAAAATCACTTTTGAGATCCCTTAATGTCTGTGCCTAGTTATGTTATTAAGTACGATGTTATTAAGTACAATGATGTTCTCGGAGCAGTCCGGGAAATACGTACCTAGTTCTCAGACTATACTGGAAAAGTGCTACTGTCTCTAAAGAAAAGTGTCCGGAAAGCAGGTGCTTTCATGAGGTTGCCGAAAAATATTTTTTTATGTAAAGGTATCCACTAGTAATATTTACTTTTAATGTGAAATTTCTTGATAGTCCACATTGCAGTTAATTTCAAATCACTTTTCTCTTAAATACCATCCCCCCGTTTTAACTATGAGCCGCCGAATATTAATTACAATGCATTCCGATCCCTTATGAAAATTTCTCGGTTCGTCTAAGTTTAGTAATTAAACTGTAACAAACAAAACGCAGCGAATTTATTACTGCCTCGCATTTTCAGCCGTATAATAATTTCCGGACCGGTTGGAAGTATTAAAATGAACCAGATTTCGTTTCTCTCGCGAAAATAATTATATAAATCCCTTAGGTAAGTGTTTCCTTTCAAGGAGGTGGTGGAGAACTCTCAAATTTTAATCGTCCTCATACAGCTAACCCACAATTAAACTCGAGCATCTGAGATTGACAAATAATCAAAAGGGGATTCAGCGGATTTCGCGTCTGAAATATGAGACGAGCGAATGTTAGGCCCGTTTTGCCTGTGCGGGGCCCTCTTTAACCAAAAACCGACTGAGAACACGGCGGGACAGTGGCGTACCTTACATTTAAAGCTTTCGTTTCACTTTGTCTTTCTCGACTCTGCCTGATTAATAGCGCCCGTAGGTTAATAATAAATTCCAGGACCGGTCTTAACGCGACTATAACACTGTTATATGTGTTCCATTAATAACGTAGATATCAACTCCTGTATACAGTAAGGTTACGATACTGCGTACATAGGTGGATATTAAATAGTTCATTTTTAAGTCACAGTTAGGCGAATTTACTTATGTACAACAACTCAGACCCCCCCCCCCCCCCCAACCCCCCTGCTAGCGAAAATCTAGAGAGCAATATTGCCAGATCTAACTGTAACTCTGTATAATAGGTCTTTATAAGAACCCTATATTCATAAAAATGCTTTGATGTACGATCAAGTAATACAGTATACAGTAAGCGACAGCCTAATGCGTACATAGCCGAATGAAGGGCAATTGATAATTTAGCTTCTTTGTAAGTAGAGTAAACATGAGGTGAGAACCAATCGCGATCCAATCGCTAGCGCAGGCGTATGAAAGGCATCCGGTTTGTCGGTAGGGCTGTTTGAGTTAAAATTTGAAATACCATTTTATATTTTATACTGGTCTAGTGCCTGATCAGAAAATTGCGTTATTACGAGCGTATTGTAGAAGCACTACATACATTCATAAAAATAAAAATGGATATTTATCACATTGACGAAAAAGTTCAAATAATTAAATGACAGACGGTATGAGCGCGGCCGCCGACAACCGCAGAGATCCGTGACGGGACAAGGAGAGTGCATTAGTGGGTGGAGCTTAGAGTGAACCATTGGACTGTTCGTTCTGCCTACGTTCGCTGCGTGCGTTCGCTGTTGTCATATCAATATAATATTCCTATTAGATATTTTAAAATTGTTTCACAGCTGTTTAAAGTAATATTAACTGTTTAAAATTGTTTCACAGTAGTTGGGTTGAAAAAACAGTAAACTTTATTATACGTTACGCAACGCAGTCTGAAAATTAAATTGGCTTATATTAATTGATCGTACATCAATGCATTTTGTAAATGTTTTGTACGGACTTGTAATAACGTGCTTTTTCAGGGCCGAATCTCTCGGCCCATATTAATTTTATACAAATACACTAATGGAAAAAATTAAAGGGTCAAAAAAATTTCCGAATTTTTAGTGATTTTTCAGAATGCTGTATCTCAGTGAAAAATGGTCTTATCGAGGTCTAAAAAAAGCATTTTGCTGCTTCAAGTATCTAGTTTTGAGATATTTTGGCGAAAAATTTGTAGGGTGAGGAGGTTGTAAGTAGGGTGAGAAAAAAATTTTGCGAATTTTTTTTGCTTTTTTTTTTCAACGTGAATGAAGTCCATGAGCTTGAAAAAACATTTTTCTAACTTAGCCATGGTATGGACCGGATAGCTTGTTTATTCAGCTTCAATTTGCCTTTTATTTAAATCGGGAAACGACCATTTTTTGCTGAGATATCGAACTTTAAATCAAAAAGGACCCCTTTGTCTTTGATCGACGATATCTCAGTAACCAACGGTTAGAATTGAGCTCTAAACATATTTTCGCCAAAATATCTCAAAACTAGAAACCTGAAGCTTCAAAATGCTTTTTTTTAGACCTCGATAAGACCATTTTTCACTGAGATACAGCATTCTGAAAAATCACTAAAAATTCGGAAAATTTTTTTGACCCTTTAATTTTTTCCATTAGTGTATTTGTATAAAATTAATATGGGCCGAAAGATTCGGCCCTGAAAAAAGCACGTTATTACAAGTCCGTACTTGAAAATAACACAATTAGCAGTTCAAATTGTAGTGCTTCTACAATACCCTCGATCTTATATCATTTTGATAGTTTGATATAACATGAAAATATTTTGTCATTTTAGCATTTGGTTATTTACGGAAGTAGTAGTTATAACCTTAGTTTATAATTTATGCTTATAAATTAAAAATACACGATACTGTAAATGAAAAACACGACGTCAATAACAACTAAACGTCAGTTTAATGAGATATCGTCGATCAAAGACAAAGGGGTCCTTTTTGATTTAAAGTTCGATATCTCAGCAAAAAATGGTCGTATCCCGATTTAAAAAAAAAGGCAATTATTATAGTTTGTTTTGTTTGTTTTTATAAATATTATCTGTCGTATACACTGTACTTTGTAATGTATTTTAATGTGTATGTTGTGTCTCAAAAAATTTTATATCTACTGTTAGATAATTGTTCACAAAAAGGCCCCTTTTACAAAATTACACATAATTTTATTTAAAATACAGGTCAACGTACAACGTCAATAGCTAAAAGTCTAATAATGTCTCGTCGGGCTGACTCTCTCGTCTTCCCTCGATATCTTAATGTTTTGGTTTTCAGGACCGAGAGTCGGGCACGAGTATAAACAAAAATAACCATAAAATATAATAAATGTCAAGTGTATAAAATAAACAATGTTAGGTCCACAACGATCTCTAACATTCGGCCATCCTGGATAGGCACGCCCTCGGGCCGTCCTCTAATCTGTAAACAATGAAAAACTAAAACAGCAACAATGCAACAAATTTCCTTTTTTTTTGTGCTGTAATCTTTTAACCGATAAACTGAAGTAATAAATTACTAAGTGAAAACTGAAACAGGTAGCAAGCGTCAGGGTAGATTTCTTGCAATCACCAAACCTGTCAGGTCAACGCACTACTAACCTGGTATAGTCTTCGGTCACGAGTTAATTATAATAGCCAAAATATAAGGTCAATAAGCATCAAGAGGGATTTCTTTCAATCTCTAAGTCCTAAAGGACCAATGCACTATTGTCTATATAAACAAGAAACAACATGGTAGTCAACAAGCGTCAGAGAGATTTCTTTCAATCTCTAAGTCCTAAAAGACTAACGCACTATTGTCTACATGAACAAGAGAAAATACAGTGAAAACAGCAAGTGTCAAGGGAAATTTATTTCAATCTCCAAGTCCTAAAGGACCAACACACTACTGAGCCACATTGAGGTCAAATAGTATCAAGAAACTAAACAAAAGTATAAAGCATTAAGCAAAAACTCACCATTATTGATTTTTTTGAATCTTGAATAATTTGAGCCGGTCACTGGCTACAACTCCTTTGAAACGCCTCTTATCTCGTGACAATGACTGCACTCGATATCGATCGTTGCCCAATACATGAGTAACCTGAACAGGGCCAGTAAATTTCTGCACAAGTTTTCCACTGGAGAGGCCTTTGATCATGGGAGTTCGTTCTACCAACACCATATCTCCAACGTTATATTGGATCGGCTCCAAACGCTTCTTATCAAAATTCTTTTTCATCAGCTTCGCTTTATTTACAATGTTAATCGCGGCACTTTGACGCGCTAAATCTAAGTTACCTAACCTATCTGTCTGAGTGTTGATATTTATGTCATATTTTAGCCTTGGGCGAAAACCATATAATAGTTCAGCCGGTGATTTACCTGTTGTACTATTTACTGTACCATTTATACCACATTGAACTTCTGGAATTTTACTTTCCCAAGCATCATAGTTTTCTCCTACTGCAGCTGTCATGGCTCTCAGTATTGTAGAATTAAATCGTTCCACCTCATTTTGTAAAAACGAACATTTATTTTTATTTAAAGTTAATCCTGCAGTGGTAAAGACTTCTAATATTCTTTCCAACCTTTCGAATGCTTCATCGATAGTTTTGGCCATAATAAGGATGTCGTCTAGATACACAAGTGCAAAAGAGAAACGAATTGGTCCAAGAATGTCGTTAATTGCCCTTTGAAAAACAGATGGCGCGTTGGTGAGGCCAAAAGGGATTCTTTTATATTGATAATGGCCATCTGGTGTCACGAAAGCGGTATATTGTCGGCTATCTTGGGATACTTTCAATTGGTGGTAACCTGAGGCAAGATCTAACGTCGAAACCAATTTTGCCCTGCTAATCGGTCCCACTGGTCTTCAAGTCGAGGAAGTGGATATTTGTCTTTAATCGTAATCGCATTAAGTTTACGGTAGTCTACGCACATGCGCATTTCTCCATTCTTTTTACGCACTAACAAGATGGGGCTAGCATATGGAGACACACTTGGTTCAATAATATCATGTTTGAGAAGATCGTCAACAATGTTTCTAACAATCTCTCTTTCATGGTATGAAAGGCGGTAAGGTCGGTAACAAACAGGTATATCGCTTGTAAGTTTTATTTCCATTTCCACATCAGTATTCCCCAATTGTGAATTATTAGCTGCAAAACAACTAGTATATCGTCCAAGAAGATTGTCCAAACGCTCCTTGATACCTTCAAACTCGGACGATGGTTTTACAGGTACTTCAGTCACTAAGGACTGCTCCGAAGAGATTCCCCCGCGCCACGCATTGTCCAGATTTGAGATATGTCGGAACTTTACTAACATTAAAGACTGTTAGGATTCCCGTTCCATTAACAATATCAATTTGTTTTGGTGGAACAACAATTACAGTTCCATTAAAGTTCCACTCTGAACCTGTTGGTTTGAGGAATCCATGAGAAAGTTCGCAAACGATTTGAATTTTGTTAATTCCTGGAAGTATTTCCACTTTCTCCCTGGTACATAAAACGTGTTTATCATTTTTTCTGCCACTTCAATAGGCAAACAATGATCATCATAGAACAATAAACTGTCATCATTTTTCATGACGCAAACTCCTGGTAATTCAGTGAATGATCTTCCGATAAGTAAATCCATGTCTTGTAAATTATTATTTACCACGACAATTATAGCTGTGCGTTCTACATCATCGATTTTTATCTGTGCGCTAGTTTCCCCCAACGACGTTACAACTGCACCGCCGTATCCTCGCATTATGACTTGTTTGTTTTTATTTACCTCAAGTCCAAGCTGATCTGCTTTATTTTCTTTAATAATAGTGCAGGCGCTTCCAAAATCAACATAGGCCTTTACCGTTTCGTCATTGATTTTCGCATTCATATGGTATTTTTTGTCGTCTTCAGAAATATAATTAATTTTTATTGCACCGCTTGACTTTAATTTAAAACACGTTTCTCTTGTGTGCCCCGTCTTCTTACAATAGTTGCATGTCATTGTATCAGAGGTGTCATGACCTATTACTTGGGTTGTCTTTAGCTTAAAACATTTATTAGATTTATGGCCTGCTTTGCCGCAAGTATAACACACAAGCGATTTACCAGGCCTGTTTTGGGATTGTTTACTAATTCCAGATTCAGGCTTACGGTTCGTAATGTTTGTGAAATCTGACTCCACTAAAAATTTTAACAGCTGTTCGGTACCTTTGCACCCCGCTGCTTGAGCACTGGCTCTTAGTAAGTTGTTATTTAGAGTGGAAATAATTACATCCGTGATGACATGATCGGGTAGATCACAATGTTTGCCAAGTAGTAATTTTTTTATAATAAAATGAAATTATATCTTCGGAATTTTGTCTTTCCGTATTAACGAAATCTTTTAATTTTTGCGCTATACTTCGGACAGATGGAAAGGCACTAATTAATTTTTCCTTCCATTGCTGCCAGTTACTATCAACTTCTGTTTGACAATCGTACCATGCTTTTGCATTACCACTTAGTCGACTGATCATACAAAATATTTTTGCGCGGTCATCCCAGCCGTATAACTGACCTAATGAATCAATCTTATTTAACCACTGATTTATGGTTAGGCTATTTGTTGACGCATCAAATTCGGGTACGAGCTCCATACGCCCTACATAACGCTGCGTCAGCGGTACTTGTATCGGTAAATAATCATTTTTAACGGCAGTAGAAATGCTAGGGTTAAGACATAAATTATTAGAATGACGCTCTGGGCTACCTGGTGGAGTGTAGCGGGATCTCGATCGTGAACGAGCAGACGTAGACGATATTCTTTCTACTGAAGCATCACTGAATTTACGAGTAATTAGATCTTCAAGCAGTTTTAATTTATTTTCGATCTTATTTTCAAATTTTTCTAGTTCACGACGCGATGTGGAAGATCTACGATGTTCCTCTCTAGTACGACTTCTACTACGTCTATGACGTGGCATCTTTTTTTTTTAGAATGAGGTAATTGATATGTCAGACAGATAGGCAACTTAGAATCGTAAAAGACTCACCAATATCCTTGTACTTTATACTATTGGGTATTGTGTCCAAATCACTTATAATGTCACTATCACTTTTTTTTTGCACGTAAGGCACTTAACAGTTCTCAAAATAATGAATTTGCAATCCCACTTCTGATATGTTAGATAATTGTTCACAAAAAGGCCCCTTTTTACAAAATTACACATAATTTTATTTAAAATACAGGTCAACGTACAACGTCAATAGCTAAAAGTCTAATAATGTCTCGTCGGGCTGACTCTCTCGTCTTCCCTCGATATCTTAATGTTTTGGTTTTCAGGACCGAGAGTCGGGCACGAGTATAAACAAAAATAACCATAAAATATAATAAATGTCAAGTGTATAAAATAAACAATGTTAGGTCCACAACGATCTCTAACACTACATCTAATTTTATCTATGTACCTATATATTGTATATTTAAATTTGTTTTATTGTATCTACATTTACCTTTTTTTATATACTTACAAAAATTTGTTCTTTTTTGACGTGTGTAAACACTTATGTGTATTTAACACCAAATAGTAAATAAAATAAAAAAAAATAAAATAAAAAAATGTTGCGTCAACAATTGACAGAAAAATTTTTACTGTAATTTCGCCTAGGTATCCAGCAGGACGAAAATATTTTTTTACATTTCAATGCGCTGTTGAAGAAGTTATATAAAGTCGTTTAATTGAAAAAAAATCGTATTTTATTCATACATAATAGGAGCGTCTGCCGAGAGCCGGAAATCTCGAGCAACGGATCGGTCGCAATAACGACTGGGGATTGAACTCTTTCCGACGGCCGACTTTGAACAAGCCTTTGGCGGCGAAGCTCATGAGAATTATTGAACTTTTGGCAAATTGACGGACTTCCTCTTCTTACCCTCGATTCTAGTATATAGCGGGAGTTATACCGACATACAAGGTGTGCAAATTAAGTAATGAGACTGAATATTTTAATTTTTTTACTTGAACAGAATTACAATTCAATATTGTTTCCTTCAATATAACTTCCTTGGGAAGCCATACGCAATAGCCTTCAGCTGGTCGGTTATAGCCGTTTGAGTGTTTTCTATGGTACCAAAATGACGTACTTTGAGATGATTTTTTCAATCTCGGGAAGACAAAAAAGTCACAAGGACTAAAATCAGGCAAATAAGGAAGCTGAGGAGCTACATGAATGTTTTTACTGGCTAAAAACTCGTTTACTTAAACTGTTGGTTATCAAAAGATCAAATCAGCATGCATTTGATCTTCGACTTGCTAATTCTCGCTTTTTTTGTATCTTGGAGAGTTTGAAGTGTGCCATTCCATGCTTTGACGCTTGGTTTCCGGGTCGTACTCAAACACCCAAGTCTCATCACCAGTAATGACATGTTCCATACAATGGGGATCATTTTCAATCGATTCCAAAAAGTCTTTCTCTCCTGATGTCATTTTGTTCCTTCGAAAAGTTTTTTTGGAACCATTTTTCCGCAGATTTTTCTCATCCCTAATTCGTTAGTCAAAATCTCATAAAGAGTGGTGTGACTCAAATTTCCCCGATCATTCTTGTCGTCAACCGACGGTCTGAACGCACAAGATCCCGTAGTCTATCGACATTTTCATCGGTTCTTGAAGATAAAGGCGTTCCATTGAGTGGTTCATCTTCAGTCGACACACTTCCTTCTGAGAATGCCTTAAACCATCGAAAACCCTGGGCTCTTGAAAAAACACTGTCTCCGTAGACGTGTTGAAATTTTGCAAAAGTATCCGTTCCGCTGTGTCTAAGCCTGAAACAAAACCTGATAGCACACCGTTGCTCAAAATTAATGTCACTCATTGTTAAAGCGTGCTAGAAAAAAACGGTTTACGAAAACGGTCACAAAGAACAAAAAATTACTCTAACAAGTTCAAACTTGTAGTGAAGGTGCACTACATGTTGGTTGGTAGGTGCACTACATGAAGCCTACCGCCCTTCCAAGTCCCGTCTCCGCAGTGTTGGAGACGGGACGCTACGTTGCCAGTCTCATTACTTAATTTATACACCTCGTATTATAGTTGTGTTCCCACGAAATATCTCTCGCTTCGGATATTTGACGAGGATCTCTTCCGTAAATTGTAACCTATCATTTAATATCATAATTAGCCAAATATCGCTGCTAGTGCTCAAACCCCTACTCTATTAAGCTAAAAACCTTTAAATTTGTAGACTCTTGTTATGTTGTCCTTGTCCTCAAAAATTCATATCTTGCTTGGTTTGAAAATTAGAAATAGTTAGAAAATGTGCCAAATATGACGGTTTTAAGTCAATTAACAAAAATCGGTGAAATCCACCGTTGGAAGATCATTGATAGTGATATATGCCGTCGTCTATGAAAGCAATCAAGTGATTATTTAAAACCACCGCGGTGTATATTAGATTCTCAAATGTTGTTATCTGTTGTCAATATAAATAAATTGATGAATCTTTAATTAAATTTAATATCACCAATGAATTCTGAAACTATGTGGTTATGTATCCGTTGGATTGGGTATGAGCACATCGGACACCTAGCATCGATGAGGCTACAATTTCTCTTTCATACATATTTTTTATCATCTTTTGCCATGTTTTGGCATTTCTCGCTATTTTTTGGGAATTCCTGAGGTTGACATATAATCATGATCTCATGGAGCCATGGCAGTACCAGGTTTGGTTTCAGTAAATCAATATACATACAAAAAATTTTCGTTGATTCTATAGAGGATCTTTTTATCTCTATTCTGTGTTTCGTTTCCTGTACATTGTTATTTTAGCAAATGCTGGCCATTTTGAGGTATGCCATCTTGTTTTTTTTTCAAAAAGGCCACGGCTCACAAGGAATAGCAACATAAACCAAACCACAAATTATTTGACTGCTCCTTTAAACTTTGGACAGAAAGTGTCTTATTTGACAAAGAATGCCTCAATATAACTTTACACAGGGGCAAATATGATGATAAATGTTTAGTGCCCAGTCTCATCATTTACTTTTAAAAACAAAAAAGAGACATTAAGTAGGAAAATCATAAATCAATCATTACTATTCTCTCTGCACTTCAAGAATTAAACTCCAGCTCTGCTAGGTATTCAATAAAAAGGATTTTCAGGTAAGTGGAAAGTTACGCTAAGTACAAAAAAAAGTTAACAGAGCCGTTTATTTATCCAGTTGATAGCTTTTCTAATCCCTCGTTGGCTTTACAAAACGTGAAGTCTAAATAAGTCTTAATTAAGGAATTATTCATTTAACTGGTTTTAACTATGTTATATGTATTCCGCCGTAGGTGAGGCAGCATTTAATTACAGCTTAAAGCAAATTTGTGGTTATTTAAAAGTAAATTGCTTTATTTTTAATGCATTACCTTCAATTGTCTCGGAATGCTATAACGGAACAGGTAATTCTGCTTTAATTAAGAGTTTCTTGATTTGAAATGCGCAGTTAAATACTCATCAGAATATAAATTAATTACTTGGTCGCAAAACCACAATAATCTAATGGTGTATGTGATGGTTTTGTACGAATATCATAGATTTTGTTACTATTAAGACTGATATTGTTACAGCTTTTCGAGTAAATTTGAATTATAAAATATAAAATATATTTTCTTCAGTAAGAACTTTATTGCAGTTAAATTAAACCCGATTTAACACAAATTATTCACAAACCTCAAAGTAAACTGTTACTGGATACTAGAATATCACTAGAACACAGTTAATATTGTCAGCAGATAGGTAACTAAAAAAAACAGAGATTAATAATGGGGCATTTCACGCCAACTATGTGAGGTCAAAAAAAATGTATCTTTGAAACATATATCACAATCGATAGTACTTGCTAAAAAACTAACTTCCCTAAAATTTTAGATTTTTTGAGCCACAAGGAGAGGGATGGTGAGGGTGAGAAAATATAAATTTTCGTTTCGACTCTAAAATTTCAATCTTTCTCTTATAAAAAAATGAAAAAAGTTAAAAAGAAGGTTGCAATGGTTTTCCATGTGTTTTTTTTTGCGTAGAATACGATAAAATTATTTTCAAAATTATTGGGGGTAGTTTTCACCCTTATTTTGATAATTGAAAGTTTAAAATCGAAATTTCGAAAAGTATGACGATTTTTTTTTCAAATTTTTCTTTCTTTCTTTTGTACATTCGATTAATTTTTAATTCATAATGGCCGTCGACCAGTAACTGGTCCAAAAAACCGCCCAAAGGTGAAAAAAACGTGGTTTTAGAGTATTTTCTCATCCTGTGAGATAGTAAATGGCAAATGAATAATATATTCCAAGGTTTTTGTGGTCGCTGATTACGAATCTAACGTCAGATTTTCAAAAAACAAAATGGCGGATCCAGTATAGTAGTCAACTTTTAAAAAATGGCTAAATTTGAAATTTAAAAAATACCATAGTATTCTACGGGAAACTTTCTACGTTAGATTCGTAATCAACGACCTCAAAAACCTTGGAATATATTATTCACTTGCCATTTACTATCTCACAGGATGAGAAAATACGCTAAAACCACGTTTTTTCACCTTTGGGCTGTTTTTTGGGCCAGTTCCTGGTCGACGCCCATTATGAAGAATTTTTAAGAAATTAAAAAAAAATTGAAAAATAATCGTGTCATACTTTTCGAAATTTCGATTTTAAACTTTCAATCCTCAAAATAAGGGTGAAAACTACCCCCAATAATTTTGTAAATAATTTTATCGTAATCTACGCAAAAAAAAACACATGGAAAGCCATTGCAACCTTCTTTTTAATTTTTTTTCATTTTCTTACCGAGAAGGATTGAAATTGTAGTCGAAACCAAAATTTGTATTTTGGTTTCTCTCCCTCACTCACTCACCCTCACCATCCCTCACCTTGTGGCTCAAAAAATCTAAAATTTTAGGAAAATTTTTTAGCAAGTACTATCGATTGTGATTTTTTTTTTGACCTCACTTAGTTGGCGTGAAATGCCCCAATATAATTTTAATGAGTAAAACCACTTTTAGATATGTAATATGATAATTTACAGAAATTAAGTAATGAGACTGATTTTTTTGATATTCTTTAAATCGAATAGAATACAATTCAGTAGCTTCCTTGGGAAGCCACACAGCGCTGAAGACGGTTCTTGCGTTCCTCACCGCAGTGCTGGAACTCATATACTGGAATAACCTTCAGCTGGTCGGTTACAGCCGTTTGAATGTTTTCTATGGTCCCAAAAAGAGGTCCATTGGGGTAATTTTTTCGGGAAGAGAAAAAAGTCACAAGGACTCAAGTCAGGCGAGTAAGGAAGCTGAGGAGCCACATGAATGTTTTTCCTGAATAAAAATTAGTTTACTGAAATGGCTGTGTGACAAAGCACATTGTTGTGATGCAACATCCAGTTGTTCTTGATGTTTGGTCTCACACGCATGAACTTTTTCAAGAACCTCTCTGTAAAAGTGTTGATTTACTGTTTGGCCTTGAGGTACAAACTCCTTGTGGACGATTCCCTGGCTACCAAAAAGCAAATCAGCATGCATTTGATCTTCGACTTGCTCATTCTTGCTTTTTCTGGTCTTGGAGAGCTTTACCAGTCACCAGTAAAGACACGTTCTATAAAATGGGGATCATTTTCAATCGATTCCAAAAGCCAAAACACCTTTCTCTCCTGTTGGCCTTTTTTTCCTGCGAAAGCTTTTTTGGAAAGGTTTTTGCGCAGATTTTTCTCATTCCCAATTCGTTAGACAAAATCTGATGAACAGTGGTGTGATTCAAATTTAACTCTTCCCCGATTATTCTTGTCGTCAACCGACGGTCTGAATGCGCAAGATCCCGTATTCTATCGACATTTTCAAGTCTGAAACAAAACCTGATAGCACACTACACATGTTACTAGATTGGACGCTACATTGTCAGTCTCATTACTTAATTTACACACCTAGTATACTCGATTTGTGCAAAAGTACAGAACAATATCGTTATTTCACTATAAAAAGACTTAAAAAAATCATCAAAATCATCAAATGTATGTAACTCCTTCCAGAATCCGCTGGTGGTAGCCATTCTTCTCTAAGGCTTCTTTGAGGCCACTGATTTCTTCCAGTTTGTTATCTTTACCGTGATAAAACTATTGTATAGGACGAAATCTTGTCAGCTGCGTTTCCTACTTATGTATGTAACAAAATTTCAATCGTCGATCTCAAGGACCGTGGGTTAAGGAAGAAAGATGAATCTAGGTACGTCATAGAAATAATAAAAAAGGAAATATGGAAACCAAGCCTCAAAAAATATACTGAAATATGTTTCTATCGGATTTGAGGTCCTTTTCACTGCGCGCGGTATTTATTGACAGACCTTCCACTCTCGTCGAATCAGCGCTAAGCAGCACGTCCTCCAGGATTGGTTCTCCAAAGTTAGAAATTTAATTGTGTCCTCGAGAGAGCAGCAGCAAAGTTGGGCTGCGCCAAATGCCGAATTCTTAACTAAAGAATTTAATTATAAACCATAAAAGGAGTCCCCATCGTATTTAGACACAAAAATCAATTAATAAATAGACCCTTTTTACCTCCCGCCGCTATTGTAAAACTTTTCCATCTCAGATAAAAATTATATTAGCTCTGTAAGTTTCATGAGACTACTGTGAGCTTAACTTCGTAGAATTTAATTTAGAACTTTCGTATTAGAGGTAAAACATTCTGTTACTTCGTAAAAAGTATATAGTTTAATAAAACTTTGTGTTTATTGTTGACTAGCTAGTAAGTTCGGTAAACACGACGTCTATATTCATTTAAGCCAATATACGTTTCGAAATATTGTATATGTAATAATGCAATGTTTTATCTTATTTTATGATATTTCAAACAATGTTTGCAGCTTTGTATTAGGCACGCAAAAATTTTGATTAAAACGCTGTTTTATAGTTAGAATCTCCTTCCCATACGAGTGATTTAATTCATCGTTCTTCGTTATTCGCTCGTCAAAGTCGCAGATCCGGATTTTGATCTTATTAGATCATATTTGACGACGAGTAACGATGAACAATCGTATCAATTATATCCTAATTCGTAAAGTAAACCTGTTTTGTCAGTTTAGTAAAACATTTGCAAATCATGAAATTACAGATTATTTATATGAAATTACTGTAATTTGATAGCAGATTTGAAAAAACAGGGTCTGTGACCGACATCCCAAGATAAGGAAGAAAAAAATTAGTGATGTCTGCACTGCACTAATAACGGGTACAAAAAAGTGTTCTAAACATCCTCAAAATGTCTTCGCGAGTTTTATAGCAAATGTGCTGATATCCCAAACCACCACAGCTGATTCTTACTTTTTGGTGAACATGGTTAAAAGCCGCTTTTTATTATGCCGAACATTTCCAGCAAATAAAAGCTGTTATTTTACAATTCAATTCTGCCGAAACTACAGCTATTGAGGAGAGCCAGACCAAATTTCAGGATATGTCCGTTGAAACAGCGTTAAAAACTGTTACATAGTAACTATCAAATTACAGAACAGTACGTTATCGGTAGTAGTCAC
Source organism: Aromia moschata (assembly GCA_029963805.1). Classification (NCBI taxonomy): domain Eukaryota; kingdom Metazoa; phylum Arthropoda; class Insecta; order Coleoptera; family Cerambycidae; genus Aromia; species Aromia moschata. Next base: position 127,582 of record JAPWTK010000281.1, on the reverse strand, counting down.
TACTAATAGTGGGTGAAGTAAATTCGCTGCTACAGTTAAAATAAATTCTAGTTTTACAAAAATTAACCCATTTCGGTCTCATTGAATGCACTAGAATTTTCGAAATTTTTTGAGCAATTTTTTTGGATTTTGCAAATAGTCAATTTCTGCAAAATTTAAAAAATTGCTCAAACAATTCTGAAAAAATTCCAGTGCATTCTTTGAGAACTTTTGATTTTAAGAACTTTTTTATTATTGACAATTTATAGTAAAAATGCATTGTTTTCAAGAAACAAATTTCTAAATATCAAATTAGTATCGAAATTTAGAATTTTTTTTTCGAAAACAATGCATTTTTACAATAAATTGTCAAGAAAAAGTTCTTAAAATCAGTCAAAGTATGCATTCGAATTTTTTTAGAATATTTTGAGCAATTTTTTTAAACTTTGCAAAAATTGACTATTTGCAAAATCCAAAAAGTTGCTCAAAAAATTGCATTCTTTGGGTGATTTTAAGAATCTTTTTATTCTTGACAATTTTTTGTATCAATTGCATCATATTCCAATAAAAAAACTTGAATTTTTATTTTTCAGGCGCCATTTTGAACGCATGAGGGAAAACATCGATCCTTAAACAAGTATGCTTAGAGTTCAAACATTTATTCCACCGGTTAGTGAGGCTCCAGGTCCATTGCAGACCGGAAACCCCTTGAAAATTTGATTTTAAAAATTTTTTTCAAAAAATCGTGTTTTTTTTTAAACTGCTTTTTTAATAATCAATAATTTTTAGAGGAATTTCATGGACACCATCGGAAAGGGCACGTCTTAAATTTGAAAAAATATGTCCCTGTCTAATTTTTCTGTCGCAAATAGTATTAGTTATGAGGCGCTGAAGAGCGATGCACCGGGAGTGGCGTTTTCGGCCGAAACGGATTAAGACAAATTTATGATGGTGCATTTACATATCTGTTAGGTGAGTGCAAAGGGTATTTTAATTACACGTATGTCAAACGGTCGTTCTCAAAATATAAGCATATATTTACACCATAGCGAACAAGACTCTCGGAGACAACTATAGAAACTTATCTTATGCTACAAAGTTTTTATAAATCTTTCCCGGTTCTTAATAGTACTGTTAACCAAGCTACGTCGTTGAGCTAATTAAGAGGGTAAATTTGACATACACAAAGGCTGTTACTATATTTAAGATTATTTACTATCTTGTTACTTACGTATTATTTACTTTCTTGATGTGTATTTTCACCATAGCGAACAAGACTCTCGGAGACAACTATAGAAACTTATCTTATGCTACAAAGTTTTTATAAATCTTTACCGGTTCTGTAATAGTACTGTTAACCAAGCTACGTCGTTGAGTTAATTAAGAGGGTAAATTTTACATACACAAAGGCTGTTACTATATTTAAGATTATTTACTATCTTGTTACTTACGTATTATTTACTTTCTTGATGTGTATGCCTATGCCTATGTCCCACGTCACATTTCTACCAATCCATCACTAATGTTGGTTTATGGTAATGACAAAACACGTAGGCACGTCGTGAAGCATATTATGTGGGTTACCTCAATTTAATTTGATAGCAGTAGTTCCATGTCAGCTGGTGCGGTTGTATAACCTCCGTTATATGTGATACGTTGAATAGCGTGATATTATTTCACAGTAAAATATGGCAAACGTGTGATATGGCAAAGGCCGTTAGTTACTTTTGTACATTACACTTATATACAAAAAATGTAGGCGCGACTCCTGCCTCCTGACTAGTATTCATCACTAAATTAAATAAGCGTACAAAAATAATAATGCGCTTTCAGTTAATTGATAAAGTCTATCTTTTATACCGGTTTTTATGCGCTGCTCGGACATAAAGGGAGTCGCAAAAATTCAACAAGCTATTTACAAAACAGCATTATAACCTCAACCTCGACCTATCGATAAAAAAACAACACAAAAGAGTATTCATTATAGTTTCAGGCCGGTATTTTTTCAACATCTGACATATGTATAGGACCTAATGTATATATTAGCAGCGATTAAGTAAGTAGAGACCACACAAAGAGTGAAATTTATTCTTAGAAGATTAACGTTTGCCAACGATTTCTGCTCAGCCCCATCTACACCTACAAGTAATATTTCGAGTGGTAAACATAACTTGACATAGGAGCCTGCCATGCCCGGCGTATTTCTAATTAAGCCGTTAACGTTGCGGTATCTCCGCAATTAATATTGGAATATTTTGACTTGGGGTATTTTTTTTGTTACGCGGTTGCAATGTTGTCACCGCTGAAACAATTTCATTAAAAAATGTTTATTGTCGTATCTACATTGGGAAACAAGTCGCGTATAATGCCTGAACTTTGTAATATCTGTATTTATAGAAAAAAGTCGTTTTTTGAGAAAAAGTTTTTCATCAGTTTATTTGCCTTTTGTTTTTGATTTTGTCTTTTCGAGTTTGATTATTATGAAGACCAACTTTATTTTTTTAAATGGACAACCCGTAGATTTTCTCTCAATATCTGAAGCAGCAGTTTTTAATATTAACTGTATACTAAAAATTTTATATGGTTACATAAACAAATTTTCGCAAAAAACACGTTTAACATCTTGAGGGGGCGGTGGTTCAGATATGTACCACTTTTTGTCTCAGTTTTTTTCATATATCCGATATATTTTTGTATTTGATACATGCACATAAATATAGAGACATCCAAAAAAAACGTCATCAAAGTTGGCCGAGAAAAAAAAAAGACGTACCTATTTCTATTCTTAACCGAATTTATAACCTTATTTACTTGTCAAGACTGTCACATCATATGACAGCCATTGTTTATTTTACAAATTGTGACAGTCACTTGTCAAAAGTTTGACATAACCGAAAAGTTTCGACATGACCGCTATTTCCATCTCTCTCGTTCAAAGCCAGAGTGGATGATGTTTTTTTTGGATGTCTCTACACTTTCTTGACTCTTGAGATTCCAGGGTAAATTATTAATTAAATTAAGTAATGAGACTGATTTTTAAAAAAAATTATCCGAATAGAATTACAATTCAATAGTGTCTCCTTCAAAATAACTTCCTTGGGGAGACATACAGCGCTGAAGACCGTCCTTCCATTCTTCATAGCAGTGCTGGAACTCATATATTGACATAGCCTTCAGCTATAAGTCTGTAACCAACGAGCTGATATGCGTATATGCGTTTTTTTTTAGAAAACAATCGGTTTTTGACAAGTCTTAAAATGTGTTATTAACCAACAACTATGGTTCCAACAGGATGGGGCACCACCACATTTTGCTTAAAAGTTTTAAACGTTTTTTTTATCTTACGATCCATAAGATAAAAAACATTAACATAGACCTAACATAATAAACAGAAATACGAGGTGTGGCTATTAAATAACAGAACTGATGCTGCGACCAAATGTAGTAGAAACAAACTGAATATTAGTACTAACAAACTAAGAAGCAGCATGATTGTATGCATGGTAATGCTGAATAAGTATCTGATCTCATAAGAGCCAAGAAATTACAGTGGAATTTTGAACACTTATATTATGTGCGGTTAGAGCATAAGCGACGGAGGTTCTTAACCAGCTGACAGAATCGGACTTCCAGCACTGCTTTCAACAATGGAAAAGTCGTATGGAGCGGTGTAGAGATCGCCAAGGGGAGTACATTGAAGGCGAAAAAGTTGCTACTGTAATTGGTAACGAATAAAAAGTGTTATGGCAGTAGTTCGATTATCACAGGACCACAAAAATTTTTTCTTGCGCGGTACACCACATCAGGTATTATATATGCTTTTGGGTCGTTGATCACGAATCTGGGTTTAGTTTCACTGGATTGGCTAACCTATCCTCAAAAAAACCCTAAACTTAAAAAATCAATAATTTACGCAACATGAACTTGTAAGCTGAATAGCCCTTTCAACTTGGGCTCTTTGATCCCATAATTTGAAAACCGAAGCCTTTAATCCCATAGCTCCCTAACCTAACCTCAAAAAACTACATAAATTCAATGAATCAAATGCACGAACTCAATAACCCATAAATGGTTAAGACCTGAACTTTCGAACTCAATAGCCCCTAAACTGTTTCTTTTGAAACACGTTATCCCCAAGTTCTAGCCTTCAGTCGAATAGCTACCTAATCTAACTTCAAAAACACCATCAATTCAATAAATGGAGTGTACAAACTCAATAGCTCACTCAACTTGAACATCTGAGCTCGATCGCCTCTTCAATCTAAACTTATCAACACTATAGTATCTTAATGTAAATATTAAGTCTCATGGAAACATAACCTAACCTCAAAAATTCCCATAAACTCAATTAATGAAGCTTATAAACAAAATAACCCACTCTAAGTACCTGAACTCAATTGCTTCTTCAACTTAAGTTCTTTAACTGTACAACTTCGGAAAGTGAATATTTAGATACATAGCCTCACATAAAATGAAAAAAAAAAAAAAACAAAATTTGATGATCAAGCTTGCAATCTCAATAGCACACTTAAACTAAGCTTTGAAGCTGAATTAACCCCTTCAACTAAGTTCTTCAAGTCAACAGTCCTGAAATCTAAATAACCTTGACCCTGTAGGCTCCCAACCTAACCTAGAAAATGTCATAGCCCTATACAGTAAATTTAGTATCTCTTGAAAATGAGTTTTTATATCGACAGGACCCGATATATTTCGTAGGCTCCCAACCTGAACTCGAAAAATTTAATAGCTTCATAAAGTAGGTAAATAGCTTTTGAGGTTATGTTAGGGGGCTATGGGCTTAAAGGCTTTGGTTTTCAAACTATGGGATCATAGAGCTCAAGTTGAAAGGGCTATTCAAGTTGCGCTAATTATTGATTTTTTAAGCTTGATTTTAGTTTAGGAGGGTTTTTTGAGGTTAGGTTAACCAATCCAGTGAAACTAAGCCCGGATTCGTGATCAGCAACCCAAAAAACATATAGAATACCTGATTTTGATTTTTTTTTGTGGTGCTGTGTTATTTAATAACCACACCTCGTATGTACTTTCCGTAACACGAAAAAACGGAGTTCGAGAGGCGAGCCATCTCAAAGTCAAACGGTATGAATATGCAATATATAATAACGAAACAATTTAAATTCAAACAGAAATGGATAGTGTGTAAATGTCGCTATTATCCAAGATAATTTGCCTATTATCTCTTCTATTCTCTGCCTCCACAGCGTTTGTACGTGACACGCGTATCTTGCGCTAAATTCTGCTTAGAGAACTGGAGGTAATGAAGAGGCTCTCATTTTCCGAGGGACAGACAGATATGCTAGAGGGCCTTTAGACAATACACTCAGTCACTCCCAGCAAGTAATGGAGCCGTATCCCCTTATTAGACCGGTAATGGTGGTCTTTATGGCCGCTATCGTGGGGGGACTTCTTATTTAGTGTCTGTTTCATTGTGTCCTCAGCGGCGCGAGGATCTGCAAATTAGCGCGCTTGCTGCCAGAGGATCTACAATCGTCGAGTTTCAGTGTTTCAGTGTATTGCGGCCGAATTATATTACGGTAGCTCTACTTTGATGATGTTCACCCCACGGCGTTCGTTACATGTGTTCCATATTTGCTTTGCGATAGTTCGTGCTGGCAGGCAACCGGCGTGCCTGCGTTTAACTACTTTAATCTGAGATCTAATAAATTTAAAACGTTGCCTCCATAGGCGGCTGTTATGTATCCGACACCCTCCGTACGGGGATGGCGGATTAAACCTACTCTGTTCTGTGTTTCGGGAATAACGTATGCATGTGACGCAAAACAGAACGAATATTTAATAAGTTTCGAAAATTTCTGTCAGTTAATTCTTTGTTCCTCTCACCTCCAATAAGATGCATACAAGTGTTAACAATGGCTTGTTTGTTCCTGAAAAATTATACCAGGTGTCCCATTTTAAAACATCCATATGAATTACTCTGTAGAAAAACTGCCAACCCAAAAATGACCCAACCGAAAACGCCACTCCCGGTACATCGCTTCAGCGCCTCATAACTAATACAATTTGCGACAGAAAAATTTGACAGGGGCATATTTTTGAAGTTTAAGACATGTCCTTTCCGTTGGTGTCCATGGAATTCCTCCAAAAAATTATTAATTATGAAAAAAAGCAGTTTAAAAAACATTTTTTTTCACATTTTTTTTTATTCACATTTTTAAGGGGTTTCCGGTCTGCAATGGACCTGGAACCTCACTAACCGGTGGAGTAAATGTTATAACTTTAAGTATACGTGGTTTAAAGGTCGATTTTTCGCCTTATGCGTTCAAAATGGCGCCTGAACTGCAAAATTTTTGCGTAAAAATTTAAGAATTTTTTATTGGAAAATGATGCAATTTTACAAAAAATTGTCAAGAATAAAAAGTTCTTAAAATCAATCAATGAATGCACTGGAATTTTTCAAAATTTTTTGAGTAATTTTTTGGATTTTGCAACCAGTCAATTTTTGCAAAATTTAAAAATTTGCTTAAAAAAATTCTGAAAAAATTCCAGTGCATTTTTTGAAGGAGTTTTTATTTTTGATCCTGTATAGTAAAAATGCATTGTTTTCGAGAAATAAATTTCTAAAGATCAAATTAGTATCGAAATTTAGAATTATTTTTCTCGAAAGCAATGCAAAACGGCCGAAACAGGTTAACAAAAGTTGTTTGGTTTGGAAGGGGCCATCTGAGCATGTGATCCAGCACCTTATCTGGCATCCTGATACGGCCCTGAGGCACCCATTTTTTTTAATGGGAACCCCTAATTTTCAGGAGAATCAGATTCTACGGGATAAAATACGTCCAAAATAGGTTTATTTTGAAATTCGAGGTCATGGGAGCAACAAATATTTGAAAGAAATAATTTAAAAAAAATATGGATAAGCATTCGTAGGGAGCTCGGATGAGGCCTGGATGTCAGGAAAATAACTTCAAAAAACCTATTTTGGATGTTTTTTCCCGTGGAATCAGATTCTACAAATGAAAATTGGGAAAATTCTCATTAAAAAAAAAAAAAAAAAAAAGAAAAAAATACTGGATTTTCAAGCTAGGATTAAGGGAAAAAAATTGTGAAATAAATAACCTCAGTTCATCCTTATACCTTATACCTTACCACCAAGCGCTAAAATTAAGGAGTATAAAAAATCACCAATTTTTTTTTCAAAGAACTGTAACTTGGGTTAAAATGATCGTAGAGAAAAGAAAAATGAGGAAATTGAAGTTCCAAGTTTATAGCTTTTGGATCTTGAGTTTAAAATTTTTTAGCGACACAAGTTTTTGAGCAATTATAAGAGAACCATAAAAAAATTATTTCCTCGAAGTTCAAATCGTTTCAAAAATCACAAAATTTCATTATTTTTTTTAAACTAACCCACAAGCTTATTGAATTAGAAAAGTTTGGTCTTTGATATGCTACGGCGACAAATAATTTTTTTGACAATTGTGAAGTATTGTGGACATATTAAAAAAAATCGGAAAATATATATTTTTTTTGAAATAGAAAAAATCTATGTACCTATTTTTTAATTTTTTTACGATAATCAACATTTTTATGTCATTTAAATATGGATTATTGCTAAACAAAACCTTGGTAACTTAATAAAAAATGAAAACTGTAAAATATTATAAAAAACGAAAAATCGATCGTTACATTGATTTTTAGCACAAACGGCAATTTCAACCATTCCGAGCACTATAAAAAAATTTCAAACTACAAGAGCTTCATTGAGATACATTAGGGTTGAAAAACTGCAGTCAATATCCTTAGTCTATCCATTATTTGCAAAGTTATGCCAAGTTATGCAAATATCTCTAATTATGCATTTTTTTACCTCTTCTTTTTCTACAACTTTTAGACAAAATTCGACTTCATTCATCAACACAGCCGCATTCAAGAGAGATACATTCAGATACATGCTTTTCTAACATTTCTATGCCTTTCTTATAGAACGATTTGTCCGACCCTTCATATACGCTTCAATTCATAATACGCTTCAGTTTCAGCGACCACCTCCTCATTGACAGAGTCATATCTCTTCCGACGACCATTTTTTTACGATTTACGAACAAGTAATAGTCGCTGGGGACTAAATCTGGAGAATACGGTGGATGCAGGAACAATTCAAAGTGCAATTCGTGTAAGTTTGCCATTGTTGCGTTCAATTTGTGACACGGTGTATTGTCTTGGTGAAAGAGCACTTTTTTCTTTTCGTTTGGGGTCGTTTTTCGCGATTTCGTCCTTCAAACGTACTAATAATACTACGTAATATTCACCATTGTTCCTTTTTCCCTTTTCAAGAGAGTCGATGAATGTTACCCATGCTCACAACAAAATACAGACGCCATAACCTTCCCAACTGACTTTTGTGTTTTTGGTCGCTTTGGACGGTTTTCGCCCATTGCTGTCCACTCAGCTGACTGCCGATTTGACTCTGGAGTGTAATGATGTCCATTGTCACATATGGCATAAACAATCATTTTTATTTGGCCTAAACAGCTCCAAATAGCGCGGTGAGTGTTTGGCCAACAGTGAGCAAACTCGGTACCCACTTCGAAAAGAGCTTTCTCATGGACAAATATTCATGCAAAATAATGAATACACTGTCTTTTGATACCTTTAAAGTGTCAGCTATCTCATGCAACTTCATTTTACGGTCTTCCAAAACGATATTTTGAACTTTTTTTATGTTTTTTGGAACAACTGCCGAATTTGGGCGACCAGAGCATTCAGCATCATCGGTGTTTGTACGACCGAGTTAAAAATCAGCAAACCACTTGTCTACCATTTGTCTCGATAAAGCACTTGTCAAGCCATTGCTTTGTTTGAACGGTATTTTTTTTACCATTAAAAGGCAATGCTTATCAACACACAAAATTCAGATTTTTCCATTGTTTTAAAAATTAGAAAAGTAGCATCAGTAAAACCACTATAACTTGTAAACCAATAGTCGAAATGTCATGAAATTTTGGTAAATATCAGTTGAAGGTTGGTACTATCTACAAATCATAGGACTTGTCAATAGTGGCGCCATCTATATATCATTCTACGCAGTTATTGCGTAATGCAGCTTATTAATTATATTTTTGTTTTACCCATTGTTTTTGTCCAAGTAGCCACTAGACGTTCAAGCATTTGATAGATACTTAACATGCTCCAAGTGCACATTAACGTTGTGCGGTAGAGTGAAGAATTCAAAATCGTAAATTATAAGAAACATTTATAACGTTGCGCATATCTCGCGGATTTATTGCGTTTACTTGTTGTTTCTTTTAGCCACTACACACTATAAATTTTAATTAGCTGAAATGGTAAATACTTGAATTCGCGGTAATAAGGGAATGTTGCTACTTTGTAACGCATGTTTTATTCTACTTTTATTTTATTCTCCGAATGCATGACGCATTCGGAGCAAGAAGTTTTGATTTATGGCTTACTGTTTTTACCTTAATAGTGGGACAATTGAAATCAGGTATTTTCTAAGTGCTTTCAGAATTGTTAATTTTATTCTTCTGTAATGGTAAATTGTTTTTATATCATAAGCATGGATTTAGAACACTTATTTGATGTACTTTCTTTCGATCGTTTCACGTCCCTCTTTAAACCGTTTAAACCATTCAAACACTTGTGTGCGGGATAAACATTCATTTCCGTACACTTCTTGTGACATTTCATAAGCTTATGTAAAAGTTTTCCCAGTTTAACAAGAAACTTGAGATTAACCTGTTGCTCCATTTGAACACTTTACATTTTTTCGACGCGTCACTTATGCGTAGACTAATTCAAGCGACTTCTACAATCAATCTGAGCGACCAACTAGCTTGTCTAGAGAGCTCAGGGTGGGGAAAGTATCAATAGACAAAGTTCTGTTCACACTTGTCGCAAACACGCTTGCAGCGCGCTGGTAATAGCATCAGTTCAGTTTTTTAATAGCCACACAAGTAAAAATAACAAAGTGTCTAATTTTAACCCCACCAAGTATGTGCTTCACGACCATGTCACTTTCTTTTACAGCCCTTTGTCAATCTATATACGAATTATGTAGTTATCTCAATTAACCCATTAACGCCCAAACGGACACAATTTTTTGTCCTTTTTGGAGCATCAATCTCGAAGGGAAATTAATGAATTCACCAATAAAAACTACTTATCCTAATGTTTTGTCAGTCCTAATGTCAGAATTGTGATTAAATGCTCTAGAAAAAAAAATATAGCTGACTTTATGGAGAAAAGTAATGAAAATTTGGGGATTATTTTTTTATATATTTTTTTTTGTCCAAAAAGTACTCTAACCTACTCCGGATTGTGGAGGGAGGTGGAGGCAATAGTTGGAGTTGATGAGAGAATTTTTTTGCCGACCTCAACTGATTCTAATCTTTTCAAAATGGCGGATATTGCATAAAATCTCATGAAATATGAATGTTTCTCTAGTATTAACGAGAAAATAATGTTATTGTGAGTTTTTCTTGATCCACAGTCATTTTCCTCAATCAAAACAATACAGAATATATTTGAATAAATTTTCAATTTTCAATGATGGCGGATTCAAAATGGCGGCCGGATTTCTCAAGAAATGGCGTTTCATTTCTCAAGAAATGGCGTTTTAGCGTTTTTCATTATAAAAATTAAATAGGAGTTTGTAATTATTATACTTTTCCTATGTCATTTCATGTTTTAGTAACATTTTGAGTTATTCATGGTATCAGTTGAGGTCGGCAAAAAAATTCTATCATCAACTCCAACTATTGCCTCCACCTCCCTCCACAATCCGGAATAGGTTAGTATAACTTCTAACAGTATAACCTCTTTAATCCGAATACACGCTAGCCCTCGGTGTGAACTCTTTCAAAACTCTAAATTTAAATTATTTTTTAGTTTCAATCGTCTCTGATGATGCCAACATGGTTGGCGGAACGCGCGGCGAGGACAAAAAAGGGTTTCGGAGTTAAGTGGTGAAAAGTGTTGAAGACAAAAAGTGCAATCAGATTTTAAAAATTTAAGAGGCGGATCCAATATGGGGGCATATTGGATCCGCCTCTTAAATTTTTAAAATCTAATTGCAGGTTCGTAATCCGCTACCTCAAAAACCCATGTATATTGATTTCAGTGCAAATTCTAGCATGTTTAAATTTTTTGTACCCCATATATGGAATGGGGGAAATTTTAACACTTTTTCTTAACCAGCTTGAGACATAGAACTGCAATATTTTGAAGAAATTGTTTCAAGATATATTAATTAATTTAAATATCTACCATGAAGATGCCAGGTTTGTTTGGGCCAAGATGGTGGACATATTTAACAAGTGCTTTAAATTGTTTTTATAAATGAAGTTTTGATGAAAACTTACATGTTTTCTCAATTTACAACATTGAGTTTCAAAGATAATTAAGTAGGAGTGTAATCTATGAGATTATTTCATAGTTAACATGTAATAAAGTAACAATTAAGTTACGCGTTACCAGACTAAAAAATCCAGACATCCTGCGGAACCTTTTTCATTGAATGCGTGGATGGTTTCTCTACATATTTTGGGTCATAATATCCACCTTTAAGGTTTTTAATACTTTTCTTGTGTCACCCTGTATATCACATCGCATCGGTTTGTTTGACTACAGCTTGATACCCAATCTTTTCCATATATATAACTTTTTCTACCATGCATACCACTTTTCTACGACTTTTTCTACTACTTTTTTTTAATGGAAGTTCTTCAAATACTAAATATTGATTTTGTAACACAAAAACTCAGTTGGCCATGAATATTTGCTGACATTAATTCACTACCTACACGTTTACGGATATATGAACCTTGTTAATAGTGTTAAAAGCATTGTTCACTCTAATAAACTTTTAGAACCGCTGTTTTTTGTTGAAAAAAAAACTTTTATTATATCGTCTAGTTTGTCGCAATGACACTTTATAACCCGTTTGCTCGGAAATATCCACTGAAATTTTATTCATTCTTTTGCGTCTGTTTCATCACAATGTTTCATTTGTGTCGAATGCTCGTTCAGTTCGTACTCTGAACACGTTCGAGGTGAATACTCTTATAAAGGTATACCCGTTAATTGTATTGAATCGCCACTCGCTCTATAATTGCGTTAATTGAATTGTATTTCTTTGGCCAACGGTGCATTCGTTAATTAATTGTTACATTGCAGAGTATGAGCTCTCGCAGACACCTACAGATACTCACAAAAGTATTCGGCCACCCTTCTATTTCTAAGAACGAATGTACAAAACACAAATTCACAATTAAATGAGACTGCATAATATGCATAAATACGTTCCTCCATTACTCCTTGATTAAAGGATAATTACAACGTAGACGCAGAATAAAACATTCGCTGGGATTACCCGACCAACGCGTTTGACATATGAAAACGGACACACAAAAGTATTCGGCCAGTTAATTATGCAAAGCTGTAGTAGATAATGCAAGTAGAGATAGTAGGGTTCTTGGTCATAGTATTAGTGTGTGAAAGGTTACATACTAACTGGTATAGACTGCGTGTCTCTATTAGACAGTGTACCCTTTTCACGCAAATAAAATGCCAAAAGTACGCGAAATCACCGTACAAGAGATCTTATCTCCTTATTATCCATCTTATCTCCTTAGCAAAAAAAAATATATTGCACAGCGTAAAATTAGCAGAGACGCAGGCATACCACGAAGTACTGTACAGAGTATAATAAAAAAAATATGAAATCGATAAAACGGTAGTAAATACAGCACGATCACGGCGACCCAAAATATTAACTCAAAGAGATGAAAGGCAAATTCTCTAACAAATAAAAAGAAAATCCAAGTACTAATGCCATAGAACAATACAGAACAATATGTGCTGAGATCAAGGAGAGTACTGGAAAGAATATTAGTACTGAGACAGTGCGTCGAACATTAAAAAAAGCGTTACCACGGCTGAGTTGCCCGTAGGAAACCCTGGATTAGTAAGGTCACCAGACAAAAAGACTCACGTTTGCTGACCAGTATATGAATGAGCCTGAAACTTTCTGGAATCAGGTTATCTTTAGCGACGAATGTAAATTTGAGATATTTGATTCATCCAGACGACAAATTGTATGGAGAAAATCTGGTACATCGTTAAATAAGGAAAACTTAAAACCTACCGTAAAACAGAGCGGTGGATAGCTCATGGTGTGGGGCTGTATGGCGGCTGCAGGAGCGGGTAACCTTCATTTTATTGAAGGAATATTGAACCAATATTGTTATATTAATATATTGAAGCATAATTTATAGGCCATCGCCGAAAAAATTGGGATTTGGCAATCATTACATCTTTCAACAAGATAATGACCCCAAGCACTGTGCCCGTAAAACGCGGGAATGGCTGCTATACCATGTACCGATAATTGAAAACACCGCCGCAGTCGTCCAGTACTGACCCTATCGAGCACTTATGGTCACAACTAAAACGATCTCTGCAAAATAAACGAATTACCAATAAAGAAGAGTTAAAAAATTATCTCTCAACAGAATGAGTAATGTGACCCCGGAAGTGACCCGTAAACTGGTGCATTCAATACCAAATAGGCTCAAAGCTATTCTGAATTCTAAATGATACCCAACGAGAAGATATTATATGTGCTGTTTTAAATTGTTTGTACCTTTTCCTATTTTATTTTTCTTTGGTGGCCGAATACTTTGTGTCATATAAATTGGACACTATCGTGTTTTGTCGGCAGTTTTTAAATTGTGTCTGTTTTGATTACTTTTTTTATGTGGTATAATAAAGCATAATGTTCATATATCATTGTGTTTCTTCAATACAATTCTTTTGTTTGCCAGACAGTGAAAACTATTTCTTGTATGTCAATTTATTAGCAATATCTAGGGTGGCCGAATACTTTTGTGAGTATCTGTATACTAAATAAAGTAAAAGACTTTATATTAGAAGAAATTATAAGAAAACGACTATAAAAACTGACAATAATAAAGAGACATCTAAAAAACGTCATTAACTCTGGCTATGAACAGGAGAGATACAAATAGCGGTGTTGTCGAAACGAAACCTTGTTGTTATCAAACTTTTTGACAGTGGCTGTCAGAATTGTAAAACAAAAAAAATTGAAATTATAAAATAACAGAGGCGTGTTTCGCTTGACATTTGTCAACTTTGCATTGAAAATTATGGTGGACATTTCGAGCAGTTTTTGTAAAATTTTAGTTTGTTTTGTTACGTTAAACCAATTATTTTAAGCAGTTTTTGAAATAAAAGGCAAGAAAGCCAATTTGGGCCGGCCATCTTTAAACGTCCGTAGCGTTCTTAGGAAGCATTTCCGGACACATGTTTATTAGAACTTTTTTGCTTAGAATAACATGCCCTATCCGTACCTTTCGTTTGTCGCGTTAAGTTTGACTCACCCTGTAGAAATGGCAGTGGAATTAATGGAAACATACGAGTATATTCGATGAGAGCTGCATATGAGAACTTCAGGGAAGTTTTTTCAGAGGCAGTTATTCATTTAGACCATTTCAGCCGGTCAGTAAAACGTTTTCTACATTTGTATCGGCCACCTGGAAGCGTCAATCATAGACAAGCGAGTGGCACTTCCAAAGTAAGGATAGAAGAAAACGTTGAAATTGTTAGGCAAGTGATAATGGGCAATCCAAGAACATAAGTTACCTATCTGAACCAACAAGTGAATCTGCCCTATACAACGTGTCAACGAATTTTGAACGATGATTTGGAGCTCCATCTATATTGTCTACAATCCACACAGGATATTCTCAGAGCGGACGAACCTCTAGGGCTACAGTTCTGCCAGTGATTTGTTAACCATTTTAACCAATAATGATGTTGTGTTAGAATTTTTTTTACTCATAATTTTTTTTACTGATAAGGCTTGGTTCCATCTTTCAGGCTACGTTAACTCTCAGAATATGAGACTTTGGAGTGCAGACAACCCTCACTTTTATATTGAATCTCCACTACACTCACTACACTCACTATTCAACAAGATGGAGCTCGTCCGCATACTACTAGGGAAACCATTAATAATTACATAGGGCCGATTCCGCGGTAATCGATACCAAGGAGCAAAAAAATAATTTTCGAATATACATATATGTTAAAATAGAAAATTTACAGGTATTATATTCTCAATTTCCATAATTCAAAAGAAATTCATCAATATTTTCGCCGATTTTCGTAATATTTTCTTCAAACTCAGATGGTTCCAATTAGGTAGTGTAGTATAGAGAAAAAAACATTAAAGTGGCAACATTGTTTTTGACGTAAATCACATTGACAGACCGCCATTTTCGTTTACTCTGGCTACCGTCAATTGTTATTATTTGTCGTGAAAAATTTAATTAATCAGGTACCTAAGTACAACTCATTTTATTGATAAAATTGTAACCGCGGGAAAAACAATAACAATTACAGAACAGAAAATACCTAAAATCTTATAATACTAGTTTTAATAGTCTATATTAATAAATAAAGCCTCAAAGTGTACTAGGCTTTTGTGTTATTTGCACTCGTAACACCCGTCCCAAATCTTGTAACACCCGTCACAAGTTTTGCTTGCAACAAAAAATGTAGAAAACAATATATCCACAAATCTCTTACAATTATCAGAAATGAAGATCATTTATCTTCTACTTAGCTATTCGTTTTGTTGCAAAAACTTCTAATTTAGCTGAGCTCTGATGTTTAGCCAACAAGGTAGCATATTTTGCAAAAGTACACGTAACACCCGTCACAGGGCTTAAACCTACCTGAGTAATTCCTAATACGTTTTTGTTTTAATTAAAATATCATTGAAATGAAGTGAATTATACTCAAAACGCAGACAATTTTGTTCTAATTTAGGAATTATAACAGTTAGAATGCCTACAAATGTAACACCCGTCACTGCAGAATGGCCCATAGGCAATTTTTTCGTGGATTGTATAATTAGTTTGAACACGCAGACAATATTTCCCCCACCCTAGATCTTGCGATTTGACCCCCTGTGATTTTTTCTCTGGCCTTATCTAAAAATTCAATTTTTGAATCTCCTGTTGGTGATATGGAAGATGTTCAGCAACGCATTGTCAATAAAATTGTAGAAGTTAATGAAACACCGTGGATACTGCAGCACATTATTGACTGAGTTAAAAAAAGAACTCAAATGTGTATAAATATGGGCGGTCGTCATTTTGTTTAAATAGTACCTTATTTTTTCGAAAATATATTTTCTTTTGAGATGAAGTTTTTTATTTCTGTTTTTTATATGCCCGGTAAAAGTACCCATCACAAAATGTAACAGCCCTGACAATTCAATGAGGTTTTAGGTTATAATTTAAGATTAAGAAAAGAAATACGTTTTTTTTTGCTCTGCCAACTTTGACGTTTTTTTTTTTTTGATGTATCGTTATATATTTTTTTAAATATACATACAGAGTGTCCCACCACGGTGGGCTTAACTGATATCTCAATTATGAATACTGAAGTACTAGAATTCTGAAAATTAGGCGACAAAGTAAAGTTAATACGTTGTATTTAGCTAGAATATTTTGAAAGAAGGGACTTTTACTTATACCGGAAGTAGAGATGTCAACTTGCTTATTTGGAATGTGGCACCCTAGGTATTATTGAATTTTTGAATTCCAAGTGCATTTTGTGTTAAACATCTAATACCAACATTTAGCAACGAAAGTCGTTTTCATCGTATCCCCACTTTTTGAAGGTTGCTTATTACGATAATTTTTGTACTACAGTATTAATTTTTTTACTTCCGATGGGATTACAGCTTAGAGGTATCGCTAAAACGGTTTATTTCCCATAGAAACCCAATAGACCCAAGTGAACCCTTTCGTTTTAGACTAAAATAGTGTCCCCCTAATCACTGGTATATAAATCATTGTGTCTCCCTTTTGTTGTCCAAACTGGGCATAGTTCGTTAATAATCACCAACTCTTGGTTAGAAAACATAAATGATATTTTGAAAAACAAAGATGGCAACGAAAAATGAAATAAAATAAAAATAAATTACACTTTCTGCAAACGCAGTTGCGATTTGACATGATAAAACGAATATTACATGTTTTTTTCATGGCCACATCACACATATTATGATTAAAAATTCGAAATATCTCAAAACCGACAAACTTTAGCGGATTTTCCCAAGTATACCTCTTTTTGATCATAAAACTCATAGGATTTTTTTTTATTAGGAAGTTATAAAGGACATTAAAAAAATGGTATGATCATTTTAATTCGTAAAAAAGTACTACACAGGGCCTGCCTCTAGCAGTTACAGTAAAACGATGTTCATACTAGGTTTTCTCATACCAAAAAACCCCTGTATTTGTACTTTAATTGTAATACGTTGAAAAATGTTTACGATATTTAAAAAAATCTGTTAAAAAATCTGTTAAGTTAAAATTTAATTAACTCTAACTAAAATCTCAAAAACTAAGCCTTTACGATTATGCTTGCGTACGCTTTTTTGTTAATTTTAAAAGTTCTATCACTCTTGCTACAAAGAACTGAAATACCCTCTATAATAAATCGTAACTTTAAACACTAATTCAGTTAAAGAACAGACGAAGACGAGCTTTTTCTCAAGGAATGCGATTTCTTGTTAAACCTAAGAAGGCAGGAAATTTTATATATGGCTGTACTTGCTCAAAGCTATTTAAGATCGTCTTTGAAAAGAACTCAACTCGTATATTTAATTTCATTGCGGATGACGTTATTATAAATTATAACTTACTTGCTGGTAGAAGTTGAGTATAAGAAGTTGTCTGGTTCAAAGTACCATCTTATTGTCCATTAAAACACGGGGTTTGTTTTTCAATTCGCCAAGACCACATTCCATTAACATTAAATTCTTACGGAGGTTATAAATTCGTTGCCCGGCTGCATTTAGTTCGTACAGAAACTGCGTTCAGTTGAAAAATTATTGAAAAACTCCCCGGAACAAATCTTTGTGTCGTACTTAAAGGAAAATTATAACCATATACAGGGTGGCCCACCCAAAACGAAACAAGCCAGCCTTCGAGTGCTTAATGCAGTTTTCAAACAAATTGCTCGTACGCATAAATTTTGCTTTGGAGGGCACAATTTTTTAACTTTTTGAAAATTTGCACATATTTTGTGCTTATCTCTCCAATCCCTAATGTAGGGTAAGTTCTACCCCCAAAATTTCAAATGACACAAAGGGACTCGTTTGAAAGCCTGTTTAATTTTCTCTACAAGGTGCAATGTAAACCTGGGGTGAAGGATTGGCACCTACCCCAAAAGGGTTACAAAACGTAGCCCCAGCTAGCTCAGGGCAAGTCGTGGGTAAGTTTTTTTTTTATTGCGAAGTGTAATCTGAAAGGTGGGCGTCAGCTAATGTGAGTTAATACACCAGTTTGGGTAAAATACGATAAATATATTTAAAAAATACAATTTGCAAAATTGTTTACATAATATAACATATGAAATTACTATTAGAATAACGCTGCTCAAATGATTTTGCATTTCGGAGCTTCGACATAATTTTATCACAGAGTACACTGATAAGAGGATGCTGCTCAATCAAGTGGTTGCCCAACCCACCGCTTCGAAGCTTGGACTCCCCACCACCAAACCCGCCAGCTGCGAGCGTGCCAAAAAGTACAGTCACGTGGACACCACGTTTAATAAGCGAAGGTGATTGCCAGTATCAGAGTAACATTTTCACACAATTTTTCTCCCGCAGTCGTCGTTTTGACTGGTTGAAAAATCTTGTTATCGGAGATGAAAAGTGGGTATATTTATGTAAATCACAGCCTCAAGCGCCAATGGGTAGACGCAGATGTTCAAGCACAATCGGTATCTAAACCTGACGTACACCCGAGGAAGGTATGTTGTCAGTCTGTAATAATAAATAAGTAATCATATTTGAACATATCAGTAATGCTCAATACTTTTGAATCAACCGTATAAAAAGTTATCTACATAGAGCTTAGCTACATTAAACCTTAGTTGAATTTTTTAAAACGCTTTTTCTTAACAAGGAGCGAGATACCGTTGTAGACAAAATTAAACAGTATTTACCTTGACGTCATTTGAAATTTTGGGGATGGAAATGAAATTACCCTCGCTTAGGATTTGACATGACAGGGCAGAAAATATGTGGAAAAAAATTCCCTACCTTTACGATAATTTTTTTTTAAGTTAAAATTTCGTTAAGTAACCGAAAGTTTGCTTGTTTCGTTTTCGATGGGCCACGCTGTATACTTTATCTGGGAACGGTACGTCCAAATCGAAATACATTAAAATAAAATATATATGCGCCTTTATTTTATTTGAAGCAACTTATTACCATCTATATTTCCAATTATGTACACATATACGAAGGGAAAATGTACCTGAGTCACCAATTAAACGAATTTATTACATTCCCGCGCTGTAAATATACCTAGTTTATTTAACGAGAATATATAGGCATAACGTGTAGCCGCCTAAGACTAGCAAAATGGCTTTTTTTGAAACCCATTCGTTAGAGACGTTCTTAATCACAAGAGAATGCATGTGAAACATGATGGCTATTTGATATACATACATGATACATCATGTGGTGATGTGAGATATTTGATATTTATATATCAAAATGAGATATTTATTATATATCATGTAGTTGTCTCAAGGTATATGAAGGGTGGGCCATCTATTGGTTTCTTTTTAAAACTGAGTGGTATTTCTACATTGCCGACACTGACGCGCTTGACATTTGGCATATACATATGTGGTGTCTAACCTCCGCTGTAAGAAATGGATCGTTTTACGCTAGAACAACGTTAGGAAATATTGAAAAAATATTTCCAAAGTGAATGTTGTGTTGCAGATACACTGAGAAAATTGAGAACAATTTTTGGTCGAAATGAAGCTCCGTCAGCGCTTGGTGTAAGAAAGTTCTTAAGGAAAGTTCGTGAAACTAGCATGCTTATGGATAATAGACGTCATCCACGTACTCGTCCGGTACCCACAGATGAAAGAATTGCTGCTGTTGCCCAAAATGCGTGAAAACCCAAGAACCACAACTCGTCACAGAGCACAACAATATTGCATAAAGACCTCGGATTATTTGCTTACAAATTGTTACTTAATTAAGAGGTAAAGGGAAATGACCATCCACTTCGTTATCGCTTCTCCATGTGGGCTTTAAATGAGCTTGAAAATGACGCCGATTTCATTCGAAAAATCATTTTTTCGGACGAAGCTCATTTTCATCTTGGAGAACATGTTAATAAACAGAACTGTAGGATTTGGGGTTCCGAAAATCCACACGTAGTCATAGAGTAGCCAATGCATCCTGCAATAGTGACTGTTTGGTGTGGGTTTTGGAGTGGTGGCTTCATTGGTCCGTACTTCTTTCAAAATGAAGATTGTAACAGCGCTACAGTAAATGGAATGCGTTACAGTGGCATGTTAACTGATTTTTTGTGGCCGCGATTGGACGATTTGGACTTAGACGAGCTTTGGTTCCAGAAGGATGAAGCAACGTCACACAAGCCGTGAAACAATCGATCTTTGCACACTAAATTCGGTTTTATGGGGATATATTAAGGACCTTTTGTTACTCCGACGATCCACAAACAACTGACGCACTGAAGGAAAACATCAATCGAGTTATTCGTGCGATAGAGCCACAACTAATCGAAAATGTACTGTAAAATTGGGTGAAAACAATGAACTACTGCTGCCAGCCGCGGCGGCCATTTAACTCATTTTTTTCATTAATTATGGGAAGGAATACTTTTTGATAAAGCAACAATCATTTAAAAATATTCAACGATGTAGTTTTATTAGCAATTTTAAAAGAAACCATCTGATAGCCCACCCTATATTTAGAACCAAATTTTTTTCAATCCAATGTTTTTTTAAAAGAGCCAAAATAACAAAACTAATTATTAAAGTATAAAGTAAAGACAACAGTATTATTATAAAATTTATTAGGTAACAGGTGAATGATATATGGTGTGAAATAGCCAAACAGAATAAATTCAATCATTGTGCATATTTATAAAAAATCCCAAGATACGTCAATTTTAGATTAAATTGTTTTTTTCTCAACATTAAAGTGACATGCAGCGACATGAAAATTTCATCCCTAAATTTAGTTAATTTTATTCGAGGGACAGTTGCAAACTTATATTCTCTACTCAAAGATGCTGTGGTTTTAAACATTATTACAAAAAATTAGCAGTAACAAACAATAAATTCATGTGATTGACAAAATTCGCTACAACAAACTAAAACCATAATGAATAAAGATTAATGACTAATACCGTTTCTTTATTGATAATCATAAAACAAGCAAAAACGTCAGTGACCTTTTTCCACATTATCAACAAAAATGGAGACATAAAAATATTTTCAACAACATTCTTCATTGTTGGGTACTGTTAGTTTTATTGAGAACACCATTGAAACTTAAGTTGTTGTGTTCTGTGACGAGTTGAGGTTATTGGGTTTTCATGCACATTTTAGGCAACAGCAGCAAATCTTTCAGCTGTCAAGCGTACCGGACGAGCACGTGGATGACTTCTGTTAACCATAATCATGCCAGTTTCACGAACTTTCCTTAAGAACTTTCTTACCAGGCGCTGACAGAGCTTCATTTCGACCAAAAATTGTTCTCACCTTTCAGTGTATCGGCAACACAGCATTCACTTTGGAAATATTTTTTCAATATTTCCCAACGTTGTTCAAGAGTAAACGATCCATTTTTTACAGCGGAGGTTAGACACCACATATATGTCAAATGTCAAGCACGTCAGTGTCGGTAATGTAGAAATAACACTCAGTTTAAAAGAAACCAATAGATGACACACCATATATATCAGTATTTCATTCGCGTTAAGATCGGTCCTGGAATCTATTATTAACCCACGGGCTCTAATAAATAATTAGTAAAACTGAAAAGCTGTTTTGCAAATATGTAGCACATAAAAAAATAACCTTCTAGTGCACTGAGTAACGATACCAAAAGTAAACTACAAAACTTTACATACACAATGTATGAGTTATTTCAGAAGACGCAAAAATGTAAAACAATTCTGTCAGCGTGCTGGGGGAACAGGTTGGGGTTCGAGTGAACTCGAGCGGTCGACGCTGTTTCTATTTGTATCCCGAGAATTAGCAGCTCTACTCATTAGATATAGATTTTATCTTTAGTCACGATGGCAGAATTCTGGGTATCCCCTTTTGTAGACGAATGTAAAACTTTTTTTGCGCGTTTTCAAATTAAGAAGATAAAAAAATTAACAGTCTCCTCTGGCTCACTGAAAATTAGACGACCTAATGCAAAAAATATACGGCCCTCATATTTCACCGTCCGTTGTGCGAGAGGCAGAAAAAATATCACTGTTTCTGTTTTAAATACGCGCCGTAGCTAATAAGGACGTTTCAGGATTCACGGGCCGGCTCGCAGCCATAAATTAAAATAATGACTTGAATTAAATTTAACTGTAGCGCCGTTAATAGAAAGAATAGCGCATCTAATCACGTCAATTTACTCTTTAATTGTTGATTAATGATGTGCAACGGCGTCGCATTTATTAATTATCCGTTAGCGACGTTTCTATGGGATGATTAAGTGGATGGCATTCGCCCGTCGTAGATAAACAGGGCCGTGTTTATTCATTAGGAGTGTTTGTTTTGGTATCTATCCAATAATACGCACTCGACGAGAGTACTTCAGTTTTCAAACTGTGGCTTGTGTGCGCAGCAATCTTAATTTTCCCCTTTCTTCCAATTAAATCCCTGTAAACGTATTAACCTTCAGTGTGTTGTTTTATCCTTTCTCATGGAATTTTATTCGCCCCGCCAGGATAAATAAGCGAGGTTACACTGTGTTGAGTGAGAGAGATAATATATACAGGGTTTCGCCAGTTTTAAAAATTTTTAGTTTTGTTTTTACTCAGAAAATACTTTTTTGGGACGTGTTTACAGTGTGAACATCCAAATGGAATAAATTCAGTATCTCCATTATTATGCATTTTTTTTAGAAAATCCTGAGACACGTGAATTTCTAATTCTAAAATGACATCTTGCGACGTAAAAATGTCATCCCTAAATTCAACCCCTTTCAGGTGACAGCTACAACCCCTAAATTTTCAAATTGGAAGTAGGGGATTGTGATATTTCATTTGAAAGGTCTTTTCATTATCTATTCAAAACTGCTATGGTTTTAAATTTTATTGCAGAAATTAACAAGAAAATGGTACCAACTAATGAGCTTGTGGAAGACGATTTCGATAGACGAATTCTCTTTTGTAAACAAATGATGCAAATGATAGATGACAATACTTTACAAATAGAAAATGTTTTATTTTCGGATGAATCTATATTTACACTTCACGGCCATGTTAATCGCCAAAACTGGCTTCCTTGACTTTTTTGCAAAAAGTTGTAAAGCGATTTTAATTTTAAAACTGATTTTCTTCGTCTTTGGTCATAACGTGCTATCTTTTGTTTTTCTGAAATAATTTTTTTTTGTACTTAAATAGTGAAAAATCAGTTTTTCACACGTTTATGAATTTTTTTGGTTATGTTCCTACAAACTGATTTGATCCAAAACTAGTGCACTCAAATTGCACTATTTTTTTTACCTAATTACCAATTTTTTAACGCTTGAGGAATTTTTTGAAAATTTTTCTATCTTTCCTAGGCTAGAAGCATCCTACAGGGGCGCAACCAGGGGGGGGTGGGTGAGTGGTTGTTGTAGAGGTGGTCTGGAGGGATTCTGGAGTTGTCAAAAGGTGAAATCAAATTGTGGTACTCCACACCAATTTATTTGGTAGCATTATGATGAATTATGGATTCACCCAACAGAGGTCAAACCACGCAAAACCCAGCGTAAATTTCAAGGGGTTGCTTTTGAGTCTGAAAATGGGTTGAAGAGAGGTCCTAATGTGACCTGGAATGGAGTTTTAACCCTACAGCGTCCTTCTTAGTCCATCCCGTAAGTGTCTGAATTGTCGTTAAAATCTTGTGAATTGATATTTCGACATGGGGTTGGTTTTTGGGGTGTGGACGGCGAACCGTTGAAGTCACAACGTAGCAACGTCGGGGCATTAAAACCAAATATATACGCTATTGAAAACCGCAAGTCTCGATCTCGATAGAACGCAAATAGCGCTAATCTAAAAAGTGTTGTCAAGTGTCTAATTTTGACGAGCAGTTTATAGACAGATAGAAAAAGGGTTAAATTATAAACAACTTGAGTAACTTAATGCCGTTTAAAGAATGTCTCCATATTTTTTGGTGTTGAGTTGTTTTGGAACAATCGACAACATGAATTTTAAAAATCAGTTACAACTTCCATACTATAAGTACTCTCTTTCAAGGAAACTGTCGCCACTTGGCAACACCGCAATATAAAATTAACAAATTGTGAATCACCGGGTTGTCTTTCGAGGAAAAAAAATGCAACATCACATAACTAATTAAAATAAATATTTGAACTTAGAGTTTATTCAAATGTTGGTATAAGGAGTCTATTCAAATAGGGTCTCAAACATATTTTGTAAAAGGTGTTCTGAA
The DNA here is from genome assembly GCA_029963805.1 of Aromia moschata. Lineage (NCBI taxonomy): Eukaryota > Metazoa > Arthropoda > Insecta > Coleoptera > Cerambycidae > Aromia > Aromia moschata. Next base: position 103,063 of record JAPWTK010000281.1, on the reverse strand, counting down.
AGGTGACAACCCAAAGAAAGTAAGTTCTCCAAACTTGTCGAAAACTTACTTCAGCTGTCGAAATATATAGACATCCAAAAAAACGTCATCAACTCTGGCTATGAACGAGAGAGATGGAAATAGCGGTCATGTCTAAGCTTTTCGGTTATGTCAAACTTTGACAAGTGACTGTCACAATTTGTAAAATAAACAATGGCTGTCATATGATGTGACAGTCTTGACAAGTAAATAAGGTTATAAATTCGATTAAAAGTAGAAATACGTATTTTTTTCTCGGCCAACTTTGATGACGTTTTTTTTTTGATGTTCTATATTATGCTGAAGTTATGAATAATGATAGAAAAATTAAATGATACTACGAGAAATTATAACTATATAATCTTATGTACAATTGATCTTCTCTGAGTGTAGTATATTCCAATGTAATTTTAAGTTATACTCGTAAGTAATCTGTTTTATTACTGAGACCGAAGTGCCGCAAAAGTATAAGGGTTCAAATCGAAGTAAGTTCCCGAGTACTTTCTTTGGGCTGTTGCTTTTCAGAACACTTTAAAAAAACAGCCGGTGAAGATTATACAATTTTCAACAACTAAAATATTTACGTGACCGGTAATTTCGATGTTTATCTTAACAAATTCTCAAACGTCTCAGAAATTGATTAGTTCAATAAACCATTTACATATGATATGTGTATCTATTTTCTATCGTATGAATAAAATGATCGTTTGAAGACGTGAAACTGTTATAAAGCATTCTGAGAACAATGAGTCTGTGTAGTAAGTATATCAAAGTAACCGTAAGGCGGACTGCTCACGTGAAATGAATATGAAATGCTGCACGCATACATATATATGCAATATGCATATGCAGTTATGGGTGTATTTCTCTACGTATTTATCGCGAGTGGATTTTCTAGCACGTCTTATGCATTTAAATAACAAAAAGGCATTTAACGAAGCGTTTGAGGGAATAATTTTATTTGCATTACGTGAAATTTATCCGTCCACGTTCGCTAACAGAGTTACAAAATCGTAATGTCAGAAATTATATGTATTTATTATTATTATTTCCAAGCAGTGACGATAAATGTTTTCATTTATGTTGGACGTGAATGACATATATTGTGAACAGACACATGATGGGTCTGTAATTCTTTTCTTTGGTTGTGCAGCATCACCCTTTTTGAAAAGCATGTCATAAGGTTGCCTGTCATCAGGAATTCTGATGAGACATGCTGTGATCATTGATCGCCTCCATAACACTTTACCAGCGTATCGTGAGATGCAGGAAGTGCTTCAGCCAGAAATCGTGTATCCCATCGGGGCCTGGTGCTTTCCAGTTTTTGGTCCTCTTTCTTGGATTGTCGATTGTCATTTGGTTGAGATCTTCGTTGTGTAACCCAATTTCCTTCATCCATGGCGCATTCTCATTGGATGCGTTGCCGTCACTCCGTCCCGTCCATCTTCTCAGAAATTACTTCTGAATGTTCTCGAATGGAGCATTATGTTGTTTTCTTTGTCAGATTGTATCTACGTAGCTTGGCCCATTTCTCTTTCGCCTTTTGTCTTAGCAGATCTTTGAGGTTCAATAGTTGTTGCGGATGGTCTGCATTATTGAGATCTATCTGCGATTTTCTAGCAATGGTTTCTGTTTTAGCCAAACCCTTCGAGCATTGTTCTCCGCTGGAAACTCATTGAGGACATTAGCGCCTATGATCGTCGATGTTCTTCTCAAGCCTCGTCCTCCACATTGGGACGTCACTGTCCTTATTCCTTTCGGTTGGTATTCGGCGTATATGCCTGCTGTCCATTTAATTCAAGGATTAGTATTCAAGGATTATATTATCATTATTACTTATGCAGTAGGTACAAGCCCTGTGCACTTAAGCCCATGTTGTGCTTGACAATTGTGTTTTTATGTTTACGGGCTGAGTACTGTCAGCTACAACATCGTGCATCTATAAAACACTTAGAGAATTACCAACACAAGCCGATAAATGTTTTAGTACCCCATACGTACGATAGATGGCGATAGTTGTGTGAAACAAAATAGGAAAACCCATTTCTGGACTGACCCTCGTATGTGGAAGGTATCTTACTTCTCTCCACATCTTCTATAATCCGGTTACCTTTGGCTCCAATTGTTGTCAAATGTCAACAGTGGACAGTACTCGGTTAATAACCCCACCATCTATCTCGTCTGGTTTCTACTCAATTTAACCATATTTTTTGTTTTATTCGAAGATTGTTTATTCGAGGATGTCCTTTGATTTTCAATTTCCAATTTTGACAGAATTTGAAGTATCGATTGAAGATATCTTCCATTCTTTGAAGCTGGAGGATTCCCTTGGATTTTGTTTTCGCAATATCAAGTTTGGTTGATATGAATTCTTCAATATAGCTTTCTGCAACTCTGGAGATCACCATTCACCATGCCACTTGGTTGTTGTAATATCTTCACCTTTATTCGCCAACAAAGTCTTCACAGTTCTTATGAAATAACCACAGTAGATTTTTGCTTCTGCTCAAAGTTTAAAAACGAAGCAACTGTTGAAGGTACTTTTGCGATAAAAACGTATTGTATTTTTATTATTTTAGTTGTATCTATTATTTGTACTACTGTTATTTGTAATTTTTATACTCTGTGATCAAATAAATTGTCTCTTCTCTTAATAAAGAAGCTTTAATGTTGGACATATTTTCATGCCCTGTATACCTCAAGCTTCCGTTTTGTCAACGAAGTTCTACCTAATTCTATAGTTTCTAAATATAACACACCCTGTAATAAATGTGTGTATCACATTCGTGTATCTGTCCCACCTTTCTGACCCTTTTAATAAGTTGATAACCCTCACAGTTATGGATAGCTCTCATAATATACATTATGAACACTTAAGTACTCCTTAAGAAACTCATTGAAAACAGTCCCAGAGTTATCTCCAATAAAAGAGGGAAGATAAAAAGGTGAGTGAAGTTCACTTCACAATAACTTTATATGCGTAATTATCAGCGGCATTTTTTCAAAGAGGCGGCTGTATTTAAGTCTCGTTCTTTCAACGACAAAACATATTAAGACAACTATATTGGGGAAAAAATAAAATTAAACATTTCTTGTCACTCTAAAGATACCTCGACGCCGTTGTAGCGGAAAATTAAAGGAATATACATATACATAAGTCGTTTTACTTTTTAGCAATTTAATCAGCAGAAGTTTGTGGGTATTTTAGGAGTGTCATACTTATGTAATGAACATTATAATTATTATGAAATGAAGGATAATAAAAATTGTTCGAAAACATTTATACAGGGTCACGCAGGACACAGTGAACATGTAACAGTCTCTGTATAAAATTTATAGATGTTATATAACTCTTGATGTCTTTTGTAAATAACAGACATTATACTATATAAATATAATGCTAGTATAAAATTTCCGGTAACCGGGAGTAAGTATTTTCCAAATGGTCTTTTAGGGCAATCCTCTACTCAGCAATTAATTAATCCGGGAAAACCTCTGGAAACAGAGGAAATGGTGAACTTAGTATGCCATGTCCTCTCAATGTAAGTTCAAACTACAAAACCGCACTTGATTAATTATAATATCTACTTAAAATGCAGCAATTAAACCTCACTTTCTCATTGTGCAGTTCATGTTTCTTCGTACACAGTGTCTAGCTCAACAATACTTACTTTTCCAAAAAGCGTAAATTGTACATTTTTCACATACAGGGTATCTAATTATTAAGGCGCCACAGCGAAACTACAGATTATTTGGGCAAAAATGTTACGATTTAACCAAACTTGTCTTAGTCCAAAAGATATTGGTAACCAATATAGTGGGTGCCAAAGTTATACATTTATTTTTGATTTACGTAAATAACTTCTGAAAAGAAAAAACCAAAAATAATGGGAGACCCTGTATGTAGAATAGAATAAAACATTTTTTAATTATATTTCCTTTTTAACCCATTAAGTCCCAAATGTCCTTATTTTTTAAAGAGATTTCCCAGCAAGCTTATTTTCAATGCTATCGGTGCTGAAAAAATTGTCTGGTCAATTCCGACGTAAAATTTTTTCTTCTTTCAAAACAAAATGGTGGCCGAAACAAAAATATTTTTGTATAAACTTCATCCATTTTTTTTCTGAAAAATACGCACGTTGGTAAACATGTTCAACGAATAAAAATGTTTAGAATCAATGTAAAATACAAAATAATTTTTTTCAGATTTTTTTAATGATATTTTCGGAAATTTGAAATAATAAGCCGGAGACCAACAGCAATAAGCCAAACACCAAATAATAAGTAGGAGAAACAAAAAAGCATATATTTTATATTACAACCGCAAATTCATACATTTCTTTTAATAAATATATCCATTGCATTTTCTATCACAATGTCGTTTTTATGAACTGCATCATATTTAAGTCTGGAATAAGTCTCCAAAACTGTTTCTTTTATCTTTGTCTGACAGATCTTCTACAAAATGACTGCTGTAATATTAAACTTTGCATTGAATTAATTTTTGTATACGATCATACTTACGCACCTACACACAAGCGATACTTTCTACGCCGCGGAGGAACAAGAACTGGTTGAAATATTTAGCGTGTTTTTAAATAGGGCAAACAACGAAGCCGGTTAAAATACATCGAACGGCAATAGCTGCATTTGGAATGCAACTTACTCGATTGGGATTCGCTTAACTTGATCAGCAAGACAGATATTCAACTTTTGTTTCTGTCGCTAACATTTCTGTTTGCTTAACTTTTTACAGGTTCCCTATGGTATTTTTAGAAGAATATAGAAGAGACACCCACAACCAAAATAAATAATAGAGGAGAGTTCTAATTACACAATGCGCTATACAATACTATTATATATATGATGAGATGTGTTTGATCTCTCAACACTCTTATGCATTGGCCGTGATTAATGACTTTTAAAACGATATTACTTCTCGGAAGCTCATATCTTATCAACAGTTTTTAAAATAATATTCTCAAGAACACCAAAGTTTTCGTAAAAGCGTTCGCTTTCATCTTGTTTACGAAAATAAACAACAATATACGAGTCTATAACAACACCTCATATTTAATGTAAATAGAGATGTTATGTGGAGAGGAACACAATGAAGTACGCAGAAATGCTAATGCACTGAGAAACACTTTTTCATACCGCGTCAAAATTTCTTTTACAGAATTTTGTAAAATAACCAAATATATTAATCAATGCCCAACAAATAGATGATTTATTATTTAGTTAATACAGTAAGAGCCAAATGAATGTTCATTTTTAATAAACGGTAACTCATTTATTATTCAACATTCAACATAAACATGTAATACACATTATAGAGTAAACATGGAAGTTCTACTTCTTAAATATTGTGAGTGTTAAATGCCCACCTCCCTTAACCATGTACTCTTCTAAGGGACTGGCAAATCAGCTATAACTCGTTCAAGCATATTCTGGGGAATAGCCTCAGTTTCTACTTTCGCTTCGGACGTTTCTTTTAATCCTCTGTAGATCTCTAAATTTACTCACGAACACTTTGCTCTTTAAATGAATCGCTGAGTGCAGAAAGGACATGAGTCCACAATTTATAGACATTCATTTGTTACAGAAATACACTAGTAACAAAAATTAAAGTGATACTAAAAAAAATCCAAATTTTTTGGTGATTTTCAATAAAGGATAACTCGGAGAAAAAATGTCGTACAGAAAATAAAAAAGAAAAAGGAAAGTGTAGCCTCAAGTGTCTAGTTTTCAGATCTGAACTTAAACATTTTTAGCGGGAGTGGTTCTCACGTAATCATCCAAAAACCAACAAAAACATTTTTTTCCAAATTTTTGCTCGTCTTTAAAAAGGTCTGTGGACCTTAAAAATTTTTGTTTCATCATGCGATTGTAAAACTCTTTTAGACAATTTAATCAGCTTTAATTTGACCTCTTAACAAGCTCCGTACGATAATTTGCCGCGGAGTTATCGTCGATCAAAGCAAAAAAAGTCCTTTTCAACTTTGACAATCAATTATTCGGGAACTAATGATCGTACAGAAAATGGAGGTAGAGTTTTGGAAACTGCATTCTCTATAAGATACAATCGGGGTCGATTGACAAAAAAAAATTTTTGAAGCGATAATGTTGGCTGGAAAAAAGTTAAAAGCTTGCGAATTTAAGGATATTTGGAAAATTTGGTATAACTTTGTACATAGTGTATGAACGAAGGATATCGTCGGTAATTTTTTAACCTCAAAGTGCTCTCCAAAAACCCCTCAAAGTTGCAATGCGCTGCGATTTTTTTTCTTAGTGCCCTGAAGGTTTAAAGGACCCCACACCAATCATATGGATTTTGGTTCCCGGCCAATTTTTTTGGGGTTGAAATATTTTATACTTTGAATCCCCCTGAACAAAAGTTTGGCACCAAGGTCCAAAAATCAACTCCAAGCGAGTTACGAGCCGTCGAAAGTCAGATATCTGACTGTCCACGAGCTGTCGAAATCGGAATTTTTTGGAATCTTCAATAGATTCCAAAAAATTCATCTAAGCACTAAGTTTAGCAAACATTATCTAAGAACAAAAATGTCTTAGAATTAGTCAAAGAATTGTTTTCAAATATTTAGAGATGATTTTTGAAATGACGAAAAAATTGCAATTTTTCGCCAAAAAAATCATATTAAAGTTGAAAAAATGCATAAAAATCGAAAAATAGCTTGTTACGGTGATTTTTGGCCGAAACAATAAATTTAAACCTTCGGGACACTAAGAACAAAAAATCGCAGCGCTTTGCAACTTTGAGGGTTTTTTGTGGACACTTTTAGGTTAAAAAATTGCCGACGATATCCTTGTCCATCCACTATATTCAAAGTTATATTAAATTTTCCAAATATTCTTAAATTCGCAATTTTTAACTTTTTTTCACATTATCGCTTCAAAACTATTTTTTTATCAATCGCCCCCGATTGTGTCTTATAGAGAATGTTTTGCAGTTTCCAAAACCCTCCCTCCATTTTCTGTAAGATCATTAGTTCCCAAGTAATTGATCGTCAAATTTGAAAGGATTTTTTTTGCTTTGATTGACGGTAACTCCGCGGCAAATCATCGTACGGAACTCGTTAGGAGGTCAAATGAAGCTGAGTAAATTGTCTAAACGAGCTTTGTCGCATGATGAAAAACAAATTTTTGAAGTCCACAGACCATTTTAAAGACGAGCAAAAATTTGGAAATTTTGGATTATGTGAGAACCGCTCCCGCTAAAAAAAAAAATTAAGTCCAGATCTGAAAACTAGACACTTGAGGCTACAATTCACTTTTTTCTTTTATTTGCTGTACGATTATTTTTCTCCGAGTTATCCCTTGTTAAAAATCACCCAAAAATTTGGAATTTTTTAATATCCTTTAATTCTTGTTACTAGTGTAGATGGAAATGGACTTGAACACGCATCGTGTGGTAAAAGGTAATGAGTGTGGCGCCTAGAACCGTGTTTACTGAGCTAGGATAATAGCGCTGAGAGCAGAAAGGGTCTCTCTCCGACATGACCTTCGCACCCAACAGCCTGCCCCCTCAACTCTGACGTCATTCGTTCTCGGCTTCTTAGGTCATAGTACAATATTCTGTCTCTGTCAGCTGTCACTTTGTTTACATTGTTAGTTCCTAAGACGAACTGTGGGGTTTGTCGGCTTACAACCCACCTTACATTGGTTACCTTACGTCGTTTTCAAACTATCCACCATTATTATCCTGTATGTAAGTATCCGTTCTTGCTAAATGACAGAAGTTTCGGCGTCATCAAAAGACAAATTCGGAAACATGATCGTGTGTATGTTCCTCGTCAACACATCGATATAATAAAATCCGCGAACACCAATTTTGAAGTCAGCACTTTGGAAACTGAAGAAGTTTTGATTGTAATAGTTGGTGGGCCCCATTTAAAAAACTTGTCTTCCCACGGACTCTTATGGAAGGGTTCAACAAAGTCGCTTTTTAAACATCTGTCTACATCCTGCAGGGGTACTTGAACCTCCGGTGAAACAAAAAACCGAGATTAAAACTTTTAGTTTTAATCTTCTCCGAAGATGCCAACTTGGTTGGCGAAATGCGTCGAGAAAAGTGTGGTAGTCTTGGTGTTTCGTGGAAAACGTCCAGTTTTTTTCGGTCTATGGCATAAAATCGCAAAAACTTCAAATATCCGACAAATGATGCCATACATTGAGCACCCATACATCAGCTTTATGAAAGTATTTTGGAGTGGCCCACTTGAGTCAGTTGATGAAGTAAGCACCGATGGTGAAGACGACTTATGTAAAAAACGACAGCGAAAAACTGCGTAATTTATTTTAGAGCAGATATTGATTGATTGGTTCTGGATTTCCATTTTACTTTTTTATTGACAATAAATTGATATTATGTAAGGAGTACGAAATACATACGTTTTTCTCTTTAATGGTGTACTGTTTTCAAATTCTGCCCTAGATTTCACTCACGTTTATCACAGTATCACTACATTCACTCACGTTTATCACAGTGAGTAGAAAGGCATGAGTACGAAAATTTCAATTTCAATATCACAGGAATCTAATCGTCAATTTCGTTTGATTTTTTGAAAGCAATGATTCAGAACCATTAGAAAGACTTTGTGCAAAGAGTGAATATTTATTTCCTTAAAGTGCGAATTTAGATAGTTTTTTCGGTCTACTGTAAAATTTGGAATTATGGACTTATGCCCTTTCTGCACTCAGCGATTCAAATGATCCTAAAGGAAAAAAGTCAGGGACAGTAATGTCAGAAGACCTCGCTAGTCAATGTTGATGACCATTTCGAGAAATGAGTCTGTGAAAATGTCTGCCGTAAGATCTCCAGTCTTTTGTCTTGCAGTATGACAGTCCAACAAGACGATGTCATTGTTGGAAAAAGTTGTTTCTGTCTTTTTCTTGCAGTGGCGGTGTAAAATGACTGAATCATACACATATACCATTCATAATTGGTCGTTACTGTTTCATCATTTTGGAAATACAGAAAGACGGTTCTTGATGATGATATAGCACACTAAACACTTTTGGCGGTCATTGTTCTCTAATGAACATTAAGTTGTAAAATAAAGTTTTATTTTACAACATAATTTAGCTTCATCACTCATGAAAAGACGTTAGTGCGATATCTGGTTGAACATTCCAAAAGACTCGACAAAACCCAATACAGCACTGCTTACCACATTCAGTTTGAACTACTGCTAATTTCTATGAATGGAATTTCATGTTGTGCAAAATTTTCGGGTACTTGTTGCAGAAATTTACGTTGCTGCATCTCACTGGTCGACTTGGACAAAGAAAAACCTATTCTCTCATCAACCATCAAAACAATTCGAAAACCTCTTCTTTCACATATTATTATTTTTGCGTCTGGTAATTAATTTTTTATGGGTTTTTAAAACCGAAAAATCATTTTGTCTCTCACTGTACAATCATTTCTCTTGCAAGCAACGTTTTTTAGTAATAACCTTTGGTAACGTGGATCAAAGCAAGCAAATCATTATCGAACCAGGAAAGTTATTGATACTTGGCACTGGCATTGACCAAACTACGGCACAACGAAGACAACTATAAAAATCAACATTTGTGAATGTTACCGTTAAAGAGGCCAACTACATTTAAATTCATGTTTCAATAAAAAATGAAGAACATGTATCTATTTTTTTCGTAGTAATAAAATTAATTGCATTGTGTTGGCACTGACGAAAAAACACAGTTGTATTTGTGTCTGACAACATGAAATTTTCTTTTCAGTGTATAAATTTTTCAAATGTCAACCGCAACGACTGCATTGAAAATATATTTAGATGTTTTGATTGGGAATTAAAATATTTTGCTGGCGGCGTCAGCTCAATAAAAATAAACAGGACCATTAATATCAATTATTGTAACTGGTAGTTCTAAATACCACAGATTTACATACATTTTAAATACCTTTTAACCCTTGGGAATTATTTTTAGATTAAATGGTAAATTTTAACTGTATTTTCCGCTATTTACTTACTGTCCTTGGATGTATTTACTTTCACAGTTTATTTCATCAGCTTCCGTAGGTAGTGATGGCTGGGTTTATTTAGAATGATTTCATTTTGTTTGTTGTGCGTTCATTTAAAATTTAAATTTACATCAAAAAGTGAAGCTAAAGCCACATGTCAAATAGTTTAATTGCACCGTGGGCAGTACATTTAAGATCTTTCTGTGTATATGTATAATATTGTTATGTATTTTCTTGTACATGTATGTAGGTGTCATTTCGCAAATATCTAGAAGTGAAAATTAATATCTTTAAAACACTGTAACAATTAATTAATTATTATCTTAGAGTCTCATTTGATTTTTTGACTCTATTGTTGAATCTGCTTCAACTATTGCTGAAACACTTTTGAAATATTGTCAGCTATATTTATCTACAATCTATTTGTATATATCTATAGTGTATCTATATTACCTTTGCTTTATATTCAATAAGTTAATATTATTCAATACAGCTCATTATTAATAATAATCCACAGTCATCAAAGTGAATACAATATTTTAATTAGAATGAGATAAGGGCGTAGCCAGTATTTTTCTTTGCCTATGCTCCTTGGAATGAGATAGCTGCTATAAAAATATTTCTCAATGGTCTAATTTTGAACTACAGTGACAAACATAAATTTAATATTATTATGAGATATTTATTATGAATGTCCTCATAAATACATATTTCGTAACAGATATCGTTAAATTTTCTAAAACGAAAAGAAATAGACGTAGTAAAGTTTTTAACACTGTACTAACAAGTTCCTGGCATAAAACTTGGAGACCTCCCGTGTCTACATGTGGTTTCCATTTTTCATTTAACTCAGTGTACGAGGATCTACTCACATTGGTTGATGATAATAACTCTAGACTTATTACTTCCATGTACAGGTATTGGAATAAAAATATAATATATAGTCATACACCCACTTTTTAAAGGTTAGTTAAATTCTGATAACACAGGACCACAAAACTTTTTTTTCATGTGCGGAATACTACACTATGCCTACTATATGTTTTTTGGGTCGCTGATTACGAATCCGGGCTTACTTTTGCTTGATCAGCTAACCTAACCTCAAAAAAACGCTCAAAAAACTCAAAAAATCGAGTTCATAAATTGAATAGCACACGGGACCTGAATTTTTAAACTTGATAGCCCCTTCAACTGAACTCTTGCATCTCCGAATCCAAATTTTCAAACTCTTAGCCTCTTAACCTAACCTCAAAAACCCCAAAAAACTCAAAAAAACGAGTCTAAAAAACACAACAGCACACTTGACCTGAATGTTTAAACTTGATAGCCCTTTTAACCGAACTCTCGAACATCAAAATCTCCGAATCAAAATCTTCAAACCCCTAAAAACTAAACCCCAAAAACTAAGAAAAACGAGTCTAAAAACACAACAGCACACTGGACCTAAATAATGTAGAACAATAGACTTTTCAATTTATGTCTTAGTATTCCGCACATGAAAAAAACATTTTGTGGTCCTGTGTAATTTTTGTACAACACTGATATTTTTTTTTATTTTTGTAGGATTGCAGTTTGTGAAATTCTGCGTCTAAAATGCCCAAGCTGAGATTGATATGTTGATTGTATAAAAAGATATGGCTAAAAACGTAAAATTGTGATGTTTGCCAAAAAGTTGAAACAAAACCATTCAAATTCTAAACTCTACCATCCTTAATAAAAACACAGCAAGTTCTAGAGGTATATTAATTCCTTATTTTTTAGGGTTACTTGAGCTTTTTTGAATATTCATGATATTTTTGGTTCAACTGCTTAAAATTTTCATGTCTAGGAATTTTTTTCACAAAATATTTAATATGGGTACAAGAACCTCAACTTGAACTTATTAGTCGTAGAATTTCACCAGATCTATCTAGTCTAATCACCAGTCTAATCTTGTCAGAAACAATGTAGTACAAAAAGTATTAGAATTTAAGCAGCCCTCAAAAAGTCGGAGTATGGACTGGATATCGAATACGTATTATATATTTTTTTTAGTATTCAGTTTCTCAAAAGCCGAAACTGATTTGATTCATAGATAATATTTTACGCTGGAAAAGTTAGTATGCGAAATGAGGACGACAAACACGATAGTGTTTGTTAATGTAAAATTGCAGTTAGTGTAGAATGTTATTGTCTGGCTTTAAATAAGAAATTTGAACAAACGTCGTGTTAATCCGATATTAGTGATTAATTGTATAAGCGATTTAGAAAGTGTTTTATTCAGGAAAGCATGTTTAAATACTAGAACTATGTTCAGGAATTTAATTTCCTTAAATGGACACAACATAACTAAAACAGGAATCTAGTACGTTTTATTCACAAACGGAGCAAATATTATCTGAATTTACTTTATAAATAATAGACTTTTTTGGTTTCTATCTGTGACTTCTGTCGTGTGTTTGTTTGAAAAGTGAATTTTGTGATACATTCTGTAATTTTTGTATGGCGTCATACAAATATTTAGTTACTGTGAATACTTTTGAAATCTCTTTCGACGGATACATCTTGAAATTTGGTCTGGCTCTTCTTAGTAGCTGCAGCTTTGACAGGATTGAATTGGAAAATAAGAGCTGTTATTTGTAGTGGCGTCTATGAGTCGGAAAAAAAACCCTGAAAAAATGATCTCGATTTACCCGTATCAAGAGTACCTCCCCCCGTTTTCGAGGATGCTGAACACGATTCTGGTGTCAGAATGTGTCTTTGGGATTGCGGAACCCCAAAATGGCCAAAAACCATCCCCCTACATCATTTCCTTGTAAAAAAAAAACGTATGTTCCCCGTTTTCGAGGATTCTGAGCACGGTGGTGGTGTTGAAGATGATTTCCGACCCTCACCAACCCCTCCACCGGTCAAATCTCACCCCCGGAAGGGGTGATTTTTTATTTTTTTTATATTAGCGACAAAACGTCTGTCCCCCCCCCGTTTTCAAGGATGCTGAACACGGTGGTGGTGTTCAATATCCCTTGCGACCCCCACCAACCCCTCCACCAGCAAAGATCACCCCCAAAAGGGGGTATTCTTTTATATCAGCGGCAAAATGTCTGCCCCCCCCCCCCCCCGTTTGAGGATGCTGAGAACGGTGGTGGTGTTGAAGATTACTTCTGATCCCACCAATCCCTCCACCGGTCAAAACTTACCCCCGAAAGGGGTATTTTTTATATCAGCGGCAAAACGTCTGTCCCCGTGCTTTCGAGGATGCTGAACACGATGGTGGCGGATGATTTTTTTTTCAAATCCCTTCAATCCTCAAATCAATAAATAAATCACCCCTTTCGGGGGTGAGTTTTGACTGGTGGAGGGGTTGGTGGGGTGTCGCAAGAGATATTGAACACCACCACCGTGTTCAACGTCCTCGAAAACGGGGGACAGACGTTTTGTCGCTGATATAAAAAAAATAAAAAATCGCCCCTATCGGGGGTGAGTTTTGACCGGTGTAGGGGTTGGTGAGGGTCGGAAGTCATCTTCAACACCACCACCGTGCTCAGCATCCTCGAAAACGGGGGAAAAGACATTGTTTTGCAAGGAAATTATGTAGGCGGCATGATGTAGGCGGTAGAAATGGTTTTTGGCCGTTTTGGGGGGCTGCGCAATCCCAAAAAGACATTTTGACACCGGCATCGTGTTCAGCATATTCGAAAACGGGGGGAGGGGGAGGTACTCTCGATCCGGGTAAATCGAGATCAATTTTCGTTCGACTCACAGGCGCTACTATTGCTGAAAATGTCTCATCAATACATAACCACAGCCGTGTATTTTTTAATTATAATAAATTTTTAATGCGCTTTTAATCCAAATCACTGCGTACAGTTGATAGATAGGTAGACCTGGTAACGGAGTATCTGGAACGTATTTGTTCTAGAATTCACGAAATAGTTGTTTATCGAGTACATTCAGGGTACATCATACGCACTTATTAGTAGCAGCATTAAAAGTAAGTCGAACATAAACTCAGTCCTCAACAATATACCCTAATTAGTATTTTTGTGTTTCTCACTATTTATGTGACAGCTATAATCGCGTTTATCCCTACAATCAGTTTTTCCTTACAGACTTTATACTTTATGGTATATTATCATAAAATGAATCTTCGAAATCACTGAATTTATTCACTTTGTAGGCAAATGGTATTTTTTTGGCGCTTGCACGTGTGACATTCTATTATTAATGTAATGTAATACCGACACCGACGACATAAACACCTCGAACACACTAATAATAATTCGAAAACATTAATAAATAAAAGTTTCGACGGTCGGGCGAAACGACGAAAAAAGTTAAGAAACCCTACCCATTACTGATTATTTTTAAACTGCTGTTTGTTTTTTCATTATTGAAAATTTAATCTTACCTGAAAATTTCAAATAAATTGCTTAACTAATACTGGGTGTTGCGGTTTATATTCACATCCAGCGTTTTTCTTCTCTTTATGACAGGGCCTTCGAAAACGACATCACGCCGTCCACATAAAAAACCGCGCATACTCTTCCGCAATTCCACATGCACAACGGCGAAACAGAAATTCAATTACATCGGAAAATTTATGTAATCTAATTGCAGCGTTAATGCAATTTTCATCAGAGGATAAATGGGATTGTTCGCGGTCATGTCATCTTTTAATGACACATCCGTATTGGCAGCATAAAGCCGGGCTGCGATGTAAATTTGGCGGCCCGTAAAGTTTCAATTAAAACCGTTAAATATTATTCCGTAATATTTTGGACGTTTGTGAGAAGAGTAATGCGAATGTCACATTTCGAATTCCTCTCGAAATATAATATGGAACACGTTTTAAATTATGCGCCTCGTTGAAACTGGGATTATCATTTTCGTGCCAAAAATGTGAAACGAATGTTCAAGTAGGTACCTACCCTACATGTAAATACGGGGTCCTCCGAGTAGTTTCAAACTCAACCCGAATGTTTATCCCGTATAGGTATTACAGACTAGAGATAACACTAAAATATAAAAGACAGGGTCGAAGAGTGAATAGAGATTGTTTAAATAAGGAATGATTCATGAAAAAGTACATACTTTCAGTTAAAAGTAGTAAAACAGAAGAACTTAAGTCTACATGAAAGGTATGCCACCCGCATAACGTTACGAGTCTCAAATACTGCTTTTACCTGGATAATATTCGGGCGTATAGGGACTATAGATTAGTTCTATGTCGCTCAGTCACTATTTGACCGGCCGCGAAGCGCGCAGAGGTGCAGAGGTATGACGTTTATTACACAACAAATGATTTCGTTGGTGAGATAATTTTGATTTGACATTTGCATATAGATTGTTGAAGACTCAACAATGAAGTGGATGGAAGCAAAATATATTGTATGGTAATGTCACTTTGTTGAGAGTTATTTCTATTAATGTATTCATAACTATTCATAAAAGTAACTATGGGAAAGGGTAAGAAAATATATTAATGTATTAAGTACACGAATTTTCACGATTTCTAATAAATAAAATGTTATTACCTTTTATTCCATATGACGTATATTGACTCGCCACTTCAGTATTCCTCTTTGCCTTCTTCAGTTACAATTTGTCGCCAGGACAAAAAATTATCAAATTTTTAAAACTATTTTCCCTGACATCTTAAAAATAGCTTGTACCATACCACTATATAAAAAGGAAGATCCTTTAGATATCGCAAACTATCGACAAATATCCCTTCTCAGTGTTTTCTCCAAGCTTATTGAAAGGCTGGTACATAATATAATAACTAAATATTTAAATAAATCAAACATTTTAACAACAAGCCAACATGGATTTAGAGAACACATGTCTATAGAAACAGCTTCTTATCACATATTAAACTTTGTATATCAAGAGCTAGACAATGGCAAATATGTAATGTCTTTAATGTTCGACCTGTCTCGTGCCTTCGACACGGTTGATGTTGAGTTTCTGTGTCAAAAGCTTTATGCTATGGGTATTCGGGATAACATGTTGTTGTGGATCAAATCATATATAACAATAGAAAAATGTTAGTAAAATACGACAACAATATCTCTGAAAAACATAACGTAGAAATGGGAGTTCCTCAGGGCTCTGTGCTGGGACCTCTCCTCTTTATGCTGTACGTTAATGACTTACCACAATATATTTCGATTGGTAAAATTACTATGTTTGCAGATGATACAACAATAACTATCTCCGCGCAGACTCCTGAGGAACTATCATCTCATATGAATAGGGTTTGCGATGAATTGGACGCATGGTGTCATCGAAACAAATTAATATTAAACGACAATAAAACAGTTTATTTAAACTTTCATAACAAAAAAAACTGCCGTCAACCTTTGAACTTGAGAATAATATAAGTTTATCGCAAAGCACCAAATTCTTAGGAACCCACTTAGACAGTAAACTGGGATGGGACGTACATATTGATCATGTCTGTACCAAGATAAACTCTGCTTACTTTGCTATAATGCAGATAAAATCATGTTTAAATACTGAAGGCCTGCTGAATATTTATTATTGTTTGGCATACAGCCATATTTCAAATAATATAGTCACGTGGGGGGTTGGTAAGTCCATACATAGAGTTTTCGTAGGTCAAAAGAGAATTATAAGATTAATATTCAACTTAAAATCTATGGAAAGTTGTAAAACCATTTTTAAAGCTAACAATATTCTAACTGTCCCGTCAATTTTTTTATTTAAATGTGCTTTATATGCTTTTAAAAACAAACAGCACTTTTCGCGTGTGGGAGACACTCATTGCTATGGTACTAGACATGGAGATGAGTTACAAATCCCGAAACACAAAACTACTACCTTTAAGAACTCACCTGCTTGTAGATTTATATATGTATACAACAAGTTACCAGTAAACCTAAAAGAAATTGCAACTTATCATGCATTTAAAAAGCAAATCAAATTATTTTTTATTGAAAAGACCTTTTATACCGTAAATGAATTTTTAAATAATTAATCCATGGTATTTTAACGTCTTCATTCTGTTTTACATGTTTTACTCTGTACTATATTTCAAATATGTTATACATTTTATACACTTATACATTTTATCCATTTTATACATTTTATATATCTTATACAGCTTATACATTTTATACACTCTTATACATTTTATACAATTTGACATATCATATGTACTATTAATGTACTTACAGATGATGAATAAATATTATTATTATTATTATTATTATTATTATAAAGTGTCACTCATATAAAAAATTCTATATACCACAATGGGATTTACCTAGCGCAGTGTATACTCATAATTTTTTTGACTAAAGGTTCGTAAGAGAGTTACCGATGAATAATATACTTGTATGATCAACTGTAAAAAATACATACCATGTCAATACATACCAGTCTATGACACGTATATGTTTTTAGCGTTGTCATGTAGTGTTTTTCATTCACAGCAACTTCATAGCGAGAAACTCACTGTTTGGTGCTTTTTCACATCTACACAACGACGACGTCGTAACTATAACGACACCCACAAATGAAATTGTGCAATTCCGCAATTGCAAAACGAGTATGTAATTGAAAACAAAATTTTTATTCAGGATGGAGCACCTCTGTACATTTACCCATCAGTTAAAGATCTGTTAACTTCTATTTTCCAAGGTCTTGTTATAAGCACACGTCTTGAGAATTCATGGCCACCAAGATCGCCTGATCTGAACCCAGAGGATTTTTTGGCAATGAGGTTATTTATATGACCAGCAATGCTGAAAGAGTTCAAAGGCATTTTTAGAGAGCAAGTTGCTGCAAAAACAACTAGAAATGTTTTATAATGCTGTATATTATTTGCAGGAAAGGTTGGTGATGTTACAGCACCAAAACGAGGATCATAATAAACAGTTTCTGTTGATTTTTGTTCTTCAAGTTGTAACGGCCATTCAAAGATAATGTCGTCAAGTCTGGATATGAACGATGGAGCGAAAATTTTGAAGTAGTTGGCATATTGTTAAATACAAAAAGGAAACTGGATATTATATTATTAGAGCTGCATATTAGGAAAGTTTTCCAGACGCAGTTATTAATTTGGATCATTTTAGTCGGTCAGTAAAAGGTTTTTTTTTATATTATATTGGCAAACTGGAAGCACCAGTCGGAAACCAGGAAGTGGAAGATCCAGAGTAAAGACGTTGGAATGTTTAGGCAGAAGGAAACGTTGGATGTTTAGGCAAGTGATAATGGACAATCCAAGAACATCAATTAGCCATCTGAGCCAACAAGCGAATCGCCCTATACCACGAGTCAACGAATTTTGAAAGATGATTTGAAGCTCCATCTATGGAGCGTCGGCAGCTGTGAGCGAAAGGAGGATTGTTGAACCAATTTTTTTTAATTGCATGCAGAGAAGTACCGTCTAGAAATCTTAACACCTTTTTACAAATGTTGCATGACGACGAAATGCAAGAGGGTTATATACAGTGTGGAACAGGCAAATGGAATACATTCAGTAGATCCATTATTATTCATTTTTTTAGAAAATCCTGAGACACCTCGATTTCTAATTCTGAAATGACATCTTGCGACGTAAAAATATCATCCCTAAATTGAACCACCTTCAGCTGACAACTACAACCCCTACATTTTCAAATTGAAAGTAGGGGCTTGTGATACTTCATTTGAAAGAACTTTTCATTCTCTATTCAAAACTGCTATGGTTTTAAATTTTATTGCAGAAATTAACAAGAAAAAAATATAAGTTTCTCAAGCGTAAGTAATTCGTTACATGAAAATAAAACTTTTATAAGACTATTTGTTAATTTTAGGTTCTGAAATATTAATAATAACAAAAAAAATAAATGTCTGTAATTGCCGAAATTCCCTACTATAAGATAATTTACTAACACGAAAACTTACTAATAAATACATACAATTTTTTGCCTTTAATAGATATATAGACGATTTTGATAGAAGAATTCTCTTTTGTGAACAAATTATGCAAATGAAAGATGAGAATACTTTACAAATAGAAAATGTTATATTTTCGGATGAATCTACATTTACACTTCACGGCCATGTTAATCGCCAAAACTGTCGTTACTGGTCGAGAGCAAATCCTCACTAGATGAGGGAACTACACATGCAAAACCCTGAGGAAGTTCATGTTTGGGCAGGAATAATTGGAGAAAATATTATTGGTCCCTTTTTTCATTGACAGCAATTTGAATGGAGAAACTTATTTAGCGCTGCTCCAGAATAATGTTGTACCGACGATGGCAAACTTGTATCCACCTGAAAGAAACCCACAACTTCCAGGTAATGCAATATGGTTCCAGGAGGATGGTGCACCAGCATATTACTGAGTCAATGTCCGGCAATATCTCCACACAATCTTTCCAAATCGCTGGATAGGGAGACGTGGTTCCATAGAATGGCCTGCACGATCACCTGATCTCACGCCGTTAGACTTCTTCCTATGGGGATATGTAAAAAGTGTGGTCTACAAAACCAAACCCGACGATTTAGCTGACTTAAGAAGAAGAATAAGACTTACAATTAGGTCGATTACCCCGCAGATGTTAACTGACGTTAGAAGACATTTCTATTTACATCTAGGATACTGCCATTTTGAACATCTGCTTCATTAATAATATGTTTTTTATTATTTTTATAGCTATCACCTGAAGGGGGTTGAATTTAGGGATGACTTTTTTACGTAGTAAGATGTCATTTTACAATTAGAAATTAATGTGTCTCAGGATTTTCTAAAAAAAAATGCATAATAATGGAGCTACTGAATTTATTCCATTTGGCTGTTCCACACTATATTCTTTTGTTCTGCCAACTTTGAGGACTTTTTTTAATGACTCATTATAATATGTGTATATTAGATTGTTGAAAAATATATACCTTATTTTATGATAACGTTATACTTTAAATAAAAATTCACAATTTTCCAGCTATTTAGTAGCAACGCGATCGCGGGCACGAACTGTACTCCTACTCTGGAATTACGAAAGCACACAAATCAGACCACCAGACCGTACACAGTATGTATTACATTACATTTTTGCTCACAATGAATGAAATTAATTCTTTCAGGTTTTGTATACATTCAGTTTTGTTTTTACAGTCCATCACATTGTGAATCAAGGTTTTCGCGTTTTAAGCTCAATTTTTAATGGGTACATTTTTTGAGTGCCATTTTCTGTGACACTGACGTTACCGAACCTAAATGTCTGTGAAAAAACTCTGTCTCCTAATACGTACAGACGATGATGTGAAGATCCCAATCTGTTAATCCTTGAATCTAACTCGAACTTCTCTTCTTTCTATAATTTCGTAGGATCCTTGCATTATCCATACTTCCCAACTAACAATTACAGATAATGTACAGAGCGGTAAATTGCACGATTACCACCCAGTGCGGGACCGTAATCATATATGCGTTACGACTGTCATTGTCAGTTTCAGCAGATGCTGTTCTGCGCAAACTAAGTTATGTAGCCGGGATAAATTAGCAGTAATTACCATCGAATTGAAGTTTTGATTAGATCTGCACAGTTTGGACCCAACCGTTGTTTTATTACCAGTAATAAATTTGTTTAATTACTTGTTGATTATACC
The DNA here is from genome assembly GCA_029963805.1 of Aromia moschata. NCBI lineage: Eukaryota > Metazoa > Arthropoda > Insecta > Coleoptera > Cerambycidae > Aromia > Aromia moschata. The sequence continues at coordinate 82,437 of JAPWTK010000281.1, read as the reverse complement.
TAACTATAGTTGGATAGCATTCCTAGACTTTAATAAAATTGAAATTTAAGGGATCGACTCTACTATTAGTGAGGATAAAGTTATTTGCATCGTTAACAAATTTGTCGGCACAAATTATTAGCTGCGTCAAAGTAGATTCGATCTCTTATTGATGTGAAGAAGTGAAGAGGGTTCTTACATTTTTTAAGCACCTCGCAATTCTCTCTCTGCACAGTCGTAATGACTATTACAGGGAGAATGTCAATTTCTGTGGTGTGATTTATTATTCATTATTATATTTTATTTTATTTTGGTAGTAAAAAAAATTGGTAGCAAAAGTTAATAAAGGTGTTGTTTTTCAATAGAAGGAAAAATTAGTAGAAAGTGGTACACGGAATTTTGAAATTTGTAAAAAATGTATATAAAAAAATTAACTTCTCGAAAAATTCTCACAAAACACCAGTCGATTACAAATGCTATACTGTAGTTTTTTGGACATAAATATCTGTTTTTATAAATGTTATTAACACCACTTGTATTCAATGCTACAGTATTCGTAACCCTCTTGGTAGCATTATGCTTTCTAGATAATTTTAAAAGTTAATTGTTTTAATTGTTAAACTTAACTGTAGAAACATTCAAGTTTTGGGGCTGCTACTACACGCTAAAACAATATATTGCATTGTTGTTTCAAGGGTTGCATTCCACGCCAACGCAAACCCGAATGACAATCACCCCCCTCCGATTTTTTTCGTATTTGGTAAAAACGTTCTACTTGATGATATAAAAAAGTACACCAAATAATTTTTTCGGGGAAAATTTTTTGTTTTTTAAAAATATACCCCAAAAACGTTTTTTCAGAATTTTCGATGTTTTATGTTATTTAATCGGTTTTTGTGCTATAACTTCAGTAATTTTCAGCCGATTTGGTTCAAAATCATCACGTTCTCTTCAGCGGCGATCAATAGAAACGCAAAAACTCCAAAAACTCAAAATTTAAGATGGGTACATTTTTAGTCCATTTAACGGTAAAAAAAAATTTCAAAAAAACAATTTCTCAGTTGTCGCCTAGTCGATTTAGCCGTTTGCAGTCTTAATTTGTTCAATAGAGCCCCTATAATGATCCCTCAAAAATACATAATGTAGTTTTTTGTTTTAATTGAGAAACAGTGGATTTAGTCCGCGAGCGTATACAGTGTACAACAGCCAAATGGGATAAATTCAGTAGTTCCATTATTATGCATTTTTTTAGAAAATCCTGAGACACGGCAATTTCTAATTCTAAAATGACATCTTGCGACGTAAAAATTTCATCCCTAAAAATGTAATTTCTAACAGCTGTTAAGTCTAGAAATGGATAACACTACCCTGCAAGATTTTGTCCCTGAACAATGAATAGTTGTTTCCGAAGTAATTTTTCCCGCTGAAAACAAATCCGGAAATATTTTTTTATATCAAAAGAGATGCTCGTTCAGAATCTAAGGTCTGATTTTCAAAAAACTAAGGTCAGATTTTCAACAAAATTGAAAACTGACCATAAAGTTTTCGTATACCGAAAAAATGCATGAACATGCAAATTCGAAAATGCGATATCGTGAAAAAAAAAGAAGATATTTGCACAAACTCAACAGCATTTGGAAGGGCAATAATAGTATTTTAAGAGACATTGTCTCGTTTTATGATTAAAAAAATGACGATGCTACATAACCTCAGAAATGTAAAAAAAATAGTGCTTTTGCACTTTTAGGTTACAATATTTCAAAAACCCTAATTGTTTTCCAAATTTTCATGGTCACCATATTGAATTTTTTACTTAAAAAAATGAAAATATAACATTAAATTTGACTTCAGCTACTTAGAAAACGTAGAAAAGGAATAGTCAATCAAATACTCACTGGATTTTTCGAAATTTGGCATGTTCGTCGCCATTTTGCTTCCGCCATAAGGAATATAATTGTTATTATCCTTTATTTTTATTTTTATGTTGCTATAAATTTCCAGAATACAAAAGAATCGAAGTAAAGACGCCACTCTTTCATCAAAAAAAAGTTCATGAATGTTCCATATAAGCTATTGTAACTTTAGTCAACTTAGCTCGGCCATATTGTATTTTCATCGAAACATTTTGAAAATCTGACCTTAGATTCTGAACGAGCAGATCTTTTGACATAAGAAAATATTGACTTGTTATTGATATTTTCTACGACCACTATGCAAAAAACAGCATTTTTCTCACACTTTACACAACTACAAAGTTATGTATTGTTCATACCCGCGAGAAATCATTTCTCGCAGTTCATTTCCCACACCTGTACATTTTAAATGGGAATCGTCGACATCAAGATGAACGTAGCGCTTCTGTTTTAAAGTAATTATTGAAAATAATTGTTTGATCTGTCAAATCATAAATATCGAATCATTTGTAAGTAAAACAAATTGCTTTATAGTGTAAGTAAAACAAAAAGTATAGTGTGCAACATATGCAAAAGATGCAATTTCTCACTCGTTTGAATTTCTCAACTTTTTTCAAACTCGTGAGAAATTAGCCATTTTCTGCACTTGTTGCACAATATACTATTTAAATATTGTTTACATTTCTTAATAAAAAAAACAAAACAAAACAATCTTTTGATAAACACGTGTCCCTAATGAGTTTTCAGGTATAGAAAAAATCACAAACATTTCAAAATGCGATATCTCGGAGAAAAAAATATTTGAGCAAACTCAACGGTATCTGAAAGAGGAAGACTTGTACTATAACATCCCACACACGGAGTTTTTTTTTTGAAAAAACAAAATCGCGCTGCTACATAACCTCAAATAGATCAAAAAACAGTGTTTTTTGCACTCTCAGGATTAGAGTATCTCAAAAACCTGTCATGATAGATCAATTCTGAGTCCTAATTTTTTTTCAGCGACAAAAATTACTTTGGAAACAACTATTCGTTGTCCATGTGCACAAAATTTTCAAAATTTTAGCAGCGGTTGTTTAACTATTTTGGCATTTCGCAAACGGAAGTCTGACAACTATAACACTTTTATTGTTTTGAAAACCACAATTTTCAATTCAAGATAAAAGTTTAAAGCTCAGAAAGATACATACCACTGTTAAATATAATATAAGATATTATATTTAATATAATATCTTAATACCAATATAAGATTCAGATAATTTCAAACTGTCAACAAATGTTAAGTAAAAATTCAATAAAACATTGCATTATAGTTTTTTATCTCAATATAATTGAGTGGTGGTATCATTGCACACATTTAATAGGGTCATTGGTGATTTGCATCGGTTTTTATTTTGTACAAAGTATAGCAATATTTAGTGCTTCATTAGATTTCCATAATACCGGTTAATAAATATTGGCTCATAAATATGTATAGGCAAAATAAAATAACAGTGTTTAAAATAAATGCAGGATTATAATGAGAAGAGAAACATTCTGTCTACAGTCGGTTACAAATACATAATACGATTTGACGAAATTTTAAGTATTTGGAACGATAAAGGAATTTGGGGTAAACCACTTCAGGAGTTGAACGTTTTAACACGCTATTATAAAATTGGAACATGCTGACTGGGAAACTTCTCTCTCAAACAACACTGCGATCACACTTCTCTCCCATCATAATTTTTACAACTTGTTTACAGATTGTTTTGAAGTTTTCCGAACTTTGAATGGCTTTACGTTTGTTTTAAGTGTGCCATGAAAGATAATTCGGTTTAGTTTTCGGTTACAATATGTTACTCTTGTTCTATTAGTTTGCTGTAATGGCACCCTTATGCTGTTTGTGCACACATTTTTATTTTTGTATTTAGATCAAGAAGCAGCATCGAACGAGCCTTTACAAGCTTCGTAAATGAATACAGTGTAGAACAGACAAATGTATTAAATTCAGTATCTTAATAATTTTGCATATTTATAAAACATCCAGAGACACGTTAATTTTCACATATCCCCATAAGAAGAAGTCTAATGGCGTAAGATTATTGATGATTATTATGTTTGTATGGAATAATAATATACATTTTCATAGCTATAATATTTTAATATTTAAAGGTTACCATATAACCTTAACTATTAAAATATTTAGATTTAGGTTTGAAAAATTAAATTCTGACAGTATTTGAAAACTATATAGTTAATTAGCGGGATGAGGTCAAATGTTTCAAAAAAACCTAATTTTCACTTAGTCGACGTTTTGCAAAATTTATTTGCATCCTCAGGACTAATTGAATAAACTTTTTTGTTGTCGTTTGTAAAAATAAATATGAATGAAACATTGATAAAACAATTAATATAACATAAATTAATAGAATACAACATACTGTCATACAGACGTGTATCGGCTATCTAAAAGCTTATTCAATTAGTCCAGAGGATGCAAATAAATTTAAACAAACTATATATGTACATAATTTTGTTGAGAGAGTTATCGAATTAGTGATTATTAGTGAATTACTTATGTAGTTTCAAATATTTTGCAACATTTGAAAATATAATTTTGAACTTTCAAAAAATTTATTCGCGCAGATATCAGAAATATGATGTACCTCTGAATCTGAAGATATTTATTCATTAATCACTATAAACTCATCCATGATATCTATTCCACCATCATATTAATGTATATGGACAGGTATAGGTATAATGATTTGGCTACTTCGTGAGAGGTAGTCTTGCAATTGCCTTGCGTGTCGATTACAAACCATATCCGAACTATACTATTCGTAGGTTCATGTGTCAGATCATCTTCACATTGTGAGGACGTCTTAAGTGGGTATCGAATGTTAAAAGCTTTTCCAGAAAAGTTTCTTTAACCAATAAAAATAACGAAAGATAACTATTTTTGTGACGAAATTTTAAAAATTAGTTGAAACAATTGTGTCTAATCTCTACAATTTTTATTAAATTTAAACTACAACTACTTTAGTCTCTTATTTGACATTTTTTCAGTACGAAAGAAAAGTAACTGTAGTTCTCTGCTTATAGCTACAGCTTCAGCTACTAGCTGTAGCTGTTCTCCACAACTACATTTTTCAAAACTACTAGTTGTAGATGTTATTTCAAGCTACAGCTACTGTAGCTTCCACAGAAGTAGCTGCGGCGAACAACTTTAAGCTACTTAGTGTAGCTGTAGTTGCAACTACATCCCAACTACAGTAGCTGTAGTTTTGTAACTGTAGTTGAGGCTACATTTTGCCCCACACTGTTGAAGATGAACCACTCAGCGGAAGGCCTTCATCTTCAAGAACCGATGAAAATATCGATAGAATACGGGATCTTGTGCGTTCAGACTATCGGTTGACGTCAAGACTGTTCAGGAAATAGTTAAATTTGAATCACACCACTGTTCATCAGATTTTTGACTAACGAATTGGAAATGGGAAAAAACTGCGCAAAAATGGTTCCAAAAAACCTCTCCCAGGAACAAAAGGACGTCAGGAGAGAAAAGTGTCTTGACTTTTTGGAATCGATTGAAAATGATATTTATTTTATGGAACGTGTCGTTATTGGTTATGAGATTTGGGTGTTTGAATACGACCCGGAAACCAAGCGCCAAAGAATGGAATGGCACAATGGCACACTTAAAGCTCTCCAAGACCCAGAAAAGCAAGAATGAGCAAGTCGAAGAGCAAATGCATGACGATTTGCTTTTTTGATAGCCAGGAATTATTCACAAAGAGTTTGTGTCTCCAGCCCAAACTAAATCAAGTCCAAGTAAATCAAGACTTTTACAGAGAGGTTCTTGAAAAATTTCGAATAAGTGTCATGCGCGTAAGACCAAACATCAAGAACAACTGGACGTTGCATCACGATAATGCGCCTTGTCACACAGCCATTTCAGTAAACGAGTTTTTAGCCAGTAAAAACATTCCTGTATGCTGGTCAGCCTCCTTATTCGCCTGACTTGAGTCCTTGTGACTTTTCTTCTTCCCAAGATTGAAAAATCACCTCAAGGACGTCATTTTGAGATCATTCAAACGGCTGTAACTGACCAGCTGAAGGCTATTCCAGTATATGAGTTCCAGCACTGCTATGAGGAACGGAAGAACCGTCTCCGGAACTATGTGGCTTCCCAAAGAAGGAGACAATACTGAATTGTAATTCTATTCGAATAAAAAAATTCAAAAACATCAGTCTCATCACTTAATTAACACACCTCGTAGGTACATGAACTTGTGGCATAAATTTGTGTGGCCGGTGACGGTAGGACCGGTCGTCGCATTTCAGCAATTTTGGATGGCCCTTTATCTCCCATCTTACGCCGTACCCGTTCTCCTCATCCAGCGTGTAAGTAGCGGATGGGTGGGCCATCGTCTGCCCTCCAACAAGCAATTAAACACTGTTCCAAAACTAACATTACTCAACCTTTCGCCCGTTTAACGTCCGTTGTCTGCCCCGACCTTCGCTATCCCTCAGCCGGCCGTCTCTTCTCGATGGGCCCGTCGAGATAGCACGCTTCAGGAAATTGCCGAATTTTTAACTGTCTCCGATTAATTACCGACAACAATGGCAGACGATATCCGAACGTTTTGATCGTTGCCGTGCAATCCGATAAACAAATATGAGGTGAGTAAATTAAGTAATAAGTCACACAAACACACAGCGCTGGAGATGGTTCTTCCATTCCCCATAGTAGTGCTGGAACTCATATAATAATAATAATAATAATGTGTCTTTATTGTAGGATTGAAAATAATGACAAAAAAATAATAATAATTGAGGATGGCGAGGTTCAACAGAGCTGCTCTTCCACCTAACCATCCTGGTAATACAATCAAAAAGTTTCACAACGTGTAAGAATAAAGATACATATGAACACATAAACATGAAAAAGTAGAAAACTAGCAGGTTCTATTCGCCATGATACTGACCTTGATTTGTTTCCTAAATGCAGTAAAATTCTGCACATATTTAATATACGGAGGTATTCTATTAAATGAAGCAGTAGCATTATAAGTAAAGGACCTCTGAAACATAGCAGAACTGTGTCTGGGTACGGAATAAAGATCATTGTGACGGGTGGCACGATCATGGATATCGCTACCTTTTGGAATTTTGTCATAGAGATATTTTGGTACCTTGGAACAATTGATTTTAAAAATTAGAGAAGCAAGGTGTAATTGAAACCGTTCCTCAAGGTTGAGCCATTTGGAGTCGTTAAATTTAGCACTGATGTGGTCAAATTTACGTAAACCATAACAGAAACGCAAACAAGAATTTTGAACTCTTTGAAGGCTTTCTTTATCTTTATTTAGGATGGCGGGCCAATAAACTGTATCGCAGTAGGCAATGCAAGAATTAAAGAGTCACATAATTTTAATTTTACTTCATATACTGGAATAGCCTCCAGCTGGTCGGTTACAGCCGTTTGAATGTTTTCTATGGTCCCAAAATGACGTCACTTGAGGTGATTTTTTCAACATCGGGAACAGAAAAAAGTCACAAGAGCTCAAGTCAGGCGAATAAGGAGGCTGAGGAGCCACAGGAATATTTTTACTTGCCAAAAACTCGTTTATTGAAATGGCTGTGTGACAAAGTGCATTGCCGTGATGCAATATCCAGTTGTTCCTGATGTTTGGTCTCACACGCATGACCCTTTTTCGAGGTTTTTCAAGAACCTCTCTGTAAAAGTGTTGATTTACCGTTTAGCCTAGAGGCACAAACTCTTTATGGACAATTCCCTGGCTATCAAAAAAGCAAATCATCATGCATTTGATCTTCGACTTGCTCATTTTTCCTTTTCTGGGTCAGTGTGTCATTCCATGTTTTGGCGCTTGGTTTCCCGGTCGTACTCAAATCTTATCACAAGTAATGACGCTTTGCATAAAATGGGGATAATTTTCAATCGATTTCAAAACTCAAGACACATTTCTCTCCTGACGTTCTTTTGTTCCTGCGAAAGATATTTTTGGAACCATTTTTGCGCAGATTTTTTTCATCCCCAATTCGTTAGTCAAAATCTGATGAACAGTGATGTGATTCAAATTTAACTCTTCCCCGATCATTCTTGTCGTCAACCGACGATCTGAACGCACAAGATCCCGTATTCTATCGACATTTTCATCGATCCTTGAAGATGAAGGCCTTCCGCCGCGTGGTTCATCTTCAATCGACTTTCCTCCTTCTGAGAATGCCTTAAGCCACCGAAAAACTTGGGTTCTAGAAAAAACACTGTCTACGTAGGCGTATTGAAGTTTTGCAAATGTCTCCTTTGCGCTGTGTCCAAGTCTGAAGCAAAATCTAATAGCACACCGTTGCTCAAAATTAATGACACTCATTTTAAAAACGCACTAGAAAAAATCGGTTTACGAAAACAGTCACAAGGGACAAACAAATGATTCTAACAAGTTTAAACTTGTACTGAAGGTTTTACATGTTAACCAAGGCATTACATGTTAATCTACCGCCCTTCTAAGTCTCGTCTCCGCAGTGTAGCTAGATCGGGCGCTATGTTGCCAGTCTCATTACTTAATTTACACACCTCGTATATTGACTACTGTTCCAATGATGGAACACTGGAATCATCCAAGAACGAGGTTCAAAACAATCGTCCAAGAACGAGGTTCATAAAATTAAGAATGTGCGGATTTTTAGCGAAATAAAAAGAAAGTATTTAGATACCACATTTAATGCGGAGAATAGAAAACTAAAATTGGGGGATTTAAGGGGGATAACCGGATTTTACTTCCACATCCATGTAGTGGTGATTTTTTTTGTCTTAAACGCCGAAAATTTAATAGATTTTTTTTGCCTGTTTGTCTGTCGGGTCTGTCTGTCTGTTTGTGTAACCATCTTTTTTTGTGTACACGATAACTCCAGAACGCCTTAAGATATCAACCTGAAATTTGGAACACTTATGTAACATCATAAAGACAGAAGGAATTTTTAAAAGTAGTCGTACATAGTATGTATTTATAACTTTTAATTAAATGACTGAAATGCTATGAGAACAAAATTAAATTACCCCGACTTTAACCAATTTGTCCAGAACGCTGCAAGTGGAAAGTACGGCCAAGTTAGTCTGCCTACAGTAGTTGGCAGATTGCACGAGGCAAAATCCATGGAAGGGCATGTGATAGCTTTAAGGGCATATACTAATTTAATCCATATTATATGTTTCGCACATGGGCTCCACGGAATTGTCAAATTGTTATCCTAATATTGACAGCCTTACAGCGAATCTGAAAAAAGTATTTGTGAAAACATCATCCAGAAGGAAAAAGTTTTCGGACGTTCTACCAAGAATACCACTACCAGCGGAGTATATAGTGACTCGTTGGGGAACATGGGTACTGGCAGGTATTTTAAGTGACAGGCGCCAGAGCTGAACAGATGAAACAGTTATGGATAACACAGCTACACAAAAAAAAAATCATGATCCTGGATATTGACCTTAGTAACCCCATGTATTTTTCGACGCTGAATTCGAATCTAACCTCAAAAATGTCAATCCACCCTCAAAATTTTGAGATAGGGGTAAGAAATTTCACGAAATACGCAATTTTTATTCCAAGAATATATTTCGGGGTGTTTTCGAGGATGCTGATTTCAAATTTAAACATACCAGAAGCAGGAAATGTATCCCAGAGGTGAAAAGAGAGGTCCTTGTTATTGTTGTTGTTACTGTTGTTGTTTTTGTTGTTGTTGTTGTTTTTTATTGTTGTTTCTTTTTTTTCATTTTCTTCGTTATGATCGGACCTGTAATTGCAATACTGGTGGTCTGAAAAGGCTGTATTGGTTTCCTTATCACCAATCAATCATTTGATTGCTGTGAGCTTGCTCTAAACATTTTAGCACCCCCTTCAAACCCAGTTATACTCAATTTTCACCTCTGGGGTACATTTCCTGGTTTTGACATTTTGAAATTTGAAATCAGCAACCTCGAAAATCCCCAGAAATATATTCTTGGAATAAAAATTGCGTATTTTGTCAAATGTTCATTTCTTACCCCTATCTCAAAATTTTGAGGGTGTATTGACTTTTTTGAGGTTGGAAATTCAGCGTCGAAAAATACATAGGGATACTAAGGTCAATATCCAGGATCATGTTTTTTCTTTTGTGTGCAGCTGTGTAATTCATGGAAACTCGAATGCCAGTACGGACGATATAGACTCGGTTACCGTGTGTATGCAAGTTCTGTGGCTTGACAATGGTTCCTTTGCCGATTAGTTCGGCTACAAGAATCACCATCATATGTATAAGGAAATACCTGTTTAACATTTCGTAGCGGTAGTGCTGATAGTGCTGATAGTGGTTCCTGGAGCCCTAGTGAAGTACTTATCTACTATTAACCTCCAACCTCTAATTATCACCAGCTATATTCGCCTGGTTGAGCACTATGTATCAATCGATGCACGATGTATTGGTTGTCTGCCACCGTCAGTTATATCTCATATATAATAAGTTCAAAATCCGGGTATGTTGTTTCTAATGCAGAATGACGGTCAGTGAAAATATTTCCGTTCCAAAAGCCATGCATCCAATAAACCCACGTTCTGCACTAATGAAAAAAATTAAAAGATCAAAAAATTTTCCGAGTTTTTAGTGATTTTTTAGAATGCTGTATCTCAGTGAAAAACGGTCTTATCGAGGTCTAAAAAAAGCATTTTGAAGCTTCAAGTTTCTAGTTTTGAGATATTTCGGCAAAAATATTCAAGTCATTCAAGTCCACGAGCTTGAAAAAATGTTTCCAACTTAGCCATGGTATGCACCGGAGTTATTGTTTATTCAGCTTCAATTTGCTTATTTTAAATCTCGATACGACCATTTGTTGCTGAGATATCGAACTTTAAATCAAAAATGACCCTTTTGTCTTTGATCGACGATATCTCAGCAACCAACGATAGCTTACAGAAAATCTAAGGGCAGTTCTGAAAACTGAAATAAACATCCTACAAGGTTCTGCTGCGATTTTTGAGGAGACATTTTTTAACCTTGACATGAATTTGAAAAAAACTGGAAAAAAAAGGGTAATTGATGGTTTTCAGAACATTAACGGCTGAAATTCAAATCTTCATGAAATGACTAATGTTGCGTGTGCCTTTTACAGTTGAATATACCTCCAAAAACCATGCAAAGTTATATTACGATCTAACAAACCGTTGCAAACGGTCAAACTTTTGACAAAAATTAAAGGGTCAGGTTTTTTGAGCATAAACATGTCCTAATCATGGCTAAATTGAAAAAAAATTTTTTTTGGAGCTTACAATTTTTCCGCAAATACCGTTGAAATATACAAAAAAAAAATGTTTTAAAAAAAATTTCAGAATGCTGTTTCTTCGAAAATTAAAAAAAAAATTTAAAGGCTTCCAAAACTTGAAATAATTTTGATTTTCACTAACGTCGGCATTAGCATTACCCAAAGCGTACCACATGGAGGTTGCACGATCGGATTTACGCTTCTTAAACACACGTCTGTTCGTGTGTCGAAACGCGATTTGGGTCATCAACTTTAATTTAAATTAAATTAAAAATTGACGGTCAAAAACGGTCGTGCACCCTTCACGTGGTACGCTTTGGGTAATGCTAATGCCGCCGATAGTGAAAATCAAAATTATTTCAAGTTTTGGAAGCCTTTTAAAAAATTTTTTTTCAATTTTCGAAAAAGCAGCATTCTGAAATTGTTTTGAAAAAATTTGAAATGTTTTTTTGTAAATTTCAACGGTATTTGCGGAAAAAAATTGTGGATAAACTCGAAACAAAATGTTTTTTCACTTTAGCCATGATTAGGACATGTTTAAGCTCAAAAAACCTGACCCTTTAATTCTTTTCAAAGTTTGACCGTTTGCAACAAGAAAACGGTTAGTTAGATCGTAATGTAACTTTGCATGGTTTTTGGGGGTATATTCAACTTGTAAAAGGCACACGCAACATTAGTCATTTCATGAAGATTTGAATTTCAGCCGTTGATGTTCTGAAAAAACATCAATTACCTGTTTTTTCTGTTTTTTTTCAAATTCAGATCAAGGATAAAAAAATCTCCTCAAAAATCGCTACATGATTGCCCTTAGATTTTCTGTGCTACCGTTGGTTGCTGAGATATCGTCGATCAAAGATAAAAGGGTCCTTTTTGATTTAAGTTCGATATCTCAGCAACAAATGGTTGTATCGAGATTTAAAAAAAAAGCAAATTGAAGCCGAACAAACAAGCTATCCGGTCCATACCATGGCTAAGTTTGAAAAATATTTTTCAAGCTCGTGGACGTGAAAAAATCAAAAAAGTTTTTTTTCACACTACTTTCTAAAATTGCGCGAAACATGTAGCTCTAAAAATTGTTTGCCGAAATATCTCAAAACTAGAAACTTGAAGCTTCAAAATGCTTTTTGTTAGACCTCGATAAGACCATTTTTCACTGAGATACAGCATTCTGAAAATTCACTAAAAATTCGGAAAATTTTTTTGACACTTTAATTTTTTCCATTAGCGTATTAACCATTCAATGCAATAACATGAGCAAAAACCCAAATCGTCCGACCTCGTACTATTTTGTATGCTTTAACGCAGACATAAGCGCTGTAATCATTTTTGTGAAAACCAGAATACCAAATGGCTCTCTTGTGCGGCATTGGTATGCCATGCTGTTGCCTTCAAATTCCTATAAATCCCAATAAATCATGCCAGCACCGCTCTAACCGTCACGACTCCTATTAAATTGCAATTACTTTGGCATCAAAGGATTACCGACTAACGTTCTGTAAATAAGGTGCACCGTTCCTTAATCCACTTCCGAATGTATTTAGCATACTTTTATTACAGCCCACGTCGGAGACTAAACGTGGAGATGGAACGGCGTATTTAAGTTAAACGCTTAACACAGGAAATTATTATTATTATTATTATCATGAAAGGACAGAATTAAGGTACAAAACCTATAAACTCAACAATACTTAAATGAAGTAAATGTATTGAGAGGTGAACAGTTACAACACATTGACAATACATAGACGTACATTTTATACCTTAAAAAATAAGCTCATCTGTTCTAAGAATGTCCCAAAATTTACCCAAGATTTGAATTAAATAGAAAACAATTTTTTTTCAATCGCATTTTTTTATTGAAACAAATCTACTAAATCCTACATTATGAAAACAATGCAACAAAGGCAATAGCCAGGTAAGGAGGGGGAAAAGTACCTTTGCATATACTATACGTACAAAAAGTACCCGGAAATTTGGATTTAAATGAACCGCTTAGAAGAAATCGGTAAAATGTTTTTTTCTTTAGGTTGGTAGCCCCTTCCTTAAGGGGGTCCTCTAGTTTCTCGGGTCGAAAAAATCGAATTTATTTTTTTTTTCATAAATCACATCTACAACATGTGTAGAAAATGTGTGCCAAAGGGTTTTTCGATGTTCGAAGTGGTTAACAAGTTACGGCCTTGGCATGGAGCAGGTATACGGAGCGCGCGCAACGCTGCTCCGCAAAGCCGAGCGGCCTGACCATTATATTGATATCCCATTATATTGAATCGCGAGAAGGGAAGACGGAGCAGCTCTGCGTGAATTCCAAGAAGAGGAGCCTACTGTATGGTCCAGGCATAGCAGATTGACGGTGAGATGAAATTTTTATTATACTTTGAAACGCGTTTTTCTGGAAACACTATTTTTCAAAACGGTGACCACGATATTTCAGAAACTACTGCACCGATCTTGTTCAAATTTATACAACATCTTTGATATGTTATAATCCAGCGATTGAACTAGGATTATCATGATTTCTTCGATAGTTTTTTTCTACGAGCGAGAAACTTAAGAAAAAATGAGTAAAAAATAGAATTTAATTTTCAGAAGTATATAAAAAAATTAATTTTTGTAATTTAGAATTCATTCTAGTTCAATCGCTAGTCTTAAATATGAAGATTAAAATGCCGTTTGGTTTTTTGATTTCAGATAAGCAAAACAGCCGCGATCTTGGTCGCCGTCAAGCACCTCCTTAACTTGATGTCTTCCTGTCGGCCACTATAACTTTCATTCTATTATATATTTTGTCTTCAAAAAATTTGTAAAACTCATTTAAATGTTAATAAAGACTATGTAAAAACAATGAGATTTATTATTTCGATTATTTGCCCGTAAAAAAATATTGAAAAAGCCGTAAAAAAAACAACCGAGAAACTAGAGGACCCCATTAATTACCAAGCCTGTTTAGAGCGCGATCTGTCACTCAGTGTGTTTACAGCAGCCGTTAGTAATAGACGACCTCAAGTGTGCTCAGCGAATTGTACACTGGAAAAAATAGTGGAACAACGCGTTTGTTCGTGTGCCGATTCATCGAAAATGTTAAATAAGGCCTTTGGTGATTCATGTATGTCCAAAACACAGGCTTACGAGTGGTACAAGGAGTTCAGAGCAGGCCGTGAAATCGTCGAAGATTTGCCTCGCTCCGGTCGGCCAACGACCTCTACGACAGCCGATGACATCGACAAAATCAAAGCATTAGTGCTTGAAAATAGCCACATGAGTGTTAGAGAGTTGGCTCAAGAGTGTGACATATCAACAATGTCAGCTTATGGTATTTTGAGTGATATTTTGGGCATGAAACGAGTCGCTGCGAGACTGGTTCTGAAAGAGCTGAATGTTGCTCAAAAGAGCATCGGAAGCAGGTTGCTCTTGAAATGGTTTCCAGAGCCGATAGTGAACCAAACTTCATGAAACGCATCATAACTGGAGACGAAACATGGGTCTACGAGTACGACATGCAAACAAGTCGTCAATCATCGGAATGGCGCTATGATGATGGGCTGAAACCGAAAAAACCCCGCCAAAGCGGAAGGACAGACAGTTAATAAGGAGTATTGTTTCGGCATTTTAAGGCGTTTGCGAGAAAGTATCCGTCGGAAACGGCTGGAATTGTGGAAGGAAAAATCTTGGATTTTGCACGACGACAACGCGCCATCTCACCGAGCTACGATTGTGCCCGAATAGAAGGCCAAAAACTCAATAAACACGATCGACCGACCACCGTATTCACCGAATATGGATCCGTGTGATTTTTTTTTATTTGCAAAACTGAAATTGCCACTACGGGGTCGCCGCTTTGAAACGAACGCGGCTATCAAACAAAATTCGCTGGAGGAGCTGAAGGCGATACCTTCGACGACCTGTGAGCGGTGTATGGAGGATTGGGTTAAACCTTGGCATTGCTGTATTGCATTCGATGCAACCTTCGTTGAAGGGGGACAAAATTAATTTTATTAAAAAACTTTTTAACGGGTACTTTTTGTACGTAGTAGTATTTCGCCTTTTTTTTTTGGAGTCCATCTTCATCTAGCCTCAAACTGAGCCAAATATTGATTTCCAAAACTTCATACTTTCTGAGAAAAATTTGTTTTTTTAGTATTTAAAAAATTCTCTTTTGCTATTTTTGCGATTTGATCAGTGTTTGTTCTATATAAAGTGGCACCAAAGAGCCATTACCGACATTTTTGACATTCTATGTCTTTATTATGGGATTACCCCTGGAAAATATTGCGATCTGCGTCATGGTTTTGCGTCACGTCACGCTTGGTAAAGATGGTTTTTTTAAATAATTATTGGTACATGCAAAGTACATAAAAATAAAAAAATAAAAAACGTTAAAAAATCCTATACTCGAGGTGCAACGACCATTTTCTTGTCAAACATTCTTTGTACAATAATAGTAATTAGCTATTAGCGTTCTAATCCCTGTTTTAATGCATTTTTAAAAGGCGGTGTGTCAACCGGGTCGCTAAACGTATTATAATTTTATACACACTTCAATTTCGAATCCACCACACACAATTCTGTCGTTTTTTTTGCCAGGCGTAATAACAGGCTATTATGTATGCATATTTCATATTCGTATTTTATAAACATCGAATATGACACCGTAATATCTACGTAGAGCCGGGATTAAGAACATTTATCGAATAAAATGAAATAGCTGGTGGGATGGCCGCGAGTCAAACGATTAAGTAGAACACAAAATATAATGTATGCATCTGTATCGCCAGACGCGACGCTTTGACTGCTGATTAAGAACAATCTAATTGTTAGGTGCATCCAGTGCTGTGTTAAATATAGCTCCAGTGCATGACACTAAGACAATTGTTATATATGTTCGCTATTTAGATGAGGAAATTTAGCACAAATAAATGATAGTTTAAAAAAACTAAAAAAAACATGCTTTTATGGCAAACGAACTAAAAAGTAGAATATATTTTTAAGTATCAAGAGCTTGTGTTACAGCAATAGAAAATTCCAACAATCAATTACGACTAATTAATTTGGAATAAGATTAAAACAAAAATTAAATTATTAATAAAATAATTCAATTAGTGTAAAAAAAAGCGTGAGGTGCAATTTATTATATTTTCACAATGACTTTAATATTATAAACAGCTCCTACTGAAATAATTGTAACATTTACTATCAAGCACCCCACGCTTTTTTTACTATAATTGAATTATTTTATTAATAATTTGATTTTTATTTTAATCTTACTCCAAATTAATTAGTCGTAATTGATTGTTGGAATTTTCTTATTGCTGTAACACAAGCTCTTGATACTTAAAATTATTTTCTACTTTTTAGTTCGGTTTGCCATTAAAGCGTATTTTTTTTAGTTTTTTTATAATATTTATTTATTAATTTTTAGTCTCAAAACGATATCAAAAGTAATTATATAAAAAAAAATATTCTGTTGTATCAAAATCTTTTTTCCGAATTATACAATTTTTTAATTTTTTACTTTCTAATTTATTAATTTACGAAATTTTGGATATTCAAAACTTCAAAATTTTCAAATTCAAAATTCTTACCAAAATTTTTAAATTAAAATTTCTTTGAATTAAAATTTTTTCCAAAATTGTTAAATTTTAAAATTTTTGAATTGAAAATTTTTTTCCGAAAATTTTTATTTGAATTTTTTTTATTGATCAAATTTTTATTTAATTCTAAAAGTTTTTAATTTTTATTTTATTCTATAATCCAAAATTTTGTATTTCAATTTTTTTTTTTAATTTCAAAATGTCAACTTTTTTAAAACATTTATATTTCAACTTTTTTTCAAAATTATAAATTTTAAATTTGGAATTCTGTTTTTAAAATTTTCTTAATTAAAATTTATCGTTTCAAAAATTTTTGAATTCCAAAAATTTCTTTTTCGAAATAAAATTTTTTCTGACAATTTTTTCATCCTTTTTTTTTCATATTGTTTAAATTCAAAATTTCTCTTAAAGTACAGTTTCGTTTCCGTTCCAAGTTTTTCAGTGTAATTTACAATTTATCTTGAAGGTTATTGATTTAAAATTAATTCAGAAAGTTATTTATTAACTATTCCTATTATTTTTTCCGCAAAATTAAAATTATTTCAAAAAAACTTAGTGTGGTCCATTGTAATACGTTTGACTTAATAATGTAATCATTTCAAAATGCATGTAGAAACATTCCGTAGTGACATCTATGGTACCACAATCGTACCATTAATTTTAATTAAATATACTCTAGTGATAAGAATTCTTTTTTTTTATTTATGTCATGTCATTTACCGTCGTTCTTTATTTATATCGGTAAAGAAGAATGTCATTTACCGTCGTTCTATGCATTGTATACACTTAACCTGCAAACTATTCCAAATAGTTTCTTTTTTTATCCTGATGATTCTAGTCAGGACATTAGAACAAAGTTATAAAATAATTGTATTGTCATCAGTTCTTG
Organism: Aromia moschata; assembly: GCA_029963805.1. Taxonomy (NCBI): domain Eukaryota; kingdom Metazoa; phylum Arthropoda; class Insecta; order Coleoptera; family Cerambycidae; genus Aromia; species Aromia moschata. The sequence continues at coordinate 64,767 of JAPWTK010000281.1, read as the reverse complement.
ACCCCTGTTAATAATAATTGGGCTAATCATACATTGTCGAAACGGGCTGAATTTGGTTACGCGGGAGTTTTTGGGGTCGTTAATCAGGAATCTGATGTAAGAAATTGACCCCGATGAACCTGGGGACCAGGAACCCTGGTCACCAGGCCCATCCCCGAGGTTTTCCCTCGAATTCGGCCTGAAACTAAACAAAAATGGTTACTCGGGGGTTTTTGGGGTCGCTGATCATGAATACGTTGTTAGTTTTGTTGTCCGTTACACCTGAAGGACCAGGAACCCTGGTCGCCAGGCCCATACGCTTCGAAATTCTCGGAATTGTCACTATCTTGAAAGCACGCTTCAAGACGCATATTTAAAAAAAATGGGCGTCAAGATAATCACAATTCCGAGAATTTCGAAGCGGCAACGCTAAAACATTCGTCGCTTCAAAAAAGATAGTCGCGTAGAAAACGTTATAAAATTAGCCCAAATTAATATTTTTCAAAATCTCAAATAGTCTCGCAAATTTGAAGAGATTTATGATTTGTCTAGCCCAACCCGGTCCATATCGTACAATAAACAAAGAAATGGATTCATTGTTAATTAAGGCTTGCAACAAAATTCGATCGTTAATTACTCGAAAAGTTATTACGAGCTGAATTTATTTTTGTAACTTTATACTACAAATAGCAGTCCCTCCACTTGAAGACTTCGGGTTGGGCTTAAATTTTTTAAATTTAATAGGCAACAACTTCTTAAATTCATATGCTATATAAAACATGCCAAGGAACGGAGATATAAGAGAAAATGTGAAAAAAAAACGTTTTGTTTTTCACAAAGTGTTAATTTAAAAATTAGCGGACGGTTTCAGCTCCACGGATCCCACGCATTGTGTTCTACGCAAAAAAAAATACATAGGGAACCGTCAAAACTATCCCTACATATATGTTTCAAGAACACATTATAGTCTCTGCCTACTGGACTGGGTTGTGGTTTATATTTTGACACATACCTGTCGTAAGTAAAAAAAGTCAGGTAAAAGTTAGGTAATTAGAGTTTTGAAGAGTAATTGTATTTATAATGATAATATCTGATGACCAAATCAGTAAAGTCTAAAAAAGAACCTATAAAACCAACTCACCAGATCGTAACGAGACAGAAGCTTTCCTCAACTCTAGGTATATTTATCCACATAGTCATATTTATAAACCTTGTACATCATGCAATCAAACTACATATTGGATAAATTGTTATATAATACTCCTATAATTTCTTTAATTATAGGTTAATTATCTTATTAGGAAGTGTGTTTTAACATACATAATGTAAGGGGTTCTTCGAACCTAATGTCGTATTACAGGGTGAGGTGATTCAGTGATTGACAGAAGTTACTCTTCAGAAATAGGGATTGTAGAAACTGCTGTGTTGAAAATTTGGACAAAAAAAAAGATAACAAAATCCTCTGAAGGAACGTCTCCCAGTTGTCTCCAAGTCCCCATGCTTTTATTCTTTAAAAAAAAACATTAATACATATTAATAATAAAAGTTTAAATTTTTTAATTAACAACTTAGAACTTACACACAAATTCCAGAATATCATTAATTTGTAAATTATTGTGCATTTCTTCAGGTTTTTGTTCTTTTCTTTATTTCTTTTACCTGATACACTGTAATGTCTGTTATAAAATACACTTGTATCGTATAATACCTCACTCTGTTTATTGTCATTGTGTTCATGGTGATAATTTACTATACCGCGTTTAATTTGTAACAAAATCTAATGCATAATACTTGTAACCAATTCATCAGATGGCAGTATCGTGCGTGTTAATTATGTTAAAAGCAGATCTATTTCTAAAGCGTCTTTAATCACCGCTACACACTTATTAGTATATATTTAGGAGATTCCCTTTATTGTGTTTTTTAAGTCTATGATCCTTTGTCTATAAGTATATATGCAAAAAGCGTTAAAAAAAACGAGGTCGTGTTTTATGGAAATTTGAAGGAATGGCGTTCTCTAACACTGTTTTAGAAAGATACACATTTCATAACTTAAAAACTAAAATATATTATAAATGATCATATCCCAACACACCACGAATTTTTGACTACGGTTTAACTTGGTTTGGTTACCGTAGTTACGTTTGACAAATACATAAAACAAAATTGACAGATACAATATTTATTTCTGGATTTACGTTTGACATTATATGAGTTCAGAACAGTTTTTTGTATGATTTCTAAAATCTTGTCAGCGAAAGTATAGTCTACAATATGTTTGGAATGGCATACTCCACAGTTGTACACGCCATTTCACAACTTATTAATCTTATTATAGAATAAACTACAATCAGAATGTATGTATGTATGTATGTATGTATGAATGTATATTTATTATGTATGTTACGTATATATGCGTGTATTTCTTACCCGTGCATACGTACGCCACTGACCATGTCTGCTAATTCGCGATGGGACTGGGAATGGGAATGCGAATGCCAGGTTTAAAAATTTGTATGTCGTGAGTGATTAACTAATGCGTGCACCGTGTACGTATTTTTTTAAAGTTCCTGTAGTATATTTAAATATTTGATTTTGTGGATTTTTTGCAATAATGTCACAGTTGTTACCATCTTTGAATATTCTGAAAAAGATCATTGAAAATTACTTTTAAAATAGATGGATTACAATTTTTTTATTTCCCTTGCAATCGTCGTTATACACTAATGGGAAAGATTAAAGGGTCAAAAATGTTTTCCGAATTTTTTAATGATATTTCAGAATGCATATAATGCGTATTCACAATGCGTATTCACAACGCAGATTTTTAGAATGCATATTCACAAAATTTTCTTTTTTTTTTCGAAAATTGAAAAAAAAATTTTAAAAGGCTTCCAAAAATTTTGATGTTTGACTACCGTCGGCATTAGAATTACCCAAAGAGTACCACGTGGAGGTTGCACGATCGGATTTACGCTTCTTACACACACGTCTGTGTGTGTGTGTGTGTTGGATCTGTTTGTCTGATGTTTATGACCATCAATAATTTTTAATTTAATTTAAATGAAAGTTGATGACCCAAATCGCGTTTCGACCCTGACTCATACTTGCTTAGGAGACAAATTTCTGATCGATTTTCGTGCTAATAGAACACCTAAAAAAACAGTAAATCCGATCGTGCAACCTCCACGTGGTACGCTTTGGGTAATGCTAATGCAGACAGTAGTGAAAATCAAAATTTTTTCAAGTTTTGGAAGCCCTTAAAATTTTTTTTGATTTTCGATTTTTTTTTTTTCTGTAAATTTCAACGGTATTTGCGGAAAAATTGTGAGTAAGCTCGAAAAAAAAATGTTTTTTCACTTTAGCCATGATTAGGACATGTTTAAGCTCAAAAAAACGTGACCCTTTAATTTTTTCAAAAGTTTTACCGTTTGCAACAAGAAAACGGTTCGTTAGATCGTAATGTAACTTTGCATGGTTTTTTTGGGGGTATATTCAACTGTAAAAGTCACACGCAACATTAGTCATTTCATGAAGAATTGAATTTCAGCCGTTGATGTTCTGATAAACCATCAATTACCCGTTTTTTTCCTGTTTTTTAAAATTCATATCAAGGATAAAAAAAATCTCCTCAAAAATCGCAGCAGAACCTTGTAGGGGGTTTATTCCAGTTTTCAGAACTGCCCTTAGATTTTCTGTGCTACCGTTGGTTGCTGAGATATCGTCGATCAAAGACAAAAGGGTCCTTTGTGATTTAAAGTTCGATATCTCAGCAGCAAATGGTCGTATCTATCGAGATTTAAAAAAAGGCAAATTGAATCTGAATAAACAAGCTATCCGGTCCATAGCATGGCTAAGTTAGAAAAATTTTTTCAAGCTTGTGGACTTGAAAAAAGAAGCAAAAAAATTCGCAAAATTTTCTTCTCACACTACTCCCTAAAATTGCGCGAAAAATGTAGTTCTAAAAAATTTGTTTGCCAAAATATCTCAAAACTAGAAACTTGAAGCTTCAAAATTCCTTTTTTTAGACCTCGATAAGACTATTTTTCACTGAGATTCACAGCATTCTGAAAAATCACTAAAAATTCGGAAATTCTTTTTAACCCTTTAATTTTTTAAGAAATACGGAAAGACTACTGGTTGTAACAAAGTACGCTCAACCAATGAAGGCAGTCGGTATTTCAGAATGAAATGTCTCCTGCTTTTTGGTCTCTCATATGTCGAGTCCGACCCTGCGTTGTAGCACACTTTCCAGACAATCATTATAGTCTCTGCCTACTGGACTGGGTTGTGGTTTATATTTTGACACATACCTGTCGTAAGTAAAAAAAGTCAGGTAAAAGTTAGGTAATTAGAGTTTTTGAAGAGTAATTGTATTTATAATGATAATATCTGATGACCAAATCAGTAAAGTCTAAAAAAGAACCTATAAAACCAACTCACCAGATCGTAACGAGACAGAAGCTTTCCTCAACTCTAGGTATATTTATCCACATAGTCATATTTATAAACCTTGTACATCATGCAATCAAACTACATATTGGATAAATTGTTATATAATACTCCTATAATTTCTTTAATTATAGGTTAATTATCTTATTAGGAAGTGTGTTTTAACATACATAATGTAAGGGGTTCTTCGAACCTAATGTCGTATTACAGGGTGAGGTGATTCAGTGATTGACAGAAGTTACTCTTCAGAAATAGGGATTGTAGAAACTGCTGTGTTGAAAATTTGGACAAAAAAAAAGATAACAAAATCCTCTGAAGGAACGTCTCCCAGTTGTCTCCAAGTCCCCATGCTTTTATTCTTTAAAAAAAAATATTAATACATATTAATAATAAAAGTTTAAATTTTTTAATTAACAACTTAGAACTTACACACAAATTCCAGAATATCATTAATTTGTAAATTATTGTGCATTTCTTCAGGTTTTTGTTCTTTTCTTTATTTCTTTTACCTGATACACTGTAATGTCTGTTATAAAATACACTTGTATCGTATAATACCTCACTCTGTTTATTGTCATTGTGTTCATGGTGATAATTTACTATACCGCGTTTAATTTGTAACAAAATCTAATGCATAATACTTGTAACCAATTCATCAGATGGCAGTATCGTGCGTGTTAATTATGTTAAAAGCAGATCTATTTCTAAAGCGTCTTTAATCACCGCTACACACTTATTAGTATATATTTAGGAGATTCCCTTTATTGTGTTTTTTTAAGTCTATGATCCTTTGTCTATAAGTATATATGCAAAAAGCGTTAAAAAAAACGAGGTCGTGTTTTATGGAAATTTGAAGGAATGGCGTTCTCTAACACTGTTTTAGAAAGATACACATTTCATAACTTAAAAACTAAAATATATTATAAATGATCATATCCCAACACACCACGAATTTTTGACTACGGTTTAACTTGGTTTGGTTACCGTAGTTACGTTTGACAAATACATAAAACAAAATTGACAGATACAATATTTATTTCTGGATTTACGTTTGACATTATATGAGTTCAGAACAGTTTTTTGTATGATTTCTAAAATCTTGTCAGCGAAAGTATAGTCTACAATATGTTTGGAATGGCATACTCCACAGTTGTACACGCCATTTCACAACTTATTAATCTTATTATAGAATAAACTATTCTTATTGTGGGTCCTTTTTGTACGACTGTCCCCATATGTGTTAACTGTCAATAATCCATCTTTCTTCCATTACATCTTTCTCACTATTTTTACAATCAGAATGTATATTTATTATGTATGTTACGTATATATGCGTGTATTTCTTACCCGTGCATACGTACGCCACTGACCATGTCTGCTAATTCGCGATGGGACTGGGAATGGGAATGCGAATGCCAGGTTTAAAAATTTGTATGTCGTGAGTGATTAACTAATGCGTGCACCGTGTACGTATTTTTTAAAGTTCCTGTAGTATATTTAAATATTTGATTTTGTGTGGATTTTTGCAATAATGTCACAGTTGTTACCATCTTTGAATATTCTGAAAAAAGATCATTGAAAATTACTTTTAAAATAGATGGATTACAATTTTTTTATTTCCCTTGCAATCGTCGTTATACACTAATGGGAAAGATTAAAGGGTCAAAAATGTTTTCCGAATTTTTAATGATATTTCAGAATGCATATAATGCGTATTCACAATGCGTATTCACAACGCAGATTTTAGAATGCATATTCACAAAATTTTCTTTTTTTTTCGAAAATTGAAAAAAAAATTTTAAAGGCTTCCAAAAATTTTGATGTTTGACTACCGTCGGCATTAGCATTACCCAAAGAGTACCACGTGGAGGTTGCACGATCGGATTTACGCTTCTTACACACACGTCTGTGTGTGTGTGTGTTTGGATCTGTTTGTCTGATGTTTATGACCATCAATAATTTTTAATTTAATTTAAATGAAAGTTGATGACCCAAATCGCGTTTCGACCCTGACTCATACTTGCTTAGGAGACAAATTTCTGATCGATTTTCGTGCTAATAGAACACCTAAAAAACAGTAAATCCGATCGTGCAACCTCCACGTGGTACGCTTTGGGTAATGCTAATGCAGACAGTAGTGAAAATCAAAATTTTTTCAAGTTTTGGAAGCCCTTAAAATTTTTTTTTGATTTTCGATTTTTTTTTATTTCTGTAAATTTCAACGGTATTTGCGGAAAAAATTGTGAGTAAGCTCGAAAAAAAAAATGTTTTTTCACTTTAGCCATGATTAGGACATGTTTAAGCTCAAAAAACGTGACCCTTTAATTTTTTCAAAAGTTTTACCGTTTGCAACAAGAAAACGGTTCGTTAGATCGTAATGTAACTTTGCATGGTTTTTGGGGGGTATATTCAACTGTAAAAGTCACACGCAACATTAGTCATTTCATGAAGAATTGAATTTCAGCCGTTGATGTTCTGATAAACCATCAATTACCCGTTTTTTTCCTGTTTTTTAAAATTCATATCAAGGATAAAAAAATCTCCTCAAAAATCGCAGCAGAACCTTGTAGGGGGTTTATTCCAGTTTTCAGAACTGCCCTTAGATTTTCTGTGCTACCGTTGGTTGCTGAGATATCGTCGATCAAAGACAAAAGGGTCCTTTGTGATTTAAAGTTCGATATCTCAGCAGCAAATGGTCGTATCTATCGAGATTTAAAAAAAAGGCAAATTGAATCTGAATAAACAAGCTATCCGGTCCATAGCATGGCTAAGTTAGAAAAATTTTTTCAAGCTTGTGGACTTGAAAAAAAGAAGCAAAAAAAATTCGCAAAATTTTCTTCTCACACTACTCCCTAAAATTGCGCGAAAAATGTAGTTCTAAAAAATTTGTTTGCCAAAATATCTCAAAACTAGAAACTTGAAGCTTCAAAATTCCTTTTTTTAGACCTCGATAAGACTATTTTTCACTGAGATTCACAGCATTCTGAAAAATCACTAAAAATTCGGAAATTCTTTTTAACCCTTTTAATTTTTAAGAAATACGGAAAGACTACTGGTTGTAACAAAGTACGCTCAACCAATGAAGGCAGTCGGTATTTCAGAATGAAATGTCTCCTGCTTTTTGGTCTCTCATATGTCGAGTCCGACCCTGCGTTGTAGCACACTTTCCAGACAATCCTTTGCAATGAAAATCCTTTAAAATAGAGATTACAGTTTTGCAACATAGTTATACAACAAACAAGATAAACAATTATTTATCGAAGGTAAGTATACAGTGACATTTAAATGTAGACATTTTGAGCTGTGGTAGCAGCTAATACACAGCCAACATCTCGCCAAAGCAAAATTAGGCAATCATCACAACAGCCAGCATAAATTAATTTTACTTATTAATAGAAACAGTAGTCGGTTCCCATCGGATATGCGGCGGCGGAGCTTTTTTGTGCCCCAGTATCCCTCTAAAATAACTTACTGATGTAAAGATAATAGCCGGAGGTGATACTCAAATTTGTATATTTATAAAGGAAATTATATCTCACGTTTAATGAACTTCGTGGGACGATGAAAATAAACCTACTCTAGAAATAACAAACGATAGAGTAAGCGTTAATCGTAATATAAGATAGTTGTCATCATGCGACGTGTAATATGTAAATGCAGAGAATAACGAGTAGGATATCGATGCTTAAGAAACAATACCTCGTATCTCCATTTTTTACTGAAATTGAGTTTATTAAATTAAATCGATATAAAGACTAATATTCAACTGTTATCAATAGCTGACATGTCCAAGACTATTAATTCAAATTATATAAAAACAAAAGACCAGTCATTTCAATTTAAACATTTGTGTAAGTTAATATGTTTTTTGTATCTCCTGTAAAATTGTCATTTTGGATATACATATGAGGTATTGTTTCTTAAGCGTCGAATGGCACTTTATGGCACTTTCTCTGGGTAAGAAAGGACATTCGTACGCATTTTCGCAGGAGTGGATTTTTTTCAGTCGTTTTATTTTATTTATTCGTGTGTCTAAAGATCGTCTTTAGACACACTAGAAACATGTCTTGAAACTTTTTACTGTTTTTATTGGGATTAATTTACCTGGTAACGAACGGACAATTTTCGGACATACATTTTTGTATCCACTTTTATTTGGTCCATCTTCTGCGAATTAAGGGTGCGAAGAAAAGAAAAGTTGATATTAAATTCTAAAAATTCTATAAATATCTTATTTTATTTCAAATTTATTTTGCCTGATGCCTCTCAGATTGTTACTTTATAATAAATATAAAAGTATTGTGAAGAACAGTTGTCAGTTTAACTTTTTGGTGAAAAATGATACCCAGTAAATGCATACCCAGTTGTTAATGTAATTGTTATTATTCTTTGAATAATAAACCAAATAAAGATAAATGGGTTGCGCACAAAACAATTTGTGTTTTGCTTTGAAGCAAAAAAACACTACTGCCTGTGCTGAATTAGGTGGAACTATTTAAAAAAAAATACCTTCTAATGAACTAAAAATACGTTACCAGTTGTGGTCAAATAACAAAAGTGCCCATATTGAACAGTTATTAAATAATTAACTTTTAATTTGACTTGTTGTTTTTATGTTATTTACTTATTTATAAAGATTTCAGTTAGGACATTTGTATGTATATTGTTTATTGTTTAGGTACCTAAAGATACCTATTTATTATAAATTATACCATATTTCAGCTATTAAACTTGAGTTTAGTATATTTTTTGTTGTAAATGAAACACATTTACTTATGTATATGTTGAACGAGGAAAACCCACGTCGGAAAATTGCAATTTTTACCGGGAAATCGGCCACAACTTTTGAAAATGAAAATAAATACATAACTAATGAAAATATGAAAAAAATGTATACAAAGTAAATGCAAAAATCAAAAACATTTTTACAAAGACATAAAAACAAGCCTAGGTATCATTCATTAAACTATATTTTTTATTTCCATCTTCATTTTTTAGAAAAAATAAGTAAATTAATATTCTCTTACAGAGAAATTATATTCATTCAGCTAACAGTTTACGAGAAAGAACAGATAGGTCACTTAATAATAAATAGCCCAAAACTTTTTAAATATTCAATATGCAAAGAAATTTTAAATAGAAATAGAACTCATAATTAATATACCTTTATAATGATAAAGTAAAAAAAGGTATGTAGCTGAAAAAAACTTTTTTGAGGGAGTCGCGACGCTTAGCGTCTTTAAGACTTAATTTTATATTCTTATTATTATTTTATTTACAAAGGTAAGATTTACCTTTGACGAAAATTAATTTATCTCAGCCAGACAGTTTAAAAAAAATTACTTCTTATGATCAATGGATCACTTTGTATTTCGGAAGTAAAGTAACAGTTACAGCCACTGACAACATTCTGTATTTCCTCGAAAATATATGTATTAATGAGCAATGATGAAATTAATTGTAAAGCCTCACCAAACAGTAACTTTCTTGCCATGAATACCTTTATGAAGATTGGATGGGGATTTTCTGTTGACCATATTCGAAAATAAGTCTACTTTTTACTCTTCTATTAACCCTCTAACGCCCAAGTGCACTGTCAAGAGACATGAACTTAGCGGCTCATATTACTGGTAGAAAAAAAATAAAGAAAAATAACTAAAACCATGTGTTCCTATGTTTTAGAGGTCGCTCTTTCGAATGGAATGGAAATTAAAATTTGCAAAAAAATTATGTAACCTTCAATTTTTAACAAAAACTATTAAAAACGCGATTTTTTCAAGATTATTTTTTTAATCGCAATTTCAGCGATGTTATCGTCGTTTATACCACTCAAAAACAAATAGAAACGTGTACTCGAGACGTGTACTTGAAGGAAACGCAATGAGGAATTATTTAATTTTCTAATTTTTGAGGTTAGAATAACTAGATATGGCAAAATTCAAAGAGTGGTATTTCTCGTTTTTACCAGTCGCGGGATCATTGACGCAAAAGAAGAATTTTGAAAAATTATTAGTACTTAGTACGGTGTTATTAGTACGGTGTTTTTGGGGTCGCTTTTGGGATTACGATCCTGATGTCAGAATTCCAAAATTCAAGATGACGGATTCAATACCATCACGAATCAAATTTCAAATTTTTCGATTATTTTGCCTCAAACTTTGTAGACTATAGGTTTTCGGGGTCGCTAATCACGATCCCCATGTCAGAATTTCAAAATTCAGGATTTCAAAATTTGCTTCAAAATGGTTGCCATGTCATATCTACCATCCTGAATTTTGAAATTCAGGATGGTCGAACTTTCATCCTTATTATATTATCATTTTCTTTTAAGTACTCAATATTAATATTGAGTGCTTAAAAGAAAATGACAATATGATAAGGATGAAAGTTCGTTCTCGACACATTTATAGCAAGACATATCAATGTTTCATTGAATACGAACCAAATATGAACAACTATAATATATAAGATTATAAAGGGCATAAAGAGATACACCTGTGATTGTGCTAATGGAAATAGGACAATAGGTTGTTGCTCACATGTAGCATCAATAATTTATTATTTGTCATATGGCCGTTACGAATCGAAAATCATCAAGCCTGCTGAAATATTAACACATATATTTGATATTACAAATATTACTACAACTATATTAGAAAATAGCGACGAAGATTAAATTATTTCAATATTTTTATATATAAAATAAAAGATATTAATATTTTATAAAAAATGCTATTTTTATTTTAATTTAAGTGACTTTTATTGGATTAGCTACAATATACTATATACCCGCTTACATAGATTTTTTTTTGCATATGTTCCACCCATCACACATCTATGTAATTGTTACGTATTATAGTTGAATACGTACTGATTATACGTGTTTGTTTTGGTCGGTGTACCTCAAGAAAACTATCCCTATTTTTTTTCAATATTTTTTTGCAGGCTTATAATTATTTGGAAAATAAAAAAAAGTAATGTAAAGCTAACTAGGAGCTCTCATGTCGCTCTCATGTCGCAAAATAATTTTGAAGTTAGGGATTTCAACCCCCATTTCCCAAAAACGAATGAAGTTAGGGGTTTGATAATTGGCCAAAAAATTATTTTCAACGACTAGCAATATAATAAAGGCACCAATTTCAACAAAGACGCCAGTGCAGATTTCATATGGAAACCCGGTGAGACCCTTATACCTACTGTTAGCGTTTAGTGAACTCCGTAGCGATCCAAAAATAAGGCGGCTCTAAGAATAACAAACGATAAAATAATCCCGCTTTATAGTCATCATCGTGCGCCGGTAGTTTTCATTAATAATAAAACGAAAGCATGCCCTGAAATATGTATGAAGTGGATAGAGATACATAAAGAACGAACACGAAAAGACTCCGAACAGGAAGGAGCTGTCGACCGAGGTAAGTAAATATTGTGGACGCGTAGTAAGTTTTGACAATAACAAATGCGCCGGGCGACGCGAGATGATCTATGCGTGTGGCCGCCGCGACGGTGGGCGTCGTCGCGTCACATCGCTCGACGTCGCCCGCCCCAGACCGCCGTCACCGTCGTTTACTCGCTAAACTTGGCGTGATTATAAAAACGTCTGTGCATGTGTGTCATATTCCGGTATTAATGTCGGCCGATAAATCTTCGCCGGATTAGAATAAAACAAATAATTATAGCGGGCACGTACAGGGTGGATCAAAAAGTCTGCCTACAGATAACTTGCAACCGAGTACCATCTAAAAAAATCAGTACAGTGAAAAACTAAGTTTATTTGGGTGTAATTCGTTGCTACTGTATGTCTAATTTACACAAAAAAAAAAAAATAAGGATATAGTTAAGAATAACGGTTACTCAGTCCATTTAATACATACGTAAATAAGGAAGAGTAAATTTAAAAGAGCCCTGAACAATTAACAAAAAAAGAAATGGATCAACGAGTAGTTCCACGAAACATCGAACTACTATACTTTTCTCGACGCACATTTCGCCAAATAAATGTTCAAACCTCTCTTACTAAGGGGGAAAGTTAACAAACGGTGAATTAGAAAATTAAAACTTGCCGTTTTATGCTGAAAATGGTGGTATGAATCGATGGGGATATATCTAAAAGTCGCGGTTTCTTTCCTATATATATCAAATTAGGGTTTCCATAAAGGGTTTTTGAAATTCAGGACAAGTGAGCCCTGAAATCCGGAAAAAATCCGGACTTTGGGATTTACCGATACAGACAAATGAAGACGGAAGAATTCACGACTGCGCGGAAAACGAAAATTTTGACCTTGGCGTGACGCCAATGTATAGAGATGCGTACGTTCGAACACGCGTCGGCATTATACTAGAGATGTGGCGTCCTATCGATTAAAATATTCAACAAAGTTGTTTTTGCGGAGTCCAGGTTTCCCGGACATTTTTTCAAATTCCGGCCGGACTTCCCCGGATACCTTAAAAATCCAAACATGTCCGGGTAAATCCGGACGAATGGAAACCCTATATCAAATAATGTTTGAATAAATATATTTGATATATGGGTAATTCTTTTACAAACCGAACACATTTTTGACCGACACATTTGGCTGAGACTTTTTCACGGATTCTATATGGAAAAATAAGAGGTACGTGTCCGAGGATTTTTTTGTTTTTCACATATTTTCGATAATACAAGTGATCGAAAATTTGTAAATAGCAAGTTTTTTGGCTTGGAAACTCATTCTTAAAAATTTATAACTCCGGTTCTATTTGAGCTACAAACTTCTTTTTTTTTTTTCATTTTAAAGCTAAAGGACTGCATTTTGAGAAAAAATATTTTAAATAAAAATTAGTAACAAATTCATATTTTTATTAACAATTTAGTTGTTTAAATCAATTTTTAACAATGGTCCCCACCTCGTAGCAAGTTTTTTTTATATGTTTATCGTATTCTCCGTCAAATTTTACATAAAAGACATGTTTTCAAGATATGGTACCTTTATTATTACTATTGTTAAAACATTAATTTATATAGTGCTACACATGAAAATAAAACGGTTTTTCGTTAATAAAAAAAAACTAAAGCTCGGATCAACAAAAGTTAAATATAAAAGTTGTAGATAATAAAAATATCTACAATTCTGTCTTAACTATTTTTCGTCATAACCTCAAACTTTTCAAATAAATTGAAAAAAATGTTTAAAACCACCTTTTTTAAATTTATTTGCCACATTTTTTGCCTCATGTTTTTTTTTTTAATATAAGTAATTATTATGTTTTTCTTAACACATAATATTTATTGGTAAATATTTACCAATAAATAAGTAATGAAACCACAAAATTTTTTTTGCTTAATCTTTAATAAATTATTTATGCTTTTTTATGCTTTTTTCATGGCATCGATTGCTAATAAATATTATTTGTTAAGAAAAAACATAATAATTACTTATATTAAAAAAAGAAACGACATGACGCAAAGAATGTGGCAAATAAATTTAACAAAGGTGATTTTAAACATTTTTTTTTCAATTTATTTGAAAAGTCATAACCTCATTATGACGAAAAACAGTTAAGACAAAATTGTAGATATTTTTATTATTCATGACTAATATTTAACTTTTGTTGATCCGAGCTGGTTTTTTTTTTATTATTAACGAAAACCCGTTTTTTTTTCACGTGTAGCGCTATATAAATTAATGTTTTAACAATAGTAATAATAAAGGTACCATATTTTGAAAGCATGTTTATGTAAAATTTGACGGAGAATATGATAAACATTGTATTATTGAAAATATGTGAAAACCAAAAAAAAATCCTCGGACACGTATCTCTTATATTTGGAAAAAGTTTCAGCCAAATCGGAGATGTGTCGGTCAATTTTCATCAAAATCCGTACGGTTTGTAAAAAAATTACCCATATATAGGAGAGAAACCGCCACTCTTAGATAATTCATACCACCCAACGATTCACAACACCCTTTTCAACATAAAGTTGGAATTGTTAGGTGTTACGGGGATGAACATATCACGATGACGTGAGTACCAAAAAAGTTGTACCCCCGAGAGCAAAATTCGAGATGTCTCGGAGAATTATAAAATATTTTGCAGTTCTCAAATTATAGGGGGCGATAAGTTTTTAAATGAATACGGTGTAGTAGAGATACAAATGTATTATATCCAAATAAACTAAATTTCCAAACCAAATCACGCAAGTTGTCGGTCCGCAGATTTTTTTGAGCCACTGTATGTTTCTAAATTAACTCAGGAGTCGGGGGAATTTATAAATACGTTTAGACGCGGTATCCGGACAGGTTGATGAATAACCATGAAACGTTAAAAAAATTATAAATTATATCGAATGCGTTCCCGTAAGCCTTTTCGTGATTAGTTCGGACTTTATGACAAATTGCGCGGGCTTTAGATATCGGGTTTAATAACGAGCGTTATTCTGAAAATCTCGTATTAGCATAAATAATTGATATTAAAATGTGTTATTAATTATTCATATATTAATGGGGAAATTATAAAACCTTATTTAGACGAATCCATATAAATCAGTCACTATTAAATTTGACAAGCACGAGCGTTTTCCGTTTTAATCATACAGGGTTTGTCCGGAAAGTAATGTCAGTGAATTTTTTTCCCGAGACTGTACGCGCCAGCCCGCGCTTTACGTGATGGGATTGTGGTGGGGGGATCTGGCAACAAGATCCAACAAGCGTCAGTTGGCTACCGGTCGTTGCAGCGGTCACTTCACTCGTTCTTTGAGAGTCGTTACAGTGACCCGGTGCAAGAAAAAATGCAACGTTCGTTTGAGCAACGGATGGCGATCAATTTTTGTGTGAAATTGGAGAACAGTGCTGCGGAAACCATTCCAATGTTGAAGAAGACTTTCGGCGTCGATTGTCTTTCGGACAGGCAAACTTTCCGGTGGCACAAGGCCTTCGCAGAAGGTCGGGAAGACGTCAACGACGAGAACCGCGCTGGACGGCCATCAACCTCCAGTTCCGACGACAATGTGAAACGTGTGCGTGACTTGTTGAACACAGACCGTCGTCTAAGTGTCCGTTTAATTTCCGAAACATTAGACATTACAAAAACCATTGTTCACGAAATTGTGTCGGAGTCTTTAGGAATGAGGAAGGCGTGCGCGAAGCTCATGCCAAAAGTGCTAACGGACGATCAAAAAGCGAGGCGTGTCGAAACCTGCCAAGAACTTTTGGACACCTGCGAAGACAACCCCGCTTTCCTTGATGACGTCATTACCGGGGACGAAAGTTGGGTCTTTGAATACGATCCGGAGACGAAGAGGCAAAGTGCGGAATGGAACACGTCGAACTCCCCTCGCCCCTAGAAGGCCTTGATGTCCAGGTGAAAGATCAAGACAATGCTGGTTGTCTTTTTTGATTGCCGGGAATTGGTCCATCATGAGTTCGTTCCGCAGGGGACAACCGTAACCGGAAAGTATTACGACAAGGTGCTGAAGCGGCTGAAACGCAGGGTGAATCGCGTCCGCCCAGACATCTCAAAATCCTGGAAGCTTCACCACAACAATGCGCCTTCGCACACCTGCTTCCTCGTGGCCGATTACCTCGTCAAGGCAGGCATCACCGTTGTTCCCCAGCCTCCCTACAGCCCCGATGTGCCCCCTCCCCCCCCAGACTTTTTTCTGTTTCCGCGCCTCAAAACTCCAATGAAAGGACAGCATTTTGGGTCGGTGAAAAACATTCAGAAGGCTTGCACCGACGCTTTAAACGCGATTCCGGAAAACGACTACCGTGCGGCTTTTGATGCGTGGAAGACCCGCTGGAACCGATGTGTGGACGCAGGAGGAATGTATTTTGAAGTTTCTAAAGATTTATACACATAGAACCAATAAAAACCATTTTTCAAAGCTCACTGACATTACTTTCCGGACAAACCCTGTATCCTAAAATACACTGAGAGTTGCTTTTAACGGGCACGATAACGAGAACTCGGATGTAGCGACTAAATTCAAAAGTCCTGTTTCTCAATATGGTAAATTATACAGGGTGATTGATCGATATCATTCGTTAAAAGTATTAGGGCTTGCAGAAACAACTGAATTTGGTTCCATTTAAATTAAAGTTGATGCCAACTTCAGGTATAACTGGAAGTGCAGCCATCTTGAAAATATGTTCATCAAGCCCGCCATGGACTATTAGCTTTAGTTCAAATTTTCAAAAATCAGTCATTCCTACAAGCCATCACAACTCTCCAAATTTGGCCTATTTACCAAAAAATTTTCAATTCGGCTTATTTTGTGGCTATTTATGGCCATTCCAAAAAGATCCATGACGGCGGACTTCAAAATGGCCATCATATGCTGAAAGAACAATGTACAGTAAACGAAAAACATAGAAAAAAGATAAATGCGATCCTAGGTGAAGCACTGTTACCTATGAAAAAAAAAATATTTTAAATCGAGTTGGTAATGGAAGAATTGATGACCAAGATGATATAGTGAATTTTAATGGTCACGAATATAGTTCTGAAAATGATGATGATGGTAAGTACGAGAATGAAGAAGTTGATTTACTATATGGAATGAGCGAAAATATTCCTCGTTTGTTAGCACAAAAAAAAACTGAATGAGTTAGTGAGAGATTTGGAACTCCTTAAGACTGCAGCGGAATACTTGAAAATAGAAAAAATTTGATAGCGAAAGACATGAGGCTGAGTTTTCATAGAGACAGAGAAAACAAATTCCAAAAAGCCCTTTTAGCCAAATATGAAAGATGATTTGGTACGAACTGAAACCAAACACAGTATCGAGCTATTGTAGTACAGTGTAACCTATTCTCCGTGCCACGCTAAAAACGCTTATAGAATCTTCAAGTTGTTAAACGCCAGTTGCAACGGAAAGACCGGGTTATTTGCGGATGTTCCTCCTCCTCCTCCTCCTCCTCCGCCACTCGGTCACGCCATTCTACGAACTGAGAGCTCAATTAATACAATGAACCGCAGCCGACGTCGCCATCTAATTAGAAATTCTCATTAAGAAATGCTCTGTTTGAGGATGGATCCAGAAGTTGGGCTCGTTTAAAATCGTCATTTAAAGAAATACAAATAAGTAGCAGGTCTCGATAATGAAATTGTCTCTCTGAGTTGAGGAAAAAAATTATGTTAATCTTTAGCAGAGGGTATGAATTGTAATTTATAACGAACCATTAAAAAAAACCGTTATCAAAGTTGGGCGAGCATAAAAATACGTATTTCTATTCTTAATCTTAATTAAAGTTCATAATCTTATTGAATTGTCCAATTTGTCATATTATGTGATTGGTACTTTTTTACAAGGTATATAAAAAAGTAAGAGATTTTATAAGAAAGAAACTTCATTTTCGAAAAAATAAGACACTATTATATTCAAAAAATTGGACGTTTTCCACGAAACACCGAACTTAATTTTTTAAATTATTTTTGTCTATCCTATGGTTGTTGCCAAAGCGTGTTGGGCAACACAAGATTTTTTATTCTGCCATATTTCAAATGAGCCATGTGTTCTTTAAATCTAGTCAAATAGATCTTTTTGTTTGCCCAACATGATCAAAAGTATATTACATAGGATAGACATAAATAATTTAAAATTAATTAGAAATGTAACAAACAGTTGACAGTTGGATGTTTTTGCAAGTTTAGAAATCATTAAGTGTAACAGTAGTATGAATAAGGACAATGGTCCGATACCCACCAGTCCACTGTTTGCTCTGATAAACAAAGACAGTTGCGGTTCAGTGAACCGTGACAACAAATTTAGTATAAATAGTGCAAGTGTGTAGGCTAGAATTTAGTTTTAATATTCTCCTGAAGATGCCAACTTGGTTGGCGAAACGCGCGTCGAGAAAAGTGTAGTAGTTCCAGGACTATTATAGTCAATAACGTGCTACAGTAACCGCGGTGTTCCATTAATTTCTACAACGCGTTGTGAATAAAATTCACAACTGACGTTGCTGAATGTCTTCCATATCGCCAACGGGAGTTTCTCACTCCCTCAACAATCCTCCTTCTGTTCACAACTGCCGACACTCCATTTTTTTTGTGGATATAGTTTAGTTTCAATATAAAAGTTAGAGTTGTCTGCACTCCAAAATCTCATATTCTGAGATACATAGCATTACATAATAGAACCAAGCCTCATCAGTAAAAAAATAATTTTTTTTTTTTCGAATACAGCTCATTATTGTTAAAATGGTTAATAAAGCATTGGGAGAGGTGTAATCTTCGATTCGTCCGCTCTGAGAATTTCATATGTGGATTGGAGACGATAAGGATGGAACTCCAAATCATTTTTCAAACTTCGTTGACACGTTATACAGTGCGTGTTAAAAGTTCCGGGACGGTTCGATAACTCGAGAAATACGTCTCCTAAAGAAAAATGTCCTTCATAAAAGGAATAGGATTTTTCCCTGGCAACCCTGGCAACGGTGAACTTGGATTTGACCATGAGCATGACCTTGAAGATTATGCCAAGGTCAATTCCGTTTTATCAAATAGGACCCCCTATTTTTGACACCAGAAATGATTACAGCGGAAAATTTTACAATTGATTATGATCTTGACCAACTCCTGGGATTTGACCTTCAAGGCTATTCCAAGCTCAAATACAATTGAGGCATTGAAGCTTGATAAATACGGATCGTGGAAAAAGTTGACCAAGATAAAGACCTACATATCTAGCCATCGAAGGCAATACTCTTTACTTTCCAGCCAGTTAAGGCAAGGCTCGTCCAAACAGTCTTAATTATTACAGAAAGTGATCAAAATGTGCTCCGTTAACCTCTTGACAGTAAGCCAATCGATTATAAAATGTTCTTTTCATTTCCGGTGTTAAAAATAGGGGTCCTATTTGATAAAACGGACTTGCCCTTGATATAACCTTCAAGGTCATTGCCAAGGTCAAATCTAAGGTCACCATTGGATTTCCAGGTGAAAATCCTACAACTTTGTGAAGGTCGTTCTTCTCTAGGGGGCGTATTTCTCGAGTTATCCAGCGGTCCCGGAACTTTTAACACGCACTGTATAATACAGATTCACTTGTTGGCTCAGATGGCTAATTTATGTTCTTGGATTGTACGTTGTCACTTGCCATTTCAACGGTTTTTTCGGGTCTTACTCTGGGTCTGCCACTTAATTATTTCCGATTGACGCTTCCAGTTTGCCGATTCAAACTTAGGAAACGTTTTACTGACCGGCTAAAACGGTCGAAATAAATAACTTCGCCTGGAAAACCTACTTGAAGTCGTCATGTACAACTCTCATCGAATATATCCAGCTTCCATTGATTCTACTTCCACTTGAAAAATAAATTTCAAATGAAACACACCTATATTATTCATTAAAAATTAATTCTATTTAAAAGAAAAATATTTCATATTAATAAATGTGAATTCAAAATTTTATTTCAATAAATAAAGAAGCCATAGGCTGTTATGTGTCCCCTGTCTCGCTCTGTATAGACCAACCACGCACCAAAAACTCACCTAAAAAAGGTACAATACAGAACATACGCCAGAGATATCAAAGTACAACGAAATATGACCATATTCCAAAGATATAAGACATATCCACAAACAGATTGAACTTCTCGTAGCGTTCACTCCTGCAGCTACAAAAGAGCTGAGCACAATTTTAGGTTTTGTCTACCGCAGCCAAGGGCAAGGTTGCTGTTGCTGCACTATACATGTTACGAGGTGTGGCTATTAAATAATAAACTGATGCTGCTACCAGCCCGCTGCGAGCGTGTCGCGACAAGTTTGAACAGAACTGTGTCTGGTGATACTTTCCCCACCCTGAGTTCGCTGGACAAGCCAGTGGGTCGCTCAGTTTGACTGTAGCAGTCATTTGAATTAGTCTATTATAGCACCAATGACGCGTCGAAAAAATATTAAGTGTTCAGATGGAGCAACGGGTTAATCTCAAGTTTCTTGTTAAACTGGGGAAAACTTTTACAGAAGCGTATGCAATGTTAAAAGAAGTGTACGGGAATGAATGTTTATCCCGCACACAAGTTTTTGAATGGTTTAAACGGTTTATAGAGGGACGTGAAACGACCGAAGACGATCCGCGTCCCGGACGGCCCTCAACGCCAAAAACAGACGAAAACATGGAAAATTTTGATAAATGAATCCGCAAAGATCGTCGTCTAAGCATCAGAGGGCTTACTGAAGTATCAGGAATCGACAAAGAATGTGTTCCCCAAATATTGCATGAATCGTTCAACATACGCAAAGTTTGCGCAAAAATGGTGCCAAAACTCCTCACTCCCGAGGAAAAGGAATCAAGAATGAACATTGCCCTGACATTCTAAACAACATTGACACTGATCCAGGCGTAATAGATACGGTAAATACTTGTAGGCTCTGAAGGGGACAAGATTCGAAAGTGTGGAAACGGTTAAAGCAAAAGTGACGGAGGTTCTGAACCAATCGACAGAAGCGGACTTGCTTTCAAGAATGCGGAAAGCAGCACTGCTTTCAACAATGTAAAAGTCGTATGAAGCGGTGTATAAATCGCCAAGGGGGAGTACATTGAAAGCAAAAAACGAATAAAAAGTGTTATGACAGCTGTTCGGTTATTTAATAGCCACACCTCGTAGTTAACTACTTCTGTGAAAAAAAGTAAAAAAACCTAAGACATTCTCCGTGATCTTCCTTCATCTTATACTTATAATGCATAACTATTTTTCTTTTCCTGAAGCATCGAAAAAGAAAAATACCCTTACTAAGCATAATGGAAAGATATGTACAAAAGCTTGCGAAATGGCGGATGTTTTTACGATATCCCTCCGACAGCAGTGGCTCGTCAAAAATTATAAATTTTCATGCAGACATCCCCACACAAATTCTCATTTCTCGGGGATGTAAAGGAGCAGTATTATGGTCGGATTTCCATTTTCATATTCACATAGTTTGAACATTTCTGTAACCCAAAGGTAAAACCTCGCGTCGCACGAATAAAAAAGTTTTATTAAGGAATTCGCTGCTTCAAAAGAGGGGTTTTAAAAGGAGCTCAGCTCGCGTATATCATGATTTATTTTAAGGGAGAATATATTAAAATTGTTTCATACGTAACTACATCACAGGCGCTCATAAATTATTCATTTTTAAACAGCAACTGTTAAATTGTATATGATAAAGTATGGCATAAAATCTAGAGAGTATTTTATGATTTATTTTGTGTTTTTTACGACCCTTAATTGAATGAATTCTTCTTTAATGAAATTTTTTCTCGACGCGCGTTTCGCCAACCAAGTTGGCATCATCAGGAGAAGTTTAAAACTAAATTCTAGCCTACACACTTGCACTATTAATACTAAATGTTGCCACGGTTCACTGTAACTGTCTTTGTTTATCAGAGCAAACAGTGGACTGGTGGGTATCGGACCATTGTCCTTATTCATACTGTTACACTTAATGATTTCTGAACTTTTAAAAGCATACAACTGTCTACTGTTTATTACATTTCTAATTAATTTTAAATTATTTATGTCTATCCTATGGTTGTTGTCAAAAGCGTGTTGGGCAACACAAGATTTTTCTGTTCTGCCATATTTCAAATGAGCCATGTGTTCTTTAAATCTAGTCAAAATAGATCTTTTTTTATTGCCCAATATACTTTTGATCACACTCTTTACAACTTATTTCGTGTATTCCTGACTTTTCGTTATTGTCGATTTTGTCTTTGGGGTTACACAAAAGCGTCTGTAGTTTATTTTTAGAATTATAAACCAAATTGATATTAATGTTTTTCAAAATTTCATCCAGTCCGCGGGTGAATTTAGGTTCATATGGTAACGAAGCAAATTTCGAATTGTCAGTATCTCTACGAAAAGTCGTGGAATTGTACAGGGTTCTCTTAAATTTATGCTTCCTTATTAACTTAGCTATATTCTTAATTGATTGTTTCTCAAGCTCTCTTTACTGAGGGGGAAATTTAATTAGAATTAGAAAATTCATTGACTAGATAGATGGTTTAAATAAATAATTATTTAAACCATCAAAGCTACCTAAACCCTAAATCAGTATGACTGAATAGGTATTTTAAATACTTTTCCCAAATGCTCTTGATTTGTTAATTCCTCCCACGGTTCTTCGATAAATTGCCACAGTTCTTCCGCATTTCTTGGTGCTATGTTTTGCCTTTCCAGAATTTTGACCAACATTCCCCCAAACGTTCTCAATTGGATTTTATTTAAAACTTTATTTTTATTTTTTTTTTTAAGTTAAGTTTTTTATTTAAGATTGAATTTAAGTCAACACTGTGTGCAGGCAATTGTAAAACTTCAATATTATTAGTTTAAAACCAATGACTTATTATTGTTGCAGCCGTGTGGACTGGATAATTGTCCTGTTGGAATATAAACCGTGTTCCATGTGGTCTATATACTCTAATTTTACCATTGCTAATTGATTAAAAACGTTTCTAATCGTTCAAGATAATGCGATTCCAATCATTTAAATCGTAATTTGTGTGATTTAACGCAAAAAACACTTTTCAGCCGTTTCAAAAGGATGATCTCTGAGAAGCTCAACAACTGCCGTGTCGTTTTCAGCAGTTGTCTTCATGTTTTCAACCCAGTCCCAACCCTCTTTTGGAAAGATCTCTCGTTTTGCCATTAACCGCAAACACCGCATTTTTGATCAAATTTAAATGTTGCGACCATTCTTATTGACCAGCCACCCTCTATTTTTGAAATAATCCGTGTTTTATTAAGCACGGTTAATTTTCTAGGCATTTTTGCTGATCTGAGGTCTGAACATTCGATTTTTTTGGTATTTGACAAGTAAAATAACGTTTTTTTTTTTTTATAAATCCATGGTAATTTTGTCTCAAATATATTTAAGCACGACTGCACATCTTGAGATGTAATCTAAAAAATGTGGACAAATTGCGTGTAAGTATTGGTTCCTTAGGCAGCGGGTTTTCACGTTGTTCAAAGAGTTAAACTAAATTTGCTGGTAATTATATTCAATACTTAAAAACAAATTTCTGGGAATGCACTTAATAACTGAATTTAGTAAACTAAACCCTGAAAATGCGCTAAGCATTTGGTCATTTATTGCTTTATTAAGGTAAATTTACATTTTTCGGTTTCTGCTTCCCATACTACGTTCGTTATATCGCTTACGCATCGGTTATTAGTCGCTTTTTAATAAACTGCTTCTGGTTCCACGAAAGCATGACATAAAATTAATTAAACCCATCTGTAACAAATACGGTTAACGCAGGGCAATTTATGGTTCCGGTTTTTTGTTCGTACTTATACGATAATCACTTTCATATACGTAACATGTACAGGATGATTCACGTCATTCAGACCACTTTATTCATTAAAAATTTTATGAAGAAAAAAAAACATTTTAGTGGCTTAGCAATCTACAGAGTAATTTGCAGTAAGTAATTAGTTGCTGCAACTTTTAATGCGGTAGCAAAAAAGTCGTAATACCACTGAATTTGAACTATGCAATTGTAGAGTTGCGTGGAAATAGAACCCCTTTTAATTCTGCCATTTAATTGAATGCAATGAGGCAGTGTCTTAATTACACAGGCTCACAAAATAAAAAAAATCAAACTCCGGGTACAAACCACTTATTCTACAGTGTGTCCACGTTAAGGACTTACCACTCTTGTAAAATCTTTATTTTTCTACAGATTTTGATAAACTTTTTTTTATTAGGTAGATATTCAAAATACGCATTCACAGAGTGGGTAACTTTTTTCTTGATCTGTAATCATGGCCAACTACGACCACTTTTATGGGCTCAGATGTCAAAAACTACTATTAAGGATTTTTTTAGAAAAAAACTGATGACGAATTCTTCTTTATCATTACTTAAAACATAGCTGTACCGATTTTCATTGTTCTAAAATACAAGATGTCCGAGAAACAGAATTTCGTATTTTGAAAAAAATTCCCTCTTCAACCAAAATTTCCACCCCCTTTCCTTTGGAAGATTTTGCTCAAAAGCAATTCTAACCTTGCTCCTGTCGAGTTTATTGCGTTTACCAAATTTGAAGACAATAGCTCAACGCGTTCGAAAGTTATCAATGTTTAGTTTTTCTTGCTGTTTGATAAAAAGGGGTGTGCTGTAAAAACAAAAAAAAGTTATCTCAGTTACCAGCTGTCAGATACTAATAGTTCATACTGTTTTAAAGAAGTAAAAAAGCTTAAAAATGTCTTATTCTTTACAAGAAAAAGTAAAAATAATAAGATTAGTTGGCGACGGAACACGTACTATTCGTGAAGCAGCTAATGTTTAATCGACTACATCCAGAACGCAATATTAACCATGTAACAGTTTCAAATATTATCAAATATTTTGACCAACATGGTACAGTTGAGAGACTTCCTAACCAGCATCGTGATCGAGAGCGAAAAGGAAACCAAATGATTCTTGATTATTTTAATGATAAACCACATTCAAGCCTTAGATATGCTAGTAGGAATTTAAATATTTCTAAAAGCAAAATCTGGACGTGTTTGAAAAAATGCGGTAAGAAACCATTTAAGCCAAAATTTGTTCATACACTTGAAGCTGGAGATACTGAGTCAAGAATGGAATTTTGTTTATGGCTACAAGGTATGCACCTAGAGAATCCTGATTTTTTACAAAATATTTTATACACAGATGATGCTACATTCACGACAAACGGTATTGTATCGTCACAAAATATCAGAATGTGGAGTGAAAATAATCCACATTGGGTAATTGAGAGTAAGAGACATTACTCCTCGAAGGTAAATATTTTCTGTGGCATTTTAAATGAAAAGATTATTGGGCCATACTTTTTTTATGAAAATTTGAATGCTGCCAGTTTTCTCAGGAATTTTACAAACTGTCATAGTGAGAAATTGGTCGAGTGAGAATTTTCCTAATTGCTGGATTGGAAGAAGTAGTCCTCTTATCCGTTGGCCGCCGAGATCCCCAGACATTACGCCTCTTGATTTCTCTCTTTGGGGAACAATAAAAATAAAGTGTATGCTACAAGGCCCCAGACCCGAGAAGAACTTTCTGATCGCATTAGAGAAGCATGTCAGAGTCTAACTCGACAACAGTTACGAAATGTATTGAGGAATAATCGTAGACGTAATGTAAAAGGGAATTGGGTGGATTAATCGAAATGACTACGATTTTAACTTTTTTACAAACTTCCTTTTTGTTGTATTCTGATTTCTTAATTTTGTAAAATAATTGAGTAATTTCTTAATTTTGAAAAAGTATTGAATAATACAATTTAAAAAAAGGAATCCGTTTTTTTCTCGGACACCTTGTATTTTAGAACAATAAAAATCGGTACAGCTATGTTTTAAGTAATGATAAAGAAGAATTAGTCATCAGTTTTTTTTCTAAAAAAATCCCTAATAGTAGTTTTTGACATCTGAGCCCCTAAAAGTGGTCGTAGTTGGCCATGGTTACATACCAAGGAGAAAGTTACCCCACTCGGTGAATGCGCATTTTGAATATCTACCTAGTAAAACATTCATTCATTAGAAAAACGTAATATCTGCAATATTTTTTTTTAAACCAATAGTTTAAACAACTTATCTAAACAATTTATTTTGGCAAAACTAATGGCATATTTCAATTAAGAAAACACATTGAACCCCTTTACATATTCACAGTTTATTAAATAATACAAAATTTTAGTAGGTATGTTAAAAAGTGACCATAAAATTCTCGTATACCGAGAAGTTCACGAACATGCAAATTTAAAAATGCGATATCTCGACGAAAAAAGAAGATATTTGAGCAAACTCAACGGAATTTGGAAGTGGAAGACTTGTTCTTTAAGATCCCACACATAGTTTTTTGAGAAAAAAAATCGCGGTGCTACATAACCTCAAATATGTCAAAAAACAGTGTTTTTTGTACTTTTAGGTTAGAATATCTCAAAAACCTGATAGAGCAATGTTGAGCCCGGATTTGTTTTCAGCGGTAAAAGTTACTTCGGAAACAACTATTCATTGTCTAGGGGCAAAATCTTGCAGGGTAGTGTTATTGATTGCATTGAAGAAGTCAGCGATCCAATCGAAATTGAGGTGGAAGAAGAGGAACTTGTAACTAGTATTTGTAATTAGTACTTGTAGTGCTTCAGAAGTACGTAAATAATTAAATATCTTCTTGAATATTTTTTTGATAATCAAGTAGGGATACAATAATATGTTTTATTTTGATAATTATGCAAATACATATCTGTGTTTTTTTTTTCATTCTCCCACGTCCAAATAACGGACATATCTATATACCGGGCATTTTAGGATTCCCCTTGCATGCCCGCTATTACGAGGTTATACTGTAGTTTTTTCCGTCAGTTGCAATCTATAATATTTTCTCAAAACTACTAGATGTTAATTTAGTACCTTTCTAAAACAAATAAAGTGCTGGCCACTCGAACTTACACATAGAGACTTTTAGGCAAAATTCAAAGTTAAATATTTTTAACAGGAATGCAAATTTTTGAACGCGGCTTGCAAATTTTAGGAGCTAGTTTTTTTCGGATTAAGCTGCATGACGTATATTTATCGTAGGACCATAGGTTTATTATATACGGGGTGATCAATGAGGTCATGCAAAAAATCAAAAAGTTTGTACGAGTGAAATTTCCGCAAAAAATTTTTTTGGTCGTTGCAATATGGTTCGTTACTAAGGTAACATCAATATCTCTAGACGTTTTTGTCAGTTTTTGGATTAAGGCCCTTAGGCTTTGTACACACTACTCAACTTAAAATTTTGGTAGCAAAATTTTTAAAATGCTATAACTTGACATTGGATTGACGGTTCTTGATGATTTTTGCGGATTTGGAATCTTTATTTCACGTAGATTTTCTCTGGTCTAAGCATTTTATTTGAGGGTTGAAATTTACACATTATACCGGGTCGATAATAAACAAAAACGTAGTGTACGACGCGGTCTAAGGTTTGGCATTATTTAAATTTTTGTAAAAATAAATTCTCACCTCAAGTTGTTTTTATTTAACTTTCTTCTCACTGTTCTGTCCGAAACTCACACCCCCAGTTTGTTGTCTCAAAGAATCATTCAGTTTTACAGAGTTCTTTGCCCACCCCTGTGCCCATAATTATGATCGGGTGTAATTTCTACGCGACGCGTCAATTTCAAAGTAGGCATTGGAAAAACAAATTTGTTGCTATGGAATTAAAAACTGTTACAGTTACTGTAAACATTATTCTAGAAATAATCTGACACATTTCAATGTTATAATTTTGTAAATTTTAATTAATATGAGGCGTTTAACCACGGCAGAAAGGGAAAATTGCATTCGACTTCTTAACGAAGGAATGTCAAAAGAGCAAATTGCGCACATTTACAATGTCAGCCGAAAGACAATTTATAATTTGAAGCGCCGCGTCGAAACTACTGGTGATCATAATTATGGGCATGGGGGTGAACATACAAAAAAAATAAACCAAAGAACCGAAATAATTTTAATGAGAGAAACTATGCAGAATAGAACAAAGAACTCTAGAAAACTAAATGACTCTTTAAGACAACAAACTGGAGTGAGAGTTTCGGACAGAACAGTGAGAAGAACATTAAATAAAAACAACTTGAGGTGAGAATTTATTTTACAAAAACTTAAATAATGGCAAACATTTTAAATTATAGAGCCCGTCTCAGAGCAAAATGTGTGCACCATAGATCGAATAGGCGGGCATGGGCATATCGGCATGCGAATTGGGGTAATGCAGAGTGGAGCCATTGTTTATTTGCTGAAGAAACAAGATTTAATTTGTTTCACTCCGATGGCCAACTGTTAGTTTGGAGAAAGCCAAATCAGCGATATTTGGAGGAAAATAATAAACGTGTTCTTGTCGCTACGTTTTTGTTTATTATCGACCCGGTATAATGTGTAAATTTCAACCCTCAAATAAAATGCTTAGACCAGAGAAAATCTACGTGAAATAAAGATTACAAATCCGTAAAAATCATCAAGAACCGTCAATCCAATGTGAAGTTATAGCATTTAAAAAATTTTGCTACCCAAATTTTATGTTGAGTAGTGTGTACAAAGCCTAAGGGCCTTAATCCAAAAACTGACAAAAACGTCTAGAGATATTGACGTTACCTTAGTAACGAACCATATTGCAACGACCAAAAAAATTTTTTTGCGGAAATTTCACTCATACAAACTTTTTGATTTTTTGCATGACTTCATTGATCACCCCGTATATAATAAACCTATGGTCCTACGATAAATATACGTCATGCAGCTTAATCCGAAAAAAAACTA
Source organism: Aromia moschata (assembly GCA_029963805.1). Lineage (NCBI taxonomy): Eukaryota > Metazoa > Arthropoda > Insecta > Coleoptera > Cerambycidae > Aromia > Aromia moschata. Next base: position 36,095 of record JAPWTK010000281.1, on the reverse strand, counting down.
GCTCTTAAAATTTGCAAGCCGCGTTCAAAAATTTGCATTCCTGTTAAAAATATTGAACTTTAAATTTTGCCTAAAACTCTCTATGTGTAAGTTCGAGTGGCCAGCAGTTTAGTTCAATCGTAACTTTTCGTAGCACATCCACTTCATCCAATCTTGCAGCCGGCTCCCGAGTTGCCATGCGCCGGATTGAAATTTCACGCGGTCCCGGTTCGGCGGTGCCTGTCAAAAGTTGGCGAGGAGTATGTCAAAGGATGAGACCCGGGTAGCAATTAAATCATGCCGGAGTGCATAGATGGGTTAAACGTGCAGACGTGTATCTTTCATCCGCTTGTCGTGTTCGAATTTGTCTTCCACCCACTTAATTCTCTGTTCTACCTCTAGCGGAGCCGGCTCATTATTCATATGGCACGGCTCCTCCCGAGTATTTCTCCTGTATTGTCAGACTAGCGCGTCCGCCCCTCTCTCGGAGTCGCCGCGCCGCGAGGGCACTCGTAAATTCGTATGGGCGTGACATTAGAACGCGATTTTGTGATGGTTACTGCATTTCGCGCGCTGCGGTAACAGTAATTTCCACCAAGCCAGATAACTCACACCACATTGGTCCCAAATTGATTATGCAGACGTTGGTATCTCGGCTATTGTTGGAGATAGAAAGACGGTTAAATGGGAGAAATTTGTAGAGGATTTTATTACTTCTTTAAGGTTTATTTTTCACAAAGGACCCTGCACAAAACAAATGGAAAGTGGGTCCCGGTCGATTTGTCTAAAAATTGAGTACACAGCTCCACAAAAAAATTCTTTCGTTTGCAGGGTTCTAACTATGTATACTATTTTGTTTTTTGGGTCGCTGAAACCGAATCCAAATTGCTCCATCAGATCCGGTTCTTTTTCCTCAATTCCATCACCATATAATCTCAAAACTCCATAACCTTAGGCCGCATAACCTCAAAAAACCCAATAACCTTATGATTCTAAAACCCCATAACTCAGTAACAAAGAGACTTACGCGCTTAAGCAGTGTAAATCGATATATTTGAAACGGATTTGCCCTCCAATCCCAGTATCACTTAACCTTAAAACCGCGTGATCCTAAAACCTCATAACCTCAAAATCCCATAACCTTGTGATTGGAAAACCTTATAAACCAGTAAAAAGGAGACTTATACGCAATTCAGTGTAAATGCATAATCTTGAAAACCTCATAATCTTCTACGGTTCTAAATCTGATTGAGGTTTAACATAAAAGTAGTGTAAAACATGAAATGATACCACATTTGTATTTAAATTGTTTGTAATGTGCTATCTTGTGCGAAAGATAGCACATTACAAACAATTTGTATGACTGTACACATATTTTGTGGTATCATTCCATATTTTACACTACTTTTGTGTTAAAACTCAATCAGATTTAGAACCGTATAAGATTATGGAGTTTTCAAGATTATGAAGTTTTAGGATCACGTAATTTTGAGGTTGAGTGGTAGTGAGGTTGAAGGGCACACCCGTTTCAAACATATTGATTTACACTGCTTGAGTGCGTATAAGTCGCTTTTTACTGATTTATAAGGTTTTCCAATCACAAGGTTATGGGATTTTTGATGTTATGAGGTTTTAGAATCATAAGGTTAAGGTTATTGGGTTTTTAAGGTTATGGGGCCAAAGGTTATGGAGTTTTGAGATTATATGGTTATTGAATTGATTAAATATATGATTATGGGATTTCGTTTCGGTTTTTATCAAATTATATCATTTTTAGCTTGAATTTCATGGTTTTAGGACAGTTTTTTGAGGTTAGGAAAAGAACCGGATGTGATGGAGCAAGTTGGACTTCGGATTCGGTTTCAGCGACCCAAAAAACATACAGTATACATAGTCAGATCCCGGGAAAAGAATTTTTTTTTGTGAAGTGTTTGACTGAATTTCAATTTTCTCGCTTAATATTGTTGTTGTTCAGTTGGCAACTGATCCGAAGTTGCCGTGTTGTCTTACTTGATATTTGTTGACAGTTTGAAATTATCTGAACATTGGCTTTAATAGTGGTGTGTTTTTTTATCTTGCATTGAAAACCTGTTATTTTCAGAACAATCAAAGTGTTAGATTTAGTTATCAGACTTCCGTTTGAGAAATGTCAAAACAGTTAAATAGCTGCTGCTAAGATTTAACAGCATCTTTTATACACTATTTTGTAAAAGAACGGGACAATAATGGTCCATTGCTACTTTTAACAGCTGTTAGAAAGGTAATTTAGATATAAAATTAAAAATTAAAATATTAATGAAAAATATGGTCTAATGTTATATTGTTCTAGCGTGTATCAGCAGCCCTAAACTTGAATGTTTCTACGGTTAATTCCATTTTCCTGCTCTTTTTTGTACTTGCATATTTATACACCAACCAAGTCTTTAAAATATATAATTTTTTTAAATTATTTATCTTTTTAATGCTGAAAAAATAAGTTATTTAACAATAAACAAGCACAGAGAATCCATCCATACGCTAGTCAAAATTATTTCTATAATTTTGTAATTTTATATAGTACTGGACAATTTTATAACTATCTGGCATCAGTGCGGTCTAAAACTTAATCATGTGATTGCCGATCATCGGTTTTAATTTTGTATGAAGTATATTGAATTTATTCCGTGTGACTAATACACATATGCAAAATTACAATCATACAATCTTTAAATAATCATTATTTTATTCTTCATTTTGCATTTTAACTGACCCTATTTTTCAAAATGGGGACGACACGCTTTTGATGTATGCCAACGTCATCGAGATCGGTTTGCAAAAACCAGATGGACATCGGTTCTGGAATTGGTTGGGCGTCGCAAGCATAATACATACATCTTAAAATCAGTCAAGCGACTGTTACCACCGTGGCTTTTGTACTGTGCTATTACGCCCATTCCACTTTCCGCCTAACATCATAACTCACCACACCTAATGATTATTAGGGCAATTTGTAAGTAACCGCGAAGGTTGCATCTGGTTATCTCCCAGCTTGTTTCCATATATCTTCCACACACGTGCTCCGCGCCCGATGCTTGCTTGCCTACGAACTTAGCCAAGTTCACGTTTGCGCCGTTCGGTATTAATTCACTGCGACAATTTTCGAGAGGAAAACTCATAATTCCGAGCAATTTTAGTGTTGAAAATACTTTTGGGATTGCAAATGTGGGAGTTACAAATAGATACTTCTTCTGATGCGATTATAGCTTGTGAAGTTCTGCGTCCAATAATTCCAAATTTAAGGTGATATTATGTCTAATATGTGGAAATACAAGGTGCATAAATTAAGTAATGAGACAGGCAACGTAGCGCCCGATCTAGCAACACTGCGGAGAAGGGACTTCTTTGTGACTGTTTTCGTAATCCGGTTTTTTTCTAGTGCGTTTTAAAAATGAGTGACATTAATTTTGACCAACGGTGACAGCGGTTCTACAAGAGCCCAGGTTTTTCGGCGCTTTAAGGCATTCCCAGAAGGATAGAGATTGAAGATGAACCACGCAGCGGAAGGCCTTCATCTTCAAGAACCGTTGAAAATGTCGATAGAATACGGGATCTTGTGCGTTCAGATCATCGGTTGACGACAAGAATGATCGGGGAAGAGTAAATTTGAATAACACCACTGTTCATCAGATTTTGACTAACGAATTGGGAACGAGAAAATCTGCGAAAAAATGGTTCCAAAAAACCTTTCGTAGAAACAAAAGGACATCAGGAGAGAAATGTGTCTTGACTTTTTGGAATCCAATGAAAATGATCCCCATTTTATGAAATGTGTCCTTACTGGTGATGAGACTTAGGTGTTTGAGTAAGACTCGGAAATCAAGCGCCATAGCATGAAATGGCATACCTCAATCTCTCCAAGACCCAAAAAAGCAAAAATCACAAAGAGCGCCCAGACCAAATAGTAAATCAACACTTTTACAGAGAGGTTCTTGAAAAACTTTGAAAAAGGGTCATGACCAAACATTAAGAACAACTGCGCTTTATCACACAGCAATTTCAGTAAACGAGTTTTTAGTCAGTAAACATATTGTTGTGACTCCTCAGCCTCCTTATCTGTCTGACTTGAGTCCTTGTGACTGTTTTCTCTTCCCAAGATTGAAAAACCACCTCAAGGGACGTCATTTTGGGACCATAGAAAACATTCAAACGGCTGTAACCGACCAGCTGAAGGCTATTCCAGTATTTAAGTTCCAATACTACTATTCATCCTATAATGTACACATGTATAAACACAATACATGTGTACAGACCTTTTGTTAACCGTATGTGGAAAATGACAAACACCAGAATTTCGAAAATTAGTATACGGGGGTTTATCTTTGTGATTTCTTTGATTAAAATATTGACATCAACAGGACACTTCAGGTTGTACGGAAAGTTACTGTCAACTTTGTTATTTCAAATGGAATATGCTGATTTTTATTTAATTTTCATTCTTTCATTTTTATCTTTATTTAATTTTCAAATTCCACATGAAATTTTACCGAGTTCAAAATTATTTCGGTTTTTATTTTTTTTTTTATTAGAAATCATGGCCATGCAGTATTCACCTTATCTCAGACAATAATTGATCTAGAAGACAAAACTTTCACAGAAGGAATATTAATGTCTTATAAAATATCTGACATAGGCACTAATTTCTGTACATTATACAGAGAGTTAAATATTAAACCATCAGTTGTGATAACTTCAAAATTCAATAACTCGTTTATTTTAAATGGACCACCCAGTATTTTATAAGGCCATTTGATGTGGCTTTTTATTCTATTTCTATTTGTATTAGCATTTCCTATATCTATATCTAACTGATTATACCATATTTAAAGAATTATTAAGGTGAAAAAATCACATACAGAAACATAGGCTGTGAAAAGCAATTGAATTTATTTATTATATATCATTCTGTGACGTTAGTGTATTAATGGCAGTTTGCAGTCTTTATAATGATAATTGATTTATAATAATAATTATAGTTAAAATGGCAAACAGGGCATATTCTGGCATATTAACGTCGCTTCTTTGAATTTGATTAGCATGTACCGAGAATGCAAGCGAATTACTGGAAAAATATGTCGTGTATTTGTTGAAAGATATACTGACAACCGTAGGCAGATCCATGATATTGAAAATTCTACCATATCTATATGTTACCATTGCAGTAACTGTTCCAATGATGCTATGCTTTTTCTAAATTCTGTAAACAGTTCTTGTCAACAAACGTCCTAATCTTTCACAAACTCTGTTGGAAGCTTGTGGATAGCCAGTGAAAAACGCTAAAATATATACCCAAATCTCTTCCTTGTCAATAAGTGGCTTATTTTTCTTGGTGTTCGGACAAAATGCTCCATTTTGCGAACAATTATTCAGGAGCCTTTTAGCAGTATCATGAGTCAGACTACGTTTGTAAAATTATCTTTCAGTAAACACACAACATATTCTCCCGATTATTCGCTTACATCCCATATAGATAATAATTACGCCACACCCTGTATACATTGTATATAGTATAAAAAGTTTCCAAATCAACACAGTGGGTTTACCCTACAGAATGCTCCAAAGATATAACGTAGAAAGTTTTATGAGATTTTTTTTGACTTATCAAAGAACGTTCTGTTCTTGTGTACTTTTTTATTCTAATACAAGGCAACATCTGCTTTAATAAAAGTTGTGTAAACTCATCAGTAGGGAATCTAATAAATCCAATAACGAGAACAACGTAATGAAATATTGTAAAAACTTGATATTGAATCGAGCAAAGGTCATTTCAGCGTTGATTTATACGAGGTGTGTAAATTAAGTAATGAGACTGTTTTTTTTTTATTCGAATAGGATTACAATTCAGAATTGTCTCCTTCAAAATAACTTCCTTGGGAAGCCACAGAGCACTGGAGACGGTTCTTTCATTTCTCATAGCAGTTCTGGAACTCATATACTGGAATATCCTTCAACTGGTCGGTTTCAGCCGTTTGAATGTTTTCTATGGTCTCAAAATGCCGTTCCTTGAGGCGATTTTTCAATCTTGGGAAGAGCAAAAAATCACCAGGACTCAAGTCAGGCGAATAATGAGGCTGAAGAGCCACAGGCTCGTTTACTCATATGGCTGTGTGACAAGGCGCATTGTCGTGATGCAACATCCCGTTGTTCTTGATGGTTGGTCTCACACGCATGACCCTTTTTCGAAGTTTTTCAAGAATCTCTCTATATAAGTGTTGATTTACTGTTTGGCCTGGAGGCACAAACTCTTTGTGGATAGTTCCCTGGCTATCGAAAAATCAAATCAGCATGCATTTGATCATCGACTTTTGACATCGACGTTTTGACATTGACGCATTTGATCATCGACGATTTGCTCATTCTTGCTTTTTTGTGTCTTGGAGAGCTTGAAGTGTACCATTCCATGCTGTGGCGTTTGGTTTCCGGGCCGTACTCAAACACCCAAGTATCATCATTAGTAATGACACGTTCCATAAAATGGGGATAATTTTCAATCGATTCCAAAAAGTCAAGACACGTTTCTCTCCTGATGTTCTTTTGTTCCTGCGAAAGATTTTTTTTGAACCATTTTTGCGCAGATTTTTCTTATCCCCAATTCTTTAGTCAAAATCTGATGAACAGTGATGTTATTCAAATTTAACTATTCCCGGATTATCCTTGTCGTCAACTGACGATCTGAACGCAAACATTCCGTATTCTATCGAAATTTTCACCGGTTCTTGAAGATGAAGGCCTTCCGCTGCGTGGTTCATCTTCAAACCAAACATTTTTTTTGTAAAATCCAGTGGCGTAGTCAGTTCTTGTCTCCATTGTCTGTTTTCTCCGAATAAAATAACATCCTTTTTTTAATGAAACACCCTCTATATTTTTATTTGATTGAATTAAGGGGTAAACCACTCTAGAATTTTCGAAAATTCGTTTTTTTGTTGACTTAAAATGTACTTTAGGATCATAAAAATCATATGCAATTGGTCTAATAACGAAAAATGTTTTTTAAAAAGGTTTGATTCTCGATTTTGCCGCAGCAGCAGCACGATGCGACTGTGTTCGGATTTGTTGTTTTTATACTGTTTTAACCTTTCAAAATAATAAGTGGTCCTATTAACAACAGAGTAAAAGATCTTTCAGGAGTCCTCAGAAGTCCACTAGGGTGTTCCAGACCTGCTCCAAATGTATGGAGCAGGCATTGCAGATTAAAGGTAAAATAAAATTGCTTGCAAAACTTTGAACATCATTATCTCAAAATGACGTTTTTCGAACTGGGCGGTCACATTGCTCAAATACCATTCCGGAAATTTTAACAGTAGCTTATCAATTGTATTCTCCATAAAAGTACGTAGCCCTTTTTTTGATAGACTGTTTTTTATAAACAATTTACTGCAGAATTTTTTGAACGAAAATCGATTTTTTTTTTTGTTAGTGCACAGTTTCTATAAAAAATCAATTTAAAAAATAATCCCTACGCACTTCTCTAGCCAATAATATGTAAATTAAGAAGATTTTTGGTTTTTTGTTCCAGGTCTAAAACTTTTCGAGAAAATTGTCCGCCCGTGGAGGGCTTTTTGATAAAGGTCTTTTTTTAAAGATATGCTGTATCGCCGCCATTTTGTATGAAAATAGCAACAACAATTTTCTTTTATAGTTCAATACATGTTTAATTAACCCTTCAAAAAGAAATCCTATTCCTCTTCTCATTCTCCCACAATGAATTATCAAAATTGGGCAATTTTTTCGACCGCTAGGGTGGTGTTACCCCTTAAGTATGTTCTAAGCATTTCAAATATATATATCACTGTTGGCAAGTTTTCTAAAATGTAGGATAGGAATGTGCAAACAGCAACTGTCTATCTTTAAAGACAACTGAGTGATCCCTCAAAAGTGTCGAAAATTGGACACCCTGTACGGTGTGGATTACAGAATTAAATTAAAATCTGGGACGCCCGGTATCCTGACCTGTGTACATTATTATATTTTTAGTCATCTACCGTAAATTGCAGACTCTTTCGGCTACGTGCGCATGTGGGGTTTGTTTTTTACGATGATTACGCCGTTTGCGCTTTATTTCCTTTTCTGAACACTGGTGGTCGAACAATGAATGCACATTTATTTTAGGATCCCTCCGGTTTTATATCCACAATTTACGACTTGTAAATGAGCCGTCCAAAATTTGCTGGCTAAGTTTCTTAGATTTAAATTCGGCTCTGGTCTTCCCTCCGTGTTTTATGTCGCGGCAAGAACTACAAGTTGATCAAACAGAACATATATTAACTTTTATACGTTCTAAATTTTATATGGAGATAAAATCTTCTAGACACATTTGGCATCATAAAAAACTGGGTGCGACCAAAACCATAGCATTTATAGGATAATTGTTTTATTTATTTTTATAATTTATTAATAGGCGGTTAAGGAATGGTCTGGTTGTGAAATGTTCAAGAAATTTTGCTGTATATGCGGCAATGGCGTGCATATAATAGAGGAAGAAAGGCGGTACCTACCTTAGACGATCATAAGAAATGAAAATAATAATACTTCGTCGTTTAAAGTCGGCTGGGAAGGTTATGGCGTCCGTATTTTCGGATGCGCATGGTATAATATTCATCCACTATCTTGAAATGGGAAATGGATCAATAATGAATAGTACATAGCATTATTAGTGCGTTTGAAGGACGAAATCGCAAAAAAAAACGGCCCCAAATGACGAAGAAAAAAGTTTTCTTTCACCAAGACAATGCACCGCGTCACAAGTCGATCTCAACAATGTCAAAATTTCACTTCACTACATAAATAAATACAGTCCAGTAGGCAGAGACTTTTATGTGTCCTTGAAACATAAGGGCTAGTGTTGACGGTTACCTATGTATTTTTTTGCGTAGAACACAATTCGCTGGGTCCGTAGAGTTGAAACCGTCCGCTAATTTTTTAAATTAACAATTTGTTAAAAAAAAACGTATTTTTTCATATTTTCGCTTATATATCCGTTCCTTGGTATTTTTTATATAGCATATGAATTTAAGAAGTTGTAGCCTATTGAATTTCCAAAATTTTAAGCTCAACCCGACGTCTCCAAGTGCTATTTTTTCCACAATTTTTTTACTTCTAAAGTAGAGGGGCGACTATGATCATGAAATTTCTTGGAGGGACTGCTATTTGTAGTATGAAGTTACAAAAAACTTGACACCCATTTTTTTTAAATACGCGTCTTGAAGCGTACTTTCAAGATATTGTACTTCCGAGAATTTCGAAGCGGCAACGCTAAATCAATACATATATACGTCGCGTCAAAAAAAGGTAGTCGCGTAGAGAACGTTATAAAACTGGCCCAAATTTTTCAAAATCTCAAACAATCTCGCAAACTTGAAAAGATTTATGATTTTTCTAGCCCAACCCGGTCAATATCGTACAAAAAAACCAAAGAAATGGCATCATTGTTAATTAAGGCTTGCAAAAAAATTCGATCGTTAATTGGTCGAAAAGTTATTAACGGATCGAGCTGAAATTTTTTCTGTAACTTCATACTACAAATAGCAGTCCCTCCAAAATTTCATGATCATAGTCGGTCTACTTTCGAAGTAAAAAATTAGTGAAAAAAAAAGCACTTTTTCAACTTCAGCAGTCGTTTGCAAGTTAACAATAGCACTTGGAGTCTTCGGGTTAGTCTTAAAATTTTGAAAGATTCAATAAAAAGGCCTGTTCCAATCACAAGTCGATCCTAACTTTCGGTACAACCGGAAGTGCAGACATCTTGAAAATATTTTCATCAAATTCGCGATTAGCCTATTAGCGAAAGTCCATTTCCGAAATTACTACTTTCTAGAACACGTTTAATGAATAAGGTCAATCAACCACCTTGTATATGAAATTTGTCAGTTATTGAACTCCTCTCCAGATCATGAAATAGAATCGTGAAAAAGTGTAATTTTAACTCCTAAATAAAAGATATTATTTAATAAAAATAAGTAACAAACTGAAATTTAAACAGACAGTTCACAAAAAATGATGAACAAGCTTATAATGATCAGAAATATAATAATAATTATGCTGATTTTTTAGCATTCAGTTCAACTGCAAAATTACGAGGCAAAACGTGGATCGAACGTGGAGAATTTAATTATAGCACCACATTAATTAAGTTTGCCGTTGGCAGGAAATAGGTGGGAAAATTTTTGTTATGATTTAGCCATAGTTATTTAAATGTAAATTAAATTCCGAGGCAATTATTCACGGGATTTACTACTCATACTCGCTAATAGGATTATTCCGGGCTTGTATTTAGGTGACGATATTTCATAATTGTTTTGCTAAGCTTCGCGATTTATGGCTCGGTGGAAATTGAAAATGCAGTTGCGAATTAAAGGTAAATACAAAAATGCAGATAAAGACATAAATACCGGATTTTGAAATATTTTAACGTGATTTGCATAATTACATTTAAATAAGATTCACAGTCGAAACAAGGAAACACACAGAGGGCGGTTCACGATTGGCTAACCTGTTAAACGTTTTGCGAGAACTGGCAATAATATGGAGATGAATACTTATTTCATGGAGTTCGCACCCTATCTAAAATAATGGCGGGGGGACGTGAATACTAGCTTCGTTATTTTAAATCTTTTAACATTTTCACTTTAGTGAAATATATTTGATTTATTCCAGTAGTGGACTAAAGCTGAAATGAAAGCAAATAAAGCTATGAAACGGTTATGGATAAAAATATATACAGTAAGCGGCAGCCTAATGCTTACATAGGTGGATATTAAATACGTATTAAATGATATATTTTTATGTCATAGTTAGGCGAATTTACTTGGGCCGGGGGGGATTGGTTGTACATAAAGCTAAGAGGGGGTTTTAGCGGAAATCTAAAGAGCAACGTTGCCAGAACTAACTGTAACTCTTAACTCTGCATAATAAGTCTTTATAAAAACCCTATATTTACAAAATGCATTGATGTACGATCAATTAATATAAGCCTATTTAATTTTCAGACTGCGTTGCGTATCGTATAATAAAGTTTACTGTTATCTTTTTTTCAACCCAACTACTGTCAAATAATTTTAAACGGTTAATATTACTTTAACCAGCTGTGAAACAATTTTAAAATATCTAATAGGAATATTATGTTGATATGACAACAGCGTAACGAAGCAGAACCAACGGTCCAATGCGTCGGCTTCGGCGTACAAAATTTCGGTGAATCGTAGCTCAGGTCAGAGTCGGGCTCAGGTCAATATTATTGCAAAGCGATACATAGAAAATACATCAGAATACATTAGTGAATATTCGAATAAACGTACTAGGGAGCGTACTATTACACGACGGTATTTAGGTGTGGTAATGTCAGTGGTTACGAAAAATGAAGCTTAAAAGGACTTACCCATTAAAACTCATAAATTGTTTAATACAAAAAGTAACATTACTTTTTAACTAGCGTATGATATTTTGCACGGCATATTTTTTGCAACTTTTTTTCGTCTTTTGTTAAACAGTTGCAGTTTTGTTACAACTGATTTTGTGTTACTTATTTAATTTTACTTATTTAATTTAATCTGACGAAATATTAGAGTCTTCCTTGTCTCAAAACAGGTATTATGGGAGCAGGAATTTGGAAGAGGTATACCCTGGAAAAACGAGTCTTCCTTCAAAGGCAGACCCGTCCCAAATATCTTTTTTGGCGGGTATAAAAATTTGGCAAGTAAGACTCGAATATTTTGTCAGTTTAAAGGTAAAATTTATTAAGTAAATTCTATTCAATTGTAAGGAAACACTTTTATAACTGGTCATTAAAAATCTAACTGTCATTATAACGTTATAACTTGAATCAAATTTCTCCGCATTTTAGGTCGAAATTTATGTAATGTAATTTTCATTCAATTAGAAAATTACATTGGGATACAGTTGTCTCGATAGCAGTTCCAAAAAAAATTTTCTTGTGGGGCTGTGTAATTCACACATGTGGAAGAAAATATAATATAATATGTTACATCGTTATAATCAGAACAAGTGGAATGCAGCAACGAAAGAAAAAGGAATTATTTAAACAAATATATTACTTAAAAAGCTGCCATACATTTTTATTTCAATTGTTTTTCTGACAACATATTCTGAAATTTCGGAAAAAATAAGTTACTTGGACCTAAAAAAAATTCATATCTATAAAAATGACGGAGATGGAAAACAAAAGGGAGATGGAAATTCTTACAAAATCACCCTGAAAAAAAAATATAGTACTAGGTTATGGACGCAAAACCAAGATACCTGTCAAAACAGTTAATATGTTATCAATTTTATGTGTTTATTCTGTCGATGTAATATTTTTTAATTAGTCGGTAATTCATTCCTCTAAATCATTGAATAATATGCTGAAAAAAAATGTAAAACAATTTAAGAGGAGAGGACACAATATGTTGAAGAGTATTAGTCAACAAGTATTTTATGAGGACTAATTACACACGCACACAAAGTAAAAAAAAGTTTCAAACCCGTAAATGTTCCAAACAAGTATTTTGGGTCGCTGAATCCGAATCCAAGGTTAGTTTTGATGGGTTGGCTTGTTATCTCTGTCAAAACGCACAAAAAAAAACGCCAAAATTGCACCGTCATTACCTTTCAAAATTCATGTCACATGTCTTTTTAGTAGTCGACTCCGAACTAAGAGTTATTGCAAACCATAGAACGCATTTTTTTTTCATGAATGTGGTCGTCAAAAACTTGGGAGTCGGAATTTCTTTGACTTCAATAGCTAATTTTTTATGTTTTTTTGGAATGCCAAATTCGAATTCAGCCACATTACTTTGTTTGGAAATAGCTCATTTTATATGTTTTTTGGATTGTTCAATCTAAATTTGGGTGTTTTTTGAACCTTCAAAACAATATAATTTTGTAAATATGCAAAAAAAAACAAAATAAAATGCAATATAGTGTCCATGGCCGCCAAGTGCATCAATATGTAGAAAAAATCGTCAGTCAGAACCAATTTGTCAGAATTCATCTCCTCATTCACACCTATTTCCTTCCTATTTGCTGTAACGAATTCTTTTCTCTTCAAAATATCTATGCAATGGCGGACGTTTCCGTTTTACTCACTTGCACTTACAGTCTCCTTTCAACATCCAGCAATAATCAGCCATCATAAGGAACTGAAGAGTCCAAGAAACACATAAAATGAGCTATTTCCGTAAAAAGAATCTTATTCCCAGGTTATTCTTACAAAAAGCAACATTTTAGCGTTTTTTTTTTCTGTTTTGCATATTTTTTGCATTCTCGTAAAATAATGTGTTGAAAACGATTCTGAATTAGAATTTTGCAACCCAAAAACAAAAAATCTCAAATGTCAATGAACTTCCGACTCTCAGGTTTCTCCAACAAAAAGCGACATTTTTGCGATTTTAGCCACATTTTTTGCATTTTTTAGCACTCATGAAAAATATGCTTTCTATGGTTCAAAATAACTTTTAATGCGGATTCGACGATCAAAAAGACATGTGAAATGAATTTTGAATGATGCCATCATTCTTTTTGCCTACATGGTGCCATTTTGACGTTTTTTTTTTGCATTTTGACAGAGATAAGGAGCTAACCCATCAAAACCAACCCCGGATTCGGATTCAGCGACCCAAAATACATGTAGAATAAGCGGTTTGGACCCGGGGTTTGATTTTTTTTGTATGTGCCTTTCATTAAGCTACCTGGTATCGAAATAACAAGTAAATTGCATAGATTATATGCAATTGCCGATATCGGAATATCTCTATGTTTAACTGTAATTAAAGTTGAATAATTATAACAGTCTATTCGGAATATAAACAGAATAATTAATTTGGTATGGCATTGTGTTTCCGTGGCCTCCAATGAACTAAACTGCAGAAACACACAAACTTCACCCAGGCCTGCCAGTTAACTTCAAGTTTCAATTCATCTCATTTGGCTGAACTAAATTAGATTTAAACAAATCACGGAGAGCCACTATAGCTCATTGTTGGAGAACACGAAATAGTTCGCTTCCAGGAAAATACTTCAGTAATGAAAAAAATGTAAAAGCAGGCGAGTTTATATTTTAGCAGGCGATTTCATTAAATAGTAATTAACAACTTTTCGCTGATTCCTATTACATAATCAAAACACGTTCATTTAAAAAGGAAAACTAGGTTATGAAAATAAGCCTGTAGTTATCTGAAATATTTCATCAAATAGTTGAAAATAGTTTTCGTACAGAGCTTTAAACTTCGTAATTAAAACACAGTATTTGAACAAAAAAACTGAAACATACGAGGTGTGTAAATTAAGCAATGGGACTGATTTTTTTAAATGTCTCTATTCGAATAGAATTACAATTCAGTATTGTATCCTTCAAAATAACTTCCTCCGGGAAGCCACACAGCGCTGGAGATGGATAGCCTCCAGCTGATCGATTACAGCAGTTTGAATGTTTTCTATGGTACCAATGAAGTCCCTTGAACCGTCATGAAACTGGTTTACGAAAAAAAGTCACAAAAACCCAAACAAATGACTCTAACAAGTTTAAACTTGTACTGAATGTGCAGCACATGTTAACCTACCGCCCTTCCAAGTCCAGTCTTTGCAGTGTTGCTATATAGGGCGCTACGTTGCCAGTCTCATTACTTAATTTACACACCTCGTATAATCAACTTTGGGGATAATTAGCGATTTGTAAATTGTGCATCTGTCTGAATGCTGAAAAAGGTAGCTATTAACATATGTATGTCGTGCATTAAAAGGAAAACGAAGTCAAAGACGACCATATACTTCTTGCATATTGTTAACTATGAAATAATTCATAGATTGTAGTATGTAAGTACAACATAGATAAGAAAGTCGAAATCCTTATGATCCAGTAAATACTCCGAGGTAATATCAATTTGTAGGGAATTTTACAGAGAATATATGGTCGTAAACATACTTCAGAAATGACATGTCTGGTTATACGTTTCTGAATAGCACAAATTCTTCCATTTTTGTTCTGTTTTTCACCCTAAATTTTCAGTTTATAGGAAATGAAGGGTGGAGCACAAATGTTGACATCGGAATCGTATTAAGCGCGTAAAAATACTTCGAAAATGACATGACTGGTCATACGTTCTTGAAAAACACAAATTCTTCCATTTTAGGGCTGTTTTTCACCCTAAATTCTCATTTTATAGGAAATCGAAGGGTCTAGCACAAATTTTGACAACGGGATCTTATTCAACGCTTAAAATATATGTTTGGTTAAGAAATAATTAATATTTCAAAAAAAATCATAAAAACGTATTTTGACAACAGAAAACCAGGATTCACTGAGAATTTACGCGGTAGAAAGTTTTAAAAATTCGGTTTCAGCACAAAAAAATACTTCGGATTTGATAGGTTTAGTTCCTGGAGCAGATTTTTTTGTAGACCTGTGAATTGTAAACTAACCAAACGAGACGAATCGAGAAACCAATCACTTCTCGAAAGTTTATTCATGAAAATATATTTACTTCATACATTGTGTTAACAGTTTATAAAGACCTTAGAAAACCACCCTTTTACGCTAAATTTAATTAACGAAAATGCGACATAAAAAAATCTAAACGAATTCCACATATCGGGCCAGATATCTTTTTGTATTGGATATGAACGAGTCCGTCTTATATTTCTATAACATTCATTGGGCTCAACCTGGACCGCTGCCTGACCAAAGAAACGAAAAGAATTGGGTTTATCTCATCCTTTTATTCCAATTCCAATCCTTATCCCTTCTGAACGGCGGATGAGAATTTGAAATAGAAAAATACAAGGTGGCTACGTTTAAAGTCCAGGATTTACTGTGGCCATTTTGTTTTATTCCGCGCAGTAAGAATTAGATAAATACGCCTTGTCATCTATGTCGCGGAAACCTTCTCTCGTGTTATATAAATATATGAGGTATTTCCTTATTTTGGTTGAAATGGAAAGCATACATTTTATTATTTATTTATTTTTTTGTTACTACTGGATACGGATTTTTATTAATATACACTGCTGAAAAGAGATTCATAGCCCATTATTAATGAGGTATCGTACGATACCCTGATTTAAAAATTTGTAGGGAGTTGTCATAAATTAAAGGGGATGAAAATAGGGGGGGGGATAGTGCTAGTGACTTGAGGTGAAATGAGGTCTGTTGAAGGTTATTTTGCAAAGTAAGTTAAATAAAGTGTCCTATATAAATTTTATGTCGTTCTCCCCCCTAAGGCATAACGCGGGGTGACTAAATTATAATACAGAAAAGTAAAAATCAGTTAAATCGTGTATATTTGTAATTTTAAATTCAAAGTAAAATTTATTGTACCGTTGGGAGGAGGAGGGCGTATGTTAATATAAAATCAAATATTCGTGTGAAGTTTGCTTCTATAGATTTTTTTATGTAAAGGCATTCAAATATCATACCTTTATGTATATGCCATAATGTCTTTAAGGTTTAATCTAAAAACATGTGGAACATTTGTGTGTGTTTTTAGAAACTTGACTCTTTTACTTTTAAAAATATTTAGGCGTTATAAATGTAGATTTATTGAATAACACAGGTCTACAATAAAAAAATTTGAGGTAAAGATGCAAAAGAAGGATGCGATTTTTTTTGTCAGTTTTTTTCATATTATGTTAAATATTTGTTATTTGTCCTACAGGGTGTTTTTGAAATATGGTCAAATTCAACGTAAAAATTCGCTACTATTTTAAATGCAACACCTATCTGTTCCATCATCACACCCATCTGTGCAAACAAACAAAAGGTGCAATCTTCCACTTTACAAAAATGTATAGTTTGTTACATTTACTTTCAAAATGGTTACTAATTTGATTCTTTAAAATATCCTGTTTTGGACATTCCAAGAAATTCTGACCTATTTTGATCGTAAATATCTTTTGACAGAGTGAACTTACAAGAAACTGAGACTGGCGAAAACCTCAGTTTTCGCCAGTCGATTTACTGTTTCAAAAAGTTTTTTTGGTGCTATGTTAAAACTTTGTTTCTAGAGGGTGATTTTAAAATATGATCAATTTTAACGTTAAAATTTACCACTATATTTAATGCAACACCCTGTATTTCTTTAAATCACACAAAAGCTGCCTTCTTCCGCTTTCCAAACATGTATAGTTTGTTACACTTTACTTTCAAAATGGGTTAATAATTTGATTTTTAAAACATTGTAGTTTGGACGTCTCCAGAAAATTCTGAACCATTTTGATCGCACAGATCTTTTGACAGGGAGAATTTAGAAGGATGCAATTTTCACCAATTGATTTACATTATCAATAAGTTAGTTTTTTTTTTCGTTCTATATTAAAAACTTTTTACTTGCCCTACGTACGACAAGTAACAAGTACTTAACATAGTACGACAAAAACTTTTGAAAACTTAGGGAAAACCGAATCCTTCTAAGTTCGCTCTGTCAAAAGATATTTACGATCAAAATGGGTCAGAATCTCTAGAACTACCCGGTATTAAAATTGAAATTTCATATATAAAAAGCTGTCAATAATCTGTCAAAATTCCTGAAATCGGAAAAAATTTGATATTTTATGTATTGTATTGTATATATATTTTAATAGCTCTACTATCGTGTTTTGAGGACAGCTGGTCACGAATCTGTCGTCACAATTGAATTTTGATACAATGACAGCTGTCAACAAGCTGTCAAAATTCCTGAAAAAGATAAGGTGTTGCTGAAGATTAAAAATGAAAGCCATTAAAGCGAGTTATCATTCAAAAATGTGTCTCTCATTTTTTTTCTGTAGCGTCCTCCTTTTTTAAAAATTACTTGGATATCCTCTTCCTTTTGTGATTTTTCAGTACTTTTTTTGTAGACTACCTATGTAATTATTATGTATGACTACAGAAAGAATAAAGCTGATGTTAAAGTTTTAATGTGAGTGTTCACTGTACGATGCATCTTTATCATTAAATGAATATTAATCAAATTTCGTGTGCACTAAATCCCAAGAATAACATAATCGAAAACAACAGAAACCAACTGATTTTAACGTACAAAGCAATATACGCTCTTCTTATTACTTTGCCATTTCATTTCCCCTGTAATATTTCGAATTTGCGACCAACGCAAAGTATCACAAAGGATATACATTTGATCTGCTGGATTTTCAGTTAGTCAAACAAACTTTAACCTGAAAAGTTCAATTAGTTTGCCAAGACACGGCTCAAAAAAGACGAAAAAACCCTATATTAAAGTTGAAACATAAAAACACAGACATTGTGGAAGTTTCAGAAGCCGCGGTTCCTTTAGTAGATATTACTTCTTTGTTAATTGTTCCTTTGTAGTCCTATTCCACTCAGCTACCACAGCCTGTTCATTAAAGTACACTCTCAGGAACAGTGGAAATTCAAAGCCTTCAGCTACCACTAATTACTGTGTTTTAATCTAAGAAATCCCTCGGACTTAAATGTATTTTGAAATATTCGAATTTTAAAACTCTTTTCAACGCTTCGGATGAAATACAGAATTCATCAGGTTTGAATTATACGGCGTTTTATTGTATTGTTTAGATGTCGAATTCTACGTTTACAGTTTTCACTTAATGTGAGAATACATCATTAATAAAGTCAGACTTAACATAAATGGTTTTTTTATTATAACTTGTCATCCCTTAAAAAATGTAAAAAAGATAAGATGTGTATCTCCTTGAGATAAAAAAAAAAGATCAATACAAAATTTGCAGGACTTTTTTTCAATTCTCGATATGATTACCTAAGAATCAACTTTATATAAAATATATTTATAATGTAATATCACAACTAGAGCTCGTGGGGTAATAATAGATCCGTGTTTTACCAGGGACGGCTTCAGGATACGACTATTAATGCATTCCGAAATGTTAAATAGGTCTTACCTTATACATGGGATGGTGAATTTTGCGAACGGAATATTACACGCTACCGTCATTTTGATTAAATCCAGTTAAATTGTTTTTGTGTGTCTCGCGCACTCATACCACCACTTACATAAACTTTATGTTTGTCTGTAGCAACGTACTGAAAAACATCTGTTTTTACGTGGCACGTGAGTACACTACCACACACGTGAGTACACTGCCATTAGAGATCAGTTCCGCAAAATTGTTTATCCAGCACTCCACCGTAACATGTGACAAACGTTGTCCTGACATTTATACAAACTTATTCGACGTTTCATGCACACGAATGATGGATCGATCAGCGCAGGTTAACTAATACTAAAAAAAATACATCATCAAAGTTGGCCGACCAAAAAAATACGTATTTCTATTCTTGATCTTAATTTTACAATCTTATTTAATTGTCAAGGCTGTTACACTATGTGACAGCCACTATTTATTTTAAAAAGTGTAACAGTCATTTGGCAAAAGTTGGACAACAACAATGTTTCCTTTCCAGCCAACATCACTGCTATTTGTATTTCTCTCGTTCTTAGCCAGATTTGATGACTTTTTTTGGTTGGCTCGTTATAACAATATTCCAGTGGCGTTAAGACCGGTCCTATTATTATTAACCTACTGGCTCTAATCTTAACATAATGTTGTTTTATTTCCATAGAGATCCATGGCCAGTGCGATGAAATATCACATTTTTAATTCGAATCTCTTGGCACGGCTACCTAGACAGATTTTTTTAAACTGAAATAACTCAAAGCCGGCTGGTCCAAACATGGACATATTATATATTTTTTAGAATGTGGAAATTAAGTTAATTTCATTTAATTTAAAAAAATTGCGATCGTCTTTTGTTTTTCTGGTTATCATATTAAATATGTTCACAAAATGATTCAGCCAAACAGCACCTTTTCCACTAATTTTACGAGTGAGAACATGTTTTTGTGGCCTACCTCGCAGACGCTAACCCAGTCGAGGCTCCATGAGCCTAAGTTACAGTGAATACTTGCCGCACGTACCAAACATCTCTAGATTATCGATTCACATAAGCAAGGAAGGTTCCGCCTATCCAACGAACCCTCTTTCAGGAATTTTCATCAACTCAAAAATTTTTGGAAGGAGTCAAAAAAAGAACGATGAAACGCAAAAGAGGATTTGAAGGGGACAAAGTAATGCCATGAATTCACGACAAATAGATGCCCCATGCAGACTTTTACAGGGGTGGAACCAGAGGGGGTGGGTGGGGGAGGTCGTGTAGGTGTAGATTGGAGGGGTGCTTGGTCTGTCAAAGGGTGAAAGCGAGTTGTGTCACAACGTAGCGCCTTCAGGGCATTCAAACCAACCATATACACTCGACTCCCTCTTAAGTCACCAAATCCGTGCATCATATTCTCGCTTAAGTCAAGAAATTTATTCTTTCTTAAGTCACGTTTAAAATCAATCATAATCTCAACTTTTTCGTGTTTTTAGTTGCAAAAAGAAATATATAGAGATGTACCACAGCACTTGTTATGATGAAAAATGAGCTAGCGGAACGAAAAAATCAACGTAAGTATACCCAGTCGTGCGTGAGAAAGTTTATTTTTCCACTTGAGTGACTATTTTAAAGGTTAAATATTTTTAAAAGACACCTACCCCATTTTAAAAGTTAGGTGTCTATATTTAATGTATTACACAATCATTTATTTCAATAAAAATTGTATTCATGCGAGAATACAATTTCCAAACGTAGTTCTAAAACTTTTACAGGCGGCGACTTAAGAGAGAGAGTTTCGTGACATAAAAGGGAGAAACGTGGTGACATAAGAGGAAATGTGAATTAAGCGAAGGTGGCTTAAGAGGGAGTCGAGAGTAGGCTACTGAAAATTAAAAACCACAAGTCTCTATCTCGAATAGGACGCAAATGGCGCTAATCTAAAAATGTTACGCTAATTTTGACGAGCAGTTTAGTTCAGTACGGTACTTATCTGAAACACCTCGTACATCAAACGACGACATACCTAAACCTTTGTTATCTAGTTCCCGCGTTTCTACTCCCAATATGCCGGAGTAATTTAAAACAAAACATAACTTTTTACTACACGAAAATAAAACGATTTGTCCGATCGACTTATCGTGGAGATTGAGTTTACGTAATCTGAAAAGAAATATTTTTAAGATCGACCGTTTGTTCTTGACGTTTTTATTGAAAATTATTTTTCAATCGCTCGTCTCGAAAAAATCGCAGAAAGAAATAAAAAGCTTACTGTCATTTTCAATTTGTCTCCCCGTTATTCTTTTTGCTACACCAGCAAAGTCGTATTTCGTAATATAAAAATCAGATTTACCCGAGGAATTGAATTTACAGCTTTCCCTTCAAATTTATTATTGATCTATCTTTTTTTGCCGAATGCGATATGCACTGGACATCCTGACGTCAACGTGTCGGGAAAGTTGAATTTCTAGATTAAGTTTAGTTTGATAAATCACGTGAAAAAATCGACGCGTGTGATTCGGCCTTTCGGCCGCTATGATGAATCGCATGACGAAAAGTAAAGATGTTATTAAATATTACTTTTTGGTTTATTGGATTTTAGGTTCCGGAATAAAACACAACTATTATGTATATAATAATAACATATAGAGAATAAAAAATGTTATAATCAGAGCAATTGTAAATTTTACTTACATCAATGTTATTAGTAGGGTCCAGAAAGTGTACTACGTAACTCTATGATAATTATAAACCGTATTTTTAAGCGCCTTGTAAATTATGTACGCGTGTATTTCTTGCCCGTGCATACGTACGCCACTGACCGTGCCTGGTAACACGCTGGGACTCCTCCCGTGGCGGGTTCGAGGAAAAAGCTGTGTGAAATTTGTCCATATAGCGTTGCGAGCGTTCCATATAGCGTAGCGAGTTTAAACAATTTTATGTGTCATCTAAAGCCGGCAGATCCGGGCGGCGGGCCATAATAATACGCGTCATACTACTTGCTACTTGTATGTGCAAAAACAAAATTCATGAAAACAATAAACTGTTGCAATTTATAAAGAGATGTGTTAAACTTACCCTGTTATTTACGTTGATATGTGCAACAAACTTTGTGGGCCGCCGCGCTGTTTAGCCGGCTTTAGTCATGACTGATTAACTAATAAACGTGTGTACATACGTATTTTGCAGCGTGTACGTATTTATTTTAGAGTTCGTGAAGTGTATTTACATATCATCTGATTATTTGTGGATTGTTGCAAATTGAAAATGTTCATTGAACACTGCGAGGATTTTACAGTAGACTGATCACATATTTTATATATTCCTTGCAATCCTCGACATATATTTCGTAGACGCCGAGAGTATGAAAGACATTTAGATTCGAATATCCATCAACAAAATATTACTGGTACTGTTAGAAAAGATTAATTTTGGTATGATTGGTGCATAATATTTTTCGTGGAACGTGGTCGATAATATTAACTTTAGACTTTTTTTTTGCCAAATATATATCCGATTTTTCATTGCCTAGTTGCCATGCATTTGTAAAACGTATTTACAGAAGACATATCAATGTGTCATGAGAAATATCAAAGAAGACATACTGATAAATTTCTATGGCTGACAGTGGACGAAACTACAAATTTTTGCGGTAATAAGGTCGTTAATGTTCTGATACGAGTTTTATGTGTTTTTGATATTTCGCCCCTGATATTGATAGCTAATAAACAGTTTTTGCAAACAACGACTAAAAGTATAGAAATTTGTGCATTGTGTAGATGTAAAAAATAATAATGTACTGATGTTAGTGACAGACGCAGCTGCTTATATGGTGAAAGCGGGACAACAAAATCAGTGGGCATTTCAACAACCAAATACTTGTGTGACAATATCTTTTTGTCTGACCAAATTTATCTTTTTCACAATTCTTAGAATTACAAATAATTTTGTACACAACATCTAATTTATCTAATTTATGAGTTTTTTTTTAATTTGGAGTAACATTGTGCGACTGAATGTTCGTATGCTATAAGATTTCGGACAAAGTATGTAACTTGAAATATATTTTGTTTTAAATTATTTTCAATAACATTTTCTTTGTTGACATATTGACATGACATGTTTCACCAAAAATTTTCAGTCAATTGTAACACTATTTAAATCAAAATAAAACATGTTCATATGTTCATCATCATATGTTTGTTGGACAATTCCAACAAAAATAGTTAAGAAAATTAGCAATGAAGTAATGAACAAAATAATAGTGAAAAAAAAAGACAACAATAAATATATTATTGCAAATAATTTGCAAGTAATTTACTCGTATATCAAACCGGTGTTTTAAAAGTTTTAAAATTAAATTCATCCGGTCAGCAAGCTAACAACGCAATGGAAACGAACGTATCCAAACATCGGAACTTTGGATATTCCATTAGAGTTTTATGCAATGTGTAAAGTTTTTCCTGTTTTTTTTTTTTAAACAATTCGTATACATTCGTCGCTATCTGCATCTGATTTAAATATGAAAAGGGACGATGGAAAACCTTCTGCTTTCATGTCAGCGAACTATTCAAAAGGTAATTCAGATTGCGCTTTCGCAAATAACTGGGAAAACTTGCACAAAGACAAAACTAATATCTTGTTCGTTTTCCATAATATTATTTGTCAGCTTGCTTTCAGTTGTGCTGGTTACTTTTAAGACTAAATGAAATAACTCATAGACAAAACAATGAATGATTGCAGCTAAAAATATCGTTAAGAGTCAACTCTGGAACGAAATTTAGTCAACTCTTCCTTAACTATGGAACGAAAATTTTTCCCAACCGCTACACCCAAATCAAGGACTGTTATTTACGAAGAATTTTGAAATTTGAATTTTTGAATTTTGGCACAAAATACAATTGATTTTATAAAAAATATATATATATATATATCAGGTTGACTCTGAATACAAGTCATTCAATGACTAGTCATTTTAATGTTAATTCAGTTACCGATAGCATTGTATTCGCTTATAAATTAGAGCTTAAAAAGCGTATATTAAATAGGCAGATTCCTAAAGCTCAAATGGTCCGACTTTTGAAAATCAAAATAATAAATATACCTGCTAAATGAAAAACATTTTGAAAACTTAACCACTCACCTGGAATCGAGTAATCTATTTTATAAAATATAAACACAACACTAGAGTGAATCATAACTTCGGATAATGTGGCTAATGATCATGACAGTCGATGCCATAACAAAATGTGTAGTTTCTGGGAACTACCATAGGACCAAAGTTTCTTCTGGTCTGGGTACCCAGGAAGGCTGATACAAAAGCATCCGAGGGATCAAACAATTATAATAATAAAAAAATTAGACGGTCAAGCAGTGATCAAACCTCTTAGCTGCTTCGCTGTAAATAAAAAGCAGTGCGGAAATGTCAAAATTAATAAATGGACATTAATCTGGATACCTGGCTACTTTGGCCTGGATGACAATGCAATTTCGGAGTCATTATACAGAGAGCGATCGATAACAAAATTCGTGGACTAAACTCAATGCTTGTCAAACAATTTAGCCAAATCAATAGTTGAAGACTAGTCAGAGGGCACCATTGTAGTGCACCGCAGTTGATTAACAGGATTATACCATTCAAAATCGTTTAGTACACCCAAGAAAAACAAGAAGTAAAGAACTAGTAGAATCAAATAGGTTGAATCTAAAACCTCTAATCGGTCTATATATTGAGAATTTCAGACTCAAACTTTCTGTCTGTGTTTGAGAGATGAAGAAACTGCAGAGCATTGCCTTGTGCACCTGCCTGACTGCAGCAAGAACCAGGTTCACTGCGTTTGGTAGAGCAACTCTACTAAAAGAGTTGAACATGCTGTCATCCGATAGAGGTATTGATTTTTTGTGAGACTGAACCTACTGGATGAAATATAAATAGGAGGTATGCCAGAATTGAACACGATAGAACTCATTTTCAACCCATAATCTATTTTCAGCTCTGCAATTACCCATTCCTCTCTTCTCCAAACTTCCAACTTGTTTTCTGTTATTTGTTCTTTAATATAGGTTTAATTTCCTTTAATTTAGAATCAGACACCAATATTATTATGCACTTAAAAAATAAAAAAAAAAACTAGCCAAACTTTCGGAAATTGTCAACAGACACTTTCATCCAGATCATTGATATAATTCTGTTTAAAATTCTACTCTCTGTTTAAGCCCTTGTTAGAATCACATTAAACAGAGAGCTCTGCTTGTGTATTTCCATGAAATTTTAGTATTAAATAAGCTGTAACATCAAGCGGAGCATACCGATTTAATATGAAACTCATCGGATATTGCCGTCCATGTATGGTTGCAGCTACACATATAGGTTTTAACTACGTCCCACTGCACATTTCATTTTAATTCTAAAACGGAATTTGCCGCTAAAATGACCACTAAATTTGCAATTTCCGCTTTAAATTTTATATGACAATTAATATTTTATCAGCTGTGTTATATTGCGTCGCGTTTAAAGCAGGTTATCACTACATTATTGATGGATAGAGCAAATTTCGTTAAAAATCGAACAGAAGAATTAGTTATTTAGATTTTTTAACACTGCGGTTTCCGATTTTGAGCCACTGGCACACAATGGGGCAAAATGATAATATAGGAGTGCAAAAGTCGAAAAACGAAATATAGATAGATTGTTTGCTACTATTTTTAATATCAATATAAATGTCCAAAGGAGCTGAAACCTACATTTTTACTGTTGAAATTGATTATTTTAAAGCAAGGCAAGAGATGGAAACTGTTGCGTTGAGCATAACGCCAAAATAGGGCATGATTTTTTCGCTTCCTATCTAAAGTTTAAAAGTTTAAATGAGATTCAATTTGTGAAAACTGTATCCACATAACATATTTATTTCAAGAGGGTTTGTGTAAATTCATTTTCTATGCTTTTTTTAATGAAATACTTAGGGAAATTCGTATGTATTCACGTTAATTTTTACACATATATTAAGAATGAGGTGTATAGTTTTTGTATTTACCAAATATAAGTGCAGCCAAATGAAGCTGAAAAAGTTCCTTAATTTTTTCTGGAACAGTTCGCTGCAGAGTATAATTGCGATAAACTAAGAATGGCGGCGAAAATTTGTTTTACAATTTACTATTCACATTGGATCCATTAATTTCCACGTTCATTTGCACTAAAAAAATGTATTTCACTATTAAAATGTATTTTATTGACAAAAAAACGTCATAACTAATTATTTTTGTGTAGTCTCCCATTTCATATTTAGCATGGCGTAAAAACATAAGGTAGTCCATATTCGCAAACAAAAATTAATTCGAAAATGCTAAACGAAGTGTTCAATTAATGTGTTCTATTTTGCCTCTTTCAAATCGAGATAACTTGTTCAGTTCAAAACCGAACATCCGGTATTTTTTCGGTCCAAGTTGTGTAACTTTCACTCTTTTTCGCTCGTATGGAGTTGGGCAAAAAAAAGAAAGGAGAGTTACAAAACTTTAGAGATAAACTAGTTCAGTTCAAACGGAATATTCTGTATTTTTTCAGCCAAAGTTGTGTAACCTTCAGTTCTCTTTTTGCTCATGCTTATATCATGCAAATTAAAGTTACAAATTTCTCAGCTATATTTATTCTTGACAAATGTTAGGTCTGGAAAAAACCATCATACATTTTTTTGTACTAGGCTCCCATTTCAAGTTGACAATTTCTAGGGAACAAATCGCGTTTTTTCATATCTTTACAAATATCTTATTAATATCGTAATTTATTAATATCGCGTAATTTATTAATAAATATTAATAATATAATAATATTTATTATTATAATATTATTAATATTTTAATTGTATTAATATCGTAATTTAATTCTGTTTCTTTTGAACAAATTTAAATATAAAAATAATGTAAACAAATGTGAATATAAAAAAATCTAAAGGAGATGCTTTGTCTAAATTATATTAACTCCCTTTTTTCCTAACTGAAACTATCTCAGAAATTTTAAACAACTTTAATACCCTTCTTTACACTTATTTAATACATAATATATACAACGCATGTAATAAAAAATTATCTATCATTATGAACGGACATAATTTTGTACTTCTAAATAACTACATAGTTTGCCCCTACTTTTGCCTCTAATAACTACATAGTTTAATATGTGGTATAACGTTTTATAAAGAACGTTTGTAGTAATTCTAATTTAAAGTTTAAGGTCGACTGAAACCCATCGTAAGTTCTATTGTATAATGTAAAAATGTATAAATACGTCACTGACATGTTGATAAAGTAATACAAGTTCTTAGCAACTCTGTTGTTCAAGAAATATTTGCTCATTTCATAATTTGCAATATTATCTGTCGTACTTCTTGAACAGGGTAACCAAGCTATCAGGTAACATATTAGGCGCAAAAATTAAGGGATATAAAAAAATTTATTTCCATTTTATTGACAAATGTTTGAGTCTGGAAAACGTCATAACTAACTTTTTTTTGAGTAGTCTCCCATTTCATATTTAGCATGGCGTAAAAACATAAGGTACTCCATATTCGCAACCTAAAATTAATTCGAAAATGCTAAACGAGGTGTTCAACTAATATGTTCTATTTTGCCTCTTTCAAATCGAGATAACTTGTTCAGTTCAAACCGAACATCCGGTATTTTTTCGGTCCAAGTTATGTAACTTTCACTTCTTTTTTTCGCTCGTATGGAGTTGAGCAAAAAAAAAGGAACTGAAAGTTACACAACTTTAGAGATAACTAATTCAGTTGAAATATAATGTTCTTCTTATTGCTCATGTCCATATCATGCATATTAAAAGCACAAATTTCGATTTTCGATTTTCTTGACAACTGTCATATTTTTTGTTGTGTAGTAGGCTCCGATTTCATTTTTGACATGGGGTAAAACCATAAGGCACTCCATACTGTGCAACTAAAATAAATTCGAAAATGCTATACGAAGTGTACAATTTATTGTGATACATTTTGCCTGTTTCAGCAAGGCAACTTGTTTAATGGAACACCCTATATTTTTTCGGTTAAAGTTGTCTTTGCTAACTAAATAAATCTCGTTAAGTAAATAATTACGTATTGTACTCGTAACAATTCCAATTTGACTTTGATTACTCTTCTCTAGATATTGAATCATTTACATTCATTATACACTTTTTTTCAAATAGCTCATGCGGTGTTAACGCATTATAATCCCTTTTTCGATTTGTTGATAGACTGTTCAGCTAAGAGCGCAGCTGTAGCGTTTAAAAAAATGAAATTTACTGCATGGGCTTGGTAATAAATGAAGTGTAAAAGGTAACTGTTTTGTGTTACAAGTGAGGGAATGTTCGGCCGTCACTAGATTTAACAAATGTCCCAGAGGTTCTTGTTGTTTTCTGAATGCTTTGCGTTTCTTAATAGGGACACACTATACTTACATTGCCTTCTCTGAATATTGATATTTTATTGGATAACAAAGAATTTTACTAGCATTACTCGTTATTTTGCGGCTTGTTTATACAAGGTGGAACAATTGTTTGGAAATAAATTCTTAGCACCGCTATGAACGTTATTTTAACTCATTTGACTCCTTCAATTCTCCAAAAATGTCCATATAATATTGTAAATATTTTTTTAGGCAAACCATTTAATTTTATATTTCTGAAAGGTATCACAAAAGATATTATGTCATCGTTAGAGTCCGGAGGTTAATAACACAGACCCAAAAAAAATTGGAACTGCTGTCGAGACAACTGTATCCCATTGTAATTTTCGACACTGAATCCAAATTCGAAGTCAAAAAAATCGTACACCCCCAAAATCAACCCCTAGCGCTAAAAAACAGGGTAAAAATTACTTAACGCTTCACGAATAGTCTCAAATCTCAATAATTCTAAATAAATATAAACATTTACGTATATAACGCAGAAATATAGAGTTAACACTACTTTCCATTAAAAATCACCCCCATGAGTGAGTGAAAACTACCCCTCATACAACAGGAAACTTAAAAAATTCAGTGATTGCAAAAAAGCTTACGACGCCCAGTTTTTTTGGAAAAGTGAGTAACTGCATAAGTTCGGATGCGATGCTCAAACTCTACCCCCATAGAGTGGAGGAAACCACCCCTAAATTTAAATCACAAGTAAAATCGGGGAAAAAATGTTGTCATCGTGATTTCCATTTTAATCGATGCTAAAATTGTTTAGATATGCAGCACTGCAGTTTGAGGTGAATACTTGCATTACATCAAAGTCATGCAGTGACATCCCCATGAGAGGGTGAAAATTACCCTCACATAACAATAAAATCAAAATAGTTGCAGTACCTTTTAGAAAAGCTCAAAACATCTGCATTTTCTTATTTAAGAAGAATCTTTGACGAAACATACTTGAAGAGTATTAATGTAGCACGATATTAATGTAGCACATATAGCAATATTCCAGTCGCGTTAAGACCGGTCCTGGAACCTATTATTAACCTATGGGCTCTAGTCATCATATTTATTTAACCTCTTTAGTATGAAAATGAAAACTACTAATTTTGCTCGGTTCATGACATCAAACTTGATGGTTCCTGATTATAATTTTTGAAAAAAAGTAAATAAAACACTTTTTGATAATGTAAATTTTAATGTCAATTTCTGTAAACAATTTGAGCCATGCCGAGTAAGAGTTTGGAAGATACTTGAAAAAACTTGTTTGCACCGCCCGCTCTTCAACGGCTACAGTACTATTAAGAATAACCCTAGAGCAAGAGAGACAATATGGGTCGGTTTATTATTGATGTAGTATCTGTAATAAACTTTTGGTCCTATATTTTTCAATCACCTCTATATCAGTTCACATATACCTATAATTAAACTAACGTTTCACAAGTTTTAAATTAAATTCACTTGGGTCGTTCCATAAGTTTACAGACATTTCCGGTAAATTAATTTAATACGAATTTAATTCGAATATTCTGTTTAGCAAACAGTACGGGAAATGCTCGATGCCTAATTCAGCATGTGGTCGACATGGGAAGCTTGCAGCTTCGGAACATTGATGACTATCACCGATGGTTTAACTGTTCCGTACTTAATTGCCGTTAACTTCACCTTTGCTTAATCGAATTCAGTGGGCCTATAAATAAATTAATTATTCGAATGGATAGGTACCCTTCGCTGCACATACAAGATACATCTGGTGATAGATATATATGGGACATTCCACGCCAACTTCTCCACAAAAAAAAATAGATTCCTCTGAAACTTTGTATATAAGTAGTATGTGATAAGAAAGGTTGATACCTAAAATTTTAGAGCTCAAGTCACATTTCTGAGTTTCCCTTAAAACAGTTCCAATTAAATCTCGACTCTGTCCGTCAACCACTCTTTTCACGTCACTTACGTGAAAACTTTCAAGAAATTTGTTCCCTTTGCTCAAGTTTTTTTGCGGGAAAATACTTGTATTTACAGGTAAAAAGCCACAAGTAATTTCAATTATCATTTTATTTGGAGAAATAACACTTAATTTTACACAAAATCGCTTATTTAATACACATGTGTAATACGTTAAATTGGGCAAATTTTAAATTCGCAACTTACTTATTGACGCGGCGCATCGCGAAATGGCGCGGCAACTCTCCGAGAAGCGACTACACAAGCGTATTTGGACGCATTGAGTCAGAAAGTCTTGTTCAATCTTCACCTCAACTTGGATTTCTGAATTATGTACAAACTTTTAGAGTCCGAACAGAAATCAAAACAGTTTTTCCTAATGTAATAAATTGAGTCATTGTTGAGTTAATTCCCCCTTCAATATTGGCCTTTTAGGAGCACCTGCCCCAAATTTTGACAACACCATAAAGCTCAGCTGGTTAAAATACCTCGGAAATGATACAGCTTGTCAAAATAACGCTGTTTAAATGTGACACATCGCTTGAGTGCATGGGGACAAAGATTTTTAAAAAAAATAAAAAAATTGTCATTTCCTTAGAGCTCTAGTCTGTTTTTGGTGGAAAATAGAACCCAGTAAACCCCGGAATCATGTTCAGCAGTCCCAAAATATGACAAAGATTTTTGATTTTCCCGCTTTGGACCAAGTCAAAAAATAAAGATCTTTGTTCTCGGCAGTCAAAGGATTAAAAAAATGGTCCAAAACTTCTTAATCCACTAATTTCACACGACACACCGATTTTTCTCTTTCAGTTTCGGAAAATTTCCGGCTTCACCAAACTCCACTTTCTTATATTTTGAAAGTTCACGTATCCATTCAGGTGAAACCAAGCTTCTTCAGAAAGAAAGATTATTATCGCACTAATCATTAACATTCTTCAAATACCTCTCGCAAAATGCTGCCTTACGTGGCCTATCAACTTCTAAAAGTTCTTGATGATAAACTGAGTGGTATGGGAAGTGCAGTGTTTTTTTAAAACAGTATCACAAGTACCAACAGGTAATTCAGTTAATTGAGAAACAACACGAACAGAAGTTCTAGGAGCATTTTCTCAATTTGTCAATAATTCGGGAGTACGTTTTTTTGACCATCTACTTCATTATTTTCTTCCTACACATATTTCTCGAAAAACACTTACAATGTCGCTCTGCAGACTGGAAAGTATTGTAATCAAACACTGTATCATGGAACTCAGTGCAAAACTCTTGTAAACAATTTTCCATTGACTATTTCCTTTCCTTTCCACTGTTCGCTCATTTCTAAAGTACTGTTAATTGCTTTGAGCTTAATTGTTTTGTATTCTTGAGAAAACATATTCTTCGCATAGAAATAATTCGAAATATTCCAAAATGGTCTAATAACAGAAAGGCGGATGAATAGTAAAAAGTTGCACTTGCAGCAAGAAATGACATGCCTTCAAATTTACACAAACCACTTATCTTCTTATTCTTTTTTTTAACGCATGCGATAATATAGATACAGGGTTGATATAAAAAGTAGTGAGACGAACTTTTGTAAAAAAATATATTGTAAATATCACTACAAATCATTAATATTCTCCAAAGTAAGTCCCTTGACCATCTACACTCTTCTGCCAGCGATGATTTGGAATGTCTTTGAAATCTTTGAAATTTCGCGTCGTAGCTGGTTTTACGGCATCCAGGGTTTCGTGGCAGCGACATTTGAGGGCCGTTTTAGGTTTTGGAAAAGAAAAAGTCTGGGGGGCCAAGTCGGGACTGTAGGGCGACTGGGGAACCGTTGAAATGTTGAAACCCTGTTCTTGGCGAGATAGCTGCTCACCACAAAGCAGGGTGTGACTTGAAAAGTTTTCATGGTGAAGCCTCCAATCGGCGGCTTTGGCTGGCCTCACTCAGTTGACTCTTTGTTTCAATTTTTGGGTACTGTGCAACACCTTTCCTTAGCTCAATTGGCTAAGCTGAGAGGAAAGCTATTGACCGTAGCTCCGGCAGCACAGCGGTCAAGGGGTAGGTTCCCCTGGTTATGTAAAACTTTGATTGTGGCTTTGGGCGCCAGATATTTTTATATAAAAATACCAAAATGTAGTATAAAATAACCAACGATTTGATAACTTTCTTGATATACACTTAGAAAGAATAAAAGTCCAAATTAAAACAATAACAACTATATTAAAAATAAAAAAAATTGTACAATCAGTTAAATTGACCCACTAGGTTAAATAAAATTTGAAGCACTGATTTTTACAATAATACTTGGACCGGCAGGGTACAATGAAACGGTCTTACGTAAGCCCAGAGGAGAGTGGCTCTCCGGGAGGTAGAGGATGTTCCTGGAGTTGCTACCAGCAGTACTGCGGTGACTGTTCGACTTTCCTCCTCCTTGTACGCCACAGGTAGAGGTGTTCTGTTCCCTGGTTGATGGCCGTTTGTCCAGAAGTTGTTACATACAAAAGTGAAACAAACAGAATCAGTGTTGTTCTACTGAGAGTTCGCAAACAGTGGGTATCTGTTAATTTGAAGTTATATAAACCAAAGCATAATTAATACTACTAAATTCCAGGACTCAGGTAAATTAATTAATCTAAATTTTGCAACAATATGACCCAAAAGAAAAGTTAACAAAAACAAAACCCCTAATTAAGCTGCGACTTCAAGTTTCAGCCACGCCACTGTTTGATAAGTAGAGCAATGAAGAAAATTCATAAAAAAATCACACAGTTAACACTTGCTGCTTCACGGTACGGCAAACTAAAGATAAATCTAAAGAAAAATTAGCACTTTCGTCAGCGACGAACAGCGACAAACAGCGACAAACAGCGACAGCTGTGGGCACCTGTAGATACCAAATTGAACGAGCGGCAATTGCTCGAGGTCCGTGAGGTTTCAGCAAATTATTACTACTAAATAGAAAATTAAAACTCAATTACCTCGAGCAAAATTTTGCAGGTGCAGGTTGCCACGCTCGTTCGTCCCCTTTTTACAGTGTCAAATCAAATTTGGTCAACGACCACGAAAACTCGTCCTTCGACTGCAGAAAAGGTTTGGTAGGGTCTCTATTTAATTTGCCACACAGCTATCTTCTCCCAAGCTGGGAATACCTAAAACATACAGAAACCACAGGGTCTGCTTTCCTAACAAAACGATAATTTCGATTCCTTACTGGAATCGATCGATAAATTCCAGGGTAGGTGAATCTAACCTATCCTGGGCACACGTGCTATTTTCCTTAATAAACCAAAAAATATTTTACGGAATGCAAAAAATACGCATTCAGCAACGATAACTGAAATATTAGAATATATAAATTAAGCAGCAAACATTAAATGCAAAAGTGATTGCAAAGATATAAACAAATTTAATTAATGAATTGCTCCACTTACCACACGTGGACTAAACTGAAGTCTCGCTTATCACAACCGCTAAGTTAAGAAGATAGGTCAAGAAGCAGGGACGCTCCTTCAGTCGATCCGTATTTATTAGTTTCCAATAACACAAAAATTATCGAATATCTGTCAACCGGTCACCACTGATATCGTAGTACGGCATTAGCTATTAGTTGCGTTCGTTTAACATTCTCCGAGGTGCGTTCGTTTCACTTAGGGGTCAACTGGTTGAGGTGTGATTTTACCAATTAATGACATAAAAATAAGAATGTGACGGGATTTAAAATAAATACCGTTACAACTTCCATGTAAAAAGCACGCTGCTCAATTGATTTCTGCATTTGGGACCTTCGACCGAGTTTTATCACAGAGTACACATTAAAAAGACGATGCTGCCCAAGCAAGTGGTTGTAGACGACTGCCCGAGTCGCCGTTTCTGAAGCTTAGACTCCCCAGCATCAAACCCGCCAGCTGCAAGTGCTCCGGGAAATGCAGTCGCATGAGAAAAAAATTATTCTCATTACTTTTTATATACGAATCCTGTACATATCACGTGGATAGCATAATGTTATTTAGAGCAAATGAAAGCACAAACCCCATGGTGAGTGCTTCAATCAACTGAGTGCTGTTATCATCTCAAACTTCCTGAAATGTGGCAAATGGAACATAATCGTTGCAACATCATACAGCGTTGGCCAATGCATCACTCATTAGACGCGAATTTTCAACTTCAACAAGACTGTTCTTCCTCACCCCTCACCCCCTTACTCTCCCGATCTAGCCCCTGCAATAGTTTTATTTCCTAAAATAAAAATTTAGATGAAGGGCAAACGATTTACTGAAGACGTACTGAAGATGCCCACGAAACACCACTTTTAGAAGTGTTTCCAAGCAATGCACTTGCACTAGGATCGATATCTCAATGCCACAATGGACTACTTCGAAGAAGACGAAACACATTAGTTGTTTCGAACATGTAGAGACATAAAAAAGTCATCAAATCTGACTATGAACGAAAGAGATAAAAATGGTGGTCATGTCAAAGCTTTTCGGTTATGTCGAACTTTTGACAATTGTGAAATAAATAATGGCTGTCATATAATGCGAGAGCTTTGACAATTAAATAAGGCTACAAATTTAAGACAGAATAGAAATAGGTATTTTATTTTGTTATTAATTTTTTTTGTGGAGCATCTCATTTATCCATTACGCAAGAAAATCCTCGTCTAATTTTCGTCAATATCCACAACTAATATGTCCAATGCACTTAAATCGTGCAACTTTCAAAATCAGCTTTTAAATATTTGCAGGATATTTCCTGACTGTATTTATTTTATTTATGTACGTAACAGGATCCCCGTCGTTTTGTGCTCCACATTTCAACAAGTATTCATATTCTATTTGCGTAATGCGTAGTCGATTTACGTGCTCTTTGTAGTCCTTAACGAATGGCTTTGAACTGTCACGATTTATATTATGCTTATAAAACACGTTTTAGGTCAATTTGATGTACAAAGATTTCAGAGGTAAAAACCGAAGGTCACGGCGTACGTACGTATGTATATGTGACTGAAAAACCAATTACGTTTCAGTATGTTTATTAAAGCGTAAGACGAAATGCTTTAGAAGATATTTAACATGGCGTATAACTGAGGTCTTGAACTTTTGATGTTTATAAAACGGAACGAGACATCCGTACCAAGTCCTATATTCATTTTTGATGCAGAAAATATGGTCTAGTATATAATTTTGAACTATGTAAGTACAAGGGTTCTGAAAGTGTGCTATAACTCAGGGCCGGACTCGTAATACGTCATGTTATTGACAGAAGACGACACGTGAGAGATCAAATAGATAGGAGTAAAAATATGGGTACATACCTATTGTTTGTGCCATTCAAAAACCCTGACCCCTGTACACCTACGCCACTGACCGTGCGTAGAATGCGCACTGGACTCATGTCCCATGCGGAAACACAGGACGCCTTAATACAATTTCTCCATACAACAGCCAGACATTCCGATGTTGACAAGTGTCCATTTAATTTTCTACCTGCCGTCGGTGTAAAACGGGTCGACCGCTGCATTGAAAACAATTTTTGGCCAATTTGGGAAAAAAGTTATGGCCATAACTATACTGCAAATATTCCACAGAGCGTTACTGAGAACCCAGGGAGTGCTCCAGTGTTTTTGAAAAATTTTCGCAAACTTTGCTGACGGTTTTTTCACTATAAATCCTTTTCTGTAAGAGGTGTATAGTCATTACCTAAAAAGTGAAGTGGTCCCATGCGTCGTTTTCAAGATATGGCTAACTGAAACACCTGGCACTGCCTGGCATTGTTACAAAAGAGGAATTTGGGTTTGATTTGTGCATAATGTTTTGAGAATATGGCCTTGCGTGGAACGTGGTCAACA